>CM045758.1:156657670-157857670 GCA_025200525.1 Camellia lanceoleosa
TTAAATTTTGTCCATTTTTTGGTCCAAAATCGACAATCATTTTTCTGTAAATATTGATATACAAAAACTATCCACATGTTATTGGTCATTATTAAGCTTATGTAATGGAGATCGTAAAATGATTTTGTAAAAGATTTGTATATTACTCCGAAGCATAGATAACGATAGGTTATGTTGAATTGCTTATCATATTTAATGGCACATAATATGCAAAATTCAGATTTTAGTGAATTGCTTCCATGTTAATGGCACACAAATTTATACTTTTAAAATTATCGACCACATTTGTTTTCCAAGTCGTCATGTACATAATAATTTGAGCTTAATTGATATAGTTAAATTACATGCTCACCAATACAGTTTCTCAAAATGTATTTGTTTTTCAACTGTACAAGCTTCATGGCACATCTACCTGATGAGGTTCTCCTTTTGAGTCTTCCACATCTCCGACAAAGATATGGGAGGACCCGTATGCAATAACGCTTTGTTGGACTTTACGCTTGCAATGAAAATACACGCATTTTGTTTTTGATTTCCTTGATAATGTCACACGACCCAAACTCGCCTCTATGGGTTTAGCATCAGAATCGCCAAGAATCCGAGATTACCAAGGCCCGCCAATAGTAATACAATCAACCGTAGTATGTGGCTGGCGGAAGCCAATACAAGAAATAACTAGTGTCCATTGAGTCAGGAAAATCAGATGCCAAAAACATTTTTATGCATTCATACAAGGTTAAACAATACAAGATATACAATCATTTACAACAACAAGACGGGATCGAGCCCTCGATAACAAAGACAAAGATAACAAGAGGGCGCCTATACAAAAGTACAAAACAAAGGAGGAGACAGGGGGACACAAAAACACCCCAAGCCATAGCATGGCGACTGAACCTCGCAGGAGGCACATAGGTCAAGCTTGACAAAACTGGGGACCAACCCACGCCCTAGCCCGGCCCGTCGCTAAGAACCTACATATATATATAAACAAAGGAGCTAAAGCCCAGTGAATAACATAAAGCGTAAAGAGGTTATGAATGAATGTCCTTATAGTAATGAAATCAGTTCATTAAACAGTATTTCAATCTTTCAGTATTTCAGCCAATCAGTCATATGTGATACACCCATTAGCCTATAAATAGTAGGTCCAAAAGGACCGGGTCTTAACAGACTCCAACAAGAATGATGGCCATCGATCAAGAAATGATGATTCCACAAGGAACCAACAGAGCTCAGAATAAAGAATAAAGAATTGCTAAGGATGCCACAATACAGCCTGTAATACAGACATACATTCATTCAGAACAATATCGCTCAATAAATGCTCATTTCAAGATTCAAAAGATAACCATTTTGAACATATCTTTACACAATTATTACTCACAGAGATTGGGCTAATAGCCTAGAGCGGCCCCAAGAGCCAACCCTAAACAGCTAACAAATAGAACACACACACTAAGTTCACAATGAAGGATAATAATTAAATCCCTAAATTCCTCGGTGTGGTTCTATGTCTAAATCCTCATTAAGACGTCTTAAACTAGACCTAAGAATGCCTAGGATGGGGTGACGATGCAAAGAGACACTTAGAAAACAATTCCTGAATTTTCAGTGAAACAAGGCCTCCGCCGAGCGAAGTTTCGCCGAGCGACAAGCAAAACAAGGGTCCCCCGAAGGCCAACTTTCCCGCCGAAGCGTGACACACAATCCTCCGCCGAGCGGATCGATGAACAAAGGTAAGATGCCGATGCTCGATTTTCCGCCGAGCGACGCTCGCCGAGCGGATCAGAAACAAGTCAAGAAAATGCCGGAGCATGAATTTCGCCGAAGGAACTTCGCCAAGCGGACATCAAAAATCTGGAAAATCCAGATTCAACTTCCAAGTTCCAAACCAAGTTTTGATGCTCCCAATTCGATCCTCTTGGGCCCATTTTCTGGAAAACTCTTTCAAACACATAGAATAACAAGTTATAAAACTCAATTTAAGAAATCAAGGCCCAAGGGTGTTTAAATTCAAACTCAATTTGAAACCAATTTCATGAACAATTTCAAAACATGACATGCATGATCTTTAAACCAAAATCAAGCTTCAATTCTTGCTCAATTGAGCTCAATAGTTGGAAAACAAAATGAAAACATGGACTTAACATGATTATGAACATGCATGTGGCATTTGACCATGAAACCAACTCCAAACTCACTAAATTCAACATGCATGCAACAATTAAGGTCCAAATCAACATATATGCACTAAAACATGGCCTAACTCTAATTGGGCATGAACCATGCAAAATGAGGCTCAAAGACAACAATAAGAAGATGAGTTCCTTACCTAGAGTTCCAATTACAAGGTTTGGAGGCTTAATTTGACAATTCTCTAGCAACTACTTCAATTCTTCAAGCGATTCTACAGGATGAGCTCAAATCTCCCTCAATACTCTCCTTCTCACTCTAATTCTCTTCTTGGTCGGTTGGGACTAAGGGAAATGGCTGATCAAGATGTTTTGTTCACATGCATTAAGGCTCAAAAATATTAAACAAATGGGTCCACTAAGGTGGCAATGTGGTAAATAAGCCTAAGTTTGCAATTAGCTTATTTTAATCTAGTTTAATCATTCCTAATCAATTTTCGGATAAATATACCATAAAGTCAGATAAATTCTACCGATCATGAAACACTAAACGGTTTCTAATTCGGCCGCCGATAAGGCCTTCAATTAGCAATTTAAACATACGAATTCAAACAGATAGTCATTCAATCAAACAGATGTAATATGCAATTCAATAGATAAACTCATTCAATTTCAGTTTCGATCTCGATCAGTTCATTCAGTACTCCAGTTAATTCGATTATCAATCATTATCAGTTTAGTTTAACAGTAATCAGTACGTAATTCAGTAGGTTATCGATAATCAGTACGAGGGTTGTTACAGTCTCCCCTCCTTATAAGGAGTTTAGTCCTCTAAACTCTAAGTTACCTTCACCGAAGAAAATAGGATCCAAAGTGGAAACAAATCAGATATCTTTTAGCCATGTCATCTTCCCTTTCCCAAGTGGCATACACACCACCATGGTTCTCGCCAATCAACTTTCACTAGCGGGATCTTTATTTTATTTCTTGATCCGCTTGCCATAATCAGATAGGCCGCTCCTCGTAAGTGTAGACATCACTATGCAGTATCCGAGTGGGCACAATAGCATGAAACGGAGCTCGAAGATAGTCACTCAACATCGAAATGTGGAAGACGCTGTGCATATGCTCCATTTCGCGAGGAAGTGCAACCCGACACGCCACCGATTAATTTTCTCAATAACTGACACGGCCCGACATATCATGGCGCTTAACTTGCTTTTGACTCCAAAGCGAAGTCCGCCTTTCATTGGTGTCACTTTCACAAACACGTGATCACCCACTTCACACTCTCTCGCCTCGCTTCCGACATCCGCAGATAACTTTTTCGGTTTACTCGTGCGCTACCATTGTATCTTTTATCTTTTCATTGTTTCATTCACAATCTCGCCCAAGTAACGCCCATCTCCAACTTCGCCATAGATTGAGATCTATACTTTCGCCATACAATGCCTCGAAGGCGCCATACCGATACTCGAGTGGTAGCTGTTGATGTAGGCGTATTCAGCCAACGGCTAATGACTTGTCCAGGTTCCCTAAAAATCAAGGACACACATTCTCAGTAGATTCTCTAAAGTGTGAATGGTGCTTTCTGTCTGGCCATCTGGCTGAGGATGATAGGCGCCATCAAATTTCAATTCAAGACTAATGCAATCAGAGGCTCGCGTAACCTCGATGTGAACTTCAATCCTCGCCGTAAACAATAGATACAGGTACCCATGCAATCTCATAATTTCGTCAATATAGATAATAGTCAATTTATCTGCATTATAAATTGTCTTGACAGGTAGGAAGTGTGCAGATTTAGTCAATCTATCGACAATGACCCAAATAGAGTCCATACCTTTCCCGGAGCAAGGTAACCCAACGATAAAATCCATCGTGATATGCTTCCCTTTCCACTCTGGTATGGGTTAGGGTTGCAGTAAGCCTGCGGGTCGTTGATGTTCCGCTTTGACTTGTTGGCAGTGAAGGCATTTGGACACAAAGTCGGCAATTTCCTTCCTCATTCCTGGCCACCAAAAGTTCTGTTTCAGATCTTGGTACATTTTCGTATTCCCTGGGTGAATCGAAAACTTCGAACTGTGGCCTTCTTGCAGAACTCTTCTTTTCAATTCAAGGTCATTTGGTACACACGCCTTTCTTGAAATTTCAAGACATTGTTGTCAAATTTGAACCCCGGCCTCGCTTTTGAATCTCTTTCTTCAATAACCTTTTTCAAGAAATCATCCAGCTGTTGTTTTTCTTTAATTTCTTCAATCAATGCTGGTTGAGCAGTAATGGCAGCTAAGGTTCCACCTTGTTCTTTCAACATAATTTCAATTTCAGACTTTTCCAGGTCACGAAGGAATTCCTTCTGCCCGGTAAGCAAACAGGCTAAAATGGCAATTGACTTTCACTAATGCATCTAAGAACGGTGTTGGCTTTTCCCTGATGGTACAAAATCAGAGATCATAATCTTTATCGCCTGCCATCTCCGCTGCCTCATATTCAGCTTTCTCGAGTGAAAAAGTACTTCAGGCTCTTGTGGTCAGTGTACACTTCATATGTTGCTCCATACAAGTAGTGACGCCAAATTTTCAGTGCAAAAACTACTGCAGCAAGTTCTAAGTCATGGGTAGGGTAGTTCTTTTCGTGCGGTCTCAACTGTCGGGAAGCATAAGCATTAACTCTCCCATTCTGCATTAAAACACACCCCAAACCCTTAAGAGAAGCATCACTAAAAACAGTGTAACCATCCGTACCTGAAGGTAGAGTCAAAATCGGTGCAGTCACAAGTCTAGTTTTCAATTCTTGAATGTCGATTCCTCCGGTCACCCACCAAATGATATCCCTTTCGTGTCAACCGAGTCAGGGTAAGGCAATTTTGGAGAAGTCTTTTTAACCTTCTATATTATCCAAAATCCCAAAAAGCTTGGACTTCGTTACATTCGCTGGTCTAGGCCGCTTTACTACGCCTTCAATTTTCATGATCAACAGAATTCCATCTTTGCTAATAACATGCCCCAAAAACATCACATGGTTAAGCCAAACTCACATTTAGACAATTTAGCATACGCCGTTTTCTTAAGGTTTGCGGTGGCTAGTCTCAGATGATGTTCATGTTCTTCAACATTTTAGAATAAATCAAGATGTCATCAATAAATACCACAATAAAATCGCTAAGGTATGGTTTAAAAATTCGCTCATAAGGTCTATAAATGCGCAGGGCATTCGTGACTCAACGTCATAACTAAAAATTCAAAGTGGCCATACCTCGCTCGAAGCGCTTTTATCAATGTCTTCCGCTTTGACTTTCGCCAGTGATACCCCGATCCGAGATCAATCTTGAAAACACTTGTGCACTCAGAATCGGGTCAAATAAATCGCCAATACGCTGTAATGGGTATTTATTCTTACGCTACCTTGTTCGGGCCATGTAATCAATGCACGCCTCAATGAGCCATCTTTCTTCTTTACAAACAAAACAGTACACCCCACTGAAGCATCGGGCCCGATAAACTTCTTGTCTAACAGCCTCGCAATTGTACTTTCAATTCTTCGTTCATTGGAGCCATTCTCAGAAGGAGCTTTAGATATCTACCGCAGGTACCCTAATCACATCCACAAGAAACTCAATGTCCCCGCCAATCAAATCCTCGCAAATCATCCGAAATACATCTGGAATTCTCTAACTATGGGAATACAATTCACATCGCTTAACATTATCATTAGCAGTACAACAATACGTAACACGATATCCTTACACCCTTTCTAATCGGCTTTGACACTTTTACAGAAGAAATCGATATGGAGGAGGTACTACTCCACCCCATTAAACACAAATTCGTGCAAACCCGTGGACGGAAAACAACTTGCTTTGTTACACGCCTATAGTGGCATGATATTTTTGTAACCAATCCATCCCCAATATTACATCAAGTGATCAATATTCAATGGCAAGAATCAATAAATAGATGCATATCCCCAACAATAATCTCACAAGGTGATACATATATGCACATGTCATGGATCCCCAACAGTGATGATACAAATAGCAGATAGTTCATGGGTTCTAAAGGGTCTATTCATTTACGAAAAAAGCATGCGATACATAAGAATGTGTAGACCTTAATCAATCAACACATATGCATTTTGAGCACAGATAGAGAGGATACCGACACAACAGCCTCAAGAGTTTTGTACATCTCCTAAGATTAGGGCAAACACTCACCCTACCTCATAGGCTCTTTCCTAGAGCTTTGGGGTTCGGTTTTGGTATTGCAATTAATGCCGCCAAGGCTTACTTTACTCAAGCTTATGAGGCAGAGGACAGCTTTTTAATTCTGGGCCCACCTTGCCACATCTCAAACAAGCTCCAAATCGGTAGCAAACCCTTTGTGCTTATTGCCACATACGGAGTGGTGGAGTAAACCCACCCTTGGTCGGGCTAGTCGTCCCTTCAGATTCTCGCTTGGTTGTCGGGTTATGCTTGCCCTTCTTAAATTTGAAACCTGTTTTTACCTTGCCACTCGCTTTGTCGGTGTTTCAGATTGTTTCATCCGCAATATTCGCTCTCGCCATCAATGCCCTACGAGAACACCCACAAAAGTTGGCATTTTCAAAACATTTATTCATTCTCAGATAACAAAGACTAAGGCCTCCTTCAAACCTTCTGGCCTTCTTATATTTGGTGTCCACCATATGTGGTGCATACCTAGCAAGTTCGGTAAATTGCTTTTCATACTCTAAGAATGACGCTTTTGCCTGCTCCTCAAATTGCTCAAACTCACCACTTTTTCGCCTCTCGATGCACTGGGAAAAATACTTTTCAAAGAAGGACTCCTTGAACTGAGTCCAAGTCACAATAGTATTTGCATCGCGGGTCAACATCCACCACTTTCTTGCTTCTTCCTGAAGGGTGAAGGTTGCTAACAGCACTTTATTGGCTTCGGAGCATGGAAACATTTCAAACAACTTTTCTGTTTCAAGTACCCAAGCTTCAGCCTTTAACGGTTCTAAGCCTCCCTGAAAGGATGGCGGTTTCATCTTGCTGAACTTATGGGTCAACGCAATAATGTCCACCTCATTAGCATTCACATTCTGTTCCGGTTGCACCGGAGGAGGAGGAGGGGGAGGTGAGGGCTGTTGGTTCGGTTGTTGATCTAGTCTTTCAATTATCAGTCCCATCATTTGTTCAAGTCTGGCCATTCTGGCCTCAGAGGTTGATGATTCAGGTTCATTTGCATTATCCATTTCACTATAAGCAATTATACCAGTTATCATTATAAGCAGTTGTACAATTAAACAGTTTAACATTTAAACATATAATCAGTCAGTCATAAGCACACACTTTTCAAGTTCATGAGATGCCCTAATTGCTTTTCTAGGACACCCTATAGCTCATTTGGACACGTAAAAGTGATAACTCGTGGTTAAATATCGCTCGATACCACTGTCACAACCCAAACCCGCCATATGGGTTTAGCATCAGAATCGCCAAGAATCCGAGATTATCAAGGCCCACAACAAGAATACACCAACCGTAGTATGTGGTTCATGAAGCCAATACAGTAAATAACTAGTGTCCATTGAGTCAGAAAATCAGATGCCAAAAACATTTTTATGCATTCATACAACAAACAAGACAAAGATATACAATCATTTACACAACAAGACGGGATCGAGCCCTCGATAACAAAGACAAGATAACAAGAGGCGCCTATACAAAAGTACAAACAAATGAGGAGACAAAGGGACACAAAACACCCCAAGCCATAGCATGGCGACTGAACCTCGCAGGAGGCACATAGGCCGGCTTGACAAAACTCGGGGACCAACCCACGCCCTAGCTCCGGCCCGTCAGCCGAGAACCTACATATATATATAAAACAAAGGAGCTAAAGCCCAATGAATAACATAAAAGCGAAAGAGGTTATGAATGAATGTCCTTACAGTAATGAAATCAGCTCATTAAACAGTATTTCACTCTTTCAGGATTTCACCAATCACCATATGTGATACACCCATTAGCCTATAAACAAGAGGTCCAAAGGACCGGTCTTAACAGCACTCCAACAAAGAATGATGGCCATCGATCAAGAAATAAAGATGATTCCACAAGGAACCAACAGAGCTCAGAATAAAGAATAAGAATTGCTAAGGATGCCACAATACAGCCTGTAATACAGACATACATTCATTCTAAACAATATCAGCTCAATAAACAGCTTAGTTCAAGATTCAAAAGATAACCATTTTGAACATATCTTTACACAATTGTTACTCACAGAGATTGGGCTAATAGCGCCTAGAGCGCCCCGAGAGCCAACCCTAAACAATTAACAAATAGAACACACACACTAAGTTCACAAATAAGGATAATAATTAAATCCCTAAATTCCTTGTGGTTCTATGTCTAAATCCTCATTAAGACGCCTTAAACTAGGCCTAAGAATGCCTAGGATGGGGTGAGGATGCAAAGAGACACTTAGAAAACAATTCCGCACTTTCTGAAACAAGGCCTCCGCCGAGCGCAGTTTTCGCCGAGCGACAAGCAAACAAGGGTCCCCGCCGAAGGCCAACTTCCCCGCCGAAGCGTGACACACAATCTCCGCTGAAGACATTCCTCCGCCGAATGATCGATGAACAAAGGTAAGATGCCGGATGCTCGATTCCGCCGAAGCAGACGCTTTCCGCTGAAGCGACGCTCGCCGAGCGATCAGAAACAAGTCAAGAAAATGCCGGAGCATGAATTTCGCCGAAGGCACTTCCCCGCCGAAGTGACATCAAAAATCTGGAAAATCCAGATTCAACCTCCAAGTTCCAAACCAAGTTTTGATGCTCCCAATTCGATCCTCTTGGGCCCATTTTCTGGAAAACTCTTTCAAACACATAGAATAACACGTTTTAAAGCTCAATTTAAGAAATCAAGGCCCAAGGGTGTTTAAATTCAAACTCAATTTGAAACCAATTTCATGAACAATTTCAAAACATGACATGCATGATCTTTAAACCAAAATCAAGCTTCAATTCTTGCTCAATTGAGCTCAATAGTTGGAAAACAAAATGAAAACATGGACTTAACATGGTTATGAACATGCATGTGGCATTTGACCATGAAACCAACTCTAAACTCACTAAATTCAACATGCATGCAACAATTAAGGTCCAAATCAACATATATGCACTAAAACATGGCCTAGCTCTCTAATTGGGCATGAACCATGCAAAATGAGGCTCAAAGACAACAATAAGAAGATGAGTTCCTTACCTAGAGTTCCAATTACAAGGTTTGGAGGCTTAATTTGACAATTCTCTAGCAACTACTTCAATTCTTCAAGCGATTCTACAGGATGAGCTCAAATCTCCCTCAATACTCTCCTTCTCACTCTAATTCTCTTCTTGGTCGGTTGGGACTAAGGGAAATGGCTGATCAAGATGTTTTGTTCACATGCATTAAGGCTCAAAAATATTAAACAAATGGGTCCACTAAGGTGGCAATGTGGTAAATAAGCCTAAGTTTACAATTAGCTTATTTTAATCTAGTTTAATCATTCCTAGTCAATTTTCGGATAAATATACCATAAAGTCAGATAAATTCTACCGATCATGAAACACTAAACGGTTTCTAATTCGGCCGCCGATAAGGCCTTCAATTAGCAATTTAAACATACGAATTCAAACAGATAGTCATTCAATCAAACAGATGCAATATGCAATTCAATAGATAAACTCATTCAATTTCGCCGATTTCGATCGCCTATTCAAGACTCAGCTTAATTCGATTATCTATTATCGCCTGGGCTTAACAAGAATCAAGATTAATTCAAGAGGGTTATCGATAATCAGTACGAGGGTTGTTACAAATGCTATAATTTAAACTACTCATTCTGTTATGCAGACTGTGCACGACCGTGGTGGCATGCCACGGGGAGATTCCTACCAGGATCGCCCATTGACCATAGAGTCTTGCAGTGTCTATTACGCTACGGATTCTATGGTGTATATCGATAGGCCATATCGCACTAGACCACCCACTCATTCGCCTCGCCGAGAGATGGCGACAGAGACTCATACATTTCATTTCCGACGGTGAGGCCACCGTCACATTGCAGACGATTCCGCCCTATACGGTTCACGGATTGATGGGCGAAAGAAGCATCGGACTTGACCCATCATTGACGATTTGAGTGGATAGCCCTTCAGGCCGAGCTATTAGGACTAGCACCTACACCGCAGACTTATAGGCAGTAGAGTGAGGTGAGGTGGTCGTCCGAGCATTTTCGTATGCATCTTCCGATCATGCTCCAGATGAGTTAGTACAAAGAAGATGCTGAGCATATATTCGTGGGCTTATTGGGGGTACTTCCCCGATAAGTCACAGAACCTGCTCAAGCTGATGTATTTGCCATTGTTGAGAGACATTGACGACATCGGCCAGTACAGCTGAGGCGCCGCGGCTTTGGCATGCTTGTATAGGATGTTATGTCGAGCCACTCAGGTGGGTGTGACTCAGATCGGAGGACCCTTGTCTTGCTACAAAGTTAGTAAGAATTTGATTACATGTCAATTCATATTGTATGGCATATATCAAGATTGTAATTGGCGATGAAACTATTGCAGATTTGGGCGTGGGAGAGATTGATTCACATTGCTCGCCTCAGGCGGCAACTAGTTGCTCTCGTGAGGTTCCCATCGCAGGAGACATATACGCCGGGACCTCGAGGTAGCCAGTGGAGGGTTGACATGGGCCACGGGGTCGGGTCGACCCACGTAGTCGCCGTGTACAGAGACCAAATTTTGACCGGATGATCCACTACGAGGTATCAAATTTAAATACCTAAATTTTAACGTCATATGGAGTGTATATGTTTATGAGCGATTTTTAATAGACTTGTCGTTATTGTAGTTTATCCGGCAAATTTTATGCCGATGTCCTCCATACGCCCCGCATCATCGCCGACTAGATGAGGATATATGGATGGCGAGAGTACCACTCATTTGCTTTGACGTGGTTGAGTGGCATCTCCTCGATCGTCTTTGTTTGGTCCGGTCCAAAGCCGGATCGGTGACACCGAGTGGCGGTTGCATGCGATCGATAGACGAGTCGAGCCAAAGATCGACTGGAGTGTGCATCATCTGCGATACATACAGTTGTGGGATGCCCGTCGCGACACTATTGTACAGGCTGACTGGAGCGATGGAGTCCTCCCCTCTCCCGACCCTTACATGTTGTGGTATCGGCGACATACACACCTACTTGTCAGTAATCCGAGCCACATGTCCGAGGCCGGATATTAGGGAGTTGGGCCTTCTCTCGAGGCATTGGTGAGTATCGTACTATATGTCAGATAATTGTTAATATCATAATTGATTATTTGTAGTCAACTATAGCCTAATATATCTGATTTTTTGTTCAGGTGGTTCGAGTTGGGAGGTCATATCACTTGGCTGAGGACGCCATTTTCAGACGTGATGGACAGCTTGGTCTGCAGGCCCTTGTAGAGATCAGAGAGTTATTGTACAAGTGGATCCAGCATGCCCATCGGGTAGATCGTCTGCATTTTGGGGACTACGGTATATCCAAGGCAAGATGCTTCCAGACACATCGCCTGGCCCACGCCAAGCTGCTCCCACTTCAGCCACCACAAAGCAGTCCTTCGACTTCAGTCACCCCACCGCATGATATCCCATACATTTCTCCATATTCCCCACACGTACATCTTACCCAAAGACCTCGACCTGACCTCGACCTCGATTGGTCACCGCCCGCTTCATGCATGATGTTGTTACCCACCCACCCGCCATGTACCGCTTCTGAGTACTTCGACCGCGCCTTTCATTGATGATGTTGTTACCCCACCCACCCAGCTACTACCTACTGGGACTACTGACCACGCCCAGAGTACACATGATGCGCTCACCGACATCTCCCACATTGATGATGAGGCATATTGAGCCCCCAGAGCGAGTGAGAGGCCGAGGTTATGGTCGTGGGACGCCGCGCCGAGGTCAAAGTGGGCAAAGGCAGAGGTCGGGGTCCAGATGCAGATCGTGATACAGTTGCAGCAGATGAGGAAGTGGGAGTTTCACAACAAGAAGATCTCGATCAGAGGCACGCAGGATCGTGGCATCGATGTAGAGAGGGGGGTCACACTCACAGTGCTCCACAGCAACATGAAGGGCCGCATGCAGGGAGAGTGCGATATTCAGAGAGAGTCTCAGAGGAGACCGAGGAGGAGATCCACTGTCGGGTTGTGGGATCAAAGGTGGTTAGGGCATTAGCTATGCGATATGGACTATATAGGTTTTTTTTTTTCTATTTTTTTTTATGTGTCAAACATTTACAAATGATGTAAGTGTCATACTTATTTATTCGCAATTATAATTTCACAATTTTTATTCTTATTTATATTGGTGAATCACACAAATCTCTTTCACATCTCCACCCTCTCTCATTATCCGTAGTCTGCATTATTTATAGTACTTTACGATTTTTCCTCAAATTTACAAATTGAGACAACCATTTATAAAATTGAAGTTTAAATAAATTTGATACAACCATTTATGTTTATTTTTAGGAAAACATAAATTACAAACGCGTTTGGTTTGAACAAAACGTGTAAAGAAGCTATAAAAAATATGTTTGTTCAAGGCTAAAAATAATTGAAATATCTCGCTTCATTGATAAGTCATGGATAAGCATTACAAATTGCATGCATTACAGAAATGCCCTGGGCGTTCATCCAAACAATTTCATTCATTATCATCATCATCTGACATCTCAATATCAGATTCATACATAACATCCATCCTCCAGGCGTAGTACTAGTGTGCATCATCCATTAACCCATCTTCGGCACGCTCATTTGCGGTCTTCATTAGTCCGGACCTTTGCAAACGTTGGGTCATGCGATTAACCTCGTCGCGGATACGATGCAATGCCCTTTGCAACAACTGTGGAGTGTCAGTTGGCATACGCATGGCTAACCGCGTGAGGAAATTTAAGATTAACTTCACTAAGATAGCTCAACGAGAACGTTTGCTCGAGTTTTGCGAAATTCCCACTCAGCTCTCATGGTATTGACGGTGGCACGTGAGTAATGCAAATTTGGATTTAATGGGTATTGAAATTCATCTCCATCTGCAACCCAATAGCGACCCATTGCTGAATATAGATCAACCACCGTATATGTCATGATGATATCGCTAGAAATAGCTGTAAAACTTTTGTTGTGGTATGCTACGATATTTATACCATATATACACATGGTAGCTGTATGTATGCATGTAATTATTGTAAACAACTATGACAACTATGCATTAGAGTTGTCACGTCAACTTTGATGACCTGAACAACTATGTATCAACTTGATAGGAGTTGTCACTTCGACTTTTATAAATTACATAATTTATTGTTATTTGAAAACAAAAAGTAAAAATATTGTGAAACAATATTTCAACAAATTAATAAATACATGAACGGTTGTTTTTTTAAATTTGTCAACCACCGTATATGTCATGAAAAATATTTTAACAGTTGTTTTAATAAATAAATTAATTAATAAAATTTGTGAACAATTGACAAATATAACTGAACACAGCCTGAATTTTGACTACAATATTGCATTGAAATATACTTACAATTTGAAGTACTAAAATATTTTAATTGATTATAATATTTTGTCTGAACCAATTTATGAGCATTTCCTGTTCGATCACATGCATACTACTGACTTTATCCAGTGCATTCGGCTGTCAGGACTCCACTTTTGTCAAGTCATGAACGAATCAAAGGCCTGTAGCATTGGCTATTGTGCCGCAGAAGCAGTGACTTTGTGCATTGATGCAATGATGCATGTCACTTTATGCAATGTTGCAGTAATGCATGTGACTTTCTGACTTTGCCATGCTTGTATACGTTGTGACTTTCTGCCTCACATTACGTGATGCATGTGACTTCGTGATTGCAACTTACATGCTTTGTTTTTTCTTTACATTTCAGAATTCATCTGAGTCACATTATTACGACTGTGAAAAGAAGCAGAAAATGCTATTATGTTGATAAGAAAACATGATGGACGGTTGTGTAATGACAATGAAAATTGGATGACTGTGAAGTTAATTAAATGAAAATCAGAAAAAATATAAGCACCAAAGTTCCAATCATGTTTACGTAGCAAGTGACCATTTTATTATGTTGGTGAGAAAAACAATGATAATTTATTTGACAATGCATTTTGTTTTATTTGACAATGCACTGCTCGAATATGAAGGGATTGCATTGTCATTCTGTGGCCTGCAATTATGATTTTATCTGACAACCACGTCCGTGACTATATCATAGGTACACAAAGTCACGGGTAATCAAAATTACATGAAATGAATAACAACAAATAATATCACGTGTATCACTTATTCCATACTGCCCTAGCACCACTATGATGTCTATAAATACCCCAGTATGATGTTTGTTGAAGTCATAACAAAAGTAATATATATACAATTACTATTATTATTATTATTATTATTATTTTTGTGTTATTAACAATGTCTTCAAGAGGTGCAGGAAGTTCACGCCAGCAAAGAAATCCAAAAGTGTGGCTGCTACCTCCATTTACGTATGACTACAAGAGCGAAAAGTACTCGAGTCCGAAGGATTATTATGCTGGTATCCGAGCAGAATGGGCGTTCAGGGTAACGGAGCAAGAAGGATTGTATAATGATCTACGTAACCT
This sequence comes from Camellia lanceoleosa, assembly GCA_025200525.1. Taxonomy (NCBI): domain Eukaryota; kingdom Viridiplantae; phylum Streptophyta; class Magnoliopsida; order Ericales; family Theaceae; genus Camellia; species Camellia lanceoleosa. Next base: position 156,672,525 of record CM045758.1, read on the forward strand.
TAGGGCACCGGTACCTCATCGTCGTTCATTGACCATGCCTAGACGAAATGTGAGTGACTATAAAAAAGCGCTTAGCGTAATTAAGAAGGAGAACAATGTAATGTTGATGCGAGATGTCGACATTTCATGCTTCATTAGCCAACGAAATGGCGTATAAGCAAATGAGATTTGACAATGGTTGAGCGAAATAATGTCTTAAACAATGAAAAATATCTCTCTGACTACTACATGTCAGATGAGGAATAAGAAATCAAACACCGTTATCTTTCATATGTTCGTTAATGGAGTGTAAGACAATGTTGTTGTTGGTCTAACGTACAGATGTATTTTAAGTATTTCTTTTATGAACCTGAAGTTTATGAAATAACTACATTTATAACTACACATTTATGAGTTCATGATTTTCTTTATTGAATTACAATTAGTTAATGAATGTTCTGGATTAATGAATGGATTAATGTATGTTCAATTATGTGAATACTTAAAACACATAAAATAGATCAGAAACTGACAAAAGGTTCCTTTAATCGATCTGAAATAGGGATGAATTTACAACGAATTTCAATCTCCATCGGGGAAGAAGAAAGAGTCACCTTCCAATTCTTGAAAGTTCAGTAAAAATGATGACTCTGGTAATGAATGAGGGGTTGACAGAAAAGTAAACTCGGTGAAACGAACTACCGGCTTCAATAGCACAGAAAACATAACAGGTAGGTCGGTGAATAGCTTCCCAAATGACAACAACAATTCATATAGTCATATTTTTCAATGAAATACAAATAGTAGGTCGTAACATTGCGTAGCTAAGTGAAACACAACATTGGCTACATAAGCTTCATTTTTTCACACATTGAGTAGTCAAATCGTGGAGAGATTTGTCAGTATATGCAGATGGATTGTGAATTCATGTGACGTGTGTGTGCTTTGGTTTTCTCGATTTTTGCTCGACTTTTGTATTACAAAGGACAACTCTCTTATTGACATAGGTGGGATTCCCAACTCGTAAGTCACATGGCAACAAAGAATTCAACGATTTACCTTTTGGCGGCAAAGATACCTTTATTTTGTCCTTATATGCAGATGGATTGTCAAGTCATGTGACTTGGAGCATGCTTTGGTTTTCAATTTTTGCTCGTATTTTTATTGTAGTAACAACTCATCTCATTATTGATATATGTGGGATTCTCAACTCAAAAGTCACATGACAACAAATGAATTCATGATTTACCTTCTTACAACAAGATACCTTTATTTTGTCCTTATATGCAAATGGATTGTCAAGTCATGTGACTTAGTGCACATGCTTTGATTTTCTCAATTTTTGCTCGTATTTTTATTGTAGTGACAACTCATCCGTTATTGATAGATGTGGGATTCTCAACTCGAAAAGTCACATGGCAAATGGAATTCAATCGATTTACCTTACAACAAGATTGTTTTATTTTGTCTCAGATATCGCAGATGGATTGTCAAGCCATGTGACTTGGTGCAGAGGCTTTGGTTTTCTCAATTTTTGCTCGTATTTTTATTGTAGTGACAACTCATCTCTTATTGATATATGTGGGATTCTCAACTCGAAAAGTCACATGGCAACAAAGGAATTCACGATTTACCTTTACAACAAGATACCTTTATTTTGTCCTTATATGTAGATGGATTGTCAAGTCATGTGACTTGGTGCACATGCTTTGATTTTCTCAATTTTTTGCTCGTATTTTTTATTGTAGTGACAACTCATCTGTTATTGATAGATGTGGGATTCGCAACTCAGAAAGTCACATGGCAACAGTGAATTCACTGATTTACCTTACAGTCAGCATTGTTTTATTTTGTCTGTATACGTAGATGGATTGTCAAGCCATGTGACTTGGTGCAGAGGCTTTGGTTTTCTCAATTTTTTGCTCGTACTTTTTATTGTAGTGACAACTCATCTGTTATTGATATATGTGGGATTCTCAACTCAGAAAGTCACATGGCAACAGTGAATTCACTGATTTACCTTACAGTCAGCATACCTTTATTTTGTCCTTATATGCAGATGGATTGTCAAGTCATGTGACTTGGTGCATATGCTTTGATTTTCTCAATTTTTTGCTCGACTTTTTTATTGTAGTGACAACTCATCTGTTATTGATAGATGTGGGATTCTCAATTCATAAAGTCACATGGCAACAGTGAATTCACTGATTTACCTTACAACAAGATGCATTTATTTTGTCCGTATATACAGATGGATTGTCAAGTCACGTGACTTTGACCACAGTATTTGCTTTTCTCTGTTTTTTCAATCTATTGACAACTCATACCTTGTTCATATATGTGGGATTGTCATGCAGAGGCATCTTTCTAAAGTTGTTCATAACCAACTATATAAACGAGTAAAGGTGAAGACACAACCTTACAACTCATTTCGCCCTATGAAATTATCATTTATTTGCTTTAAAAAATTAGCATGGCTACATGGTTCATGGGAGGGACTGGGAATCGCAGAGGTGGTAGGAACTTGCAAAGGGGTGAAAGTTCACGACGAGGAGGATGAAGGGGAAGTGGCGATACTGAAGATGAAACACCATTTCCTTTGTTAGATGCCTCTTGTGCTTATCATGATAGGTTTGGAAAGCGACATTTTGTCATGCCCAAGTACTATCGAGATCCATGTGGTTTGGTGGAGGATCCATCAGAGAATCAAACAGGATATGGTTATGCAAATGCTAGACTTCTGAAATGACCCGCACTATTTATAGAGCGAGTGCAAAATGAAAGATTATGTTGGGAAAGACGACTGAAGGTGCCAAAAGTACGTTCTGTTGAGATCCAAAAAGAAGATCCTGAAAATTTTGATCGACTATGTCAAAGACTACAACGTGAGATTTCTCAAATGGGCCGTAGGTTGGCCCGCGATATGCAGCTACTCATAGTTAAGAAGGATGCCCAGAAGAACAAAACAGAACCAGATGTTATGGCTATCAAGGGTATCACGAAGGATCCTGAACTTGTCTCTGACACTGAGCTTTCGGATTGTTCAGACTCGGAGCCACCTGCTGATTTAAGCGCGAATTAGGTGTTATGTTATGTTTATGCTTAAGTCTATGTTTATGTATTGTGTCTGTCAAATGTTATGGCTATTAATATGCAATATTAGGTCATAAATCAAGTGTTTGACTGTGTAACTGTTATGTTTATGTGTTGTGTGGTCAGTTCAGGGTGTCCAGGATGTATGTAATGTGTGTTCAGTTCATGGTGTCCAGAATGTATTTTTGTGGGAGAATTATGTCTGTACTACTTATGTAACTGAAAACTATTACATTTGCAATTTCAGTTATGTTGTTTTCATGCCTATATGAGTATTTAGTAAAGTACTGACTTCGGCAATATTATGTATTAAGTATTATTACAAAAATGTTGACAAAATTTATTTTAGGAGCTCTCGCTGTGGCCTTCGTCTTCTTGGCCTACTCCGCGGTGGTCTTCGCGTCTCACCCTTCGTCGTTGCTCGTCGAGCTGCACAGTGTGTGGGTGTGCTTCAAACTGTAGAGCATGCATATCAGATTCTAACCCATAACAAAGACAAAACAAAAAAATAAATTTTCTAAATGAAAACGGGTACAACACGTTTTTACTAAACTGGTTTTCTGAATTACATTCTCACCTTCTAACCCAAAACAAAGACAAAAGAATAAATATATATGTATGTTTAAATGAAAACGGCTTTTCTAAAGCCAAAATAATTTTCTAAATAAAACCTTCTAACTCAAAACAAAGACAAAAGAATAAATATATATGTATGTTTCAATGAAAACGGCTTTCGTAAGGCCAAAATAATTTTCTAAATAAAACCTTCTAACCCAAAACAAAGATAAAAGAATAAATATATATGTATGTTTAAATGAAAACGGCTTTCGTAAAGCCAAAATAATTTTCTAAATAACAAATTCTAACCCAAAACAAAGACAAGAGAAAAAAAAAATTACATGAAAACGATTTTAGTAAAGCCAAAAAAAAAATTATTAATTACATTATCACCTTTTAAACAAAACAAACACAAAACAATAAACAAAAAAAAATTTACATTAAAACAACTTCAGTAAAGACGAAAAAAAAAATTGAATTACATTTTCTAAATCAAAACAAAAACAAAAGAAAAAATAAAAAATTTAACATGACAACGGCTTCAGTAAAGCAAAATAAATGAACATGATTGGCTTAATAATATCTAAATCAATATGATTTTAAAATTATATATATGAAAAATAGTATGTAAAATTAATATATGAAAAGAGGTTTTTTTCATATTATGTAAAATTTATGAATTACACATTCTAAATCAAAACAAAAATAAAAGAAAAAAATATATATTTTAACATGACAATGGCTTTAGTAAAACCAATTTTAATTTTATAGAGAGTAAACATGTGGCCCATTTATGTTTTTTTCTTTTGTTTTATATTGTAAATAGCGTTTATTTCCAAAAAAATTTCTGTTAAAAATGCTATTACAGATAGCGTTTTCTTCCAAAAAATTATCTGTTAAAAGCGCTATTAGGGATATCGTTTTCTTCCAAAAAATGTTTATGTTAAAAGCACTATTAGAAATAGCGTTTTCCTGGAAAAAAAATTTTCTATTAAAAGCGCTATTAGCAATAGCGTTTTCATGCCAAGAAAGTTTTGTGTTAAAAGCGCTGTTGTCAACAGCGTTTTCTTCTAGAAAAAATTTCACAGTATAAGCGCTATTTGTAATAGCGAATTATTAATCAAAATCGCTATTTCTAATAGCGAGTTTCCTGTTCAACCAATTCTGCGCTCCTAACAGTAAAAGCGCGAATAGAAATAGCGCTTTAACTTAGTTTTGAAATTCCGTCAGAAGTTAGCCTAGTTTGGGAAATCCAATGCAAAAAAGGCTTATTTTGGAAAAAAAACCCCTCTATTTAGGACACAAGATAAACAGCTTTTGTACATCCTTAAGAGTTATTTTGATAGTCTTACCCTATTATTCAAGATTTGTACATTGAATCTCAAGTATTGCTTAGGCCTCGTTTGAAAGCAGACTAATTTAGTAATTTTTTGACTATTTGGTTAAAATATGAATTAAAAAAAACTAGTATGTTTGAGATGACTTTTTGACTTTTTACGAAAAGATGTACAAAAAGTAGAGAGAAAAGAGAATCTTTGACTTTTTGGTATAATTGCTGACTTTTTGGCTAATTCGTAACTTTTTAACTTTTTGACTAAAAAAGAAGGTTCCCAAACGAAGGCTTAGTCTAGAAACAAATACATTGCATATCATAGTTTTTAGGTTTTTATGTATAAAAAGCAGCATTGCATCTCATCAGCCATGGGTTGTTGGTAACAAAATTGTCAGAATACAGGGATCGAAGTGAGAAGCTTCATGGAAGACTACTGAATCAAAAGAGGCTGACAAGGTCGGAGCAAACTTTATGGGTACAACCTTAATGGCTGTAAATTTTAAGCAGGGCGTGCATTGCTTAGTTCCCGAATAGGTCTGCTTCCAACAAGTATGCGGCTACCCATAAGCTATTAGGACGGGCCTTGTATGATGGGGCAAATTCTTGCACAGTTTCATCCTTTCCTTTTGGGTCTTGATATCAGAATACAAGAAGCAACAATAGAAGAGCACAGATATTTCAACCAAGAAACAAAGGAAAAGAGAATGGGGGAAAAAAATCCAAACTGATAAGAACAATTCAATACCGAAAACCAACCACATCCACTGTACCATCCTTAGATGAAATATTATTACAATAGACTATTGAACCACAGGTTTCTTTTTTCTATTGAATGTTGTATTACAACAGACTTGCAAGAAAATTTTATTATGTTATTGACTTCATTTAGTATTCAGTTCCATCCTAGTGATTTCTGGACAGTATAATATCTATAGATTGTGAATTTAGTAAAATGTGACTCTGCAAAGATGGTTAAAAACAATCTGGGAACCAGGACAATGGCCTTATTAAAGAGAGAAAAAATTGCTTTATTGCTGAAGGTGCATCTATATTTCAAGTGTATTCAAGTATGGCACCTGTATGATTGAATCCGCATGATACTTGCAACGCTTTCACATTCTTGCCAAAGCTGATCCACATAGGTTCAATGTAGTCAACATCATTTCCCTGACCCTGCATGCAAAACCAATTACTGTTAGTTCGTTAAACAACTAGAAAGCAAGCAGAGAACAGCAGATATCATATATAATGTCTGAGAAGTGAACAAGAGTTCCTTTCAGATAAAAGAAACATATGAGAGAGAGAGAGAGAGAGAGAGAGAGAGAGAGAGAGACACACACACACACACACACACACACACAGAAGAGTTAGCATTATGAAAATTGCTTCAAGTGTCAAAGAAAATTCCACCACAAGGCAAACTGTATGATCATGTACTTATCTCTCAATAGCAATCACAACCTCTAGCTTAATTGAATCTTACACATAATTCTATGCTTCAGATACATAGCTAATGAAAAGAGGAGAAAGGAAAAAAGGAAAATAGGAAAAAAGAAGACTGGGAGTTAAACATGCCAGCTCAGTACCAATTTCTGATTTGTTTGCATCACTAGGTATCCCTAGGGACACCTAAGTAATCGGAATATTATAATAGAACCCCAAAATATAGGAACAGAAAAAGATACCATTACATTTTCAATAACTGTGGTCTAAAATAGCAGCTAACATTAGGCCCTCAAATTGTACATCTAGTAATGGATACATTGACTAGCCACATGCAAGAACTGTTATTCATAACTCATTAGTGATGTATTTGATTGATGAAGCCAAGTAATGAAAAAATTTAACCTAGAAACATAGATGACGATCATTAAAAGAAAATTAAAAACAAAAATGACCTCCCAGCAAACAAATTGATATGTAAGAGTGAAAAACAAAATCAAATATTTGATTAAAGCAAAGAAAAAGAAGTGAAGTCAAATTCCACTTAAATGAGAAATGACATTTGAGAAAAGACAAGCATCAATATTGGCAGTATCTGTTGTAATGTGTCCCATATCACCTAAAGTTTCCCCTGAGCTAGTTATGAGGCTCCAGTTTCCCTCTCCTTAACACTTAGGTTTTAAGGAGAAGTGTGAGCTGGGCTTTTCAATTTGGTATCAGAGCTTGGTTAGGTTTGTGACTGGTGTGTCGTTTGTTCGGCAATTGTATGTTATGGTTCAGGAAGGAGTGTTGGAATGTGTCTCACATAGCTTAGAATTGCCCTATCTATGCTAGTTATAAAGCTCAAGTTTTTCTTTTCTTAATACCTGGATTTTAAGAAGTGTAGGGTTTTTCAATTGTATCCAAACATGTAACAGGAATGGCAATGCCTTTATATTTCTTCAATTAGATGTAATCCCATAATTTATTAGCGCATTTTTTTTTTCCCACCAAAAACAGATTGTGAAATATTTATTCAAAAAGTTCACAATTTTGCACTAAATTTTGATGTTACACACTAAATTTTGAACCGCACCCACTAGCAAATGAAATTGGCAGACATGACTCCAATTTAAACGAAGGAGAAACTACATCTCAATGCCATTGTACTATGTAGTTTGACAAACCATTCCTACATATTAATTGCAGCTGCACCCATATTTCATGGTTCTCAATTACTGCTTGCTTTTTAAATATAATTTTGCCAACTTATTAAATTTGTCTAAAGAGTTTTGTCAAATTTTTTGCAATTATATAAAATATGAATATTGTACTAAATATAGGATAGAAGCAAACCAGTTGTCCACCAGAAGAATATCCATCTTCAGAAAATGTTCCATGTGAACCTCCCCAACCCCATGTGTAAACATTGCCTTCTGCATGTCAGCAATTATCACTTGTTGTTTCACCAGCATTATGACACAAGTCATTTTCATATCAATTCAAGAATATTTTGCAGCAGAAAGATAAGTTGCCAGATATTTATTATCTGAGCAAAAAGGAGGAACTACTAAATAAACATAATGAGTCATTTAGTTTATTATCTAAAAAGTTAATTGGGAGAAAACAGATTCACTTGGCCAATCTATGAAATCAGGACAAAGGCTTGTTGAGTTGAGGTTTTTGTTGTTTATTGTTTTTTGTATTTCCTTTTTTCTCTTTATGCATGTGTGTGTTTGGTGTATTGGGGGTGCGGGTGGACAATTGTCTACTCAAACTTGCCTAGGAGTCTGGAAGAATCTCAGAATGGACAAAGATAAGATGAGGAACTTTTGAGCTCCCATCAGACAAGAAAGCCATGATCCCTAGGTGAAGAAATATAACGTCATTTTTGTGATAATATTATGTATACCGACAACATAAAAAAAGAAATAAACATTAATGTAACTAAAACAAAGAACTAACTAAAGCTTTTTAGTTAATCAAATTTTTTGGACATATAAAATAGATTGCATTAGGATTAGAATGGATAAACAATTCATGCTAAAAACACAAATATTGTCAAAATAATATGATAATGATTCAGCTCGCTATTAAGCATTATGGCTATCACAAGAGAAGCCTGACTTGCCTTTCAAGACAATTTTTGGGCCTCCATTTTTTATGATAAGAATATGATCCACCTGTTGTAATCTTACAAGGATGGAATGTTTTTGCAATATCATATGTTGAGAAATTGAGGAAATGCTATTACAAAAGGATTCTCTAGGATGTCTAATGGTTGCAAAACATTCTTACCAGAAATTGCTGCTGTATGCTTCCATCCACACGATACCTGGCAATAAAAAATGTATTAGAAGTAAAATACAAAAGAAAAATTGATTTAAAATTTTGCTCAGAATATATCTATTACCAAGGACATATTCGCCGACCTAATGATAATTTTACTGATCTTATGAGCCTCTAAAACTAAATGGAGCATTTGAGGAATCAAGAAAACTATCAGCTCAAATACGTATCCTAAAATAATTTACTAATTTCCATGGGAAAATATCTAATAACCAACTGCAGAATGTTAGTGGAATCTTAAGTGATATTTAATTGGTAGAAATTCACATAAGTGAAGCAATCACGAACACCCAAAAAATGTTACTGGAATCAGGAGTGTTCCCCACCTGGAAAACAGGATGTTTCAAGAATGGACCTTGAACTCTTTCTGGTAAATGACTGACATCTGTACAGCTGATATAAGACAAGGAATCAACAAATGAATATCACAAACATATGATAAACTGACATAATATGCATGCAGAATAAGAACAATAATTTTTTCCAAGCAGTGCTTTTTAGGATTTATTTGCAAGGAAGATACCCGATACCGAGACAGCCATTCTCATTTGAGCCCCATGTGTATAGTTCTCCACCACCTAGTATAGAAGGAAAGTAACCACATATAACTTCAAATACGTAAGATCTTACTATGAAGCAAGAATGTTCATTTGCCACCCTTTTTTTCTTCTTCTTCTTTTTTTTTTTTTGGAATGAACAAACTGGCATGCTCTTTTAAATCCAACTGTCATCAAGTCAAGTAACTTCAGCATTCAAAGATTCAGCTGCCACATTATGGAAATCTATGTGCACCTTAGGAAAAAACAAAGAGGCTCACTTTTAATCTTATGACTCAGTTCAAACTTTAGTGTATGTGCCAAGGTTGCATCCAAGCTGTAGAAGGATTAATATGAGCAGATGTTGCTCCTTATAAATAACACAGGTAAGGGGTCATAATGATGAGCATGGAAAAAAAGGAGAAAAAAAAAGAAGGCAAATCTGGGATTTCAGGAGTACACCTAGAATATGTAATCATGTTGAAGGCTTATAGGTAAGAGAAGGGATTAGGGTTGATTTGGGGTGATTGGATAGGGTTTTTGGAGTAAAAAATGCACTTTTAGAGGGCTTTGAATAATAAGAAAGACAAGGAGTAGAACAAGAGAGGGGAAGAGGTGCTTCACCCTCACATCACAATCTCAAATTTTCATAATATCAACTCTTTTTTGAATCATTGAATTTACACATACATTTATAGGCTAAAGACTCCTTTACTTCTATAAGAATTAGGATTCAAATTTAGATACTACGAATATTTGGTAACTACTAATATTCTAACCAACTAGGATTCCAAATAAAATTCAAGTAACATTATTTTGAATTTATCATAATACCCCCAAGTACTAAAGCCTACTATAATAATGGGGGTGTTTGGGAACTATGGGTAGAGGCTATTTTAGCCTCAAAGTGAAAAATAGCCTTTCAGCCTAAAAAAAAAATCAGCCTACCCCATTGATTAAAAAAAAAAAAAAAAACAAACAAAATAGCAGCCAGCATATTTGTAATCATAGCCTAGCCCCAAATGAGTAAATGACAATTTTACCCCTTTAGATTAATTTTGAAAAAAGTGAAACTAGGGACAAATTTGTCATTTCACTTTAAACATCATTTCAAACAGGGAGCTTCTATTTACACACACCACTTCCCCTCTCCTCACACACTTAATGATATTTTTTTTATTACATTTCCATTCTAAAATAAAATTACCAAAATATCCCTTTCTTCTTCAACCAAAACCCTAACCCTAACCCTAATACCCAACACAGTCCCTCCCCTCCGGTCATCTCCTTCCTCAACACCGTCCCTCCCTCCATCTCCTCCCTCCAGCCTCTCTCTTCTCGAATCGAAGCTCCACCCCACCCCATAGTTCATCGCTCACTCACCCTTCCTACCACCCCCGTAACCCCTCACTTCGGAACACAACACCACTACCGCCGCAGCTCCCATCCTTTCGTGACCCTCAATTCTGCACACCCACAGAGAGAGAGAGAGAGAGAGAGAGAGAGAGAGGAACCTAAATTTGAAAAAAGACTCATTTTCTTACCATTCGAACTACCAGTATCGAAAGAATCGCCTCCATTCGGAAATCAACCATCGAATCAATAAATTTGGTTCAACCATCAACATCTGAACAAAACATATTGGTTCGACTATCAACCTCCGAAACCCCATTTTCGCGACTGAGAGAGAGAGAGATCGAGGGGATGCGGTGCGGGTCACGGTAGTTTCGTCGGTGGGTGGAGGAAGGGGTGGGGATGGCGCCTGGAAGTGAAAGGGAACGGTGGTCTTTAGCCGGGTCATCAGTGTGGAAGGTGTGTGGATTGGGAGTGTTGGAAAGTTCTTTGGATGAGGATATAATTGGAATAAACGTGTGTGTAATAAGTTAATTTATTTATTTATTTATTTTTTAAGGTGTGTGAATTGAGAAGGATGTGTAAAAAGTGGAATAGGTGTGTTCAAATAGAAGCTCCCTTTCAAACACATTTTTCAATACAACAACTCAAATAAAAATCCAACCAAACTTCCCAAACACAAACTAAAATAGCTTACTAAAATAGTCAAAAAAATCTCTAAAATAGCCACTTCCCAAACACCCACAATATAAATTTGTCTAGTAACGTAATAAATTATAGTAAATAAAAATAAAAACTCAAAATTATTCCAAAACTTCAATCCTTGATGCCCTAAGGCCTCGTTTGTTTTGGGGTGTAAAGGATGGAATGGGATTAGGATGGAGGTGGAGCTATTTAGTGTTGTGTTTATTTGTAGAGTTGGAGAAGGGATTAGGATGGAGGAGGGAATTAAGATGGAGGTTGGAAGCGGGATTGGGATAGAGGAGGTGGAGGTGGTATTAGAAAAATAGTGAGGAGATTAGAAATTTTTTTATTTTTTACATATTGGGAATTTTTTTTTAACATTAATGTTTAATTTTTTGTATTTTTTTTATTATTTTATATAAAAATAATTTAACAATTCTTACATTAACAAATATCATCAAAACAAACACAATTTCACTTAATCCCTTCATTATCAATCCCCTCACTATGAATCTCCTCCATTCTACCTCTGAAAACAAACAGGGCCTAAACATATTTCATATGAAATTCTAGATTTGTCCTTTTTCTTCTTTCCATGATTTTCATCGGGGCCTCTTGGGCATAAAACCACTACTTCATTGGTTTTCACCTTGAGCGGTCCTTGGAAAAAAGGACTATAAATTTTAAGTTAGAGGGATCTGACACTGACTTCTCACTGAAACACTTCGAGGGTGAAGAATTTGATCTTAATCAATAGTTTTATCCTTAAATTCAGCTACTTAAAAATGTCATAACCAATTCATCAAAATATATATTGTACGAGGAGCAAATATTCAGGCAAGCCCGTACTCCTTTCTTCCAAGCTACTGTCTGTCCGATCGACCTGCGAGCACAACGGCAGTGAGCTACCCGGCGGTGTGTGGCCGGAAAACCCCTCCGACGATCAAGTTAGTACACACACCAGGGGATAGATAGAGAGAAGGGAGAGTGTTTAGAGTTGTTATATCTCACCAAATGAACGTCCCCCCAGCATGGGGGGCGCAGACACGCTTATATACCTTCTGCGCCCCAAATCTACTCCCACTAGTGTCTCAACACGTGGTGCTGCTATCCCATCTGTCAACACAAATCTTGCTAACCACCACCTAACCAAACTACTAGCCCACTCTATTGGGAGCTCTAAGAACCGTCAAGCTTCTGCTATCAACCATATCTTGCATTTAGCCAGAGCGCTCGCCGCCAGACTCAATGACGACCGAGCTCGGTTGCATCCGGCCATAGCCGAGCTCAGATGTACTGTAAGGTTTAACTGTCGACTTTCCTGCCGAGCTAACTCTTGAACCGTGGAACATCCACGCCTTTCCTAGCGCCGGACATCTCACTTGACCGGCTTCCATACCATGAAGCCAAGTAGTCCGGTCCAACCACGCCTCGACTTAACCGAGCAAATCTTTCCTGACAGGGCCGTGCTACCTCAGTCCGATCTTGTTCGGCCCAAATCTGTCCGGCCGTTACCACGGCCCAATCTAGATCATAAATCTCCCTCTCAATTGTCCCTTAATTCCGTCCACGCAAGCGTGACTGGGATTACTTATTCTGACCGGGGTAACACTTCCTTGGTCCTCGGTTTGTAATATGGTGATCGGGCTAGTTGACATGCCTGTCTTCAAAACTTGCCCAGTCGATGCTTCGATTCACCATCATGTCCCTTCAGTACAGACGCCGCCGTCAGTAGGGACACGTGTCGTGCGTTGATTGGCCTCGAGCAGCCAAACATCACGTCCGTTCAGATTCAAATTTTTGGCGGTCCTCCTCCCTTATATACACCATTTCCTCCTTCATTTCGTCTTTACTGATTCTCCTTCATCCTTGCTGATCTAGAGCTCCTGCCCTTCCTTGCCATTACTGAATTCGTGTTCGAGGAAGAAGCCACTACCCTGCACTAGTAAGTTCTTCAACCCCTTTTATTGTTATTTCACTTGGTATTACGCATATTAGGTCACTACACCTGTAGGTTTTAGGACATAGGCACCCAAAACCGTCCCTAACCCTTCACTCTCCTTGCTGTTTTCATTTTCTCTGATGAACACTGAAGATCTGGGGTAGACCAGGCTCCAGGTCTTTTCTTGATCCAAAAAATCATTAAGACCAAGCAAATGATCAGTTTGTCCCGACCTTAGCAAAAACCGGGGTATCCAGTGGACTTGGCCGCTCAACCAGGCTAACACCTGGTCCGCTTGAGCGACCGGGCTCCTTGGTTAGCCTTAATAACTGAGGTAGTTTGGCACTCTTCATGACCGAGCTAAAGTTAAGCTCGTTTTGCGCGACCGTGCTCCCACTTACACAAGACATCCTTTTCCTGCAGAGTCCAAGGGGACCACTAACCAAATACCGAGGCTCTCAAAGACCGAGCAGCCATCAAAACACCAGTCTGCCAAACCACCTTAGCCGAGCTAAACCAGCCGGTTACACATGGGGCGCTTCCGCTTCCTTGTTGACACTCGGCCGCTCGCCGCTGCTCGGAGGAGTACCAGATCCCGACCGATGTTCACTTAGAGCTCGCTGAGATTGAGACAACCCCTTGGGGCAGATTAGACCAGTGCCCCTTCACCGTGTTGTCTATAATTGAAGGAGGCCTCCGCTTCCCGGTCAACCCACTGATGACCGAATTCCTACGCTGCACCGGGCTAGCACCCACCCAAGTCTCAACCAACACCTACCGAATAATCGATGGTGTGCACGAGCTAAACAACCGGCTAGGCACAAACCTAGGTTTAGCCGAGATATTGCGACAATATACCCTTGGGCACACCAGCGATGGCCTCGCCTATTACCTAAAGATTAGGCCAGGCAAAGAAAAAATAGTGACCGGCACCCCAAATAAAGACTTGCACGATGACGACTTCTTCTGGGTGTCCGGCAACTATGAAACAGCCGACGTACTGGGCTGATTCATTAGCAAGAATTTCGGTGAAACATTTAAGTCGTGCTAACCTGCTCGATCAATTGCTTTTCTTCAATGCTCTGTACTTAGCCATTTTTCTGCTTTCCTTTGCAGCGATCCAAGCCTTACAAGCCAACTACCGCTACCCCAACGAAGAAGCCATCCGGACCGTGCTCCGCTACCGCCACCAGGATTGTAACGAGCTGCTCGGCTACACTCCCACATACTGATACTCAACTCCACGCCGGAGTAAGGTCACAGACTTTCTCCGTGCTCCATCGCCTCCTCCAGACCCAACACTACCGGACGTGCCCCTAATCCGGTTAACCAAAGAAGAAGAGATGGCAAAACGAAGCCGTATCAAGAACCTCCTCACAGCAACTTCCGCCGAGATACCGAACGTCATCACCCGCGCTCACCGCGGTCAATCCAAAGAGGCCGTGGTTGCGCTAAGTCTCAATCGCCGCAAGCTACCAAGACAACCGCCAGTGGCAAAAGGCTCGACGCGGACCCTCTCGCGAAGCTAGTTGAAGAGCCGACACGAGCAGCAACCATTATAGTGGACCCAACACCGCAGTAAGGAGATCCCGGCGAGTGGTAAGGAGATCCGGCAACCAAGGGCGATAAAGAACATCTTCTCGCCTTTGACCTCTCCAAGGCCCTTCTACTACCGAGTGACGTGGTCGGCAGCGACCATGTTCTAGACATTCGGTTGGTGAAGTCGGCCGTGAAGTCCATGACCAGGGTAAGAGTCAAACTTCTACTTAAATTTTCACAAGTGTTTGCACGGTTTCCTCTCTGATCAATCTCTCTTCTTGCAGGCCATCCAAAAGCAACACCTGGTCATGAAGCGAATTCATCGGTTGCGGCAGAAGGCGAATGACATTGCCAGCCAAGTTCAGAGCCTTCAAACCGAGCTCGGGCGGGCCAAGTCTTCACTTCAAATGGCTAATGCTGACAACGCCAAGTGCTCAACCAGCTTGGCTCTGCCGAGCAAGAGAGGGATGCACTCCGGGCTGAGCTAGATGCGCTCAAACAATCCTGGGAGAAGGAGCTGGAAGACGCCAATAATGCCGGCTTCAAAGAGGCCGAAGAAAGCTACACCAAGCAGGTCCACGCCACCCAAGATATCTACTTCAAGGCGGGTTGGAAGACTACTTGTGAGCAGCTCGGCCAAGGACCCGGGACCGACATATTTGGCGCTCCCCTAGTTGTCTTCTTGCCGACGTACTTGATTCCTTATGCCAACGACGTCTTCAGTACATTGCAGGCTGAGGCCGAGGCAGAAGGCGAAGAAGAAATCGAGGAAAATGCTGAGGTGGGAAACCGCCAAGAGCAGCCCGGTCAAACCGAGCCCGGCATCCAAGACCGAACACCAACGGTAAACCTGAAGGCATCTGAGGACGAGTTCGCTCACCTTTCCCCCTTAGTCTAGTTTTCTTTTTTGTCTGAATATGTAACCGGGCTAAGATCTCCACCTTTTGTACTTTTCTCTTTCATCAATGAAAAAAGTTCTATTTTTATCAAGTGTTTGTACGGTTTTTAAATGAAATAACTTCAACCGAACAAAATACCTTGGCAAGACTAACCCGCTTGCTTAGATTATTTAACCGGAAAAGACATCTCGGCTTTATTCACAAATTAACCGGAGTAAAACATCTCGGTTTTAATAACAAGTTTGAGCAAGTCATCGACTCAACTAACCGGAATAAATCATCTCGGTAAAAACCTTTGAGTTGAGCAAATCAACTCATTAAACCGGAGTAAATCATCTCGGTTGGAAAATCAGAGTTGAGCATCCAATCGTTCAACCGGAGTAAATCATCTCGGTCAAAATCTTAGAGTTGAGCAAATCATCAACTCATTAAACCGGAATAAATCATCTCGGTTTTGATCTCAAAGTTGAGCAAATCATCAACTCATTCAACCGGAGTAAGTCATCTCGGTTTTAATCTCAGAGTTGAGCAAATCATCAACTTATTCAACTGGAGTAAGTCATCTCGGTTTTAATCTCAGAGTTGAGCAAATCATCAACTCATTTAACCGGAGTAAATCATCTCGGTTTTACACAAAAGGTTGAGCAAATCATCAACTCAATTAACCGGAGTAAATCATCTCGGTTTTGATCTTAGAGTTGAACAAATCATCAACTCATTTAACCGGAATAAACATCTCGGTTGGAACCTCATAATTCAAAAGCAACAATCAAAATGCTAAGGCGAAGAGGAGACACTTCTATATATGGACAAAAAGAATATTACATTCTGAAGTGTAAGGCAAAAAATTCATTTGCACAAAGAGAGAAGAAAAGCTAAAAATAATACAATTTGAGGTTGGCCGCATTCCATGGCCGAGGTATTCCTCTACCCTCTAGGTCCTCCAAGTGGTATGCCCCTTTGCCCTCCAGACCGGTTATCTTATAGGGTCCTTCCCAGTTGGCCCCTAGTTTGCCTTCACCTGGCACCAGGGTGTTGCCCATGACCTGCCTCAAAACCCAGTCGCCTACTTTGAACGGTCTGGGGTGCACCGTCTTGTTGTATTTTCTGGAAAGCTCTTGTTGGTAGGCGGCCACATGGATCAGAGCCTTTTCCCGGCACTCTTCCACTAGGTCCAATTCCAAGGCGATGGCTTCGGCATTTAGCTCAGGCTCAAAGCTTTCACTTCTGAGGGTGGGCATTCCAACTTCCAAAGGTATGACCGCCTCCATGCCATATGCCAAGGCAAAAGGAGTTTCCAGAGATCATGCGGTGGTCAGATGCCCAAAGGACGCTGGGAAGTTCTCGCCCATTTTCCTTGGCTTTCAAGCCTTTTCTTCAACCCATCAAGAATGGTCTTGTTCGACGACGCTTGACCGCTCGATCATGTGCCGAGTAGAGTTATAGAATTCAATCTTCAAATCTTTGCAAAATCCTCTGAATAGGCGACCGTCGAACTGGGTTCCGTTATCAGAGATCAGAATTTTGGGGACGCCAAACCGCATGACCACATTTTGCCAGACAAACCGTTTGACGTCTTTCTCCTTGATTGTAACTAAAGGCTCTGCTTCAACCCATTTGGTGAAATAGTCTGTGGCCGCGATAAAGAACTTCCGGTTGCCTGGCGCTGTTGGGAGTGGTCCTACTATATCTAGCCCCCACATCGCAAAGGGCCAAGGGCTGGTGAGGGGGAGAAGTTCCCTGGCCGACTGGTGGATCTGGTAGGCAAACCGGCACTTCACACTTGCTAACATACTTTCGGCGGCTTCGCATGCACGGCCACCAGTAGCCTTGTGAAATAGTTCGGTAGGCTAAAGATCTGCCCCCTATGTAACTGCCGCAGATGCCTTCGTGAATTTCGTATAGGAAGGCTTCCACGCTGTTTGGATGCACGCACTTTAGATACGGACCAATGAAAGACTTTTTGTATAAAGCGCCAGATGGAGAGAGCCAAAACCGCTCTGACTTCACCCGGACTTTGTGCTTCCTTCCTGTCTGTTGAAAAGGTCCGCTCTCTGAGAAAGAGGGTAATAGGGTCCATCCAAGAAGGACCTAGCTCGGTGCAGAGTACTGCTGTCTGCCCGGCTTCCTCAATGCTGGGCCTCGGAAGGAATTCAATCAAGAGAGGGTTGGGAGATGTGTTATCGTCCATGGAAGCAAGACCAGACAACTCATCTGCTCGGCCATTTTCTTCTCGGCCGATCTGTTGTACCCTTATTGCCTGGAAGCGCTTGATGTGGTCTCTGACCAGAGCTTGGTACTTTATCATTCTGTCATCCTTGGCTTCATAGACCCCAAAAACTTGGTTAACCACAAGTTGGGAATCACTGTAAACCATTAGCTCGGACGCGTGCATCTGAAGCGCGCTCTTGAGTCCGGCCAGAAGCGCCTCGTACTCGACCTCGTTGTTTGATGCAGGGAAGCCAAGGGTGATAGAATATTCAATAGTCAGTCCGTCCGGCGATATCAGGACTATGCCCAGCCCAGCACTGTGGCGGTTAAAAGCCCCATCTACAAAAAGTTTCCACATTTCCCCCACGAAGAGCTTCCAACATTCCAATGGGTCCTGGGAGGCCTAACGGTTGATGTTACCACGACTATGCGGCTGTTCGGCTTCAAGTTCTATGATGAGCGGTTCCACTTCAGCCCCCCTCGGCGATTCGGCGCCGGACTCAGCAAACTGACTCATAATGTCCAAGTCCGTAGGCGAATCGCCGGGTTACGGCATTAGGTCAGCTGAAGGCTCTGTGCTGATCAGTTCCAATGTTTCCTCTCTTGGTGATGCTGTACCGGACAGAGCAGGTTGGTCGGTGCTACCCAACTCCGTCATCGCATCGCCGGGCTGTGGTATCGTATTAACTGAGGGTGCTTCAGCAGGGGGCGCAAGTTCCGCATCGCCAACACCGCCAAGCTGTTGTACTTTGATCGGGCTTGCATTCACCTCCTCATCTGCCGCGGCAATATCGACCAGGCAAACCGGATGAGTTCCAGGTGAGAATTCAACAACGAAGTCGGCCAAAGTCTGGGCTTTTATGGCAAAGGCGGCCGAACTTGACGCCAACCGTCCCCAACTCGACCGCCCACTTAAGAATCCGACGAGAAATCCGCCTGCTCAACAAAGCTGTGGGGAACTCGTCGAAACGATGATTATGTGGGCATGGAAATAATGCGCCAACTTCCTGGAGGCCATCATTAAAGCCAACGCAAGTTTTTCCAGCGGCAGGTACCTCGACTCTGCCGATAGCAAGGTTTTGTTGACGTAGAAGATGGGTAGATGTTTGATTCCTTCCGACCAGACAAGCACCGCACTAACTGCATGCTGCAATACGGCCAGATAAAGGTAGAGTTCTTCTCCGGGCTCCGGTGTGACCAACAATGGCGCTGAAGACAAATACTCCTTGAGCTCAGCCAAAGCCCAGTCACATTCTCCATCCCATGAGAACTTTGATTTCAAGGTTTGAAAGAAAGGGCGGCAGCGATCTGATGACCGGCTTATAAATCGATTAAACGCGGCGCTATTCCGCCAGATGTCAGACGCCCTAGCCAGTGGGCGTTTTAACTCTCAGACGGCTCGAATTTGTGTAGGGTCTGCCTGATACCTCGGTTTGTGACTAGAAACCCAAAAATTTCCGGATCCCACGAAAGGCACACTTAGACGATTCAGCGAGCTTGTGCTTTTTGAGAATGGCGAACATCTCGGCCAAGTCGGACAAATGGTCTGCTTGATGCCGGCTCTTAACCACCATATCATCAATATAAGCCTCTATTGTCCGGCCTAGCAGAGGAGCGAACATCTTGGTCACCATCCTTTGAAAAGTTGCCCCGGCATTCTTCAAACCAAAAGGCATGACTCGATAGTAGAAGAGTCCCCTTGGTGTAGTGAATGAGGTGATCTCTCAGTCGGGCCCATGCATGGCAATCTGATGGTAGCCGCGGTAGGCGTCCAAGAAACTGAGCCTGTTATGTCCAGCCGTTAAGTCCACAAGCTGGTCTAGTTTAGGCAGAGAGAAGCTGTCTTTCAGACAAGCTCGGTTGACGGTCTTGTAGTCGACGCAAACTCGCCACTTCCCATTCTTCTTGGGCACCACGACTGTGTTTGAAATCCACCGAGGGTAGTGCACTTCCTGAATCGCTCGCGCCTCAAGCAAGTTCTTCACTTCCTCCGCAACTACCTCGGCGTGATGCAACGCCGATCTCCTTGTTCGCTGAATGACCGGCTTGGCTTCGGGGAAGACATTGAGATGATGGCATATAAAACTCGGATCGAGACCGGGCATGTCGTAAGGCGACCATGCAAAGACTTAGATGTTGGCCATCAAAAACTCAACCATCTCGGTCTGTTCTTGGGCTATAAGGCTTGAGCCAAGCAAGAAGAACTTGTCTGGATGCTCAGACACCAAGACCTCCACCAATTCCTCGACAGCTTTGTCCTCGGCCTTGGTGCCTACATCGTCAAGGACTCCCCGGTCCTCCAGTCCCTCAATCATTTGAAGGAAGCCTTTGGCAGCCCGGCTCCCGTTGACTGCCACGAAGCATTGCTTCGACATGACTTGATCGCCCCAAATCTCCTCGATTGCTCCCATAGCCGAGGGGAATCTCATCAGCTGATGATAAGTCGACGCTACGGCTTGCATAGCGTGAAGCCATCCCCTTCCAAGGATCAAATTATAAGTAGATGGCACCTGCAACACCCAGAACTCCACTTGTTTGACCACGGATCCTGCTTTGACCGGCAGGATAATCTTTCCCAAAGGCCACTATGGTTGCGAGTTGAAACCAACCAGCGGCGAAGTTGCCAGGGCCAAATCTGTATCTCGGAGCTTGAGCTGTTTGAAAGCATCGTAGTACATAATCTCGACCAAGCTTCCCTGATCGATTAAGATCCGTTTGACATCAAATTCTTTGACGCGGAGTGTAACCACTAGGGCATCGTTGTGTGGCGTCTGAACGCGCTCTAAGTCTCTTGAGGAGAAACTGATCACATCTTTCTCTTCGGTCTATCGCAGGCTAAACCGACAAAACTTCCCTCATGTGTTCTGCCTTCTTGATTATACCTCGGAGCTCGCATACACGCGCCGGTTCCATTATGCCGTGGATGACATTAACAACCCCTTGTGGAAGCGCATCTCGGTCATCCAGTCCCCGCGGGTCAACCGGAGCTTGATTTGCCTTCACGCCCCCATCAATGTAAAGGTCCAGGTGTCCGACTGCGACTAGCTCTTCCAAGTGTTGCCTCAAAGGCAAACAGTCCTCTGTCCGGTGGCCTCGCTCCCGGTGAAACGTGCAATGGTACCTCGGATTGAAGCCCTTCTATCCGTCGCCTAACTTAGCAGGAAACCGAACATACTCTTCGTCACGGATTTCACTTAGTATGCGATAGATTGGAATCTTAAAGACCGTAGTGATGCCTGTCCTTGCTTTCAACCTTCTGTTTGCATCGGCTACGTCATCCCGGGGGTAGTCATCCCGGCCATTCCGACGTCCCCTACCCCGGTTTTTGCGATTTGAGCCACAGTCCGATTCCTCAGCGCGATCACTTGTTCGACTGGACTCTTGTCCGACCACGTGCACTTTTCCAGCCGACCTCTTGTCTGTTGCTACCGGAGTTGCCTTCGCGGTAAATGCTGACACATCATCCTCTATTCGGATATGCTCATTGATGCGTTGCATGAGCTGGCCCACAGATGTCGGCTGGTGCATAGTAAGCGAGTCCCGCAATCTATGTCCGACCGGGAGACCACGCTTGTATTGTGTGATTGCAAGGTTGAACGGGCAATCCAAGATCTCGTTGAAGGTCTCCCAATATCTGGAGTTGTATGCCTTTAATGTGTCGCTCGGTTCCATCTTGACACTCAGTAGGTGGTCAACTTCATTTGATGTTTTTGTGTTGGTTTTGAAGCGCGTCACAAAGGCTTCTGCCAACTGATGCCACCTTTCTATGCTCCTCTCCGGCAGCCTCTCAAACCATTTCAAGCCCAGCTCGCCCAAACTTGACAGGAATATAAGGCACATAAGGGCGTCATTTCGCCTATGTCCGGCCATAACCTGTCGAAAGTGGCTTACATGCATATAGGGATCGGTTTTTCCATCGTAGAGTGTGAATTTAGGCTGGTGGAAGCCTGCCGGAAGCGGTGTTGTTTCTATCTCCAGGGAGAAAGGGGTGGCGCTCAGCCTTGCCAAGTCTGTATCTGGAAAGAATGGCGCTACTAGGTGGGGTGGAGGCATTCCGACCTCCTCGCTGGCGTGAACCCCATAGGATAACCGTTGGAACGCCGGCACCCTCTGAGCCTCCCGCCGGCGAGCCTGCTCTTCAAAATCGCCCGCAAAATCCTCTACGAAGCGGAATGGGAGTACCTCGACGTCATCACTGGACGTGAGGGCTGGTAAGTGCTATCTTGCGCGCTAGACTTCTCTGCACGCACATCGGAATCACCAACCTTGTAACTTCTGGTAATAGAAATGGACGGAG
Organism: Camellia lanceoleosa; assembly: GCA_025200525.1. NCBI lineage: Eukaryota > Viridiplantae > Streptophyta > Magnoliopsida > Ericales > Theaceae > Camellia > Camellia lanceoleosa. The sequence continues at coordinate 156,694,720 of CM045758.1, forward strand.
TGTGTCGCTGACTCTAACTGCCTGAACGGCGGGGTTGGGTGCACTCACTGTGGTCTCCCACTCCAGCTACACCCTTCCCTTTGACATGCCGCTTCAGCTCCTCCATCTCCGCCGCCATTCGCCGGATGACAGCGTCCTGGTCCCTTAGCTTGTGTTCTAGACGTCGAGCATGTGATTCTCTCCGCCGCGGATGACCGTCTAGACTCCGTGAATGACCATAACTTCTTCCGTGCTTATCTCGCGCGTCTCCCGACTGTCCTCCGGGAAATGTCTCCAGGTCCGCCATTGGAGGGATGGCGGGATGTCCTTCTCTCCGTCTGCCTGACTCCGGCGTAACTCCGTCGATGGCAGACAATGGAATCTCGTCGTTATTCGCCATAAAGGGTGATCAGATGAGCTTGGAAGACAAGGTTTTGTCTGTCAAGTTTCCCACAAACGGCGCCAATTGTACGGGGAGCAAATATTCAGCAAGGCATTCTTTCTTCCAAGCTACCATGTCCGACGACCTGTGAGCACAATCTAAGGTGAGCTACCCGGTGGTGTGTGGCCGGAAAACCCCTCCGACGATCAAGTTAGTACACACACCAGGGGATAGATAGAGAGAAGAGAGAGTGTTTAGAGTTGTTGTATCTCACCAAATGAACGTCCCCCCAGCATAGGGGGCACAGACACGCTTATATACCTTCTGCGCCCCAAATCTACTCCCACTAGTTTCTCAACATGTGGTGCTGCTATCCCATCTGTCAGCACAAATCTTGCTAACCACCACCTAACCAAACTGCTAGCCCACTCTACTGGGAGCTCGGTAGCCGGGCTGAAGCTTCTCGACTATCAATGGCCATACTGTACAGCTAGCCAGAGAACTCCGCTCGCCGTACTCAATGATGACCGAGCTCGGTTGCATCCCGATCATAGCCGAGCTCGGGACAACTCGTGTTGGTTTAACCGTTGGCTTTCCTGCCAAGCTAACTCTTGAACCGTGGAACATCCACGCCTTTCCTGGCGCCGGACATCTCACTTGACCGTCTTCCATACCATGAAGCCAAGTAGCCCGGTCCAACCACGCCTTGCCTTAACCGAGCAAATCTTTCCTGACAGGGCCGTGCTACCTCGGCCCAATCTTGTTCGGCCCAAATCTGTCCGGCCATTACCACGGCCCAATCCAGATCATAAATCTCCCTCTCATATATATATATATATATATATTTGCACTAACTTTTTAGTTCTATCAACACCTTGGTACATAACCTTATAATCATGCTATAGGGGGAACAAAAAATGATAAAAACAAAAACAAATTGAAGAATGAGATAAAGAATTACTTGTAAGGACGCACGTGTGATAACCACCACATGCAACTTCTTCGGAAAATGGCAGTTGGCTAATCATGGATGGTGTTGTCGCATTCTTTGCTTGTTGGCCCTAGAATATTTTATTTTTTAATTCAAACATCAACACCAATCAGATGGATTCTGATACAATATAGGATCATGTAGTCAAAGAATCTATATGTGATATGGTTAGAACTTACTAACACGTTATTTCTGCTACTTACCAGTTTATCCACTGCTTTCTCACCAAATATGAAGACAGATCCATTTTCTGCAAAATCAGACAATTTTAAAGCAGTGAAGAGAAATTTCAATATAAAAAAGCATCAACTGTGGCAATATTTAATTATATACCATCTATGCATGCTGAATGCAACATCCCTGCAGCGATACTTTTGACCTGTGTTTGCATATTTAGTGGAGCAAAAAATAGACCACCAGTTAATGAGGCAACTCCTAACTGACAATTGGCATATTCTTTTAGAGATAACATAGTCAAACAGCAATAGAAACCCTCACCAACATAAAATACCTTGACATCTTCAAGTTTCTTAATAAGCCTTGGGGTGTATTCACTGCAAAAGAATGAGAACTCTGAAAATGCAGCTAACCACAAGTAAGATATTTACATACTACATGCTGAAAACCAAGCTAAATTCCATAAGTGCACTTGAGGAAAGGTAAAATGTAACTCAGAAAACAGATAATTTAATTTACTCGACATGGATGTACACGATATATAGATTTGTACATCATATACGGATTTGTTGCATGATATTTGGATTTGTACAAGACATACTGATTTGTTATATTACATGATTATAATTCCCTTTAAAATCACAGACTATGTACAAGGCTATGGATTTTGGAAAAGCTAGGGTTGCGTTTGGTAGAGTTTTCTAAATATGATTTGAGAATAAAGCTGTATTTTGAGTTTGTGAGTTTTGGAATTATGATTTGAGTGTGGAAAATTTGTTTGGTGAATGAGTTTTGAAAAAAGTTTTGAATTGAATGGGGAATTTTTGATATGACATATGATATTTGATACAAAAACTTACAATTCATAACCAAACACACAACTCAAAATTCTATTAAAACTCATAAAAAATTTTAAGAAATTCGAAAAATATTTTTTGTTGAATATATAAAAATTCACGTGTCAATTACAAAAAAAAAATAATAATAAAAAATAAATAAAAATTGCACTGTTCCAGTCAACCGGCCAGACGACTGGTGAGACAACCGGTTAGTCCAAATTTTAAAAGTCACAACCAAACACCATATGCAAACGAAGAGCTGGAATCACAATTTCAAAATTCTTCCAAACAGAGCCTAGATGTTTTCTATACCATCAGATTTGTAAACTGGGACATCCATACAACCCTATAGCCTTGTTATAACACTATCTTCTCACTGGCTTTTACCTTTCACCCCTCAGTAAACATTTTTCAGATCACTGAGATTAAATGATTACATGCGTGACTTTCTGGACTCTTTTAGACTGCTCGTGAAACCTTCTTTTTGGATTTGTCATGTTAATAGAAGATGTAATTTTTGTTGGTCTTTATACTATGGAAGCAAGTAGTATCAGACTTGCATATTTATCATATCATATTTTGGGAATGGGATCACTACATTATAGAGCTAGGTGGTGCTTGATAAAGTTGAAAACTGAAAATTGAATGTTGAATTTTTAAGCTAAAAAACCAAACCAAACCTTAAGTTCCATCAAATGGGATCGGCTAAATGATCATTCTTCTTCACTAGACTCTATCAACAACCATCTAGTTAGTCAAATTAAGAAGATTCATATCCCTATTTACTACACTAACCCACGTCAATCTAGATCTACCATTACTATATCGCATCTCTTCACTACTGCTTCTGTTGGTCTCCGTTGTATATGACTAAGCCATCTCAATCTAAGAAGCACAGACACTTCTAAGAAGGTGACGTATCTGCGTCATATTCGTGTCGGACATCGACACTCTTTGGACAGTTGGAGGACGCACGTGTCAATCGCTTAAACACACATATCTATCGATTAGACATATGTGAAACTAATTATAAGTTTAAACAAAACAACTTAAGATACAATAATAAAACAAAAACCATATAAATTTATAGAAATTAGTATCGTATTGTATTTTTTATTATCTTTGAATGATACATTCATATATATAACATATAATAAACATATAAAATTATATATTTTATGCGTGTCTCCATGTGTCGTATCTTGCGTCTTTTGAAAATTAACGTGTCGGCGTGTCTGTGTTGTGTCTATGTCCATATTTCTTAGATCTCATTCTATTCTCTCTCAACTTATCTTCTATCGATACTACTCCTACCCATTCAGGAATATACTCATCCCTAACTCTATATTTTCTAATCTTGCCACACATCCACCTTGGCATATTCATCTCAACAACACTCATCTTATACATGTTATTTCTTAAAATTTATTCTTTTCAAATTATATATTTCAATTTTTATATTGTGATGGTACTGGTACTGGTGCTGGTGCTGGTTGTAATGGTGGTGCTAGCGTTGATGGTGGTTGCAGTGATGATAGCGGTAGTGTTGGTGGAGGTGGTGGTGGCATGGTGGTGTTGATGGCGGCGGCGGTAGCGGCGACAGTGGCAGTGGCAATGGTAGTGGTAGTAAAATGATGGTGGTGCTTATAGAAACAATGACAATGGTAATAAAAGTAATGGTAATAGTAATAGTGGGGGCAGCTTGATGGTGATGGTGATGGTGATGGTGATGGTGATGGTGATGGTGATGGTGGTAGTGGCAATGGCATGATAGTAGTGGTAGTGGTAGTGGTAGTGATAACGATAATGGTGGCAGTGGTAATAAGTTTATAATAGTGTATATCAATACTTATATTTAATATTTATAAATTCAGTTAGAATTAATTAAGTTTCATATGTCTTAAAATTTTCTTAAATTTTAGCCTACATTTCAAAAGACACTTAAATTTTTAAGTGATATCAATTGTGATAATCAAACTAAGGGTGCAACTTGGGCGGGCTCAACCCGAGCAACCCGAACCCAGTCTCAATTTTTTTAAGACTTGGACAAGATATTTTCAAATTCGGTGCAGGTTTGGACAAAAATTCAAAAACCCAAATTAAATTTGGGCGGGCTTGGCCACAGATATTAAACAACCCGAGTAACCCGAAACCCAAATAATACACATATATATATAAATATTAAATATACATATAAATTACTAGTCATTACATAATATTAAAGTAATTTATATTATTAAATTATATTAAATGTATATTATATATACAAATAACATAAAATCTTACTTTTTTTTATTTTCACTCATAAATTGTAAGGACTATTATAGCGGCATCTCTCTTACATTATATAAATTATTTATTTTGATGGTATTAATAATTTTCTATAAAAAAAAATGTAAATAGAGTCAAATTTTAATAATTTACTAATGTAGCTGCAAAAAAAAAAAAAAAATGAAATTCATTTACAATTCAGGCATTTTGGATTTATCTCGGGTTGGGCTTGGGCAGGCAACCTCAAGTTACAATTCGGGCCTGCGCAAGTCTCAACACAACTTGGGCTGGACTTGTATAACCTCTTAACCCGCCCGAGTTGCACCCTTAAATCAAACGAACTTAATTGATTATCATTTAATACATTCAATTTTAAGTGCTGAATCAAATTATTAAAAACTCACCTAGTATATTACTTACTTAATTTTTTGTATCTAACCCTTGAGAGAGAGAGAGAGAGAGAGAGAGAGAGAGAGAGGGGGGGGGGGGGAAACCACTACAATATCATACATGTATTGCGTAGAATGACCTTTAGTAGCATTGCTACAGACTCTCAGAGTCCGAATCATTTTATCTGGTTTGGGTCGTGACAGAACAGGTCTCAGGTTCAACTACCACTAGATGCTATCAACTCCTTGGGGTCATGCTTGCGAGCTCTGCCCAAGATTTGTCCGATTCACGTGGAGGAAGCACTTTAGGTGGGTACCACAATTAATTGAGGTGCACGTTAACTAGCTCGGATACCCAGTTATCAAAAAAATATATATATATATAGATTCACTTCTAACGTTGTCTTTCCTAGTCTTACCATACATCCATTTAAGCATCCTTATCTCAGCTACATTCACTTTATGAACATATTTATTAGTACTTATCATTTTGTCCTGTAAAGCATCATTGTCTGTCTAGCAACTCTCTAGAATTTTTCTTTCAATTTTATTGGTACTTTTCAATCACATAATATGCCAAAAACCACTTGAGCTGACCTACTTTGATTCTATAGATCACTACGAGAATATACATTGTATATATGGTATATTAGGAATTAAGCAATTTCCTTACTTGTGTATATTAAGAATTCGGCAATTTCCTTTTCTTTGTATTTCTTTTTTCTGTCATAGATTAGGGCTATATAACCGATGCACTCTTTGTAAACATACCACAATTGAATATACAGAAACTATTCAGAAATCTTACATGGTATTAGAGCCTATCATCATTGTCTGAACCCTAGCATTGAACTCTGCCTCTCGTCACTGCTCCCTCTTTGATTCCGGTTCATCATCGCAAGGTCCTGCTCACAGTCAAGTTCGTGAGGCCCTTCTCTATGTGTGTCTGGTTATGACGACTCACCATCGACCACGCTTCTGGTTCGCAAAACCCTCAGTTGTTCGAATTTCTGAAGCTCAGTACATCGCGGCTTGTTTGACCCATATCGCAACTCATACCGCGACCTCTGCTTCTTGCCTCTATTGTATCGGGTTTGCATCAACTTCAGCTTCTGTCTCTCTCGCAAGTGGTCTCTCTCTCACCTTGCGAAGGTCGGCTCTCTCTCTCTATCTCTCTCTGTCTCTGTGTTCGTCTGGTGAGAAGGGCTCTCGCTATCAATTCAACTGGTTTCATTTTGGCAAGTTTACACCCCCGGCATTTAGTAAGTTCACTTGGAGAAACTTTACTCAATATACCTGATTGAGCTAAAGACCATAAGCGGTCAACAGACAAATGCCCTAATTTGGAATGCCACAAATAGAAAGGACTTGACAAGAATCTAACTGAAAAGAAGAAAAGGCAGTCGGAAAGGTAGTCATAGGCAGATGCAAGCTCTCCACCACATAGAGGTCTTCAACTCTACGGCCAATCCCAATTTGCTGCTTAGAGATCCGATCCTGCACAGAACAGATAGAAGAAGAAAAGATAACATCAAAACTAGAGGTATCAAGCTGACTGATAGATAATAAATTAACAGATAACTGAGGAACATAAAAGACAGATGGAATAGAGACAAAGACAAGTAGAATAAGCGTAGAAGACCAACAGATATAACAGTATACCAACCCATTAGCAAAGATTGGAAGAATAGGAAATGGAGGAGTACAATTTTGAAGTAAGAAGAGATGAGGAATCATATAATGAGAGGCACCAGAGTAAAAAATGCAGACAGATGAAGAAAGACCTGAAGAAGACCCAAGCTAACCTAAATGAAGAGATGAAGCAATAGAGGCAGATGGAGATGGCTGGGAGGTAAACAATATATACTGAAGCTGACTAATTTGAGTAGTCAAGGAAGCCAAATCAGGATCGGGAGCCAGAGTAGATGCAATAGAACCGGCGAAAGCCTGAAAATTACTCGGAGAATGAGCGCAGAACTGAATATGAGACTGCTGAAAAGATGAGACAGACAGACATCCCTTCTTGGGACAATGATACTTCTAATGGCCTTGCTGATGGCAGAAGGCACACTCATCAAAGGCCAAAGACATCGTAATAACCAGAGAGATGAAGGTTTCAAGTGTAATAACTCCAAGATAGAACAAATTAGCCAAACTAGGATCAAGGGTAATAACCAAAAACAACTGAAGTGTTAGGAGGATGTTTGGTACCCTTCTCCTGTTCTCACCAAAGGGGGTTCTGCATATTATGTATCATTCTCATTTGTTGATAACTGCACCCGTTACACTTGGGTTTATCTTATAACTCATAAGTCCGATTTCTATCAGATCTATTGTACCTTTCAGTCTATGATTACTACTCAGTTCGGGTCTACAATTAAAGTATTACGGTTTGACTTGGGTAGAAAATATTTTAAAAATGAATTCTATGAGTATTTGGCCAATTTAGATACCATTCACCAAACTTCCTCTGTAGATACACCTACCCAAAATGGTCGAGCCGAGCGTAAACACCGTCATCTCCTTGAGATAGCTAGGTCTCTTCTTCTCTCTGCTTCAGCTCCGGCTCCATTCTAGGAGGCAGTTCTTATTGCTGCTTTTCTTCTCAACCGTATGCCTACTCTCATTCTTTCTGGTCGGTCTTCTTATGAGGCTTTGTTCTCCCAAATTCCTAACTACTCCCTCCTTCGTGTGTTTGGGTCTGCTTGTTTTGTCCTTCCCTGCAAAAATAGGAGCAAACTTAGTGCCTGGTCTGTCCTCTGCGTCTTTTTAGGTTATAGTCCTACTCAGAAAGGCTACCGTTGTTATGACAAATGTTTTTAAAGGCTCAAGGCGCTGAAGGTCTCTTGGGGCCTAGACGCAAGGCGAGGCGCGGCTTTATTGAAACAAGGCACACAGTCTTAATAAAAAATAAATAAATTAACATAGACTAATCATTCATAATACTAAGACAATTTTTTTAAAATAATATGTTCTTATTAATCATTTATTTATTATATTTTTTAAATAATTTGTTCTTGTTAATTTTTTTTTTTTTATTTTACATACATATATTTGTGTTTCTTTTATTAATATGTATAAATATATATTATATAAGATATAGCTAAAATTATTTTATACTTATATATATATAAGTATATATATATACTAATACATATACATATTAAGATAAAAACCAAACAGAGGATAGATAAGACAGAGAGAAGACGAGAGAGAGAGAGAGAGAGAGAGAGATCAAGCTCGCGAGAGGCGAAGGCAAGAGAGATAGAGAAAGCGATTGAAGTCGAAGAGAGGTCCAGTCGTCAAAGTTAAAAAGACGAAGTCGAAGGGAGGTCGTCGAAATCGAGAAGAAGTCGACAAATCGATTCAAATCACCCAGGCCTAGCAACAAACAGCGAAGGAAGAGAGAAGAAGAAGAAGAAGCAGCGCTGACCTGAATCGAAGTCGAAGTCGAAGTCGAAGTCGAAGTCGAAGTCGAGAAAGGAAGCCCAAAGGAAGAGAGACAACACAGATTTGTTCGATCAATTAGGGCTTTGAGTCGTATTACTGATTTGGGTGGACAGTAACTCATTGAATGAGTTGTAATCCTATGTGGTTGAGCCTTTCGAAGACAATTCACAGCCGTTAGATTAGCAGCAGAAACAACAAAAACAAATCCCGCTTAGGCGCGAGCCTTGCCCCTTTCGGCGCCTACCAAAGTCGCATCCAAGGCATGTAATGCGCCTCGCCTTAAACCCCTTAAGGCGCACTTCATTCGTTGCACCTTGCGCCTAGGCGCGCTTTTCACAACACTGGTTATGGCCCTGTCTCTCGTCGCCTTTATGTCTCTCATCATATTTCCTTTATCAAACGTCTGTCTTACTTTCAGCTTCCCCCTCTCACTGCTCTCGTTTCCAAAGAAGATTTGGTTCACATTGACCCATTTCCTTCTGAGATCTCGTCTGATGAGTACATCTCCACTGTTCCTCCTGAGGTCATTCCTACTTCTTCGTCTACGTCACCCGTGGCTCCTTCTCCTCCTTCAGCTTCTTCTTCTCCTTCGTTGTTGGTCTATTCTCGTTGTCAGCCTCCCGCACCACCAGTTGTCTCTACTCCTGTTGCTGCTCCTTCTGCTTCTGACGACTCTGATCCTGCTGCACACCGATATCTTACTCGTGAGCATCGTCCTCCAAACATGTTGGGTTGATCTAATACATGTTTTTCCGCTTCCTATCGTATTTTTTTGTCTGTTATGCATTCTTTATCAAAACCACAGTCTTACACGGAGGCCTATCAGGATCCTAATTAGGTTCAGGCTATAGAGGATGCGTTGTTTGCCTTATAAAAAAACTAACACTTGGGAGTTGGTTCTTTTGCCTGCTGGCAAGAATCTGGTTGGTTGCAAATGGGTCTATAAAGTCAAGACTTATTCTGATGGCTCTCTCGAGCGTTACAAAGCTCGCTTGGTTGCCAAGGGTTTCTTACAAGAGTATGGTATTGATTATGAGAAAACATTTCCCCATGTTGCCAAGATGACTACTGTCCGTACCTTGATTTCTGTTACTGTTGTTCAACATTGGCCTCTATATCAGATGGACGTTAAGAATGCTTTTCTTGGTTATCTCACTGAGGAGGTCTATATGCGTCCTCCCCCTGGTCTTCTCCACTCCTCTAGGCAAGTTTGTCATCTTCGTCGTGCTTTATATGATTTGAAGCAGTCTCCTCGTGCTTGGTATGATCGCTTTCAAACTGCCGTTACCGAGCTTGGGTTTCTTCCTTCTGCTTCCGACTCTGCTTTATTTCTGAGATATACCTCGGCTGGTTTTGTTGCTTTCTTACTCTATGTGGATGATATAATCATTACTAGCTCTGACTCTTTTGCTATCTTTGAGATCAAGCAATGTCTCTTCCGCACCTTCGAAATGAAGGATCTGGGTCCATTGCGGTATTTTCTTAGTATTAAGGTTGCCTCTTCTCCAAAGGGTTATTTTTTTGTCTCAGGCCAAGTATGCTAATGAGGTTATTCACCGTGTCGGTCTTACTGATACTAAGGTCTCTGATACACCTATTGAGCTTAATGTCAAACTCAACTCTACTGATGGTGTCCCTCTGGATGATTCCACGGCCTATCGCGAGCTGGTGGCTTATTTAGTTTATTTGACTGTCACTCGCCCTGATCTTGCTAATGCTGTTCATGTGGTTAGTCAGTTCGTTTTTGCTCCTCGCTCTACCCATTGTGCTGCTTTGGTTTGCATTTTTCGCTATCTCTGGGGTACTATCTTTCAGGGATTCTTGTTGTCATCTACTTCATCTTTAAACTTGGTGGCCTATACTGATTCTGATTGGGCTGGTGATGTTACTGATCGCAAGTCTACCTCTGATTTCTGTATGTTTATTGGCGATTCCTTGATCTCTTGGAAAAGCAAGAAACAAACTGTTGTTGCTCGCTTTACTGCTGAAACTGAGTACCGTGCTATAGCTCCTGCTACTACTAAGCTTGTTTTGCTTCGTTGTCTTCTCTCTGATTTGGGTGTCCCTCAGTCTTCTCCAACCTCCCTCTATTGTGACAATCGCAGTGCTATTCAGATTGCCCACAATACTGTCTTCCATGAACGGACGAAACACATTGAGATTGATTGTAACTTTGTTCGACAACATCTGCAGTCTAGCTCTATCTCGCTTCCTTTTGTCTCCTCGGCTTTGCAACTTGTGGACTTCTTCACCAAAACTCACATTACCGCTCAGTTTCACTTTCTTCTTAGTAAACTCTCAGTGTTTTATGCTAAAACACCGTAAGTTTGAGCGGGGGTGTGAGAATATACATTATATATATGGTATATTAGGAATTAGGCAATTTCCTTACTTGTGTACATTAGGAATTCGGCAATTTCCTTTTCTTTATATTTCCTTTTTCTGTCATAGATTAGGGCTATATAACTGATGCACTCTTTGTAAACATACCACAATTGAATATACATAAAACTATTCAGAAATCACATCATCTCCAATCTCTCTTAGGCCTTGTTTGGGGTACCCTAAAAAAGTCAAAAAAGTTAAAAAGTTACTATCCTATTTAAGTCACATCATCTTATTTAAATCACATTACCTCTCTACTACATCACTTCAACCCCAACCCATATTTTATAAAAAGTCAAAAAGTGTACTTATTTAGATCATCCCAAACCACCCCTAATAATCAAATCTAAATAATGCAAATGTTTACTATTTGTTATCTCTTAAAATTCAATCTTCACTTCTCTATTGCTTTACACAAAATAAATAAGTGCTTTGTAAAAATATGAGTGTAGATACACTTGAATGCTATAAATAAGAGTTCCGATGTATCCTTCTATCCACCTTATCTGCATTATGTATCAAACGTGTGCTGTGGGTAAAAAACTAGTTTCAACTTGCCTAAAATTACAGAAATTCATATTAGCAAAAGACTAGAGATTATAAAACATTTAAAAGAACCTGGTACTCATTAAAAAGCCCAACATGCTTCGTTCATGTCCATGACCAAGCCTTCCAGACCCCCCTCCTCCCCAACTTAAGGCCTCACCTTTATCTGGAAAATAAAAATATACACATTAACCATTGTAAAATAAAGACTACACAACTCTCTAGCATTACTTACGGATAAACTACGAAATATTGTAACTGAAAAATCAAAATGCATTTGAAGGCAAGAAATATTTCAAATCTCAAACCTGTAACAGCAATTGAGTGCTCACAACCCAAAGCTACCATTTTGATAGTGACCCCAGTCAAGCATTCAACTTTCCTAGGTGTAGTAACTACTTTTGCTGCCTCTGCAGACCAATACAAAGTATAACTCATTTGAAAATTTTATTTTCAAGGCCTTCAGATTGTAATTCCAAAGAAATTATAAATGCTTAGAGAAAAACATATGATTAAGGAGCATAAAGGTAGACAAGGTCAGTTGTACTAGTATGGTTATCAAAGTGATTGAAAAGCATTCCCATATAGGAAACAATGGGACTTACATAACACACATAGAACTAGACATCTACATGATGACATTAGGATTTCCGTAGATGATTTTACATCAAACCTGTAGAGAATTATTCTGCAACATATAGATGAACAAAAAAAAAGGGCATCCCTAAGAAATTCAATCATATTACCTAATATAAAAAGTTTAAAAAAAGAAAAAAAAGAATAAAATCTATGAAAACTTTCCACTGTCCTTACTTCCTGCCTAAATAATTTCATAAGTAACAAATTTACGGCTAGAAAAAATCAACAATGCTGAAGGCAATTTTTGATTTGACCATATAATGTGGACAAAGCAGATGACTATAGACTAGCTCATCCGACATCCTCAGCCCAAGGCGATAAAACAAACAACCCAAGGTATCACAATATGGATTTTGAACACATATAGGCAATCCAAAGAACCACCAAGAGAGAAAACCAATTAAACTAAGATGAGGGTACATATTTAGTTGTTACTTTTTCCAAGCCCAAGCTGTCCGTTTGAGTTCTTGCCCCACATGTAAAGCTCCCCATCTCCTACAAAAAGATATACAAATTATTGCAATAAGGAAGCTGAAGAAGAAAATATGTACACTTACAGAAACATGATCTAACAAAAAATGAATAAAAGTAAACTCAGTAAAATAAATAACAAACAGATTAGCAAATACTTATTCAGATGACTTCCATAGAAAAGAAAAATAAGGCAAAAGAAACAAAGAAAAAAAGAAAAAAGGAAGAAGTATATGTCAAAGTTAACACCTTCCAACCAAACAGAAATTTAACGAAAATACAACTGATAAACCATGTGCCCAACTGTGTGTGTGGAATACATCTTTCATAAATGTTTATGTGTGGAATACATCTCTATTTGCTATAAATTCTAAGCACCTCTTGATGGATGCAAGCGTCACAGTAAAAATTTCAACAACTTGTACCGCCTGCTTTTCACATAAGCATTTATGAAAGACATATACATACTTACAAACCACACAAATCTTGTAAAAAGTTTATTTGCCTGCATTCTGATGTCGAAGGTATAATAGAGACATTCTGCAATTTTTTCCTTGGTGTAGCATATTCTTGCCTTCATTGAGATTTGTGCTTTTATGATATTTTGACTTCTATACAATATATGTTACAGAAGGACTATAACACTTTCCAAATGTACATAAATGTCTCAAGATCTTCTCTGATAAGTTGAACAAGAATCATGACTCCTATGACAGGAATCCATTAGGCATTAAGAGATACAACAATAATTTAATAATCAAAGATGGGTAGCTGTTAAGTGTAAAGTAAACTTGAATAAATGAGAAGTCAAAACAGAAACTAGAAAATAGATTTAATTTGCATATGTAGCATTTTACACTGGAAGGAAAGGGAGTTCAAAATAATATTAACAGGACACAAGCTTGAAACACCGATTAGATATTAACTATCGTACATCTGAAAGACATATTCTATAAAGTAGCTTGAATAGTGAATATAAATTGAAAAACATGAAAATATTCTCGGGCCCCATAAAACCATGATAAATGAAGTATCCAGCAAGAAATATGAACCTGTAATGGCAGAGGAGTGATGATAACCAGCAGAAACTTTAATAATTTCCTTGGGAAGTCTAGAAACTCTGAGGGGCTTCTGCATTAATAATACAACCAGATTACATAGTCAATTCAAAAGGAACTCCATTGGAAACATTACAAATAACAATCTAAACAATCACATCTCTTTTTCCTTTTTATTGGTACTAAAATAGTCAAAGAAGTGAAATTAACCAAAATAAACAGAAAATCTAATAGTAACATATTTATAAACATTTTTCATATTTCAGTTTCTTAGTGATTAATAATACAGTGGATACTATACAACTCCCCAACCAACGACCCAGAACATAGACTTACCAACCCCCATCACACATGAAAACCAACAAAAGTAAGACTTATGCATAACAGACACACCACAGCCAACTCATGCCACTTCATAAAAGTAGGGTCCGAATAAACTTCGTTTAATAATAGAATAAGCCGCTTCTAGGAAATATGTATGAAGCAGGATAACACCCATAACCAGATTATGGAGATCCACCAAAATATAAAGTAACTGATGATGGCTGCACCCCTGATTTCTTAAAGCATATGGACGTAATTATCAACTTGCCTTGATTACCTAATTAGTAAATAAACTATGCATGCCACTATGATCGCATCCTAATTAGAACCAAATAAAATATGGATTGAACTACCATTTGAAATCCTACAATCAATTAATTTCTATAAAGAGCAGGTTGTGACAAACTCATATCATCATATAACTCTACTAGCATAGTCCAGCCTAAATAAGCTCATAGCAGAAGACCACAAATCAAATTGCGGAGCTCATGTTAGCTTCTTTTTTCAACAAACTCTTCTTTAGTGTTATGGAGTAAACACATATTCTTGCTCATGTACTAAAATTAAAATAAATGTGGATGAAGGCCATATAAATCTAGAACTTGCATGCTCTTCGACCATGATCACAAACATTATAATTACATTCCATAAATTTGATTTCATTGCAGATACAATTTGACAAGTCCCTCACATGAATAATAATTGAACATTAAGCAAAAAGGGTGAATGCTTTCATATACCATACATGGTGCCCATCTTTGAAATCAAGGTAACTCACCTGAGCATTCTTGTCCCACGGTCGAGGTCCTTTGTTCTACAGTTTTTAACTTTTGAATGTAATTGACAGGGAAAACAAGCATTAAAGAAAACAAAATAGAACAGATGGTGAAAGCTTCAATCTAAGACAAATAGCAAAGATCTCAACAACAATCTTACATTGAACTTTGGCAAGTGTCCCTTTTAGCCAAAAAGCCAAAAAAATACTAAAAAAATCAAAAAGCCAACAACCCATACCAAAAAGTCAAAGATTCCCTTTTCTCTGTACTTTTTGCACATCTTTTCATAAAAAGCCAAAAAGTCGTCCCAAACATACTAGTTTTTTTTCGTCACATTTTAGCCAAAAAGCCAAAAAGTTACTAAAAAAGCCTGTCCCCAAACGAGGCCTAAGAGCTAAAAGAAAAATAAGAAGAGAAAAAGGAGTGAGAACATGACAAAAGGATCAAGATAGCATACAGTTGTGTAACTTTTATCCTCTGATATTCCTAGCTGTCCAAAATCATTGAGACCCGTGGCATAGACACAGCCCGTTTCTGTCAAAAGAAAACAAAAAAATCGAGGACATTTTATAAGCCTCTACGCTGTCTGCAGCTAAATTTCTTTTAAATTCATCATCAATTTATAAAATACAAAATCTAGGCACCAAGAGCAAAAACCAAAATCAAGCAGTAGTAGATGAGACAAAACTTATAAACTATATGTATAATTTTTTTTTCCATAGAAGACAGATGTGATAAATTATTGTGAAATAAATGATCCTGGATCTTGTATAGTAATGTGCATTTTGTATAGTATTGAACCCTTGGAATTAAGATAAAATTTGGAATTAATGTATAAAGGATCAAACCATGGAAAAGCTCCACAAGCATATCCTAGTAAGTTTATTTGGCAAGACTACAATCAAGTTTAAATTAGTTTTACTATATGTGGTTGCAGAGTTTAAAGTACGGAAATCAACAAAAGAAAAGGCTGGTTTCCTTGATCCAGGAAGTCCACACATTTTACAACAATCTATGAAGCATGTGTACAGATACGGATATTGGTACTAGTACAGTATGGGTACATCAATACAATAAAATCTATATAAAAAATAATTAAAAAAAAGAAAAAGAAGTAGTGTATAGATATGGCTAGGAAGTTCATAACAACAAATATTTATTTTTAATTCGAAATAACGCAAAAATTAATTAAATGGTTTGGTTGGTTAAGAGCCAACTTACAATTCACATTTAATGCAAAAAGTAAAGTATAAACCAAAATTAAATGTCATTAAATTAAATAACTTACAAATCAAAACTAATTAAAATCATGTCAAGCATGAAAAATAAATAAATAAATAAAAATCCAGTGAAACTAACTTCACATCTACATGGAAGAAAATACTATTCCGGCTAAGGTACGACTTAGTTATATACTAGGTATGACAAAATTAAGAAGAAAAAAATTAGATATGTGTTTTGTGTACGTGGTACATATGCAAAAAAACACGCAAAGTGGTATGGCATGTTTATCGAAGTACCCATGCTTCATAGCCAACAATCAACTGGTTGATCTATTAAATTTGATAGAAATATTGGCTATAATAGAACAAAGAGATAACAGATTAAGTAGGTAACTACAACAATTAAGACTATTAATGCTAACTACTCTTTCAAGAATATATGTATTGTAACATTTTTGTATCAATAAAATGATATAGTATAAAAGAAAGGGCACCAAGGGGGTGCCTAAGACATATACAAAAAAAGATCTATGAACTCTACAAAAAAATATATATATATTCCAAGGCCTTTACAAATTTAAAAAAACGGATTCAAGGATGGAGTAACAATTCTTGAATACTAAAAACACAAAAACAAAAAAGCTCTAAATCCTAAAAACGGTCTGACAAAGCTATCAAAAAATATTCTTCTATTGCGCTCACCCCATATCAATCATATAATCGCCGATGGGACCAACTATCAAGCCTTCTTTTTCCATTTACCCACTCAAGCTCCTTCCCAAGACTGCAAAAGCTCCAAAACTTGGTCCGAAAATATCCACACAACTTCAAACAGGGTATGAACTAAAGGCCACAGATCCTTTAGCACCTCATGATAGATAAGTAAGTGATTCACCATCTCCTCATCAAGTATGGACATACGACACCAGTTGTCATGGACTAGCCTTTTTCTAATCAAAAAGTCAATAGTAAGGATCTTGCTATGAGCCACACACCAAATAAAGAAAGCGACCTAAGACTCTCACCGAAGTATGACATTTGTCTAAAAAAATACTTTCTTTTACATAGAAATCTGTAGAAATCCATTGGTAAATCACTTTCTTGTGAAGGGACCTACTAATGGTCACAATTCTTTTCATTATTTGACTCCAATTTGGTCTCCCAAAAGCATATATTATATACATATACACTTACGTTGTGTTTGGTTGGGAGATTTAAGGAGGCATTTGGAAAGGGAAAGGAAAATGAAAAAGGCAGGCAAAATGTGAATAAAATATACCTACATATCACCTAATTCCACACGCCTTTTCCCTTTTTCTTTCCAAATCCCTCCCCAAATCCCCCAACCAAACACTGCCTTAGTTGCATATAAAATACATTTTGAATACAACTGTCATATGCAGCTTTCAAATGGCCTGGCCCTTTGGTTTGATGAAATTTGCACATACAGGTAAACATTTATACAATGAATCATCTTGAACTAATGCGAAAAAACAAGAACAATAACACAAACAAAAAACTTAATCCAATAAAATATATATCCGTACCATTCCATCACCAGAAACCAATTATCAATCAACCAAACCATTTTTCATTTGCACAAAACTTACTAGAAATAAAATTAGCAAACTAAAAAATCTGAAGCAATTCGAGGATCAATTTCATTGCCTCTCAACCAATGAACCCTCATTCATCAAACAAAAAACAAAATTCAACTCGAAATTTGGGCGTTTGAAACTCAATCAACATACATCAATTAAAACCAACAAAAACAATTCGTTCAGCGATTCAAAAATCATTTGAATAACAATAACAATGTAACAAAGAAGAAGCGATCTGAGACCTGTTAAAAAGAGAGTATGAGCACCACCACAAGCAATTCCAGTGAGGCTTTCGTTGGCGAAAGAAGAGCAGAAAGCAGGTCGCCACTGAGACTCCAAGCTTCCCAGCCCCAATCTACCGTAATCGCCATTTCCCCATAAAGCCGCAAACCTCCTTCCACTACTCGATCGATCTTCTTCACCACTACTGTTCGAAACCCATCTCCTCGAAAGAAAAAACCCTAAACCTAAATTTCCATTTCTGAGACATGTCAGCTTCTTCGCGCTTCGTACGCAACCTCTCATAATCAGCATTTCGAAGGAGGACTTGGTGGGCGTACGTGAATCATGAGAAGATTGTATCAGTTTTGGCTATGAAGAAATGAGTTGGAATCGGAGTTAAAAAGGTAGTTGATGTGAAGAAGAAGAAGAAGAAGAAGAAGAAGAGGAGAAACTAATGGCCGGCGACACTGCAACGTCTTCTGGGCTGGGAACGGCTGGAAGTAGTTGTTGTTGGTAGATTCTAGACCTCATAATTTTTTTTAAGTATACAACTCAAATTTGAATTTGAGTAAAATACGAGTTTAATTTCATAATAAATCGTAATTATTATTAATAAATCATTATGTGAATTAACAGTGTGTTTGGTTTGAGTTTTCTGGATTAAGTTTTTTGAAAACTGAGTTTTTTGGTTTTCGTATTCTTTTGTTTTTAGTGAATATTTTTAAAATTTTAAACATTTTTTTTACTTTTTTAGATGCACCTTAGTTGATTCTAAAAAAGAAAAATTTCATGAAAAAATATTTTAAAAATTAATAAATACATAGAAATACAAAAAATATCAATTTTGTATTTTTTTGTATTTTTGGTATTTAGTGAATTTTTAAAAGATTTTTTTTACAATTTTTTTACTTTTTAGGTGTATTTATGTTAGGTGTGTTTAAAAAGTAAAAAAATTACTTAAAATATTAAAAAAATTCAGTAAAAACAAAAAAATACGGAAAATAAGAAAGTAGAATTTTCTGAAAAGTGTTTTGGAAAACTGGTAACCAAGCACAGTGATGATATTAATAATTAAAAAAAAAAAAAACAACAGGTCCCACTAGAAGACTCCTACAAAATTTCAAAAAAAAAAAGCTCCACGAGACTCTTTCAAATTTCTCAAATCTTTGAAGATTCAAGAACCAGCCTAGAAGTATCACTCCATGGGTCAGCATCAATAATTGGCGTTCCAGCAGAAAAAGGCAGAGTCCATAGAAGATAAAGATTCTCTTCAGATATCAGAGAAATGCACGCCAAGAAAAGACAAAAAAGATTTTTGTAGATATATTGTGTCTATTTGAGTCGGTCAGTAATAAGGATTTTCCTTCACTCACTACTTTAATAAAGTAGATATCTCTTATCCTACTTTATTAAAGAAAAGCTGAGAAAATCTTTATATGTGTCTTGTAATAAATTATAGTGTCAAAATTTTGTCAAAAAAGGAGGATTGAATGATATGCGATGGGGCCCACAAGCAGTACCCGATATCATTATCTTAATCCTTTATTGATAAAATTTATCCATAATAGTAATACTAGTCAAAGTGTGCATATAATTTCATAGATAGATATTTAGTTTGTCTTTTTCATTTTTCAAAAAGCCTAGGAAGTAGGCTTGCATAGGCCTTGACTATTTGGAAAGATTTGGATGTAGAGATAGGATTTGAAACTTTGTTTTATTTTCCTTAGAGTTGTATAAATTGGCATATTGGCCAACGAAGAAGGCAGAACGAAGAGAATGAAAGATACAGAGAAAGAAAAAACACCACTTCACTCTGCTTTGTAATTTCCAACCCCTCTCAAAAAACCTCTAAGTGTATTTTCAGAATTTCAGAATCTGTAATATAATCTTTGTAAGTATATTTCTTATTAATATGAAGTGTGAGTAGTTTCTCTTTTTCCTTAAATATTTCGAAAGGGTAACTCTTCTATTCTAAAAATTTATTTTCTTTTTGGGAAAAATTAAGTTTATGGAATGCTTGTTTACTCATTAATATTACATGCTTTGAACCTTCGTAGTATCTTCAGTTTTCTATTTTGTTACTGAGTGACCTTAGCTGAAGAGCTCGTGTGAGCCGTGGTTAGGCGTTGGAGAGCAAATTGTAGGCAGAAAGGGAAAGGTAAAAATTAGAAAATAAAAATATACTATGTTGAACGAGACTTAGCTTCAAGGTGGGAGTACATGTAATGAAAACAAACATTGCCTAAAAAGAATTTTTGCCATAGAAAAGAATTTTAGAATAAAAGGAGAGCAACCCGAGTAGAAATATTAAGGAAATATTATATAAGAACTTCAAAAATCCAAAAATTTGTATGTCTTTAGACGTAGATTCTAGAAATAAAAATTAAATTTCAAAAAATCAAAAAAGTACAAAAAATCAAAAAATTTGTAGACGTAGGCTTTAACTTTCCATTAGACTTAGACTTTAGAAATAAAAAATAAAAAAATCCAAGAAATTAGTATATGCCCTTAGACGAAGACCTTAGAAATAAAATTAAAATTAGTACTGAGATAATATAAGAATTAGAAGATCAAAAATTTAGATACCAGTTTCTTTCATCATTAGCTTCTAACAGATCTCTAGAAAATTACGCCTAAAAATCAGCTTTTTATCATTAGCTCGCAGATCTCTAGAAAATTACAGTTTAAAAGTTTCTCAGATAAATAGACAGCTAACTATAAAACAAGAAGCCTTAAAATTAGCCATACAACAACTTGAAGATCTTTTAGCATAACTGTAGAATTAATTAGATAATTCTCAGCCCAATTTCAAATAGTGGTAGACCACTAACTCAACCCCAAAAAAAATGGTATCAGAGCAGTGTTCGGTTTTAGGACAGTTTAAGTTAGTTTATGCATTTTGCTTATGGTAACAGAATAGTCTTTATTTTTGGAGATTTTAGTTATAAATATAGTAACTTTTAATAATTTTAAAATAGGAGTTAATTTTGTGTATGAAAAGAGTAGAGTATCTAGATTTAGAACTCAGCAGTCATAACCATCATCTTAGCATAAATAAAAATAATTTCCGTTGTAATTTTGAAAATGGTTTTACACATCAGATTCATAGTGAACATAATCCTCAGCTAAATAGTATCATAGATTATCAGATTAATTTTGCAGAAAATATTAAAAAGGACAGATAAAATTAGTAATCTTTTTATTTCATCCATAGAACATCTTCGTAATAATCGCAGTTTAATTAAAGATCAAGATAAAAAATTAGATTATATCCAAGATCAGTGTAGTTCTATCCTACAAAAGAGAATAGATTTAAATTTAGAAAAATTTCCCACTAAGTTAGAAATAGAAACATTAATTTCAGCTACAAATCAAATAGCTAAACAAATAGAACAGATTAATCAAATTCAAGATAATTTAAAACAAAAATTAGAAATTTTAGAACAATTAGTCAGGTCTTAGTTTATGAGCAGTGATAAAAAAGCTAATAGAGATTATCAGACAATTTTAAAGCAAGCAGAAAATTTTCATAATAATCCAGAAGGAATCAGTATTTATCAAGGAGTAAGTCAATCAGATAAAATAGCAGTAAGACAAAATAATATAGAAATTTTATTCTTAATTAGATTATGTGAAAAATTTGACTATCTATTAGAACAAATACACAGTTTAGAAAATTGTTTAGCCACTTTAGAAAAAATAATACTTCAAAGAGGAAAAGGAGTAGAAGGATCCAACAGACCCCAATCTCAGATAAACGAGGAAGATATAGCTAAATATTTTGGAAAACTTAAATTACCACCAAAGAAATCAACTTGTAGAGTTTACAGAAAATAAATATGTTTAAACAGCTAATTAAGGGTAGTAGTAGCAAAAAGCGTAATGATGATGAAGATATTAAAGTAGAAGAGTTTATAGATGTAGAACAACAAATAGAAAAATTTAAGAAAGAAAAGTTAGAATTAATTCCAGCTAAATATGTGTATAGACTAGGAAAGATACATAAAAAATAATATTTATTTAAACACTATGGTGAACAAATGATTAGTATAACTCAGGAAGATGAAAAAATAGAGTTAAATTTAATAGAGAGAGAAAGTTATAAATATGCAGTAAATGAACACCTTAAAATGACTCACTTAGGATTAGTAGTGGTAGGAGTTAAGGCATTAACTAGAGAAAATTTAAGAACCAAAGTTTTTATATGTCTTTATGATGATAGGTTTAATGATGTAGGACAAAGTATTTTAGGCAGCTATGAATTAGATATGAATTCAAAAGGAGGAATAGTTTATTTTACACTAGATTTCTTATTACCAACCTCAACCTTTCATAAAAAGATAAAAATAGGAATAAAGAGTAGAGGATACAAAATGAAAAAAGGAGAAAAGAATTTATTAGTTTGCACAGGATTTTTCGGTTTAGCAGTATCAGAAAGTAATACCCACTATAGACTTACAAATGATCAAATAGTTAAATTATTAGGCGCAAAAGGAATAAAAGCATTACCAGTTAAAAAATTTAATTCAGAAGATAATGCAGCACTAGACTGGAAATTAGGAGATTTTTTAAGACAAAAGAGATTAGCCCCTCAAGATAATTTATTATATCAGACAGCAGATGGAAATTATGCAGTAAGATTTACTCAGTATACTTATGTAGCACCAGAAAAATCTGAAGATGATGAATTTAGTAGTATAGATAGAGAAGAAAATCAAGATAATCGTAGTGAAATAAATCAGCTTTATGTAATGACAGAAGAAAAAGTCGTATCACAAAATAAGATATATAATATTGATGAGATAGATTTAGAAAAATTCACCCTAGAGGACATGAACCAGATATTAGATGCTAGATATTCTGAATACTTAGCCAGAAGAGATACCCATGATGAGGCAGTGTCATTTTTAGATCAATAATTTCATACAGAATATGTAGATGATATTATAGAAGATATTATACATCCCAGCAAAATATTTAGAATACCAGAACAACCTAAGGTAGAAGATACTTTTTATATGAATACAGAAAGCACAGGAACTAGTAACCCACAACCAACTGTACAGAATCCCGTAGAACCAATACATTATACAGTAGGAAGAAGAAGGCCATTAGCAAATTCAGGACGTAGCGAAGCAGACCCAAATAAAAGCTATAGATTTCATGGAAAGCGTAGACAACCAGATATGAGTATACAATTACAATCAGCTAGTAACCAGGGAACCCTTTTAGATTTAGCTAGATTCGACCCTCAGATATGGCAAGAAGAAATAGAAAGATGGGAAAAAGATGCGGTAAAGGCATGGATAAATAATCCTTATGAGACAACTGATATGTGGGACTTTATGGAGACACTTTTAGGAGACTCAGCTTTTAATATATACTTAACATTTAAAGAAAAATATGAGGAGATAATTAGACAACTTAAGGACTTAGGAGATAACCCGTGGAATTTTACAAGTTTTATAAAAGAAATACTTATAGGATATGACCCTTCTAGACGAAATACTTATACTCAAAGCATAGCATTAACTGAATTAGATCAAATGACTTTAAGAAGTTGGAAATATATTGTACCCTTTAGTAAAGAATACTTAGCTATAGCAGCTAGAACTGGAAAAAGTTTTGATGAAGAGATAGGAAATAAATATTTTAGAAAATTACCCGGAGAACTAAGAAGAGAAATAGAAGATAAATGGTCAATTTATTATACAAACTTACCAGCTCAAATAGCCTCAGGAGAAGTAAAAATAAAAGGAACTTTAGGAATAGGACCTAAGATAATTTTTACATTCCAAAGACTCAGAGAAAAATGTATAGAAGTTAAAATACAGAAAGATTTGAAAAAACAAAAATATGGTTTTTGTAGCAAAGGTAATATATACCCTCAAAGAATACGAAGATAAATATAATAGGAAAAAATACAAAAAATATGGAAAATATAGAAAAGAAAAATATTGGAAGAAAAATTATAAAAAACCCTGGAAAAGACAGAAATTCATTAGGAAAAGTAGAACTTTTAATAGGACAAATTATAAGAAATTACCCAAAGATGAAAAAGATAAAAGAAAACAAAGATATGTTAAAAAACCCAATAGTAAAAAATGTAATTGTTATATATGTGGAGAACCCAATCATTTTGCAAAAAACTGCCCAAAAAGATACAAGCCTAATACTAATAAGCAGATAGAAAGATTAAATATTATAGAAGACTTAGAAGAAGATATAGTCAGCATAAATAGTGATGATTTAGATGTATATAGTATAGTCAGTGATTATGAATATCAATTAGAAGCTATAAGCTCAGATAGTGATTCAGAAAGTGATACAGATGTAGATAATCTTTTAGGACAACTTAACCAAGAAATAGGAAAAACTCAAGATACTTTCTTTATGATGGAATGCAATCCAGATACTGAATGTCAACATAATTTTCAGATAGGATTAAGATTTGATACAACTAGATGCAGCTATTGTAATTGGTTTCCAGCCAGAGATAAACGAGCTCAATGTTTATTATGCAGCATAACCTATTGTATAATTTGTTTAGAAAAATTAAATATGACACATAAGATAAAATTAGAAAATATCAAAAAAGATAACAGTATTGAAAACAGAGAATTACGACTAGCAAATAGAGAATTAGATGTACAAATAAGAGAACTTACATTTCAAATTAGGGAGATAGAAACTAAAACTAGGTTTGACATAGAATGTTTAGAATTAGAAAACAAACAGCTTAAACAGCAGTTAGAACAATTTCATAATACATATCCCTTAAAAGATAAGTTAATTGAAGATCATATGAACTCTTTAGAATTAGTCAATTTAGTTGATTCTCGAACCTTTAGTCAATACTCTCAGACCCAACAAGATAGTACATATTTACCATTTAATTACCCTGTTATACCCAAGTCCAATTTAGTCGAGATTTCTTGTGTAATTAAGTTTGTAGAAAAAACTCTTAGCATAGATGCCATGATAGATACAGGAGCCAGTAAATCATACATAGAACAACACGTAGTTCCACCAGGATGGAGTACAGCCTTAGCAACACCAGCTTTAGTCAGCATAGCAGATGGCACCAAACAGACATATACACATTGCATTAATGGCGCCCAGATTAGTTTTCATCATCTAGGTTCTCAAGATCAGCACATAGAATGGTTCCCCTTACCTTAAGTTTGGATCGGCAATTCCCGACAGAATCACCCTTTCATTTTAGGACTTAACTTTATACTTAGTTTACAAGGCGGCATGTTTATCAGTCAACACAACATCAGCTTCTTTAAACGAACTGTCAATACACCCACAGCTTATGCCCTTAGCACCATAGCCCATTCATCAGAGTTGCGTGCGAAGCGTGGTGGTACCATAGGAGTAGATTCAGTTCCCGCTAGTTTTCTATTTCCAAGTAGAAATATTTTTCCAGAGCTAGCCCAAACATACACACCTAATGAGATAGTAAATACTTCTTTAGAAAAATTAGATATGGAAAATTATGAGCTAGATGATTTTGAAGAAATTCATTTTGATAATAAAGGAGATTATTGGAACTTAGAAGATTTTCAAGAAATAGCTAACTTAGAATTAATTTTTGCAAAAATAGAAAAAATAAAGAAAAAACCAAAATACAAGAGAACAGAAAATGATTTAGATGAGATAATAAGATATGCTTCAGCACAAGAAATCTTAGGAGGACAACCCATGAAATATTGGGAAAGAAATAAAATTTTAGCCAGTCTAGATATAAAAAATAGAAATTATAGGATCACTTCAGCACAAATAGATCACACACCAGCAGACATAGAAGAATTTAGAACTCAGATTAAAGAATTATTAGATTTAGGAGTAATTAGACCCAGTAATAGTCCACATAGAAGCGCAGCATTTATGGTTAGAAATCATGCAGAGATAAAGAGAGGAAAAGCTAGAATGGTAATAAATTATAAAAGATTAAATGATAATACGTAAGATGATAAATACAATATACCGATAAAGATCACTTATAAATAGAATCTGACAAAGAAAGATATTTAGTAAATTTGATTGTAAATCAGGATTTTGGCAGATAAAAATGGAAGAGGAAAGTATACCATAGACAGCCTTTTGTTGCCCTCAAGGACATTATGAATGGCTAGTTATGCCCTTTAAATTAAAAAACGCACATTCCATATTTCAGCGTAAAATGAATAGTATATTTAATAAATATAGTTTCATACTGGTATACATAGATGATATTTTAGTATTCAGCCCAGATAAAATAGTCATATAGATCATTTGTATATAACATTACAAGAATTCATAAATAATGGAATAATAATTAGCAAAAAGAAGATGGTATTAAATACACCTCACATAGAATTTTTAGGAATGGAGTTAGGAGATGGAAAAATTAGGTTACAACCTCACATAGTAAAGAAAATTTTAGATTATCCAGATAAATTAGAAGATACAAAACAGCTTCAATCATTTTTAGGAATTTTAAATTATGCAAGAATGTATATTCCTAACCTTAGTAAAATAATAGGACCACTTTACAGTAAAACCACACCCACAGGACAAAAGTACTTTAACCAACAAGACATGGCTTTAGTCAGAAAAATTAAAGATATTTGTAAAAATTTACCAGACCTGCAACTCCCCTTAGAATCAGAATACATAGTAGTAGAAACAGATGCAAGTCAATTAGGATGGGGAACAATGTTATTAGCTAAACCTAGTAAGTATGATAGTAAAAATAAAGAGCGCATTTGTAGATACAGTTCTGAAAAATTTAAAGAAAAAGATACAACCATGACCAGCTTAGATTTTGAAATATTAGGAGTAGTTTATGCAATAAATAAATTTAGATTATTTTTGCACAAACCTTTTACGATTAGAACAGATTGTGAAGCTATAGTTAGATTCCATAATAAACTTAATGAGCGTAAATTAAGTACTAGAAGATGGGCAAAATTTTTAGATTGTATAGTAGGGCAAGGATATAAGGTAGAGTTTGAACATATTAAAGGTAGTGATAATAGGCTAACAGATTGGTTAAGTAGGAAGATTTATTTAGAAAAAGAAGATAACCAGTTTAATTTTTGTGCAGATAATGGAGAACAGCAAGACCATGAACTTTGGGGGATTCTCTCTTCCCATTCATGAAGGCAGAACAAAATTCGCACCATTAACAGAATTGAGTTAGACCCAGTTCAAAGAGTTGTCTTTAGATAACCTTTGGAATAGTCGAAACCACCCACCTAAACGCCTTTTCAAATTTTAAACTCTCTCAGTATATATTTTTCAAAAATCCAAAATAAACCTTTGTCAAAAAGTTTTTCTTTCTATGTAGTAGTTAAAGGAAACAAGCCTGGTATTTACCATGATTGGACGACAGAAGTAGACCCCTTAGTAAAATATTTTCCTTTACCTCAGTTTAAAGAATTTTATGATTTTGAGTCAGCCAGTACCTATGCCCGAAGACAAATAGGAACTAGTTACTTTATTAGCCAGATAGCTAAAGATTACCTGGACACATTGAGCAAGATGAAGTCAACCATCTTTGCTACCAGTGGAGCTCCAGTTAGCCAGATAATTGGAAGCAGTAGTTCAGACAGTAGTAGTAGTTCTAACCCTCAGACAGATTTTCAGAATCCTCTCCAGATGTGCAGACATTGTGAAGGCCTTACCAGAAATTTCAAGAAAATTATGGATAAAGGCAAAAAGGTCAGTGAAGAGCTAGACCAGCTCCGAGACGAAGAAAAACAATTGAGAGCAACCGTTCGAACCCTAACCAATCAGCTTAAAAAATTAGCTCGTAAAGAAAGCCTACCTCCTTACCTAGCCAGAATCAAACAACTCACCAGTGAGGAATTTGACAAATTGAGTGCTAGAATGTATTTCTTCAGACATTCTATCATTCGATCTTTTTGTGAGAAAAGCCAAGAAATAGAAGACCTAAAACCCATTATTTACACCTTAGCCGAAGATAGCAGAAATAACGAGCTAGTCATTATTTAGCAATTCCTTCAAGATCTCTCCATAGCAAGAGTCAACTGCCCTGGCCTAGCTTATCAATGGCTCTATAACAATGAAGAAGAAGAGCAGCCCTGCTTAACAAAAGAAAATTGCAGAAAGTATTCTGAGCATTTTGATAGATGTCAGTGTAACCTAGACTTCAGCATTTGCCTTTGCCAGATAAGTTTAGCCACATTTGAGCCTTTGGAGATACAAATAAGAGGCGAAACATGTTATCTAACAGCCTCAAAATTGTTAGATTACGGCTTTGTCTCTAGATTAATTTTCACAGATCCAGATCAGACAGATAGCTTTGGACACAAACTTGCACATGCAGTACTGTGCATAATGGAAGAATTCTAGCCGTATGTGGAAGTTTTGATAGATAGCAAACTACTAGAATGGAAGGGAATATGGTGCAATCCAGCTAAACACAAAATGTACCTCAGAGGAACCTCTACATTCCCAGGATACCCAGGACTTCTCAATAGGAGACCTTGGCCTTGTCGACGATTTCCACTCAAAGACCAGCTCAATAAGTGGAGAAAATTTGCCAGCAACACACTAATAGCATATAATGGATATTTCGGACATCTAGTTTGCGAAGATAAATATCAAAAGATACATTGTAATTTGGCCATCCTGTGTTATCCATTTAGCGAGAAACATTTGTCGGAAAGCGACTTACCAACTATCAACACGGCGTCATTCACGAATCATCAGTAATAGGGGAGAATGATCAAGAACTTTCAGATATGGGAGATGAGGACGACTTTTACGACCAACTTTCAGCGGCAGATCTGGATGACCTCTCAGATAGAATGTATGGATAAAAAAAAAAAAAAAAAAATTAAAAAAAAAAAAAATTTTGTTAAATAAAATTTTTTAGTAATGAGGTATTTGTAAGTTTTCAAATTATAAAAGTAATTTGTATTTTAAGTAAACATCAGAAAGTGTATTTGTTATTTATTTTTTATTTATTTATTTTTTGTTATTGGTTTAAAATTAAAATGTACTTTAGGGGCATGTTTGATTGGGTGGATTAGAGGATATGATTGGGATTATTAATCTGTGGGTCTAATTATCCTATGTTTGTAATCCAATGGATAATTAATCCAACAAATTTGTAGGATTATTAGTAATGGGGTAGGGGTGGGATTATTAATCCAATGGATATTAATCCAATTGGATAGTGAATACCACACTAATTTAATAGGATTATTAATACTTCACTATTAATTTTGTAAATCAAACATGATCTAGAAGTTGATAAAAATCTGGTAAATGCAGGAAAAAAAATTAGAAAAAAGTGAAAAGTTTATAACTTTTTTTTTTTTTTTTAAGGTCTTGTGGCATTGTGGTAAGGTCTTGGGGTTTAAGCCCCAAGGTCACAAGTTCAATTCCCCGCTTGAGCTAATCTCTTAGGCGAAACACTGTTGGTTAGGAGGTTGGACGTCAAGTTGTCTAGTCAGCATTTACTGTGGGTTCAATGCTGCCCCGCTGTGCGAGTCCTGACTTAAGCGGAGTTTGTCTTGGGAGGTCGGGGCAAGTTCCCAAGTTATAGTATTCTCACTCGGAACGGCTAACAGGACACATTGGTGATCTCTGCAAGAGGCGCTACCTTGGACATGCGGGAGGGTAGGAAGGATTTTCCTGTAACAAAAAAAAAAGTTTATAATTTTAATTAAAGTGGTCTTACCTTTTCTAATTTTGCATCTTTAATGGTATGAGTCACTCTCATGTGAAGTGATCTTACACTTTGAAAAGAGTTGATTGATTGTTATTATTTGCAACCTCATTAAAGATGTTATTGGAAGTACGATTGCAAATAAATAGAGTCATTCGTGAATAAGTTTGAATTCTGCTCAGTTTATTAAATTTTCATTGTATTCAAACTCGAGTTCGAACTCATTAAAATTTTAATAAATAAGTCTAAAACATATTAAAACTTGACTCGTTAACTGTTCATTTAACATTTTTTTTAAATAATAGAATAAATATATTATTATATATTAAATAAAGTAAAATATGCATAAAAAATAAGATAAATATGTTATTTATATATTTAAATAATGTAAATAATAGCTAAATTTATTTATACGTAAATAATAGCTAACTATGAATAATATATTTATACAATATTAGTGGTAGATATTATTATTTTGGTAAGATATTGACTTTTCTTTTAGGTGGTGTTTGGTTTTCATTTTTGGCTAAACAATCACAAAAAGACAAAAAAAAAAAAAAAAGATCAAAAAATCACAAAAAGATAAAATCACAAAAAGATAAAAAAAAATCCACCATTTCAAAGCTAAAGTCAAAAAAGCCTATCAAAAGTACCAAACGAACAAAAAAGTCCTAGGCTAAAAAAGTCAAAAAAGCTAAAAAACCAACTAAAAAAGTCATTGCCAAACGAAGGCTTAGTATGTTTGTATATATAATTATATAATTAAAATTTTAATTGTAACTTTAGTCTCATACGCAAGTATGAATTTATAATTTCTTTGGCTCTTTAAGACTCGTGAGTAAACTCGAACTCGAGTCAAATTTAAGCCAACTCTGCTTGAGATCAATTCGTTAAATTTTTATTCAGCTCGAACTCGAATTTAAATTCGAGCTCGTTAAAATTTTAATAAACAAATCTAAACATATTCAAATTTGGCTTGACCCGGCTCATTTGCAACCCAATTCAAGGTGATGAAATGGAGAGATGGGACATTTCTCTTTTAATTATTAATAATTATAATGTTGATCACTTTTTTATTAATATTTTTCTTACCATTAATATGTAAATGAGTTGGGCATCTTTCATGTTGACCATCTCAACTTGAAAGATCCTTTGAGTTTGGTAGGTCCATAGAACTAATTGAGTAAAATATTCAAGTAAAAAATTAAATTTTATTTTTTTGTTATGTAGAGTATCTTGGGTCAGCTTTTGCATATCAGACTAAGTCTCTACAGTTAGAGTTGCAAACGAGTCTAGTTGAGTTAAATTTTGCTAAGCTCGAACTTGGCTCGTTTGCTTATTAAGCTCGTTTGTTAAACTTAAGCTTGGCTTGATAATTAACTGAGCTTAAACTCAGCTCGACTCGTTAATATTAATCAGCTTGTTTGGTTCTGGTATTTAGAAATAATTTTTAGAAAATTCTACTTTTTTATTTTTCTTATTTTAATATTTTCAATGAATTATTTTAATATTTTAATCATTTTTTAAAAAATTTTTAAACACGCCTAACATAAATATACTTAAAAAGTATAATATTTATGAAAAAAATCTTTAAAAAATATACTAAATACCAAAAAAAAAAAAAATAGTATATTTTTCGTATTTTTGTATATTTATTAATTTTTTAAAATATTTTTTCACAAATATTTTACTATTTAGATACATTTAAGTAAGGTGCATCTCAAAAAATAAAAAAAATTGCTTAAAATTTAAAAAATATTCACTAAAAATAAAAAAACAAGAAAAACAAAAAATTCAATTTTCTGAAAATTGAATTCAGAAAACCAAAACTAAACACACTGAATGAAACTCAAATTCTGCTTGGTTCGACTCGATAAGATTATTATTATTATTTTTTATATTATTTAAATAAAAAAATTATTTATGTTATTTAATACATAAACAATATATTTATTATATAATTTAAATAAATACAAATGAGCAAAACTTATTTGAGCTTGAGTTCGGCTTGTTTAAATTGTAGGAACAATCTTCACTGTATTTAAAAGATTTAAATTCTATTGTGTACAAAACAACAATTAGAATTAAAGAAATAAAGAAAAAAGGAGAGAATATATTTGATTACAAAAATCAAACTCGAAATAAAAAAAAAAAACAGATTTTATTTTGTTACAAAAACAAAATTAAAATCTAATTAAATAAACAAACTTAAAACAGAATTAAATTAAACAACTTACTTGGTTAATTTTTTTGAATAACTTTTCTGATCAAGTCCAGTGTTTAACACTGTGTCCTTAAGACAGATTCGTCCTCTCCACGGTGCTTTCAGAATTTGGACGTCTATCTCCCAAGATGAAATGATCTTCTACAAACAATAGCAGCACTACAAATTGTTTGTTTTACGAACACACTAAGTGTTTACACTCTTTCTTTCAGAATAAAAATCCAGCAAAATGCAGAGAGAATTATAGAGAGGATGGAGTACGAAAATTGGAGTTAACAATCCAAATGGGAGGCTAGTCTATTTATAGATGTAAAGGTGGCTCTTGGTTTTGAATTGAAGAGGTATGAAACCTATTGGGTTTAAATTCAAACATATTTGAATCTGTTGGGTTAACCATTCAAACAGACAAAAAACGGGAAGGGCACTGTTTGGATGAACATTAAATCCAAACCAATTTAATTCCGGGAAGGGCCCTGTTTGGATGAACAGGAAAAACCAGACCGCTTAATTGCTTGAAAATGGGAAGGGCCTGTTTGGAAGAACAAAAATCCAAACCAGTTTATTTGAATCAAATTCAAATGTTTTTGGCCCAAAGATTAGTATTGGGCGAACAAGCCAACAACCTCACACCATGCACCAGCGCCCAAGCCGAGCCCGGCCAGCCAGACGCGGCAGTACACAGTGTGGTGATTTTTGGGTCCAATGGGTCTAGCCCATTTTGCCCATAACCTCTCCCTCTAAAACACTTGGGTACCCCTTGGGGCACACCCCAAGTACCAAACCCATGCCTTATAAACCCTTTCAAAACCTCCCACCAAATCAATGTGGGACAAGCCTTCTTCAAACCTTTAAAGAATTTCCACCAACACACCATTTCCATGGAGCATACTTTGGCTTTAATTTCCCATTCATTCGGTAATGGTTTTGAGCAACCAAATATACCACGTGAATCACAACGCGGCATAGAACGCGTTACCACTTTGACCCATGTAAATCGATGCACGGGGCCCACCTAAAAATTAGACCAAACTTAGGAAAAAATTCTGGTTTTACCCAGAATTTTATAACCATTTCCAACAATCCCCCACATGAATGGAATTTGATGACAACGAAAATGCAACAATATGCAGACTTAACGAAAGAGTATAAGTCGAAAATATCTTGCATCAGGATAGGTAGTTTTCGGCCTTGAACCTTCCCTAGTGATAACCTATCGGACTTACTGGCTAACCAATGGACGTGATGTCTTGAATTGTTCAGCCGTTTGTGTAAGCCAAGACAATAGATTTCACACAAAATATCTTCTAACACATCGTGGTTCTCACTGTTGTGTTCATTTTGGCCTTGAACGCTCCTGGTTTTCATGAGTGTTTCTAGAGAATGTAGCCTCTATCATTCTCATAGAACCGGTCCCAGTTCAACACTCATATAGGTGATTCTTATTGTGAGTATCTTCTTATACTCGTCTTGATTTTATGCCTTAATCAAGATATAAGTAATCATTAAAAGCAAAGCTTATCCTTATGCCCCTGCAGGCAACATATGTTGCAGATATCACTCTCACCATAGGAATGGGTACGAAATTTAAATCCCTTGGTGATTTCTGGTGAGCCATACATAACTTAGTTGTCCCTTTGAACTTAGTTCTTGGGATCTCCAGTCATATAAGTAGGGTTACCATTATGACGACTCTTATGTAATAGGCTTTAATCCCATTCCCTTCGATGAACTATACACTAGCTCTTTTGTCAAACCTTTTGTTAACGGATCCGCAATATTCTCTTTAGATTTTATATAATCTATTGAGATTATTTCGTTTGATAATAATTGCGTTACGGTATTATGTCGACGACGAATATGTCGTGACTTACCGTTATACATGTGATTCTGTGCCCTGCCTATTGCAGATTGACTATCACATTGAATGCAAATAGCTGGCACAGGTTTTGGCCACATTGGAATGTCTTCTAAGAAGTGACGAAGCCATTCTGCTTCTTCTCCTGCTTTGTCTAAAGCAATGAACTCGGATTCCATTGTGGATCGTGCGATGCAAGTTTGTTTCGTGGACTTCCAAGAAACAGCAGCGCCTCCTAGAGTAAAGACATATCCACTAGTGGATTTTGAATCTTTAGTATCCGATATCCAATTGGCATCACAATAACCTTCGAGTCTTCGGATATCGAGTAAAGTTCAAACCATGATCACGAGTAAATCTTAGATATCTAAGAACTCGAATGATCGCTTTCCAATGGTCTTCTCCAAGGTTACTAGTGTACCTACTCAATTTACTGATAGCATAAGCTATATCAGGACAAGTACAATTCATTAGGTACATTAGGCTTCCAATAATTTGGGAGTATTTTAACTGAGACACTGCATCACCTTTATTTTTCAATAAATAAAGACTGATATCTACAGGTGTTCTAGCTAAATTCAAATCATCCTTGATAAATTTATCATGAATTTTCTCAATATAATGAGATTGAGATAATGCATATCCATCAGATGTTTTAGTTATTTTCATTCCTAATATAACATCTGCGACCCCCATATCTTTCATATCAAATCTTTTGTTAAGCATTTGCTTAGTTGATTTGATCATATTTTGACTGATTCCAATGATAAGCATGTCATCCACATAAAGACAAACTATGACATATCCTTGGTCAGTGTTTTTAACATAGACACATTTGTCACATTCGTTTATCTTAAACCCATTAGTAAGCATTGCATGATCAAATTTTTCATGCCATTACTTAGGTGCTTGTTTTAATCCATAAAGGGATTTTACAAGTCGACAAACTTTCTTTTCTTGCCCTGATATTACAAACCCTTCGGGTTGTTCCATATAGATCTCTTCATTTAGATCACCGTTTAAGAAAGCTGTCTTAACATCCATTTGATGTATTTCTAAATTAAACAACGCTGCTATAGCAATAAGCATGCGAATGGATGTTATTCTTGTCATAGGGGAATATGTGTCAAAATAATCCAAACCTTCCTTTTGTCTGTAACCTTTAACTACAAGTCTTGCTTTATACTTGTCAATTGAATCATCTGCTTTCATTTTTCTCTTGAATATCCATTTATATCCAAGAGATTTAGAACCTGGTGGAAGATCCACCAATTCCCAAGTATAATTTTGCATAATGGATTCAATTTCATTATTAACAGCCTCTTTCCACAAAGGTACTTCAGGACCTGTCATTGCTGCCTTAAAGCTTTGGGGTTCATTTTCTAACAGGTATGTCAGAAAATCTGGACCAAAGGATTTTGATGTTCTCGCTCTCTTACTTCTTCTTGGTTCATCACCAGTTAAATCCTGTTGGTTGAGACCATTACTAGTCTCTTGTGTTTGATTGTCATTAGTCTCTTGACTTTGTGTACAATCATAAGTTCTTTTCTGTGAACTTAATTCATGTTCTTTCTTGTAAGGAAAGACATGTTCAAAAAACACAGCATTCCTTGACTCTATAATAGTGTTCACATTTATATCAGGTATTTCTGATTTATAAGTCAGAAACCGATATGCACTACTATTTTGAGCATAACCAATAAACACACAATCTACTGTTTTTGGTCAAATCTTAGTCTTTTTAGGAACAGGAACTTCAACTTTTGCCAAACACCCCGACATCTTCAAGTATTTGTAGGAAGGTGGTCAACCTTTCCATAATTCATAAGGAATGCTTTTAGTTTTCTTGTGGGGTATTCTATTAAGAACATAATTTGCAGACAATATTGCTTCCCCCCACAAGTTCTGTGGTAAGCCTAAACTTAGTAACATGGCATTCATCATTTCTTTTAGAGTTCTATTCTTCCTTTCAGCAATTCCATTTTGTTGTGGAGAATAAGGAGCTGTAGTTTGGTGAATAATGCCATGTTGTGCACAAAATTCATTTAATGGTGCATCATATTCACCACCCCTATCACTTCTAACCATTTTAATGGTTTTACCAAGTTGATTTTCAACTTCTGTTTTGTAAAGTTTAAACATTTCTAAGGCTTCATCTTTACTTCTAAGTAAATAAACATAACAATATCTTGTGCAATTATCGATAAATGTTATGAAATACTTTTTGCCTCCTCTAGTTTGAATAAATTTTAGATCACATACATCAGTATGAATTAATTCTAGAGGTTCAGTTTTCCTTTCAACTGATTTAAATGGAGCCTTAGTTAGTTTCGCTTCTACACAAATTTCACATTTATGATTAGGATTAATTTCAAACTTTGGTATATATTCCAAACCAATTAATCTCATAAAGCATCATAATTTACATGACCTAATCTACCATGCCATAAATTCGACTCAAGAATATAAGCAAAAGATGTGTTATTCTCATTCATAGCAACTTTTGGTACAACTGTCATTACATTAAGTTTAAAGAGACCATCACTCATGTATCCCTTACCAACATACATACCACTCTTTGTTAATACAAACTTATCAGACTCAAAAACAAGCCTAAAACCATTTTTACTTAACAAAGAACCGAAACTAAATTCTTAGGATGTCGTACATGCGATGCGTTGTTGAGGGTCAGTTCTTTCCCTGATGTCATCTTCAAGATCACTTTCCCTTGTCCAGCCATAGTAGAAGTAGAAGAATTTCTCATAAAAAGTTGCTCACCATTTGCAGCCTCATTGTAGGTAGTGAACATCTTCTTGTCCGCACATATGTGACGAGTTGCACCAGTGTCAACCCACCATTCTTTTGGATTTCCAACCAAGTTAGCCTCGCACACCACAAAGAGAGGTTGATGTCATTCACTCCGTCGAGATGTAATCCAATTCACACATTGGCTTGATTGGTGGTCTTCTTGCTTGTACTTCCATGATCCTTCTTAGGGCGGCGGCAGTCAGAAGCTCGATGTCCAGTCTTGCCACAGTTATAGCATTTTCCTTTGAACTTCTTGTTGCCATTGTTGTTGCCTTGTTTAGGACCATCTCCAGTAAATTTCCTCTTTTTGTTATGTGGTTTTTGAACTTGTTCAACCACATTAGCCTTGGACTCAATGGGATTTTTCCCATGCCTCTTGTCAGCCTTTCGGTTATCTTCCTCAATTCTTAATCTTACAATTAACTCATCCATGGTCATCTCTTTGCGTTTATGTTTTAAATAATTTTTGAAATCTTTCCAAGCCGGTGATAACTTTTCCACCAAAGTAGCGACTTGGAAAGATTCGCTAAGAGACATACCTTCTGAATGAATATCATGCAAAATTATCTGAAAACTTTGAACTTGAGATATTACCGTTTGGGAGTCTACCATAACAAAATCTAGAAATTTATCGACGACAAATTTCTTCGTGCCGGCATCTTCTGTTTTGTATTTCTTCTCCAAAGAATCCCACAATTCTTTTGCTGACTTCAGAGGACTGTATACATTATACAGCATGTTGTCAAGGCCATTGAGGATGTAGTTTCTGCACGGGAAATCTGAATGTTTCCAAGCATCGACAGCGGCAACAACTTGCCGATCACTTTCACCCTCTTTAAGTGCTGGAGCCTCTTCATGGAGAAACCGTGCCAAATTAAGAGTTGTAAGATAGAACAGCATCTTCTGCTGCCATCTCTTAAACTTCTGCAGATTAAATTTTTCGGTTTTCTCCATGATTGATTGGTACATGAACATGGTTACGAATAGGGACGATGTTGGTGTAACAACGAGTACCTTGCCGAATCGATTTAGGTTGTAGTAGCCATAATCTGATTACAAAAATCAGAAAAAATTAAAACACAAATTAATTTTCTAGTCACTAAAACCAGAAAATAAAATATAACACAAAATAATTTTATTTTCCTTGTTACTAAAACAGGAAAAATAAAATACCAAAATAATTTTCTGTAATACCAAATAATATTCTGAAATTGTTAATGACACCAGTATCGTACTACTAGTTGTCAAAGAAAAGAGACAGTATATTACTACTATCTGTCAAATAGCATAAATCACTATTTGTTTTTCCAACCAGAATATTACTTTGAAAAACAGAAAATTAAATACAATGAAGATACCAAAAAAGAATCTGTCTTAAGATTGTAGGAACAATCTTCACTGTATTTAAAAGATTTAAATTCTATTGTGTACAAAACAACAATTAGAATTAAAGAAATAAAGAAAAAATGAGAGAATATATTTGATTACAAAAATCAAACTCGAAATAAAAATAAATAACATATTTTATTTTGTTACAAAAACAAAATTAAAATCTGATTAAATAAACAAATTAAAAACAGAATTAAATTAAACAACTTACTTGGTTAATTTCTTTGAATAACTTTTCTGATCAAGTCCGTGTTTAACACTTTGTATCCTTAAAACGATTAAATCCTCTCCACGGTGCTTTCAGAATTTGGACGTCTATCTCCCAGGATGAAATGATCTTCTACAAACAATAGCAGCACTACAAATTGTTTGCCTTACGAACACACTAAGTGTTTACACTCTTTCTTTCAGAATAAAAATGCAGCAAAATGCAGAGAGAATTATAGAGAGGATGGAGTACGAAAATTGGAGTTAACAATCCAAATGGGAGGCTAGTCTATTTATAGATGTAAAGGTGGCTCTTGATTTTGAATTGAACAGGTATGAAACCTGTTGGGTTTAAATTCAAACAGATTTGAATCTGTTGGGTTAACCATTCAAACAGATAAAAAACGGGAAGGGCTCTGTTTGGATGAACATTAAATCCAAACCAATTTAATTCTGGGAAGGGCCCTGTTTGGATGAACAGGAAAAACCGGACCAGTTTAATTATGTTTGAAAACGGGAAGGGCCCTGTTTGGATGAACAAAAAATCCAAACCAGTTTATTTGAATTAAATTCAAATGTTTTTGGCCCAAAAAAGAAACCCAACCTCACACCACGCGCCCAAGCCCAGCTCGCCCGACCGGACGGCGGCGCGCGTGTGTGGTGATTTTTGGGTCCAATGGGTCTAGCCCATAACCTCTCCCTCTAAAACACTTGAGTACCCTTGGGGCACACCCCAAGTACCAAACCCATGCCTTATAAGCCCTTTCAAAACCTCCCACCAAATCAATGTGGGACAAGCCTTATTCAAACCTTTAAAGAATTTCCACCAACACACCATTTCTATGGAGCATACTTTGGTTTCAATTTCCCATTCACTCGGTAATAGTTTTGAGCAACCAAATATACCACGTGAATCACAACGCGGCATAGAACGCGTTACCACTTTGACCCGTGTAAATCGATGCACGGGGCCCACCTAAAAATTAGACCAAACTTAGGAAAAAATTCTGGTTTTACCCAGAATTTTATAACCATTTCCAACATAAACGAGCTGAGCCGAGTCAGTTTATAAATAGTTCGGTTCATTTGCAACAATATCTACAGCCCGATGACCCGTGGCCTCAAGGGTTTTATGTTGGTTGGGAAATTGAACCTGAGACCTAACGGGATTAAATCCCTAAATCCCAGGCCTCAAGTCACTAGGCCAACCCTTTGAGATTGCAAAAAATCAAGTTGATCGAATATCGATAGCTATATATTTGAATCAAATTTGTATTACAAAAAATAGATTCTTAAAATTATATTTTTTATTTTTAAAAAAAAATATATGATTTAAGCATATAGTTATCGATATTATTAATTTTTTGTATCAATTTTACTCAATGAGTTTTAAAAAGTAAACAATTCAGATCATCGAAATTAAACTCAAAATGCACTTATCAAATCCAAATACTTCTTTAAATTAAGATGACGATTTGAGAAAAGTCAAATCCTATGTAAATTTTCTAATTTTGGTTGATGTAAATTTATAACTACATTTGTGTGGATGGATACGAGCCTGGATTTTCTGAATTTGGCCTTTCAACTTCAATTGTGAATTTGCCCATTGGGTGGCAAAAGCTTTCCTCCGGAATCCGTTGCCTATTGGCTGGGTTTCTCAGCCCCCACCTGCTCTAGCTAGGTTGTGTGGTGTCTAATTTTTATTTCCTTGTTGCTCTGTTCTCTTAATTTGTATGTTAAAAAAAAAAAGCAAAAAAAGCAAAAAACCTTCAATTGTAATATGTTCTCTTTAAACGGTGTCGTTACATTAGAATTAATTAATTATTAGTTAGTAGTTTTCTAAAAAATACTGTCAATTAAGGATGTAGCTAAGAACATCCTCAATGGAATGATTAGATGTATGTGTTAAAGTGTATTATATGATAAAAAATAATTAAAGTGAGACTTATTTTTGTGTGTTAAAGTGCATTATATGATAAAAAATAATTAAATTAATTAATTATTAATTAAAGTGTTTGTTAATTTGGAGAGTGAGTAGGGATGGAATAGATGCGTTAAAGTGTTTATTAAGATATGTGTTAATTAAAAAATATATTAAAATATAAATATAGGATAAACTACTAATATATTTTAATAGTTAGATTTAATTCCTATAAAATCCTATTGAAAATAAGTTCTAGTAAAATTATCGTTAAAAATAATTTTTTAAGACAATTTTTTACATGTCACTAAAAATTGATAATTAGTGACTGTTTTTGCTACGATTTTTATAAATTATCACCAAAACCTACAATTAGTAACGTTTTTCTGTGATGAATTTTTTAAATTGTCGCTAAAAGTTGAAAATTAGTGATGCTTTTTCATGACGATTGTTTTAAACTATCATTAAAATTTATAATTATTGACATTTTTAGTGAAAAAAAATTCAAATTGTTGTTGAAAATTAACCATTAATGACGTTTTTTAATAGTGTTTGATGAAAAATTTTGTTAATTATCATAAGACCTATTAAATAATAAATCCACCTATTAAGATATATACATAAATCCTTTTAAAATATATTTGTATTTATCTATATATACCTTCCTCTTTTTGTATGCACATGGCAAACCCACACTACATTTTCTTTATGTCTCTCTCTTCTCTTCTTCGACCTCAGCTCTCTAAACTCATGGCCAAAATGAGGGGTGTAATAATGGCCCGGCCCAGCCCACCCAAACCCGGGCTTAGCTAGCCAGTGCGGGCCTTATGGGCTCCTTTTTTTTGGCGAGCCGAAAAATGGGGTCCAGGTTTACTCATAATAGGGCCCATGGTTGGGCCTTTTTTTTTAAAAAAAAATGAACGATAAATATATTATGTATATAGATTATTTACTAAAGATAAAAAATAAAAGAAAAATTGTACTGGAGCATTTAAGTTAAAATGTAAAACAAATATAACGCAGCGGGTAAAAATTATCAGATCATACCTTAGGTGATAGAATCTGAAGCGAAGAATCTTGTGGGTAAATCACATGCTTTAAAAATGCGAACAACGAACACCCAGTAATGGAGTGATACCACAATATGAGTATCACCTACACAAGTCACAGTGCAAAAAGCTCGATCGTTATTTTAATGGGAGAGAGTCAATATGGGAAAAAACATACGTTATTTGATTCATCCTATATCCCATATATCGTATCAGATATATAGGCTAAGTATATCGTCTATCCATATCAGTTGATATGATAGATATAGATATCATGAATGGGTTATCCAAATAGGTTTTCAATTCAAATTCAAATTTACATGGATAAGGTTCAAAAGGGTCATGGGTCATGCCACATGGGCGCCCAATTTCTAACATCTCCCACTCGCACATGAGTTGGCATGATACTGCCACATTTCTATCTCAATCTCTCCAAAAAATGAACAATCTCATACTAGCCAATGCACCATATGACCGCTGAGAACACCTGCATGTGGGAGCTCTATTCTAGAAACTCAAAAATGAGCCAACATAGAGACATCAACCCAAAAATAAAAATAATGTCTCATATACCTCAGACCGATCTAATTAAACTGGTCCAAAAAATATCTCTAATCCCTAAAAAGAGCATGTTTGACCCTCTCAATTCTTGCAATATATTCACACTCAATCCGCCTCTTATACAGAGCGGTGTGAGTTCTTGAAGCGATGAATATACATGTGACAACCCTCACCATTGCATTTCGATGATACCACTGATTAGTGCTAATCTATGATTAAGCATGTTAAGTGACTGAAATTCTGACTGATTGATTGAAGTGTATTAGTTTTAACGCATTTCAATCTTTTTTGACTGTTAATTGATCTATTCATGTTTTATGTTCTGGACTGCAAATTGAAGGCCTTATCGCCGAACCAGAAATTGATTACTGTTTTATGCAAATTAGAATTTATGTGATTCTATAGTATGTTTAATTGAAATGCGATTTGGAGCGATTAAATTAGACTAAATAATATTGAATTACATTAGTTTGGCTTTATTGCCAAAATGCCATTAAGTGGACTTTGCTAGGCCAATTGTATAGTCTTGAGTTACATGTGTTGCATCATTTTGCTCATCCTTGAGAGACCAAAACCGACTAGAGAGAGAGAGAGAGAGTTAGGAGAACTTTGGTTTCAACAAGAATTGTTTGGAAAATTAGAAGAATTGAAGAGATGATTGCATAATTGGGCTTCTAGACTTGGAATTGGAGACTTGAGGTAGGAGACTCACCCTTTTAATTGTGAGTTTGAGTTGTTCTTGCATGATTCATGGTAAGGTTAGTGATTTAAGGCATGAATTAGTTTAATATGTTGAATTGGAGCTTAAATCATGCATGCATGTTTACATTGTTGAGTTTTGAAGTCATTTTCATGAGAATTTCTTCATGTACGT
This sequence comes from Camellia lanceoleosa, assembly GCA_025200525.1. Taxonomy (NCBI): domain Eukaryota; kingdom Viridiplantae; phylum Streptophyta; class Magnoliopsida; order Ericales; family Theaceae; genus Camellia; species Camellia lanceoleosa. The sequence continues at coordinate 156,737,020 of CM045758.1, forward strand.
TCATATTTTTGGTCTTGATCCATGAACTCACCATGTTTGGAAGTTGAACATTGCATTTGATCTTGTTTTGTAGCATAAGAGTTCTTGGAAACTCATGCATGTAAGAGTTTTGCATTGTTCTTCATGTTCTTGAATTTTGAGTTGAAGTTTGTGTTTAATTGACTTACCTTTGGGCTTGATTTTACAAAATTGATCTTTGAAACATGTCATATTATGGATTTGTAAATATTTTCTAGAAAATTAGCCTAAAAGAATTGAATTTGATGCTTTAAAAGTTGATTTTGAGCTTGAAGGTTCAATCTGGAAATTCCAGATTTTGGACTTACGCTTGAGCGTAGGATTTTACGCTCGAGCGTACATCCTATGTTCATACATTCTGCTCGAGCGAGGAAAGTAACGCTCGAGCGTAAAATGCATGTATCCAGTACTTTGCATGTGTTTACAGTCCGCTCGAGCGGGGGAATACACGCTCGAGCGAGGACTTGTGTCTCACCCTCGAGCGGGGGTCGAGCGCTCATCGAGCGTGAATTTCTTGCATCCAGTACTTTTGCAGTTCGCTCGAGCGAGGAAAGTCACGCTCGAGCGAGGCTCTTTTGTTTGCATGTCCGCTTGAGCGGAAAAAGCCATGCTTGAGCGGGACCCTTGTTTCAGCAAAAATTTGAAAAGTGTTTTAAAGTGCATCTTTGCATCCTCATTCCATCCTAGGCATTCCTAGGCCTAGTTTAAGGCATCTTAATGAGGATAATGCTATAGAACCACACTGAGTCAAGATAGGGACTAAGTTATTGTTTCCCAAACGTGCAACTTAGTATGTTTGGGATGACTTTTGACTAATTATTAAAAAGATGTGCAAAAAGTCCTTAGTGTATGTTCATCCTGTAACTGTATAGGGTTGGCATCCGAGGACGCTCACTAGCCTATCTGTAGCCCAAAACTCTATGAGTAACAATGTTGTAAAGATATATTCAATCATGAATATTTTCTGAATGACCAACTGTACTACTTTTTGAAATGATATTTTTTACTGAATGAATGTTTGTCCTATTTGTTGCGTATTTGTGGCATCCATAGCAATTTCATCACATTGTCTTGTCGCTACTATCATAGAGATCTCTGTCGGTTCCCATGTTGAAACCACTACTGTTTACTGATATGATGGCCATCAACTGACTGTTCGGTCTGTTAAGACCCTCGCATCGCTTTGCTATTGGATGTACCACTTATGACTGTTATGATCGAATAACTGATATACTGTTCAAATGACTGTTTTAAATACTGAAAGGACATCCATTCTTCACCTCTTTACGCATGTATTATTCACTGGGTTTTAACTCACTGTTTATACATATATGTAGGTGTCCAGGCACCGGACCGGAGCTAAGAGTGTCAGGTTAGCTCTTGTTTTGTCAAGCCAACCGTTGTGCCTTACTGCGAGGTTCCAAGTGCTGCCAAGCCAAGGCTGCTTTGGGGTGTTTTAGATTCCCCCTTTCTGTAGTTGTTTTGTATCGACTGTATAGACTGTCACTGTACTGTTATGTATGGATTTGGTCCCTAACCTGAACACCTGTATATGATGTATGTACATACTATTTTTGTTTCCAATGTGATTATGTTATGAAAATCTTTTTGCATATAGACTGTCATACCTCATTGGACATCTTTTATTACTGTTTTGGTTTCTGCCACATTACATCAGTATTCTTGTTATTCTTGTTCAAGGCCTTGGTAATCATGGATTCTTGGCGATTCTGATGCTAAACCCATAGGGACGGGTTTGGGTCGTGACAGAGTGATATCAGAGCGATATCAAACCACGAGTTATACCGCACACACGTGTCCAAATGAGCTATAGGATGTCCTAGAAAAGTGAATAGGGCATTGCATGAACATTGAAAAAGTGTGTGTGGCCATGACATGAATATATGTGTTAACGTGTTAATATGTTAAGTATGTAACTATCTATGTTTATAATTGCCATGATTGTCTATAGTGAAATGGATAACGCAAGAAGTGCTGATGAATCTGAATTATCTAAGGCCAGAATGGCAAGGCTAGAAAGAACAGTTGAATTACTAACTGAGGCCTTAAGACAACAACAGAACCAACAGCCCCCACCTCCTCCAATACAGCCGGAACCGAATGTGAATGATGACATGATTGCTCTAACATAGAAGTTTAGTAAAATGAAACCGCCATCATTCCAAGGAGGCCTTGAACCATTAAAGGCCGAAGCCTGGGTTCTTGAAACAGAGAAATTATTTGAAGTGTTTCCATGTTCTGAAGCGCAAAAGGTCCTATTGGCCATTTTTACTTTGCAAAAGGAGGCCAGAAGGTGGTGGATGCTGGTCCGCGACACTAACACTGTTACGACTTGGGCTCAGTTTAAGGGAGTCTTCTTTGAGAAATACTTCCCTCAGTGTGTCAGGGACCGAAAAGTGACTGAATTTGAACAACTGAAACAAGGCACTATGTCCGTAGTTGAGTACGAATCGAAATTCACTGAACTCACTAGATATGCACCACACATGGTGGATACCGATTACAAAAAGGCCAGGAAGTTTGAAGGCGGCCTTAATGTTGAAATCCTTGACAGAATAAATGTTCTGAAGTTACTGAAATACGTGGATGTTCTTGACCGAGCAATAATGGCTGAGTTAAACATCGAGGCACTGAAACAGACTGAAACACCAGCGACTAAATGGCGTGGTAAGAGACGGGGTTTTAAATTTAAGAAAGGCCGGAACAGCCCCTTGAACAAAAAGCAAAATACGGGGTCAACAACCAGTTCCAATCAGGGAAATAGTTCCATACCGCCCTGTTCTGAATGTGGTAAGAAACATAAAAGGGTTTGTTATAAAATTTTAGGTGCTTGTTACAGGTGTGGCAAGGTGGGCCACATGGTCAAAGATTGCCCTTCTACTCCTCAGGGCAATAGTAAAGCTGTAACCAACACCGCAGCATCAACTGTTGCACCAAAACCTAGTCCCAAAGCTACTCGAAAAGAGCCTATGAGGCAAGGCCGAGTGTTCGCACTCGTACCGGGAGATGTACAGAATACCGAGACTGTTGTGTTAGGTATACTCTCAATCTGTACTCAAAATGCATATGTTCTAATTGATTCGGGGTCTACACATTCATATGTATCGCATGCTTTTTTGTGAAAATTAAATAGACCACTAGAACCTATGAACTATTTGTTAACTGTATCTTTACCTGTTGGGGGATCCATGACTTGTATTTATATGTACCCTGCATGTGAGATTATTGTTGGAGATGCGCATTTGTATATTGATTTACTGCCATTGAACATTGACCATTTTGATGTAATATTGGGAATGAACTAGTTAACAAAATATTATGCTACCATAGACTGTGTAACAAAACAAGTTATTTTTCGTCCGCCTGGATTGCTTGAATTCGTGTTTAATGGAGTTGGAGTAGTACCTCCCCCATATCTGATTTCATCCATTTTAAACTGATTAGAAAGGGGTGTAAGGGGTATCTATGTTCTGTATTGACTGTACCTACTGATGCTAACACTGATGTGAACAGTATTCTTATAGTTAGAGAATTCCCAGATGTTTTTTCAGGTGATTTGCCAGGGGATTTGATTGATAGGGAGATTGAGTTCACCATTGATGTGATTCCGAGCACACAACCAGTATCTAAAGCTCCTTACAAAATGGCACCAATTGAATTGAAAGAGTTGAAAGTTCAGCTGCAAAAACTGTTAGATAAGAAGTTCATCAGGCCCAGTACTTCACCGTGGAGCGCTCCAGTTTTATTTGTGAAAAAGAAAGACAACTCATTGAGACTTTGCATTGACTACCGCGAACTGAACAAGGTAACAGTGAAAAACAAATATCCATTGCCTCGTATTGATGACTTATTTGACTAGTTATAGGGTGCCCAAATGTTCTCCAAAATTGACCTTAGATCTGGATACCACCAGTTGAAAGTCAAGACAGGAGACATTGAAAAGACTGCCTTTCGAACGAGGTACGAACATTACGAATTCTTAATTATGCCTTTCGGAGTTACCAATACACCTGCTGCATTTATGAATCTTATGAACAAAATTTTCAAACCATTCCTAGATGAATTTGTAGTTGTTTTCATAGATGACATTTTGATTTATTCCAAAAGTACGGAAGAACATGAACGTCATTTGAGAACTACCCTACAGACCTTAAGAGAACAGAAACTGTATGCTAAACTGACAAAATGTGAATTTTGGCTTGATAATGTTATGTTTTTGGGAGATGTAATCAGTAAGGATGGAATTTCAGTTGATCATGAGAAAATTGAAGCAGTAGTGACTTGGCCTAGACTGACAAATGTTACCGAAGTCCGAAGTTTTCTAGGCTTAGCTGGGTATTAGAGAAGGTTCGTCAAAGACTTCTCCAAAATTGCCCTACCACTGACTCAATTGACTCAAAAAGGGATATCATTTGACTGGACCGATCAGAGAGAATCAGCCTTTCAAGAGTTAAAGACTCAACTTGTGACTGCACCGATTCTTACCCTACCCTCAGGTATAGATGGTTTTACCATATTTAGTGATGCTTCTTATAAGGGTTTGGGATGTGTTTTAATGCAAAATGGTAAAGTGATTGCGTATGCTTCCCGACAACTGAAACCGCATGAAAAAAACTACCCGACCCACGACTTGGAACTTGCTATAGTAGTGTTTGCACTGAAAATTTGGCGTCACTACCTTTATGGGGCGACATGTGAGGTGTATACAGACCACAAGAGTTTGAAGTACTTCTTCACACAGAAAGAACTGAACATGAGACAACGGAGATGGTTAGAACTGATAAAAGACTATGACTTGCAAATTTTGTACCATCTAGGAAAAGCTAACATCGTTGCCGATGCACTAAGTCAGAAATCGATTGGAAATTTAGCCTGTTTGCTCCCCAGACAGAAAGAGTTGCTAGGTGACCTTGAAAAATTTGAAGTTGAGATTGTTTTGCGCGAACAAGGTGGAACCTTAGCCGCTATTTCTGCTCAACCGACACTTATCGAAGAGATTAAAGAGAAACAGTAACATGATGACTTCTTGAAGAAGATCATCGACGAATGGGAATCTAAACCGAGGCCGGATTTTAAATTTGAGAACAATGTATTGAAATTTCAGGGAAGGTTATGTGTACCGAGTGATTCTGAACTAAAAAGAAGAATCCTGCAAGAGGGCCACAATTCAAAACTGTCTATCCATCCAGGAAATACGAAAATGTACCAAGACTTGAAACTGAATTTCTGGTGGTCGGGAATGAAGAAAGAAATTGCTGATTTTGTGTCGAAATGTCTTCATTGCCAACAAGTCAAAATCAAACATCAACGACCAGCAGGCTTTGCAACCCTTACCGATACCGGAGTGGAAATGAGAACATATCACTATGGATTTCATTGTTGGTTTACCTCGCTCCAGTAAAGGTATGGACTCAATTTGGGTCATTGTTGATAGACTGACTAAATCTGCTCACTTCTTACCTGTTAAAACAATCTATAATGCGGACAAATTGGCCATAATTTATATTGATGAAATTGTTAGATTGCATGGAGTGCCTGTATCTATTGTTTCTGATAGGTACTCGAAGTTTACATCGAGATTCTGGCAAAGCCTCTGACAAAGATTGGTCTCGAATCGAACCGAAAGTGCATATCATCCTCAGACATATGGCCAATCAGAAAGAACCATCCAGACTCTAGAGGATTTACTGAGAATGTGTGTCCTTGATTTTCAGGAAAATTGGGAAAGCCACTTACCGTTGGCTGAATTTGCCTACAATAACAGCTTTCACTCGAGTATTGGAATGGCGCCTTTCGAGGCTTTGTATGACAGGAAATGTCGATCTCCTATCTACTGGGCAGAAGTTGGAGATGGACCTTTACTGGGGCCCGAAATTGTACAGGAAACTACTGAAAAAGTGAAACTGATTCAACAGAGACTAAAAACCGCACAAAGCCAACAGAAAAGTTATACGGATGTCCAAAGGCGAGACAGAGAGTATGAAGTAGGTGATCATGTTTTTGTTAAAGTGACATCGGTGAAAGGCCAGACTCGTTTTGGAGTCAAGGGCAAGCTAGCGCCGAGATATGTCGGACCGTATGAGATTATTGAGAAAATCAATCCGGTGGCGTATCAAGTAGCACTTCCTCTTGAAATGGAGCATATGCGTAGTGTGTTCCATATTTCAATGTTAAGGGATTATCTTCGGGATCCCTTCCACGTGATTGAGCCTACCCGTGTAGTGCTAGGTGATGACTACACTTATGAAGAACAACCTATTCAGATTGTAAACAGACGGATTAAGAAGTTGAGGAACAAAGAGATTCCGTTAGTGAAAGTTGACTGGCAAAACCATGGTGGTGTGTATGCCACTTGGGAAAGGGAAGATGATATGATCAAGAGATGTCCTGAACTGTTCCTTCTGGATCCGGTATTCTTCCAAAATGAAGGTAATTCAAGTTTGGAGGATCAAACTCTATGTAAAGAGGGGAGACTGTGACAACCCTCACCACTGTTTACTGATAATACCACTGATTAATGCTAATCTATGATTAAGCATGTTAAGTGACTGAAATTCTGACTGATTGATTAAAGTGTATTAGTTTTAACGCATTTCTATTTGTTTGACTGTTAATTGATCTGTTCATGTTTTATGTTTTAAACTGCAAATTGAAGGTCTTATCGGCGGCCGAACCAGAAATTGATTACTGTTTTATGCAAATTAGAATTTATGTGATTTTATAGTATGTTTAATTGAAATGCGATTTGGAGCGATTAAATTAGATTAAATAATATTGAATTACATTAGTTTGGCTTTATTGCCAAAATGCCATTAAGTGGACTTTGCTAGGCCAATTGTATAGTCTTGAGTTACATGTGTTGCATCATTTTGCTCATTCTTGAGAGACCAAAACCGACTAGAGAGAGAGAGAGAGAGTTAGGAGAACTTTGGTTTCAACAAGAATTGTTTGGAAAATTAGAAGAATTGAAGAGAGGATTGCATAATTGGGCTTCTAGACTTGGAATTGGAGACTTGAGGTAGGAGACTGACCCTTTTAATTGTGAGTTTGAGTTGTTCTTGCATGATTCATGGTAAGGTTAGTGATTTAAGGCATGAATTAGCTTAATATGTTGAATTGGAGCTTAAATCATGCATGCATGTTTACATTGTTGAGTTTTGAAGTCATTTTCATGAGAATTTCTTCATGCATGTTCATATTTTTGGTCTTGATCCATGAACTCACCATGTTTGGAAGTTAAACATTGCATTTGATCTTGTTTTGTAGCATAAGAGTTCTTGGGAACTCATGCATGTAAGAGTTTTGCATTATTCTTCATGTTTTTGAATTTTGAGTTGAAGTTTGTGTTTAATTGACTTACCTTTGGGCTTGATTTTACAAAATTGATCTTTGAAACATGTCATATTATGGGTTTGTAAATGTTTTCTAGAAAATTAGCCCAAAAGAATTGAATTTGATGCTTTAAAAGTTGTTTTTGAGCTTGGAGGTTCAATCTGGAAATTCCAGATTTTAGACTCACGCTCGAGCGTAGGATTTCACGCTCGAGCGTACACCCTGTGTTCATACATTCCGCTCGAGTGGGGAAAGTAACGCTCGAGCGTGAAATGCATGTATCCAGTACTTTGCATGTGTTTACAGTCCGCTCGAGCGGAGGAATGCACGCTCGAGCGAGGACTTGTGTCTCACGCTTGAGCGGGGGTCGAGCGTGAATTTCTTGCATCCAGTACTTTTGCAGTCTGCTCGAGCAAGGCTCTTTTGTCTGCATGTCCGCTCGAGTGGAGAAAGCCACGCTCGAGCGGGACCCCTATTTCAGCAAAAATTTGAAAAGTGTCTTAAAGTGCATCTTTGCATCCTCATTCCATCCTAGGCATTCCTAGGCCTAGTTTAAGGCATCTTAATGAGGATAATGCTATAGAATCACATCGAGTCAAGATAGGGACTAAGTTATTGTTTCCCAAACGTGTAACTTAGTGTGTGTTCATCTTGTAACTGTGTAGGGTTGGCATCCGAGGAAGCTCACTAGCCTATCTGTAGCCCAAAACTCTGTGAGTAACAATGTTGTAAAGATATATTCAATCATGAATATTTTCTGAATGATCAACTGTACTGCTTTCTGAAATGATATTTCTTACTGAATGAATGCTTGTCCTATTTGCGAACTATATTCGTGGCATCCATAGCAATTTCATTTATTCTTGTCTTTGCATCGCCATCGTCACAGAGATCTCTGTCGGTTCCCATGTTGGAACCACTACTGTTTATTGATATGATGGCCATCAACTAACTGTTCGGTCTGTTAAGACCTACTGTACTGTTTGCTATTGGATGTACCACTTATGACTGTTATGATCGAATAACTGATATACTGTTCAAATGACTGTTTTAAATACTGAAAGGACATCCATTCTTAACCTCTTTATGCATATGTTATTTACTGGGCTTTAGCTCACTGTTTATACATATATGTAGGTGTCTAGGCACCGGACCGGAGCTAGGAGCGTCAGGTTAGCTCTTGTTTTGTCAAGCCAACCGTTGTGCCTCACTGCGAGGTTCCAAGTGCTGCCAAGCCAAGGTTGCTTCGGGGTGTTTTAGATTCCCCCTTTCTGTAGTTGTTTTGTATCGATCAGATAGATCCTGCATCTTTGTTATGTAGGGATTTGGTCCCTAACCTGAACGCCTGTATATGATGTATGTACATACTATTTTTGTTTCCAATGTGATTATGTTATGAAAAGTCTTTTTGCATACAGACTGTCACAGCTCATTGGACATCTTTTATTACTGTTTTGGCTTCCACCAGCCCCTATACTCAGACATCGTTATTATCGTTCAAGGCCTTCATAATCACTTCTTGGCGATTCTGATGCTAAACCCATAGGGGCGGGTTTGGGTTGTGATAATACAACAGTGGTGTAATACTAGATGATCTTCTCTTTGCCCCCATGCCATTTAGTTTAGGATTGACCGCTTTCCCAATGATGTCCCTTAAAACCAAATCATACATAACCACAGGTAACATACCAAAGTAGCAGAACATCAACCCATTGCCTTATAACATAGTCAAAGGTCACAAAATGGTACATAAATGAAAGTCATCAATAATGACACGTAAAACTTACACGGTGAGGAAACAGGGATCCATTCTCTTACCTCCTTACTCGGTCGCCAAGCACATATGGTATGTATACATGTTACGATGGAGTAACTCTTCCAAAAGAGTGATATCATACTTGATACACTGTACAGATCTTAGTCTAGTCGCTTTCTAGTACCTAACCCGAATTCTCTATTTGCTCGTCTTCCAGGCACCAAATGAGATCTCGCATCTGGCTAATCATAACAGGCACAACATGGAAAGTGGGTACTAACATCCATGTTTGGTCCTTAACACAACCTCATCTTGGTTGTAACCAAGGCGACATACATAGTGGATAATTTAAGCCTCTCTTGGCTCCAAATAAAAAATAAACCACTAGTCTTATCCTTGCTCGCTCCCAAGCGCCAAGGGCGATTGCTCGTGTAAGTGAGCCAATCTTGCCTGCTGACATCATTATCTGCTAATCATTATGACACAAACCATAATAGTGTCAACATCCCATCATCTCACAACAAATAAGTGATTGATTTTAAAAAGCACGACCACAGCTGGCGCAATTCTAGATTCCAAATATAAGACTTATTAGCACCTTTTGCGATAAGTATATATAACGGAATCCACCATGTGCGCCTCACATGAAGTGATTCAAGATCACTACCTCTTGTGCAATAACCTCTCTGAAGATATTTTGGTGACCAATCTGTGTTCATTCAAGATGCGCCCAACTAGTGCATTGAATCTTATAAGTAGCAAATTAATATACTACTAGTAAAGCATTCTATCCACAGTTTAATGAGCAAGGTCAATGTCTAAACAACTCAGTTGACTATTTACCAAAGATAACACTTATCATGCCAAATACGTCCGCATAGCGTACTTCAGGCTCCCACAAAAAAAAAAAAAAAAAAAGAATATAGGTCATCTATTTCTCCTAAAGACAATTCGAGGATTCACTCAATAGCTAAGGCTTTGGCTTTTACCGATAGGTAAGTTAATGGGTTTGCAATTTTGCATCTAAAATCATTCTAGGATATTCCTTATGTAAGTCATCAAAGACAAACTGAGAATTCTCCCAAAACAATCCCTAAGGATCGTACATCCGAGCATATAAATTACATCACCCATGTCCATCATATCTAAAACAGAGGACCGCCCACCCTAGGTGGCGACAACCTTATAAATTCTTGGCTCATAATGACTAAGCAAGGAAAAACTTCTTTTGGACCATTGATCATGCCTTAGTGGTCTTCATTGATCATCGTTGGCCTATCATGGCTCGATGAAATCTAAAAACCACTATTTGGATAACTGTTTTAGGCTGTAAAAGATTTATTAGAACTAGCAACCTTTTTGCGCTCCTAACTTTTCACCATAAAAGCAGAAGGTAAATCCCTACGGATCTACTTATCCAATTCTCCAATGAGAAGTTGGGTCACAATGTCCACAAATCAATGTTCCGAACTTATGTCAATTAGTCGAAATAACCGTACTCCCCAAGAGGAAGTCTTCTCATGGTCTACACTTTTCTCAATAGTGCAACTTTCAGTATCTAGCGAGCCTTATGCCTCAACAATGACTATCCAAATTGCACATAACTTTAGAACAGTTTTGCATCATAATGGAAAGTCAACCAAATTATAGAAATGGTTAATGCTCAAAGACTTTGTCTTAAACTGCGCAACGTTGATCCACTTTCTAAAAATAGGGGACTAGAGCCTTTGGCATTATCTTAGGCTCTTTATCATCTTGCGGAGCAATCATGAATGTTTCTCTCTCAATCACCCAGTGATGACGTGGAAAATTTTCACATTTGCTACCACGCAACAAAGAATGTAGAGTATTCTTCTCTAATGGAGTAATCCACTAGTAGGCACATCGCTCCCACTGTCCCTAGGATATTGGAAATTTTTCTTCATTCTCAACTAGGCTACATAAAGCACTATGCTTAGAATTCTCTATCTTATAAAGTTCCAAAACTCTATTTACGTCACCTTTACAATGAAAACTTTATGTGACTTAGTTACACTACTGCAAAGCTGCTTACTTATATGCACATGACCCAGAGGGTTTACATGACAGCATACAATAATGCGCCACATGATCCTATGTGTTTACAAGACAACATACAATAATGCGCTATAGAACCCTAGGTCATAACTTCGCAACCTTATGAGAAGTAAAATAAAGATAAGCTGCTTAACGGTTACAGATCGCCCATAAATGGCTCTCCGCTAACCCATTACTCAAATGGAGTGTAAAATCTGATATGGAGGGCACTTAGTTAGGGATATAGGCAACAAACTAAAGTGCAATTCCCAATTGGGAAACATTTTGCTCCATCATCCACCTAGCATTAACAATACTTAATTCCTTATCTCTACTACACTCTTGTGTTGCTGAGTATTAGGAATGATCAATTTTCTAAGCATCCATTTCTCTTCACAGAGCTTTTTAAAAAATAACTTAAATAGATACTCGTCACCTTGGTGAAAACTAAAAGCACAAAAGCTCTTATCTAATTGATCTCGATCTCATATGTGCAATGTCAAAAATCATTTCAAAACTTTTTGACTTATGGGAGATCAAATAGTCTTGACTAAGTGTGACAACCCTCACCACTGTTTACTGATAATATCACTAATTGCTGCTAAACTGTGACTGAACATGATTAAGCAACTGATTTGACTGACATTCTGAACTAATTGATTGAGTGTATTAGTTTAAACGCATTTCTATCTGTTTGACTGTTAATTGATCTGTTCATATTTTATGCTTTAAACTGCAAATTGAAGGTCTTATCGGCGGCTGAATCTAAAACTGATTAGTGTTTTATGCTAATTAGAATTTATGTGATTTTATGGTATGTTTAATTAAAATGTGATTTGGAACGATTAAATTAGATTAAATAATGTTAAATTACATTAGTTGACTTATTTTCTCTTTTGCAACTTAGTGGGCCACTTCCACAAAACATCTTGAGGCTTAATTCATATATGTTTGGCACATTCTTCAGCCATTTTGAGACCAAAATCGTGGGAGAGAGAGTGAGATAGGAGAATTGGTTTCAACAAGAGATTAACTTGGAGAATTAGAAGGAATTGAAAGGATTTTGCAAAATTGAGCTTGTAGACTTTGAATTGAAGACCTAAGGTAGAAGAATCATCTTATTGAACTTGAATTCTAGTTGTTCTTGCATGATTCATGGTAAGGTTAGTGATTTAAGGCATGAATTGGTTTAAAATGTTGAATTGAGAGCTAGATCATGCATGCATGTCCTTATATTGAAGTTTTGAAGTTGTTTCATGAGAATTTCTACTTGTATGTTCATATTTTGGGTCTTGATCCATGAACTCACCATGTTTTGAAGTTAAATCTTGCATTTGATCTTGTTTTAGAACATTGGAGTTCCTAGGAACCCATGCATGTGTTGAATTTGCATTGTTCTTCATGTTCTTGAATTTTGAGTTAAAATTTGTGTTTAATTGATCTACCATTGGGCTTTGATTTTGCAAATTGATCTTTGAAACATGTCATATTATGATTTTTAAAGTGTTTTCTAGAAAATTAGCCCAAAAGGATCGAATTTGATACTTTAAATGTTGAGTTTCATACTTGGAGACAAATCTGGAAATTCCAGATTTTGGATCTACGCTCGAGCGGGGAACTCCACGCTCGAGCGTACACTCTGAGTTCATGCAGTCCGCTTGAGCGGGGAAAGTAACGCTCGAGCGTGAAATGCGTGTTTCGATTTTTTGCATCTGTTCTGATCCGCCGGCGAGGAATGCACGCCGGCGAGACTTGTGCCTCACGCTCGAGCGGGGGTCGAGCGCCCGTTGAGCGTGAATTTCATGCATCCAGTACTTTTGCAGTCTGCTCGAGTGAGAAAAGTCACGCTCAAGCGTAGATCTTTTGTTTGTATGTCCGCTCGAGCGGAGAAAGCCACGCTCGAGCGGGACCCTTGTTTTAGCAAAAATTTGAAAAGTGTTTTAAAATGCATCTTTGCATCCTCATTCCATCCTAGGCATTCCTAGGCCTAGTTTAAGGCATCGTAATGAGGATAATGCTATAGAACCACACCGAGTCAAATAGGGACTAAGTTATTGTTTCCCAAACGTGCAACTTAGTGTGTGTTCATCTTGTAACTATGTAGGGTTGGCATCCGAGGATGCTCATTAGCCTATCTGTAGCCCAAAACTCTGTGAGTAACAATGTTGTAAAGATATATTCAATCATGAATATTTTCTGAATGACCAACTGTACTGCTTTCTGAAAGGATATTTCTTACTGAATGAATGTTTGTCCTATTTGCGAACTATATTCGTGGCATCCATAGCAATTTCTTTATTCTTGTATTATTCTTTATTCGCTACAGAGATCTCTGTCAATTCCCATGTTGGAACCACTACTGTTTACTGATATGATGGCCATCAACTGACTGTTCGGTCCGTTAAGACCTGCTGTACTGTTTTGCTATGAGATGTACAACATATGACTGCTATGACTGAATGATTGATATACTGTTATAACTGGCTGTTTTAAATGCTAAAAGGACATTCATTCTTAACCTCTTTACGCATATGTTATTCACTAGGCTTTAACTCACTATTTATATATATGTAGGTGTCCAGGCACCAGATCGGAGCTAGGAGCGTTGGATTTAACTCCCTTTTTGTTAAGCCAACCACTGTGCCTCACTGAGAGGTTCCAAATCCTTCTAGCTAGGGCTTTTTGGGGTGTTTTAGATTCATCCTTTCTATCTCTGTTTTTGTATAGACTGACTGTACTTGTGCTGTACTGTTCTAATAGGGATTAGGTCCCTGTCCTGGATGATTATATATGTATGTATATACTGTTTTGGTTCTGAATGTGAATATGTATGAAAAGTCTTTTTTTGCATACAGACTATCACCGCTCATTGGACATATTTTATTACTGTTTTGGTTTCCGCCAAATTTCAGACTCAGACATATGCTTATTATTTAAGCAGGCCTTCGGTAATCACGGATTACTGGTCGGTTACGGTGCTAAACTCATAGGGGCAGGTTTGGGTCATGACACTAAGATGCGTATTGTAATCTATAAATGTGTCGAGATTTGGGGCTAGCTATCATACCCTTACACATATCCAGTCACAAATATCATAGTGGACTAAATGCGCCAATATAAATGCCCTTTTACAGCTTTCCTACTTACTTTGTGCACAACCATTGTGAACAAAGTTACACATTCACATGAGAGTAGAATGTCACAAGAAAGTGGGCCCGAGAGGGGCTACTCAAACCATTCATGTCATCTTCTCATTAATGTGATTAAGTATAATAAGCCACTGGTTCATGACCAATGTCATAAGCTAATTCCAATCATCCTAATGTGTGAGTTCTTGAAGACAAGTTTTAAAGGTTTAAGCCCAACTAGGTAATGACTCACGACTAATTCATATTCACTAGATCATAAAAGGATGTCATGAAGATATCAAGTGTGCCTAAGTCGCAAATTTAACTAGTAAGTGCTAATCCCTTGCACCTTTAAGTCAATTTTATTCTCTATACACTTTACTGCATCTAGTTGAAAGATGACGATACTCCTCTTACCATCTCTGTTTCTCGCTTCATAGTTACTTGCAATTAATTCTACTATCCACAAGAAGGAGAGAATAAGTTATCAATCTATGATAGCTCCCGAAGTAACTTAAGCACGAATTAGGCTAAAGAGTCTAATTCAACACAATACTCTCACGAGCCATGCGTCAAATTCTTAGAGTCATAACAACTTTGTTGGCCTTGACATTTTCATTACTATGTTGCAACGTTTGCGCTTAGTGGTAAACGTTATTAAAAAACATTAGCCTAGCTAAGGAACCATACAAAGAAGCATCTTATCATGTCTCACACTTAACTGGGGAAACAATAAGTGTCCAGACTTAGACAAGTTGGTACTGCTAATAGATTTTGCAGCCACTTGGCGCTAATCTTTTCACTTAGTGTCAATAGATTTTGCTACTACTAAGTGCTAATCTTTTAACTTCAAGTGATATTTCAATGCACGCTATTATAGTACATGAAATTTTGCTCCATCCACTCCCAATAGTTGGGTAGAGAGCAAAACACTGCTCATACTGGCTACTCGTCTTACACTTAACGACTAACTCATTTAAGCTCGCATTTCTTGGATGACGTGACTCTTGAATGTTACTTCATCCAATGATGCAACATCATTATAAGCCAAATTACAAAGTTAATCCGCGCAGCTCAATAGTCAAGATCATAAACAGATCTATTGAGGGCTTACTAATTTCACAACTCCAAAACTCACCAATGAAAATTACGTAGCGTGCCGCTAACCATAGCACACACATCAATTTTTATTATGCCAAACAAGGCAACAAAACCACGGCAACTTTGAGTCATGTTTCCTTACTTTGGCTTAATTAAGGTCTGACCTAAAGTCTCCAAGACTTTTGCTCATCTAAAGAAAAGGATTACATTGTTCACATTTGAACATCTCTACTAAGTCTTGGTCAACCAAATTAACTTCCATAAACTAAATCAATTTGGAGAGAAATTCGCATTGGGATTAATTTCATTAGCATAATATAATTTTGCCGCAAAAAAACTAAATTAAATAGTGACAATATTACACAAGTCGCAAGATCGAAAATCTACTATGCTTGTAATCATCTCTTGCGTCATAGGTGATAATTATCCAAAAATTTAATTTAATTCATGTGTAAAATATTAGTTTTCGGGAGTAAATCTACAAAGATTTCTCTCAACCGAACAACCTCCCACTGACTATGACATGTCTAAAAGTATGGTAAAATATTCTAATTCCATACAATAGCATCTTAATATAGATTCACAATCAACTCATGCTATGTTACATTTAATAATGGAATTTAAATAAAAAACAATTAATCATGCTATTCTAATTACAACATATTAGAAACTCTAGGCAAAAAATAACAATGTGTTGTGTTTAATATTTAGATTATGTCATAACAGAAAGTAGATCACTTTTGAAATTTTAAATAATTAATAAACACACATAAAATCATAAATAAACATTCCAGAATCTAGGAAAATGTAACAATTATACCAAAAAACATTAAACCATTACAGTGGTCTATAATAAAAATTTCAGCTCCAAAAATTTAATCATGCAACACCAGATGCATTTTAAAGTAGAAATAATGAATTATTAGAAAATTTAATTCTGAGTCTAATAGTACTAACCACGCTTAAAACAAAACTATAATGAATTACTTATGACTATTTAAAGCAATTCTGAATTTTTAAAACAAACAAACAGAACCTTATACCCAGCTGCCAAACCAGCCAAGTTGGCGCGGAAAATGGCGCGGCTCGACGCGCGGCGCAACGTAGGGTGTGCGCGTGGATGGCACAAGACACAGGCGTGGAAGAAGCGGACAGCGCGCGCGTGAACAACGCGGCTGATGCGCGCATAATGGCGCGTGGGAAGTGCGCCTGGCACGTGATGACGCGTAGTGCGCATGGCCGATGGCGGCGCGGCTTACGCTTCCCTTCCAAGGTATTTTTTGGTCCGATTTTGGTACTGCCGGACTCCATTTTTCAAAATAAAATCAATGGTGGTATCAAAAATTACATTTAACAAATACACTCTCTCTCAAATGAGAGTGGAAGTGCAGAAACTCTGCACCTCATTTTCTTCCTTAAACCACCAAAAAATAAAACGAACCCAAATTAAGGTTTGATGTATCTCATCAACCGTAAATCCAAATCTAACAAATAATATATGGTTTCGAAGGTCTCGAAACAAGGATTCTAAATATGTAAGATTTGCAGACTGAAATTAAAGCATGTAAAACCATTATGCATGTAAAGTTTTAAAAATATAAAATGGGTCTCCATTTTTCTTGAAATCTAATCGTTGGATTTTCATGAAACTTTGCAAATATGTTCTACATTAAATATACTACAATATATATAAATTTCAAGTCGATCGGAGATAGTTCGAAAAATTATTAATTTTCATGCATATATCATGTATATATTTATATAAAATTATATACCTATTTTAATGCATAAAAATAAGCACGAAAATACCTATTAAAGCTCTGATACCAATGTAAAACAAGTATAATGCAGTGGGTAAAAATTATCAGATCATATCTTAGGTGATAGAACCTGAAGCGAAGAATCTTGTGGGTAAATCACGTGCTTTAAAAATGCGAACAACGAACACCCAGTAGTGGAGTGAAACCACAATATGAGTATCACCCACACAAGTCACAGTGCAAAAAGCTCGATTGTTATTTTAATGAGAGAGAGTCAGTATGGGAAAAAATATACGTTATTTGATTCATTCCATATCCCATATATCGTATCAGATATATAGGCTAAGTATATCATCTATCCATATCAGTTGATGTGATAGATATAGCTATCATGAGTGGGTTATCCAAATAGGTTTTGAATTCAAATTCAAATTTACATGGATAAGGTTCAAAAGGGTCATGGGTCATGCCACATGGGCGCCCAATTTCTAACATAAAATTAATAAAATGTTTGGTTACGTTTCATATGTGGTGATATTCAAATTTAATTATGTATGACTTATACTTTTTTGGTTATGAACTTATAACTAAAGAAGCATGAAATTATGTAATTTTCTTCTTTTGAAATAAATAATTTTATATATATCAAAATAAAACTTTCAATATTACAATTATTAAATTAATTATATAACATTTATTGAATGAATAATTTTTATTTCAAAATGAAATAAAATATTGCAAAAATTTATATCATTAAATAAAACAGATGTAAATTATTGATGATGGTAGAGTAATTGTATCACTATATGTCAAGTACATTCCAACTAGGTTGACATCTACTAGCCTACCAATCATTTGCATCATACTTTACCTTAATAATCTAATACAAAAAAATAACGAAATGAAATAGTGAAAAATAAATTGTTGATCAATCATCGGAGGAGACAGACAATTCAGTTGAGTTACCCAAAGATATGTCATTCAAATTATTTTGAATTATCTCATTTTCACTATAATTTTGTCTACTTGTAAGTGCATGCATATGATCTTTGGATATCATCAGTGCCTCAATCATTTTGAGGGTGAAAGTCTGCTACATTAATCGCTCAGCAGCCATTTGCCTGCACTAAAAGCTGTTTCCGAAGCAATTGTAAAAATAGGAATGGTTAGTATATCATGAGTCATCTGTAAAACCACATGCCACATAGTTTTATTTTATTTCCACTAATCTAAAATGTCAAAATCATCGAAATCATCCACTGATGAGCTTTCCAAATGATGTTGTAGTTCGGAACAACTTACGCTTGTATGTTAAGATATTCTTTTACTTTTTATTGTTGAAAAAACAATTAATCTCCTGCCTCGAGATGAGACTACTAGTGTTAGTAGTGCAGTGTGTGTAGGTATATTTGTAGATGCAATTGCCCTGTATTCTTCAAATAATGTTTTGTATGTTTGCGTAATAGGGGAAAGTGTTTTTGATCAGTGAAAATACATTTTAAAAATTCTTATAAACCAATTTCTTTACACCTAGAATCAATTATTATGACTAAACCTCAAAGATGAGGCAATGGATCAAAATATTTATCAAATTTTGCTTTCATTAAAGTAATAATAGTTACATAATATTTATTACCCATATATTTTACAAAAATTTTAATTATTTCCGCTAATATATGTAAAACAAATGTCGAAGTAGGAATATATATATATATATATATATAAGAAAATAATTTTGTTGAAATATTAAAAACTTTTAAAAAAATCTTTATACAAGGTTACTTGACGCCAATTAAGTTCTGTGGGAATCAGTACTTCTCGTATTGATGATGTTGTAAAAAATAAATCATTGCTTTTCTATGTTTATAAGTTCTTTTTAATATATTATACGTTGAATTCTACCTATTGTCTGTATCTAAAATTAATTTTTTAAATGGTATAACTTCTCATTGACAAATTTTTCTGTATTCTGAAATTTGATTAGCAGAGACATAATAATAACAATTGCATTTTTTATTACAAGTACAGAAGTCTTGTATACATGCATAACTTCTTTAACAATCAAGTTTAAAATATGGGTATAACAACAAACATAAAATAAATCACCATCAACAAGTAATTCTAAAGTTGATTTTAAATGAGCTAAGGCTATAGTTTTTTATTATAATGGGGGTGTTTGGTAAAACTTTTTTTCAACTTAAATCAACTTTTGGCTTAAATTAAGCTATATTGGTGTGTTTGGTACAACTTATAAGGCACAGATTATGACTTAATTTAAGTCATTTTCTGCTTAAATGTAAAAGTTGCTCCATGGGTGCTTAATATTACAGCTTAAGCGCGTAGTTGTTTTTGGAGGGGCAAAATGACTTAAATGCCCCTCCAAAACTTAAGGAATAACGAAAATGCCACTATATAACCATACTTCTTCGTCTCATACCTAACTTTTCTCTCATCCTCTCCTCTCAAATGGCGTTCTCCTCTTCTCTTCTCCTCTCGCTGTCGAACGACGAAACTGCTCCATACATCAAAATCGCCGGCGATCGTCCCTGTTTTCCGTTGATCTCCACCAAAAAGTAAGATTTGAAACCCTAAACCCTATGTTTTGTTAGATATAGATATACATATATTAGATATACACATCGATTTAGGGTTTTTTTGGTTTTTGGTTGCTTTGTGTTCAAATCCATTAAAATTTGTGTTTGTTTTTGGTTTCTAGTTGCTCTCTCTCTCTCTCACATCAATTTTGGTTTTTGGTTCATGTAGGCTTAGGATTTATAGGTTGATAAAGAGAAGTAGGTGGGGAGCCTTAACAGATTTAAAACGATTTTTTTGTAATACTGTTTTTAGGTTCATGTTTTTAAATATGTAGGAAGTTTTATTTTTATTGCTTTAATAGTAATTTATTGTATTTTTATTACAATGACATTTTTTTGTTTCCTTCTCAACTCAATATTATTACAAAAAAAATTTAAAAAATAAAAAAAATAAAAAAATAAATTTGAGGTAATGAAATGTACCAAATTAGGTACTAATTAATCAACTTCCATTAATGAAATAACTTTTCAAAATTTAAAGAGAAAAATAACAAAATTACAAATTTTCTGTTCATAAGGGCAAAAATGATAATTATACAGCGAAAAGCTATTTTACAGCTTATTTATCAAACACTACTTTGTTGCTTAAATCTATAATCTCACAGCTACACCAAACAGGTTATCAGCATATACTCACAGCTATAAGCTATAATCTGTTAAGTTATAATCTATAATTACTTTTCCACAGCTCTACCAAACGAGGCCAATATGTTGCATTATCTAAACTAATGATAAATATTTTATTTTGCAAAACCCACTCATATAATATATTTCTTATTTTTACACTAAGCGAATGACCAGTGTATGGAAGTTCAACTAATTTAAATGAAATAATTCTTTTATTTAATTTTCAATCATTATTAATAAAATGTGTAGTGATATATTGATATTATAAACCATTATTTGACCATAGATCAGATGTTAAACAAATTCTTCCATTCAAAATTTTAAAGATGTCAAATAATTCACTTCTAATATCCTCAAATTTCTTTAAAATCTTATTTCTAGTAGTAGTTCTTTAAAAACTTTGATATTGTGATGCAAAACTTTCGTGAATCATTTGAGTAAAATCGAGACATTCACTAGTAGTAAAAGATTGTTCTTTTTTAATAATATAATCAACTACAGAATTTTGTACATGTATAAGATTATATGAAAATGTTTGCAAATGACTAGTTAATGAAGGCCCTAACTGCATTTGACTTCTAATATCAAGTTGTTAACTTTATAAATGTCTGTTAATATGCCTTTTTAAATTACTAGTATCTTAAAGAAATGCAATACTAAGTAAATGTGTACAATATTTACATTTTGCTTTAAATATAATTGTACCATCAGGATTATTTATAGATATTTTTTCAAAATATTCCCAAACACCACTAGTTGTGTCCCTAGATGATGATCTAACTGTTGGAAGAGAGATATTAGAAGGAGAATCAACAGATTCATACTGTGCAGTATATGTATCAATATTGACATAAACATTAGGAATATTAGAATCCATAGTAATGTAAGTAAAATAATATATAAGAACTAACAATTAATTTAAATAATGAGTAAACAATAACAATTAATATATGTTCATAAATAATTAATGTAAAAAAATGAGTAGCTAATAAATTTAATTAAACTAATTAATGTTACTGACTGGCAAATGCAATACAAAAATTAGCTTCTTCTGATAAAAGTTTCTTCTTGCACAATTACAATTGCCACTTCCGAATGAGACTTCAAAATTAATTGAGAGTTGAGAGAGATTGAGAGTTTGAGAGAGATAATTGTTTGTGAGATTTATTTTGAAAGATGGGGCATATTTATACGAGTTTGGAAGGTTGAGGTTAATTTGAAAAAAAAAATAAAAATAAAAATTGAGCCATTATGTTAAATGGTCATGTGATCGTTAAATTATTATTTTATTTTTTTTACTTTTGGTTTACTTATGCAGACATTTAACCTTTTTTTTTTTTTTTCTCCATTGAATCATTACCATTGCCATTGCCATGGCATGGGGTAGGCAATGCAAGCATCAATCTTTGCTCAATGAAATGACTTTTATATATATAGATATTTTTTATCATTGCAAGTTGCATTTTTTTTTTTTTTTTGAAATTTGACTGTTGTGAGGCAGTGAATCTGGCACAGAGGGAGGAAACGGGTGGGTCGGGTTGGGTCAGGTTGACCGCAAGATAATTTTTTTTTTTGGGTAGGGCCAATGGGCTGGGTTGGGCTGGGCTACAAAATGACGGCCTAGGCCTAGGTTCCCGAGTTGGGCTTCGGTTCGGGCCTAACCAGGCCGAGCCCACGTTAGGCCGTGGGCGAGTTTTAGACTGTCCATGGACCTCAAGCCATTTTTACACCCCTAGCCAAAATTAACATTTGACATAGCATCTCTAAGAACATCTCTGTCAAATTAATTATTTTTAATGTTTAGTTAAAATAAATGGAAGGACAAAGTAGAAATAAATGGAAGAGAGGTGAACTCTTTAAAAAATATATATATATATATTTAAAAAAACATCTTCTTTATGGGATGTGATAGGTTTGGATTTGAAGGAAACAGGAGGGGATGAAAGAAAACTGGTTTAGGGAAAGGATAAGCATCAAATTGTTAAGAAGGAAGTGAACAACCTTCACTAAATTAGGCATATCTCTTTGTACACTTGGAATTTAAATGTGAGGCCACCACTATTGGAAAGTAGACTTCTAGGGCTTCAATTTAGACGCAAGAATCACCTAAAGCCAAGTCCGGATAAGGGAGATATGCCCATTTGAAGTTGGGCTTAATAGTAGATTTTGTTGACTTGGCCCAAAACAGCAGCAACCCAATTTTTCTTGGTTTTGGTTCGGTTGGGACACCCCATTTACCTATTTTTTGATCCATTCAATTACACCCACTCATCCTCCATTATACCTAATCATCCCCTATTGTCAAAAAGAGGTTTTGTTGGCATCCATAAAGGAGTATCTCATGTAACCACCTTAAAAATTTGCCCTACTATTACATTCTTATTTCCCACCTTCTTTTTGACCTTTACTCTCCCTCATTGCCTATATAGAAGGATCATATTGTAAGAGAGAGAGAGAGAGAGAGAGAGAGAGAGAGAGAGAGAGAGAAACCATGAAATTAAAGAGAAAAGAGTGAGAAAAGGGTGAAAAAAGAAAAAAAAAATTAAGTTTTTAAGCCAAAAATACTTCTATCTTCCATACACACCCCATACCTTCTACACAAACTGAAATTCTATCTTTCCTACACCCAAAACTCCTCCAAAAATTCTGAAATAGCTAAATTTCTTTAGTGATTGATCAAAGGAAAGAGTGAGTGTTGTTGAAAGTAGAAAAAATAAGAGAGATAGACACTTTTCCACCATACATACCCAGAGTTCCATTTTAGTTTCAAATTGAGGATTGAGAACACACTTCCTAAACTTGAGGGTGATCAAGAGGAAGTTTAGAAATCAAGAAGTTTAACATTCTTTGGAAGGTGAATTTCTAATCTTTCATTTTCTTATATTTTCTATCTCATATTTATTTTCTTATTTCTTATTTCATAGTGTTTTGTTATAATCCAAGTGGTTTGTTTATCTCATATTTATTTTCTTACTTTCCATTTCATAGTGTGTTGTTGTAATCTAAGGGTGTGTTTGATTGGACGGACTGGATAAGGGGGGATTAGAATCCATCGGACTTGAGTCTTGGGACTGTGAATCTCCCGAACTATTTGGTTGGATTGGATATGTATCCTGTGTTTGTTTTTTCACGGGATTAGATGTCTGGAAAGGACTATTTTTAGTGAATCCAACGTTTAGTTAGACAGACTGGATAGGATAAATGAACAAAAGACTATTTTACCCTTTTTCAATTGTTTACTAAGTAATAGTAATATTAAACATATCTTTAATATTTTAATTATTTTTAACTAGATTAAATAAAAATTTATTTTATTTTATTTTTTACACAATTAAATAAATTTATTTTTTTTTAAAAAAATAAATAAAATATCAATAAAAATATATATTATTATTTTTTAATTAAAATTTTAAATAAATTTGTTTGTAAAAATAATAATAATTAATCAATGAAATTAAATAAAACATCTATTAAATTTAAATAATGAAATTAAATAAAATATAAACAAAATTTTAAAATAAAACATCAATAAAATATCTATAAAAAATTATTTTAAAAAATTAAATAAATAAAACATCAATAAAAAGTTAAATAAAATTATTTTATTTTTAAATTGAGACATTTAAATTTTATTGAATTTTATTAAATATAATACATAATTAAATAGTAGAGGGTCAAAATGATCATTTTGACCACCCAATCCCAACAGTGAATAGTCCCCAAAAAACTATCCCATACCCCCCCTAGGACACAATAGTCCCCCATATGGGGGATAAGGAGTTCGGTTGGACATGAAGTCCGGTGGATTAAAAAAAAATCAAACGGTGGATAAGGAGCACTATTTGGATTACAATCAAAATAGTGAATAGTCCCCCCCTAATCTGGCGAATCAAACACGCCCTAAGTGGTTTGTTTAGTTCATAATTATTTATTTATTTATTTTTATTCACTTGCTTTAATTTCATATTAATTTTGTTGTAATATTGCATATTCTACCTCATATTTGCTTTTTTGTTTTAAGTTCATGTTGTAATCTTGCATGTTCGATCTTATAATTGCTTTCTTGCTTTAGTTTCATAGTAATTGTGTTGTAATCTTGCATTTCCTAAGTTATATTTTTCTTGTATTAATCTTATATTAGTTTTGTTATAATCTTGTATGTTCTACCTCATATTTGCTTTTTTATTTTATTTATTATTTTAGATTCATGTTAGTTTTGTTGTAATCTTGCATGTTCTATCTTATATTTGTTTTCTTATTTTAGTTTCATAGTAATTATGTTGTAATCTTGCATTTCCTAACTTATAATTTTCTTGTATTAGTCTCATATTAGTTTTGTTGTAAACTTGCATACTCTGCCTCATATTTGCCTTTTTTATTTTTATTTTTTATTTTAGGTTCATATTAGTTTTGTTGTAATCTTGCATGTTCTACCTTATATTTGTTTTCGTGTTTTAGGTTCATGTTAGTTTTATTGTAAGTTTACACTTTTATTTTATTTTATATTTGTTTTCTTGTTTTAATCTAACCGGTAGTGGTTAGTTGAGTCACCTATATATTTCTTGTTTGTTTTGATTCTTGGTTTCGCAATAAGACAAGTTTTGCTAGGCCTAGTTGGCCGACCAGTTAGCTTCTTTTAGACAAGATGGCGTTGTCTTCCGATGTTAACCAACTTCTGATGGTTTCCAAGGCACATGAAACTTTTATTTTATTTTATTTCTTTTGTTTATTTTATTTTGAGTGTATTGTGAGGTTTTATTTTGTTGTAATATTCTCCTCACCCCCTCTCTAATTTGGTTTGTAATAATTTATTCAAAGTGTTGTAATAATTTTCCGCCTCACTTTTTTCTATCCCGTTCTTTTACTTGCTTTCCTTATTTGTAAATATGCATCATGTTTATTTTATTTTATTTTTTGTTGTTATATCCATACTTTGCATCTATGTTTCATGCATCTTGATTCGGCTAAGTTTGCATTTGTGGATTTAATCAATTTCTATGTGATTATGTGTGCTACTTTATGTTCTTGAGATGATTCACACATCATATCTTAGAAGCCAAATCTTTAGTTGCATCTCATGAGTGAATTGGATTAGGATTTTGTATATAAGATCATGCATATTTTACTAACTTTGTTTTGTAGCTGTTTGAGGGACGTCGGTAAATATGTAAGTTTTTATGCTTTAGCATCCTGTTTGTATGCATTTTTCTTATTATGTTTAACCATCCTACCATGTGACTACTTACTTACTTAATATAACTGTATGAATGTCAGTGGATGAAGGTTGTGTCGCTTAATTTGGAATAGTGTTGATTTTCATGTTTGTAAACTCAATTTATTTGGGTTGTATATCTCTAAAACTCTTTCAAAATTACATGAAATCAAATTATTCCAAAATAAATGACATAGTCTATACTTGTATGCTTCACATAGTAATTTTTAGGATTTATTAAATAATCAAAATATGAACATATAATATAAATAAAATTCATATAATGGTTTAGTAAAGGCCGATATTTTGATTGGGTGAGTGGGGGTGCTCAATTAATGACCTTTCCCTCTCATACCTAAGGTTCCGAACCGAGACAACTTTGGTTATGATGAACAGTGGCCTTGGCACAAGTCATGGGTTCCCTAATTTCTCAAAAATATTAGGTAGCGACTCTGAGATCTAATAACGCAGTCCATTTCTGGCAAAAGGTTTTGCAATAAAATGGATTTTTTAAAAGTTGTCAAATCTGGACTCTCATCTATGTTTCACATTGCACTAGTGAGACTAGATCAAAGAGATCTCGGGAGTCTGAACTATTTAACGCGCGTGGGTACCCTCGGACATGTTACAGTGATACGTAATAATTTTCCACGTCGCATATACTTGGCAATTTTACACCAATTTTACACGAAATTTTACCTAATGATGTTTTTGAGATCATTAGTGAGAGGGTAATTTATATGTAAATTAGGCCGAACTGGATGAAATGGGCCGAGCTGGGCCAAGCCAAGTAATGGGCCGGTTTGGGCCGCACTACGAAGGGCCGAGTAGAATGACCATATAAGTTATTCCGGTCTGGAGAGGTAGTATTGGAATTAGACCGGTCGCACGACTGAGATATTTATCGCGGTTGTGTGAGGTCTTATTTTGTACTTCGGTTGGAAAATGTGTTGGGTGAAGTTCGGTCTTCAGTGGTGAGTTCAGTCAAGGCGCATTAAAAATCGAGGTGTGCTAAGTCCTTGGAAGGACTTGGTCGTAAAAGATAGTTCGGCTCAACTCTCTTATGGTTAGCTCGATCTTAGTATGGGAAACCGAGGTAAGAGAAAGAGAAGTAAGTGCCTAACTAACGTGTACTTCGGTCATACTGGTAGTTCGGTTATGGTAAAACCATCTCACTTGGTTTAGGCAGTGAGGGGGGTGTTGAGAGAAGCATTATCTCTCAGGAGTGTGAATCCTTGAAGGACTCTACATGGAGGAGTAAGAGTCCTACTAGGATTGTGCCACACGAAACCTATATAAGCTCACCAGTATCACCTATGGAGAGGTAACGCAATTTTGCTTTCTGAATACACAGAGCTTTTGTCTAATTGTTAAGCTTACTGACTTAGGCATCGGAGAGGTTTTCGGCCCACACCCACCGGGTAGCTCACGTTTGTATTTTCAGGTGATAGAGCAATGTCGTACAGAGGAACGCAGACTTGATTAACAGGATTATACGAGAAGGTATATTTCTTTCCCGTACAATTGGCGCCGTCTGTGGGAATTCAGACAAGAACAACCTCTTGATTAAGCTTTTCCTTTAAAAAAATCAATGGCGAACAACGAAGAGTTACCTCAATCCGCCGTCGACGGACTAACTCCAGATGGGGGTGCAAGGTGCGAAGGCCTACCAGTGGTCACTCCCATGGCGAACCTGAAATCGCAAAGACAAAATTCCAGGAGGGATGCAAGGGGACGAAGGCGGAATAACAGCCCCCATCTCTCTCGTTCGCAAAGCCCAGAAAGACAGCGACGAAGGATTGATCCTCAAACTTTGGAGGATCGCGTCAGGGAACAAGACGGACTAATACGGCAGATGGCGGCGGACATGGAATCCTTAAAGCGCCAGGTGAAAGGTAAAGAAGTGGCGACAGAGAGGGCAATAACGACGCCCTCGCCACTCAGAGGGTCGTAGTAGGAATTCTACACCCTCTCAAGCAGAGAACAGGAGCCTCAGGACAGGCGACACACAATCCAGATCTTCCAGGACTCGTCACTCCAGGTCTAAGAGGACGAGGTCTGAGAGGTCATACACTGAGGGAAGCACATATTGGCCCTCACACACGCACCAGACGAGGTCTAGACAGACAGAATTACCCAGATCGTTCGACCTACGATCCATGCTAGAAGAGAAGGCACGATGGAAGGAGGACGCTAGGGCGCGCGATCCACACAGGGTTCCTGCCTTACAGCGGTTGGCTCCTCGGACGCATGGAAGCGTCGAGGTTGGAATGCCAATGCCGTGCCCGGCATACGAACCAACGGACAAGGCATTGGCGAGGCTGCAGACCTCACCGTTCGTCCCAGCAATAGAAAACGCACCCCTTCCGTCAGGCTTCCTACAGCCTAAATTCACAACGTATGAGGGGAAGACGGACCCCTACTCGCACTTTCGCCACTTTCGCCAGGTCATGGCTGTATACCAGCGGAACGAGGCCTTGATGTGCATCCTATTCCCTTCAAGCCTTGGCGACCTTGGCTTAGTTTAAAAACTTCAGAGGGCAAAGATAGCCTCCAGGCGAATCGGCAGAGGCATTTGTAACGCGATTCAGAACAAACACGAAAACCCCGGTGGAGATTGACCAGTTACTCTCCATCGACATGGGCGATAAGGAGACCCTGAGGCCATACAACAGTCGCTACTGGGAGACATTCAACCAGATTGGGGACTGCCCAACCAATCTCGCCATTGGGCAATATAAAAGAGGCCTTCCAGTCGGGAACAGACTGAGGGACTCTATCACCATGACACCGCCCCTAACCATGGAGGCCCTGATAGAGAGAGTGCATCAGCACATTAGGGTAGAAGAGGATGGCGCTCGTGCCAAAGTAAAATCTGGTGCGACCCCAACCCCAGAGAAGAAGACCTCAGCAAAGGTCAATACGGTAGATCGCCAAAACTGAAACAGACGAGGCAGGCGAGATAACGGCGAGGACCAGGACAAGAGATGGTTGAGAGTTCGTACTGCCATAACCACGGTATTCAAGAAACCGATCTACCGTATACTTAGTGAGATTCGAGACGAGCCTTTCGTCAAGTGGCCAGCCAAGCTAGGCGAAGCCCAGAAGGACTATGATGACAGATCTAGGTGCACCTTCCACAAAGAAAAGGGCACCGACGAGAATTGTCGCCATTGAGGCAAAGATCTGGAAGAGTTGGTGGCAGCAGGCCACCTGGACAAATACATAGAGGGAGGGGCACAGCCAGCCCCCCAGGACCACAATAACCCCAATGGGATGCCGATCGACGCCTCGCCCCAAGGCGTCATCAACGTAATACATGGAGTCTTTGAACCTGAGCGTGTATGCGAGCTCAGAGATTCAATCAAAAAGGCTGAGCACTTAAGAGAGGTGCTAAGTGCCCAACCAGTCGTCAAGAAGGGGAAGACAGAGGCCACAAATGTCATGTCTTTTTCGGATAAAGACTTGGCAAGGATTTATTGCCCTCATAACGATGCCTTGGTCGTCACTCTCCGAGTCAAGCATTTTGACGTCAAGCGGATCCTGATTGACCAAGGTAGTTCATGCGAAATCATGTACTATGAAACCTTTAAACAACTTAACTTGCAAGATAAAGACTTGGCGCCGGCCGTATCTCCCCTTATTGGATTCAACTCCATGCCAGAATGGCTCGTCGGCAAAATTATCCTCCCAGTCAGAGCAGGGAGTGTGACAAAACAAGTGGAGTTTTGGGTGTTGAAAGTCCCCTCCACCTACAACATTATCTTGGGCAGAACATGGTTGCATGCCATGCGCTCGGTGGCGTCCTCCTACCACCAAGTGATGCGGTTCTCCAACGACACCGGAGTAATAGAAGAAGTTTATGGGGATCAGATCATGTCAAAGCAGTGCTTTGTCACAGTAAACGGTAGCCGTGCCGCCAAAGGATACGTTCATTCGGTTGAAGAACCTGAGAGTAATGAACTATTCGCGGATGTCGGCAAAGCGGCTAGTCAGAAAGTGGTGGAGGATTGGTGGAGGTCAAAATAGATGAAAAGAACCCAGATAAGTTCTTTCTGCTTGGTTCGTCGTTGTCCAGCACTGAGAGATTGGAGGTCTTGGAATTTCTGACCTCCAACATCGAAGTGTTCGCCTAGACCCCATACGACATGCCAGGCATTGATCCCAACTTCATCTGTCACCAACTCAACGTCCACCCTTCTGCCAGACCGATCATTCAACGCACCCGTAGATCGGCACTCCACCACGCCGAAATAGTGGCGGAAGAAGTAGGAAAGCTGCTAGAAGCAGGGGCAATCAGAGAGGTGCACTACCCAAGATGGATCTCCAACACCGTCGTAGTGCCAAAGAAGAATGGCAAGTGGCGTGTCTACGTCAACTACAAAACGGTCAATAAGGCGTGCCCAAAGGATAGCTTTCCTATACCAAGGATAGATCAACTGGTAGACTTAACGGCAGGGCACAACCGACTTAGCCGGATGCATCTGAGGCTACCACCAAATCGCCATGCATGAACGGACCAGAGGTCACATCCTTCACCACTCCAAGGGGACTCTCTTGCTACAAAGTCATGCCCTTTGGCCTAAAGAACAGGCGGCGCGTTCAGAATGGTCACCAAGATGTTTGAGCCATTGTTACGAGGCGTAACAATGGAAGCTTACATCGGCGATATGGTGGTCAAGAGCAAAGATGAGAATGACCATCTCAAGGACCTAGGTGAGATGTTCGAGATCTGAAGAAGCATAAGTTACGCCTCAACCGTGAAGTGTGCATTGAATGGGATCTGGTAAATTCCTACGCTTCTTGGTGAGCAACCGAGGTATAGAAGCGGACCCTTCTCAGATCAAAGCAATACAGGATCTGGAGGGGCCAAACTCAGGAAAGGAAGTCTGGCATCTCATGGCATGGCGGCCGCTCATGGGTTCATAAGCCGATCATCGACAAAGCACGACCATTCTTCCATGCACTAAAGGCTAAGTTTGAGTGGGACAAAGAATGCGACCGCGCCCTGGAAAGCCTAAAAAAGTACATGTCTTCTCCACCGCTACTTGTAACCCCAATCCCTGGAGAAGAACTCTTCTTATACCTGGCGGTCTCGCAGCATGCAATTAGCGCAGTATTGGTCTGCGCAGAAGGAATCCAATATCTTCCAATCTACTATGTAAGCAAGACATTACTGGGCGCCGAAACAAGATACTTGCCATTGGAGAAACTGGCATTGGCCTTGATGATGGCCTCAAGGAAGTTGTCGCATTACTTTCACGCCCACACCATAGTTATTCTCACAGCTTTCCCATTAAAGGCTTTATTTGAAAGAGCAAACTTCTCTGGGCGAATTCTGAAGTGGGCAGTAGAGTTGGGACAATACGACATCAAGTTCCAACTTAGGACCGCAATAAAAGCACAAGCATTGGCAGACTTCGTCGCAGAATTCACACCAGGAAGTCATCACATCTGCCCAGTCGACCTAACTGAAGCAACCGAACTAAGAATGGAAGTTGACGTCGGAATAACGCAACCCCTTGTATTGGTTACTCAGTCAGGCCCCAAGGCAGACCGAAGTAAGGAAAAGAAGGAGAAAACAAACCATGCTACACCAAGTCAGGACTTACCAACAAATGGCGACTTGGTACAATCAGATAGTAAGGGGCAGACAGCGAGCATGGACTCTGAAGAAGATACCAGCAACATAGAAGATCCCAAGGCATTATCCGATCCCTCCACTTGCTGGAAGTTGTTCATTGGGGAGATGTGGAAGCTCTTTGTAGATGGAGCATCCAACCGACACGGAGTAGGACTTGGCATAGTTCTCATCTCTCTAGACGGCCTTGTAGTGGAACAGGCAATTAACCTCGGCTTCCCAGCATCAAACAACGAAGCGGAGTATGAAGCGCTTCTAGCAGGTCTCAAGTCAGCACTCTACATAAAGGTCACCGAGCTAATGGTCTACAGCGACTTGCAGCTGGTGGTGAACCAAATATCTGGCGACTACGAGGCAAAAGATGATAAAATGGCCAAGTACCAAGAACTGGTCAGAATAGAGATAAAGAAGTTTGAAGTGGTGAGGATAGAACAGATCGGTAGAGAGGAAAACAACAGAACAGACGAACTCGCAGGCTTCGCCTCAATGGCAGATACCTCCATACCTCACCCACTACTAATCGACTACTTGCCTAGACCAAGCATTGAAGACCTAGAAGCAGAAGAGGTATGTTGTGCAGAGTTAGGCCCTTCTTGGATGGATCCCATCATACTGTTCCTGAAAGACGGCACCTTACCAGAAGACAAGAAAGAAGCCAACAGAATAAGAGCAAAGTCACAGCGGTTCTGGCTCTCTCCATCCTTGGCATTGTACAAGAAGTCATTCTCAGGACCTTACTTGAAGTGTGTTCACCCTAGCAAAGTGGAAGCATTCCTATTCGAAATACATGAGGGTGTTTGTGGCAGCCATCAAGGAGGAAGATCATTGGCATACAGAGCAATTTCACAAGGATATTGGTGGCCATACATGCAAGCGGATTCAGAGAAGTATGTTAAAAAGTGCGAAAAGTGTCAAAAGTTCGCACACCAAATACACCAACCTGCCAGAGAACTTCTACCTTTGACTAGTCCATGGCCCTTCGCAATGTGGGGATTGGACATAGTAGGTCCACTTCCAATAGCACCAGGCAACAGGAAGTTCTTTCTTGCCGCAACTGACTACTTCACAAAGTGGATAGAAGCAGAAGCCTTAGCGTCAATCAAGGAGAAATATGTAAAGAAATTCATCTGGCAGAATATTATCACTCGCTTTGGCATACCAAAGGCACTAATCTCAGACAACGGCACTCAATTTGACGGCAGAATTTTCAGAAGCTTTTGTGAAGAGTACAAGATAGAGTTCTACAATTCCACACCGGCATATCCCCAAGCAAATGGACAGGCAGAGGCGTCAAATAAAGTAGTCTTGGATGGATTGAAGAAAAGGTTAGAGAGAGCCAAAGGCAAGTGGGCAGAAGAGCTCCCCCACGTTTTATGGGCTTACCGCACCACGCCTCGATGATCAACAGGAGAAACACCATTCTCCTTAGCTTATGGCATGGAAGCAGTTATCCCATTAGAAGTGGGCCTCCCCACAATCCGAAGTGAAAACTTTGATCCAGACTTAAATAGCGAAGCCATAGCATTGGAGTTTGACCTTGTGGAAGAAAGAAGAGACAGAGCATTGGTTCACATCGCCTCCTACCAACAAGAGCTGTCCAGAAAGTATAACAAAACTGTACATCCAAGGCAATTCAAGATTGGGGATTGGGTGCTGCGCAAAGTAATAGGAAACACCTTTGTTCCAGGGGATGGCAAGTTGGGACCTAATTGGGAAGGACCTTACAAAGTGGTCGGATTAGCAGGCAAAAGGGCATACCACTTGGAAGATGAGGAATGAAGCGATTCGAGCCATGGAACCCGCAAATCTCAAGTTGTTTTATTTCTAACTTTTTTCTCTTTAAGTATGTGTAATTTTTACTTCATCAATAAAACAAATCGATTCTTTTTAGCATGAATGTTTTTCGAGAGAAAGTAGTTTTCGTAAGTTAGTAGCATTGTAAACATAGTTGGTAGGAATAACCAACTATGACCTCTCTAACCGGATCGGGATCGAGTGGAGACGTTTGGTCGGTATAACCAAACACTTATTCTAAGTTGGCTGGAAAAACCAACTTAGAGGTTGGCTGGATAAAACCAACTCTTTGTACTCTTCAGCCGAAGTAAGTGTATGGCTGAAGAGTGGTTGGCTGGATTAAACCAACTCATTTTACTCTTCAGCCGAAGTAAGTGTACGGCTGAAGAGTAGTTGGCTGGATTAAACCAACTCTTTGTGCTCTTCAGCCGAAGTAAGTGTATGGCTGAAGAGTGGTTGGCTGGATTAAACCAACTCATTTTACTCTTCAGCCGAAGTAAGTATACGGCTGAAGAGTGGTTGGCAAGATTAAACCAACTCTTTGTACTCTTCAGCCGAAGTAAGTGTATGGCTGAAGAGTGGTTGGCTGGGTTAAACCAACTCAAGTACTCTTTAGCCGAAGCAAGTTATATCGGCCAAAGAGTGGTTGGCTGGATTAAACCAACTTGTACCTTCTAAGAGACATAAAGAGTGGTTGGCTAATGTTGAAGCAAAACCGTGAGATCACAGCTGGTACAAATGATCTGGTACCATTACAGTGCGCAAGAAAAACAAACTGGAAGAAAAGAAAGAAGATTTTTTTTTCATTAAAGAACAGTACACTAGTCAGAGTCTTGCCATATAAAGTTCGGCATACCAGAAGAAAGAAAAGAAAGAAAATCAATCAACGTAGGCGCGCCAAGTTCAAGATCACCCATCTCGCATTCGTCCGAGTCCGCGCACTGGAAAATGCTTGCTGGGATTGTTTTTCTGAACCTTCGTCATACGGTCATGCCGAAGCTGTCAAAGATGTCATTATTCCGCCAACCGATTGGTTATTTTGGGTTGCTCGCCAAAACGAGGGAAGTTGGCTCATTCGCCGAACACATCACGTCGATTCACCGTATCTTCCCAGTGAAAGTTTTGAAGACGGCGTGCATATCGCCAGCGTCACGAAGCTCTGGTGGAGTGCCAGGGAGCATTAACTGCAGCGCGTGCATAAACCGAAAGGTTGTCTAACGCCAGCCCCTAATGCCGACGAAAATAGGTCTTTGCCGTAGACAGCGGTATGCGCCGCCTTCTTAGACTTCTTTATTCCGCCTTCACAAGGCTTATATATTTCGGCATCTTTTTTCCATTGCTGATCGCGCAGTACTTGTCCTTGTCCGTTTTTTCCTTCTACGAAATGTCGCCAGAAGCGCTACCGCTCCTTTGCCTCCCACAATGCTTTAGTTCGCCTCACCATTCCTAAGCCCATGACCCAGTAACTTGATTCCGATAGCCCGCAGCTGGAGAAGCACCGAAAAGCGAATATTTACCAGACCGTGGACCTAGGTACCGCTGTTTATAGGTGCTCCACATCTTTTGGAAGGCACACACTTTTGCCAGGTTGGGCCACAGGTGAGTCCTCGAAACCATCATCTAATCAGCGCCGGTGATATCTCTGTCATAGCGCTGCAGGTAGGAGTTATTTAAAGAGGAGTGCGCTCGGTCATCTGCCTGCTGATGTTTTGTTGAGGGCTACAGGTTTACCCGATTGCTGTCAAAGAAAAGACGCGTTCTATGGCTAGTCCCAGCATGAGCCGGGCGGCAAAGACGGTTGGATGGTGGCCAAAGTTTCAAAGTGGTTTAAGCCAGTTGGTCGTGATGTCGGTTGGAGCGTCGTTGTTTCTACCGCTTAGTTTTGTTCCCAGTGAGTGGAATCAGATGAGTTTGGGGCAAGGACGGTCCTGCTTCAGCGCTTCAGAAGAAGGAAGGTCATTGTGCTTTTGTCGTAAGCGGAATATCTATACGTCGGCTCAAAGTTGAAAGTTTAGCCCAACTTCTTTCTTGAACGCGTAGTCGGCGTGGAGGATACCAAGATTGGGTGGTATTACAATGAGTGTAGATAAATTTGATGCATGGAAAACAAGCTGATAGTCCGTCGAAAATTGGAAACAAAGTAAAAAAGCATGCATGGAAAACGAAGTAAGTTTACGAGATTCCTTTTCATTTATACTTGACACGGATCTGGACTTGGTGGTCCTCAAAAATTCGCAGATACCGAAGAAGTTGTCGTGCGTTCAAGTCTTTCTCTGGCGTATCTTTTATTATTTTTTCTCTACGTCGGCGTATATCCCTAAGTAGTATACCCACCCATCTTCTTGGACCCTAAAGAATATTGATGGAATATTTCGCCGCATGAGGTTCAAGCCGGTTTGGCGGTTGAGTTCGGCGATGCCCATTATTATACAATAAGAGTTGGTGGAGAGTTGGGTGGGGCAAAGCCTGGTCTGCCTAAGGAACTCGCAAATTAATGGTTGGACCGGGAATCTTAGTCTGGTCTCAATTATTGAAAGAAGGGTAAAAGGTACAAAACCGGGGTTTCCCCAAGGTACAATATTTGGTTCGGCTAGGGTTAAGTTTACATCGGCGGGAATGTTGTAATCTTTTCTGAATTCGGCTAGGCCTCCTGGGGTTTCTACTAGGAATCTGTATTTCCCCATTTATTGTATAATTTAAGAATAAATTATCTCGGTCAAAAAAGTGTGCTCAGTAGCTCGGCTGAGCTCAGGAAAGTGTCTGGCAACCTAAGTCTGCAAAGTGGAAAACAAGGTGTTAAGCACAGATCGTTGGCCGTGCTACAAAAAACAAAGCAAGAGAAGACAAATCCTACTTCGGCTACGCAGTGTACTACAGGATCTACCTCGGTTGTAACCAGGGTGCTTGTTATCTCGGTTTTGCAAGATGTTTTGCTTATCTCGGTTTAACTTATGATTTTTGTTACTTCGGTTAGGCATCAAGGGGCAGCTTTCTGAGTTCGGTTTAGGAACTGAGAAAGCTGGCTTAGCCCCCCAAGGCTTAGCTCGGTTGAAGGCCAGTATTTCTAGTTCAAAGTATGTTTTTATTTCGTCTAGTGTGAATTCGTTGGTGGCCTATTGAAACTACTGTTGTATGTTCAAGTGCTAGTTCGGTTCCAGTTTTCCTATATCTCTATATATAAATTTAAACCGTTTCCTAGTTTGGTTGCGTCATGATTATGGATCAAAATCAAATATCCTACGGGGTGCTGTATAAATTCATGTGTTCTTACAAAGTTCTTTCCAGAAACAAAACTAAGCATGAAAAAGTGTTTTGCAAAAAACACACAAAACAAATTACTATGGATCAAATCAAAAGCAAGAGAAACAGATACAAGTTCGTGATGCTTACCTGGTAGTGAAAGAAGAACAAGATTGAAGCAAATGGGAGCAAAACACCAACTTCAGCGATACAAGGATTGACGAGGCAGCAAGAACTCAAGAAGAGAGATAATGAAAGGTGAAAAGTTTTTGTGAATGATCTGAGGAATGAAAAGGTTTTTTGTTTTGGACGAAAGGGAAATGGCGGGAACTATTCAATTTTTTCGAAGTACGAGGGCGGCTTGACAGCTGCAAGGAGCCAATCAGAGGCTGCCACGTGTCATTGGAATGGGGAGCGATTCAGTTGCTGCAAATTGAAGAGACGTTTTGACCGGACGTATATAGCTCGGTTGGAAAGGGTTTTAGCTCGGCTGGGAAGGCTAATTAGTGTTTTTAGCTCGGTTGGAGAGGTTGGAATTCTAGCTCGGCTGATAAGCAAGTAATCCCTATCATGCTTTGCAGATGGAATTAATGGGGCAATTGAGAGGGTAATTTATATGTAAATTAGGCCGAACTGGATGAAATGGGCCGAGCTGGGCCAAGCCAAGTAATAGGCCGGTTTGGGCCGCACTACGAAGGGCCGAGTAGAATGACCATATAAGTTACTCCGGTCTGGAGAGGTAGTATTGGAGTTAGATCGGTTGCACGACCGAGATATTTATCGCGGTTGTGTGAGGTCTTATTTTGTACTTCGGTTGGAAAATGTGTTGAGTGAAGTTCGGTCTTCAACGGTGAGTTCGGTCAAGGCGCATTAAAAACCGAGGTGTGCTAAGTCCTTGGGAGGACTTGGTCGTAAAAGATAGTTCGGCTCAACTCTCTTATGGTTAGCTCGGTCTTAGTATGGGAAACCGAGGTAAGAGAAAGAGAAGTAAGTGCCTAACTAACGTGTACTTCGGTCATACTGGTAGTTCGGTTATGGTAAAACCATCTCACTTGGTTTAGGCAGTGAGGGGGTGTTGAGAGAAGCATTATCTCTCAGGAGTGTGAATCCTTGGAGGACTCTACATGGAGGAGTAAGAGTCCTACTAGGATTGTGCCACACGAAACCTATATAAGCTCACCAGTATCACCTATGGAGAGGTAACGCAATTTTGCTTTCTGAATACACAGAGCTTTTGTCTAATTGTTAAGCTTACTGACTTAGGCATCAGAGAGGTTTCCAGCCCCCACCCGCCGGGTAGCTCACGTTTGTATTTTCAGGTGATAGAGCGACGTCGTACAGAGGAACGCAGACTTGATTAACAGGATTATACGAGAAGGTATATTTCTTTCCCGTACAATTAGTATCAACTGATTGAGTAAAGATATATTGTCTAAGCGCAAGATGTGATGCACTTCATATTATTTTTTTCGTTGGAATTTCAAATAAGTTCATCTATTTGTAAGCCCATCCACTAGAAATATTTATAGCATAAACTACATGGCTAATGAGTTTGTTGAATGGTCCATGTGGTTAGCACTTCCAAGATCTTCACGCTAGGATTTGCCAAATTCAGTTAGTCAATTTTTTTATTGATAAACTTTATGAGTAATGAAATTTCCTAAAAGTATATACAGTATTACACTCAACGAAACACTGCAAGATTTATTGTGTCCAATTCAAACTAAGTTCAAATTGCAGAATAAAGAGATGAATTGTTTGTTGCTTGGAGTTACTATGTCAATGACTAGGCTAAGCAATGAATTTCTCTACACGAGCTATTCATTTCTTGTTGTTTAAAATTGTATCTATCTATCTGTATCTTTCAAATGAGATTTATCTGCACAAGTGCTTGTATTTAATCTTTTTGCTTGTCATAAAATTGGCACACATCATAGATGAGGTTTATCTCAGAGCAAACGAATCTTGATGCATGCTACTTGAAAATACTTCTGCTATTTAGACTTTAGTCCACCATAATAAGAAGATGCCTGATTTTGTTTTTGTATTTTTATTTTTACCTTTTATTTTTATAGGCTACTAGTAGAAGACAAATATTTGATCGCTACTGCTGAACAGCCACTATGTGCTTATCATCTTGGTGATTGGATCCATCCATCACAACCAATAAGGTTGTAACAACCTCCAATACTCTTACCTTCATGGCTATTGAAGAATGGTGGAGCACAGACAGGCCTGATTCTAAGATTTTTGGGATCCAAAGCTACTAATCAATTAATAAATTTTTGGAGTCTTTCATATTTTTTTTTCATTGAATGAAAAAAAAATGAAGACAAAAGATAAAAAATTTGTGTCAAAATTACAAAAAATATTTAGTATTACATTATAACAATTAATAAATGTCGCTTGATCCTTGCTCTTCTTGCATTTTTAGAAGCAAATAAATCAATCATACTTGCATAATCTATTTTTTTACAAAATCATTTTCAATGGATAACAATGCTAATTATTTTAAATGGGTCTTTTAATTTTTTAATGGGTCAATTTATTTTAAGTTAGTCTGGGTCTTCCTTAATTTTTTTTTGGATTTAAAATATACCTAATATATTACAATAAACTATAATAGGAGGACCCTATTTTGGGTCTATTTTCAATGGATAATAATGTTAATTTTTTTGAATGGATCTTTTAATTTTTTAATGAGTCAATTTATTTTAAGTTAATTTGGGCATTCTTTAATTTTTTTTTTACACTTAAAATACACCTAATATATTACACTAAACTATAATAAAAGGGGTTCCTTTTTTAAGTATATTTTGAAGGGTGCTAAGCCATGGCCTTGTTGACCCATGTCCAAGGCCGGCATAGAGCACAGACACATAACACAAATATAACACGATCGCCACAATAATTTTTCAAAAATTAGGACACTACACGACAACAACGCATCAACAAAAAAATATAAATATCTATATATGCATGATAATAATTACTTTTTAATTAAATAAAAAAATATTAGGACATATTTGGATGGGTGTTCAACACGACTTGGGATTTGTCAAACTAGTATCCATGTGCACCATGGACCCACCACCTTTGTATAAGCGTTTGTGCTTCTTAGATTGTGTCTTTTATTTTATTATTATTTTTTGCTACAAATCTGTAGTTGTTGCTCTTTGTTAAGTTTATGTTGCATGAATTAGTAGATATGCTGAATATTCATCTTGCTTCTGTAAAGAAGCAGATTCACATGGTCGAGATACTCTTGGAATTTTCAGAGTCCATCAGTCGGAGAAAGTGGAGCAGTTCTGCATTTCCTGCCCAAATGGCAATGAATCTTGGGACATGCATGAGGAAATGATAATCTATGTTATATGGATTCGGGTACGGGGTGTCGGATACAGGTATATATTTAGGAGTCAAACTCATAAAATCATAAATTTAATGATACACGGATTAGAAAAAAAAAGTCATATTTTTATATTTTTAATCAAGTATGTGAGATAAAATGGTACTATATGTAACTTACAGTGTCAAAAAAATATTTATAACAATTATACAATAATATGTACACATAATAATAGTGTTATATACAATTATATAACAAATATTCATTAAAAAGTATTCGATATATATCTCATACCCTTATATTTGTGTTGGATGCTGACATAAGTATTTGATTTATTTTGAAAAGTTTATGTAACATAAATGATAACAAACTCTGAGCAGCTTTACAAGATGGTATAGAGCTTTCCTACCCTCAGAATTTTAGGGGAATGATGTGCATATATTTATTTTTTTCTTCTTTGTATTGCTTTTAACATACTTCATTCATTTTTATTTATTTATTTATCCGGAGATGCATCATGACGTTTTTTTATTGGTAATACAGGTTATCTTGTCCCATTTTGCAATGTCATGTAAACTAGTGATTTCGGAATTGGTTGTTTGGATAATACTAAATTCTCTGCAACTTGACACAAAAGCAATGCAGGGTCCTGTACATGGGCAGCTGCGGGTGATGTAATGATTTTTTATTTCTCTATTTAATAATGCATTTTTCTTTCCTTCAGAGTATGACAGAATTCTCTATATTGCATCCAAGACTTACAGAGAACTTGTATGATGTTCAAACTGTACTGACTATCAGTCCAGGAGATTAGAGATTCGATATGGGCAGAAAATGGTAAGTGTTTGCTTTTCTGCTTTTTATTAAACAATAACTGAGTCTTGTATCTCAATCAAGTGAGTTGGCTACATGAACAATTTTCGTCATTTTGTTCTATGAAGGGCTATATGCTCACATGCTTACTTAAATTAAATAATTTCATATAATTTTTTACCGTTGCATTTATGGTGGTCATGTATATATCTTCGTTGTACATGAACAAACCATATTAGCATGTTCTTTCTCAAGTCTCAACTTATCTTCCATTACTCTTACTCCTACAAATTCATGAATATATTTATTTGTAATTTTGTACCCCTACCACACATCCATCCAAGCATTCTCAACTTAGCTATTCATTTTATGAACATATTATTTCTTAGTTGTTCAACATTTTGTCCATTAAAACATCATTGGCCTTATAGTTGTTCTATGGAATTTTTCTTTCTACTTTGTTGGTATTCATTGATCACAAAATATGCCAAACACTTTGCTCTGCTTTCAACTAACCTACTTTGATTTTATCAATCACATCATGTCTAACATCTCTTCATCCTCACTAATAATTGAACCTAAGTAACAAAAATATTCGCTCTTTGTTATTTTTAATTTTTTAATCTTCACTTCTCTATTATTTCTACTTCTGAATTCACCCTTAGCCGCAAATGTGTTTGCACAACGACGAGCAAACGAAGAAATATGTTCACTTGTTGAACTCCACCCTCAGAGCAACGGAGAGGACCATGTGTGGCATCCTTGACAATTACCAGAGGGAAGACGGTGTTGAGGTACCAGAAGTTTTGCAAGAATTCATGGGTGGAAAGACCTTCCTGCCTTTCATTCCAGGGAAAAAATCCAGGGCTGAATAACTTGGTGCTAGACATTTAAAAAATTTGATGTTTTTTTCCATTGCCTTGAAAAGTAGGATATTCCATCTCAAGGTGATAACGATTTTTCACATGATTTGAATGCCACCAGGTTTTGAATATTTCGAGCGTGTACACCAGATGACATTCATGTGGAGGCGAATTGATTATTTTAGTACATATTTTTTTATTTACTAGTTAGATGAAAGTAGTGAGAGAGATGATTTTTGTGTATTCACTATGAATTGGAGGCCAACAGTTTCTCTTAATTTTGTGGCACATTTATAAAAAGTAGTCTCTAGAATTACCCTAGCAACAAAACTATGCCTCTGTTTGGAAAATGGGTTGACTTTTTGACTTTTTGACTTTTTTGACTATTTTAACCTGAGCTAAAAAGCTTGGTTTGGAAAGGACTTTTTAGTTTTTTAGCTTTTTTTGTGAGAAAAAAGTATAATGGTTATGGGTTGAATGTGATGTTTTGTTTGTTGTGACTAAAATAGTCTAATTTGTCTTTTGTGACTATTTCAGCTATTTTCCATTGTTGGGTTACCCTAGAATTATCCTAGAATTATAAAAAGTAGTCTCTAGAATTACCCTAGAAACAAAACTATGTCTCCGTTTGGGAAGTGGATTGACTTTTTGATTTTTTTTGACTATTTTAGCCTGGGCTAAAAAGCTTGGTTTAGAAAAAAATTTTGACTTTTGACTTTTTTAACTTTTTTTGTAAGAGAAAAGTGTAATAATTATAAATAAAATGTGATGTTTTATTTGTTGTGACTAAAATAATCTATTTTGTCTTTTGTGACTATTTCAACTATTTTCCATTGTTGGGTTACCCTAGAATTACCACAAAAATAAAAATAAAAATAGAGGAACATGCAGATGGAAGCAGAAATTCATAATGACATTATTCACTCTTGGTTTTGAGTTTTCAAATTTAAATTTTGAGACTTTCAATCTATTATTTTTTTTTTTTTTTGAGTGAATTTTTTTAATATTTTAATCAAAATTATTTAGCTTTTAAATTTAGGAAAAATTACTTGTTTTTGCACTAACAAAAATATTATTACAAATTTATAACATCAATTATTAATATGTATAAAATTTGCTATTTATTTATAATATTTTTAATTTTTGAAACTTTCAATCTATATTTTTTTATTTTGAGTGAATTTTTTTAATATTTTAATCAAAATTATTTAGCTCCTAAATTTAGGAAAAATTACTTGTCAGTGCACTGACAGAAATATCATTACACATTTATAAAAGAAATTATAACATTAATTATTATTATGTATAAAATTTGCCATTTATTTATAATATATTTTTTTGTCAGCTGACTAGTAATTTCTCCTTAAATATACTTAGATTCACTTAAAAAAATATTTTGTGAAAATCCAAAATAAATACAAAAAATTTACTAAACTTTTAACAAGGGCAAATTACAGATAATTTTTAAATAATTTTAGAAATAATTTTTTGTATTTATTTTTAACAAGGGCAAATTACCCACTTTAAAATTATTTCTACCCACAAAGAAAGGTATCTCGGACATACAACTTACAAGGATTAGAATACAATATTTACCTCCCAAAAAAAGTACAAAAGATAAGGATACAAATAAATAGAGAAGAAAGAAATTACCTAGCAACAGCGCATGTATTTTAACCTTATCCACTACAAGGAAGCAACTGTACTGATTTCTTGCATTTCTTGTGTGTATTTTGGGTGTAACCAACTAACAAGTGGATGATTTTGCTGGTTTGTCCCAACTCCCAACAAAAATATACAAAATGGTTTCTTGATTCACCAGTGTACTAGCAAAGCATCACCCAAGTTGTTAAAAAACACCCAAGAACAGCCCAGGTGAAACAAAAGGTAAAAACAAGATCCTAGAAACGTCTATATGCATTCAGATGTGGCGGTCTATGCCCTGAGATTTGGTGTCTTCCAGGTGGGGCATGTGCATGCACTGTTCCTCCAACATGAGGAGGCATGGGAACCATCTCATTCGTACTATGTGACCCATCAAAACCCAGTGGCGGTTTCTGTGGAGATTGAATATGGGGATGCATCAAAGGACCGCTGGAGCTTTCAATACAACTGGGCCTTGGGTAAAGACTGGACCTGAAGTTTTGAATTAGTATAAGACACTGTTACTACCTGAATTAGAAGCTACCAAAGGAAAAGATTGAAAAGGAATTTCGAAAGTAAAATGTGAATTCACTTGGATCCTAATCTTACTATTTGCATGATTCATACCTGCCCAACCTTCCGCAGATCACATCTCTTTTCTCCAGATAGAGTTGGGAACAACAGCCTTCTGCATTCCCCCCCAACCTACT
The DNA here is from genome assembly GCA_025200525.1 of Camellia lanceoleosa. NCBI lineage: Eukaryota > Viridiplantae > Streptophyta > Magnoliopsida > Ericales > Theaceae > Camellia > Camellia lanceoleosa. Next base: position 156,780,678 of record CM045758.1, read on the forward strand.
GAAGGCGTTCCACCCCAACCTTCTGTAGGAGTTCCACCCCAACCTTTCGTAGGCGGTGTTTCCCTGCAACCTTTTGTCGGCTGTGTTCTTCCCCAACCTTCTGTAGGCTGTGTTCCTCCCCAACCGTTTGTAGGCTGTGTTCCTCCCCAACCAGTCGCAGGCAGTGTTCCACCCCAACCTTTCGTAGGTGTTGTTCCACCCCAACCTGTTGTAGGCAGTGTTCCTCCCCAACCTTTTGTATGTGGTGTTCCACCCAAACCCGTTGTAGGCAGTATTCCTCCCCAACCTTTTGTATGCGGTGTTCCACCCAAACCCGTTGTAGGCTGTGTTCCTCCCCAACCTTTTGCAAGCTGTGTCCCTCCCCAACCATTTGTAGGCTGTGTTCCTCCCAAACCAGTCACAGGCTGTGTTCCACCCCAACCTTTCGTAGGCGTCGTTCCACCCCAACCTGTTGTAGGCAGTGTTCCTCCCCAACCTTTTGTATGCGGTGTTCCACCCAAACCCGTTGTAGGCAGTGTTCCTCCCCAACCGTTTGTAGGCTGTGTCGCTCCACAGCCGTTTGTAGGCTGTGTCCCTCCCCAACCAGTCGTAGGCGGTGTTCCACCCCAAGCTTTCATCGGCGGTGTTCCTCCCCAAACAGTCGTAGGCGGTGTTGCACCTGAACCTTTCGTAGTCGTTGTTCCACCCCAACCTGTTGTAGGCGGTGTTCCTCCCCAAACGTTTGTACTCGGTGCTCCACCCCAACTTATTGTAGGCGGTGCTCCTCCCCAACCTTTCATAGGCGGTGTTCCTCCCCAACCTGTTGTAGGCGGTTTTCCACCCAAAACTGTTGTAGGCAGTGTTCCTTCCCAACCACTTGTAGGTGTTGTTCCTTCCCAACCTTCTCCAGAAGGTATCTTTTTTGTCTTGACAGGAATAGCTCCATCTGTTTCCCCTGAACATTCAGTTCGACGCCTCTTTTTAGTCTGGATACAGGGCTCTACTGTTCTTTTATCAATTTTCGTTGTGCATACTGGAGCAGGTAGAAGTTCCCGGCCAAACAAAAGTTCTCTTAGCTTAGTTCCTTCAATCTTACCATTCATAAAATTAAAAACATAGTGCATACAAAGGTGGATGCACTCGTAGATCTTTTTTACTTGTTTTTTTCCTACTGCTCTTGCAACATTTTGAGATCGATCAGTGAAATCCTCAACCTGTCAAAGGGGAGAATTAGCAAACACTTGAGTATGTTTAAAAGCATAGGAAGCGCTTTAAGAGTTCCAAAAAAAGCGAGCTAAATTACACTTATACAGCCGATTTTAGAATCCCATGTTTTCAATATCCAAGATCCTTCATATGTGCTGGCACAAAGACCTTTGGCCCAAAGTGTTTCAACCGATAATAGCTACAATAGCAACAGCCACAGTAAATCATAATATTTCAATAATACACACATTAGACCTCATATGGAATGAAGATAATTTGTTGCATGAATTTCTATAAATCATAATATTTCACTCCACTGCCCGGATGAACAAGCATTACCTTGTTTAGCAGAGTGACAAAGAGCTCACCCAGGGATTCTTTATTCCTTTTTCCATAGTCCAAAAAATTATTAACAATCTTCCCCACCATCACAGGATCTGTCCCATCTAGAACATGCCGAGAACACAAAACCATTTAAATCTCAAGGATGAATAATGCAACAAAGAAGCTGACAGTAGTCACCAAGTAGCAGCTAAAAAACTCAATAATCAAAAAACGATAACACTAATAACTGAGAACAAAAACAATTACATGTTGAGGTTTTTGGCTTCCCACCAAAGTGAAGTGATATTGGAAGAGACTATTGCATAAAAAGGCAAAGTATGCAATTCATCTAGAAGAAAGGTTAAGAAAATGCAAATAATTTGTTGGTCAAAAATCAAGATAAAAATATCACAACCCTCTGGAAATTCATTGTGGATCATATCACACTACTAATGCATTCTTCAAACATTTCTTTCTCTCCAATTATTTCAATCCACAAGCACGGGCAAAGAAATGTTACTCAAGTTATATGAGGCCATAACAATTTATATTAATATAATACTCCTCAAGAGGCTACTGGTAGTTCTGGACACTAAAACCTAGTGAGATTTATTCCTTAGGCAGTGCTAGGAAAAAAATAAGAAAAAGATAGGTTTGAAATTATTTTTTTAAGACATATTTTGCACCCAAGAAAAAGAACAGGAAATGGTCATTGAAAATTCAGCTCCCTGTTGTATAAGACAATTATTCGGGATATATATATATATATTTTTGCTTGATAAAAAAATGGTAGGAGAGGCTGACCAGTGCGTGGCAACCCTACTTGGGCATGACCATAGTAGCTCCTACTCATTGGGGAGCTAGACAGGAGGGGCCTAAATGGGCCTGCAAATGTGGGGATCCTAGGCGTTTCCCTCGAGACATTCCAACAAGAAAAATTTTATTTAGTAGATTTTAGGGATATGAAGAGTTTAGGTAGTGGTAAAAGAGGAAAGAAACTAGGCTTAGATGAGAAACTAGGCTCCTCCACCACTCCCTCCCCTCCTCTGCCATCCCCTCCCCCCAACCCCATCTCCCGCCCCTTCCCTTCCCCCTGGCCACCCCCTCTCCCAAACCCCCACCTCTTCTAAAAACCCTCTTCTTCTTCTTAGGAGGGAAGGTGTGTACTTTTTGTTCTTAATGGTGACTTATTTGAGGGATACAGTTGTAATTAAAAAAATTTCATAAAATGGTGTGGACTGAGAAAATGTGAGGTGTACAAATAGAAGCTCTCAAAGCATAAAATTTGTAATTTTCCAAAACTATTCCTTATAAATGCCATGAACATTTTTAAAAATACAAATAAAGGGGCAATTTTAAAAATCAATTTTTGATTTGAATTTTAATGCATTAATTGCATGTCCACTTTAAAAAGTAGGAATTCTCAAAAGGGAGTAACAACGTGGGATGGATGAAGTAGTAAAAGTGGTTTGATGGGTAGGAGGTCATGTGTTTGTCTCACCTACAATTGTGGGATGTGCAAGACTCATGCCCATTAAGTCTAAGACCACTGGCTCTTTCCCACTATGCCATCAGTATTGCTGGGGTCAGTTTATTAGAGCAAGAACACCTCTGTTGAATCCTTTGTTACCAAAATGTTTTGATTTACGGTTTGATACATGATCAATGTAAATAGACTTCATGAAGAATTGCACAATTCACAATTCAATTCATGAAATTCTTGAAACTATAGGGTCTATATCAGACTCTGTTCCTACTCTGTTTTTATCGGTATTTATTTTATCTATTTTTTGGTGTTGTGCATGTGTTAAACTGTCATAACACAACTTTTAAGAGTGTTTAGTACACAAATAACCAATACTCATGCATGGTTTGTTGTTATTTTGGTGATCATAGGGCTTAACTGGATCCAATCAAACCCAATAGGTTCTTAATCCTTCCACCCCCCCCCCCCCCCCCCCCCCCGGGCGCAAAAATGTAAAAATACATCTTCTAAGAATGCTTGGGGCCAAAGTAACTAGTACTTATGAAATATCTATTGTTATTTTGGTGAAATAATCGTAGTTCAATACGACATGAGTCAAGTCAGTTAGATCCAACGATTCCACAACAGTGTTTTTACTTATTTTGAACAATAAACATATACACTTTTTAAAGTGTTTTAGGTTTTAAATTAAAGGGTATCCATTTAATTTTTCTTCTTATTGTACCCTATTTAGGGTTTCTAGATCCATTTTTTTGAAAGTCAAGAGAATACATTATTGTTTATAAATAATTTCATAGTCCACTTACTATGGTTGAATCACATCTATCTGAAGGGCCTAAAACAAGGATACAATTGTTTGAGTTACATCAAATTTAACTTTGAATTTCACCACAAAGTGCATCATATGGATTTTGTTCTAATACAACCTAAAAATCATAGGTAATGCCACCTTCATTTCATTATTATTTTCTAAGCTAATCTCAGTGCTCCTGGGTGGGCTATGTGGATCAAATTCTGTGAATCCACTCTCTGCAGGACACTATGTTTCATTATATTGGAACCATTTAACTGTTTCCTCAAAGTTCCTTTCATTTTTTTTACTGTTCCTCTATACCAATTCCGTCCTTCCATCTGAACTGAAGAGCTGCCAGCTGCAATGCACTTCCAAACTATAGAGCTCCTAGTTGCCAGTATTACTATATTAAATCATCCACGAACGCATTAGAAATCTATCTACATCAACTCTTCCCTATTTTATTGCTTAATGATATCAACAAAAGGACAACAATGGTGTGTTTCAATAAAGAATCCGATGCCATTCAATCTGTTCAAAGGTTTCTTCCTATATTTTCCAATTCTTTTTTGAAATCAATATGATAAAAATCACATGTGTTTGTAAAAATGCAATAGCTAATTAATGAAACCAAATAAATTTCTTCAATGATATTTTATTACGTCTCAAATAAAGAGGAAGAGACACCCCCTTGGTCCCCCCTTTTGAATATAATACATATCAATTTACAAAAAAAGAGGAAGTGTTCCATCGGACATACAAGAAAAGAAGTTATTGTCTAAAAGTCATACAATAGAATTCCTTTCTTCTTTGAAGTAATAGGCTAGTTAATAACGCTGATCCTATATATGAGGCGAAAGTTCTTACCTTTAAATATTGCAGAGAATGGAGGTAATATAGGTGGATCACGAGTCTGCAAGGCAAAGATATTACATTAGACAAAAAAGAAGAAAGCAAGACAGAGAAAAAGAGAAGACGGATACAAATTTAAATGGTACAAAAATGGACGTGGAATCTGTGTTACCAGAACAGCCACACGAATGCAGCGTTATTGCTTTTGATTGTAGTGAAGAGAATAAAAATGTACAAAATCCCAATGAGGACACAGCAGATAAAGATAGGAGACATAATTTTTTAATTTATTTAAGAACATGGATTCAAGTAAGTTTCACAACAAAAGGGCATCTAAGCAACTGCTGTAGCACTTCGGAATATTACAAGGAAGAATGTAGTGGGTGAGATAGAATGTCAAACATAGCAACTCCTCAGTATCACATAAATGGGACATGGCTATTTGTGTGAGGAATATATATACTTACATACATATATCTTTTACAATTATATATTTTTTTTCTTCTCTCATATTTTAATTTTTTACTTTCATTGTGGTTTACTTTAATGAATTCTTTATATGTACTCTCTTACAACAAGATGAGATTAATATTAACATTAAATGTATATTGCATAATTCAAAGAAAACATCTGTAGAATTTGGATCGAGCTTATCATATCTGACCTTTATCCAAGCAATCTATAAAGGTAATGTAAGCCTGCAAGCATCATACCATGTTTAGGTTAAGTGGCTTACCCTTTAATTCATCCAACACTACCCTAGTAAAGGGGCAATGCAAGGCAAGACCTGTTGTGACCAGACCTTGTAGGCTTACGTGGCAATAACGATGATGCAAGGGCAATGATTGCAATTGACTGCTCTGGTGATTTGAGGCAATGGCAACAAGAAGCTGTGATACCGCAAGATGGTGAAAATAATAAGTATCAAGATCACAAAGTTGGAGACCAGAGATGATGGTGCAAAGATTATGAACTGGTAGAAGAATTCAGATCGAACAAGGATGGGTCAAACTAATTGCAGTAGGTTGGGAACAACAATTCAATGACGAACAATGTTGCCGAAGTTGTTCAATGGGTGTTAGCACAGATGTTGCAAACTGGAAAGACAATGATAAATAGCGAAGGCAAGGATCCCAATGAAGGAAATATGATGTGCTGGCAACTGTTGGTCTCTTTGGGTAACAATGATGTGAAGCAGTTAGGCAGTTGCGATGTGTTCTTAGGTTTGTGTTGGCTCTGATACCAAATAGATGCAAAATGGAGAGGGAGAAAGAAGTGAGAGGAAGAACACGAAGGCCACAACCCTAAACCTTTACTCTCAATTTTATTAATCAACTCTGAATAATACCATGTCAAACGTACTTCTTTATAAGCTAATAACCCTAACAGAAAAGGAAATTAGGATCCTAAGAAAATAAGAAACCAAATATTAACAAGACCCTCAATTAAATTGTAATTTAAAAAATATATATATATATATATAACTACTAAAGATGCAAAATTATAAAATTGTAAATAAAGCTTCCTTGCCAAAGTTGTTGCATGCGTTCCTCATCACATTCCCAATATAGACAACCCACCAACCAGCACATTCTAGAGGTGTTGAGCAATGACCATCATTTCTAGGTCACTCATCCCTGGTAAAGTGGAAATTATGATTCCTAAATTGTTCAACATGACTTATTTGCTCTGTTATTGCCACTTCAATGTCTCTGTAACGGTGATGTTCATCTTTTTATAACCAACAATCAAAATTCAAGTTCCATGTAGACAACTAGCAAAAAAAGTTCTGCTAATAACATGCAATGTAAACAGTTCTGGAAAATTAGTAGTTAATATTTTCAAGGTGTGATATAATGAGTACTGCAAGAGAGCTGACAGAAAAGGAAAACCATATCAATTTTTCACAAAATAGCCAGGAACTTGAGTGTTATGACTAGCATTCAATCTGAACACAGTAGAAAGCTGCTTAGGAAAGTATAAAAGAAAAAAAAAAGGAAAAAAAGAAAAAAAATCACTGAAGCGTGAGAAAATTTACAACTAATTCAAGAACACAGCAAAAAAAATAGCAGAAACTACAGTATTCACTATCTATGATAGATAAATGCCTCCCCATCTAAGAACTTAAGCCATTCTTGTTAACCAATCGACCTTGATGTGCTGTGCATAATCTACTAATACTAAGCATTTTGATGTTTAAATTTTTGACCTTTTCACTACTGTCCAGTACCACTGAGACGTGATAAAATAATCATACCTGGAGATGGAATGCAACCAATAATATTATGGATAAGGAGTTCATCGTTCGATCTTTCGAACTGTTAATATCCTGTGCTTTTGCCCAAGTTTTCATCTGCAATGGATAAAAAAACATTGGCAAATCTCATGCCCATGAGATGCTAGAGTGGTAGGTTTGACAAATCTGCAGCATTGAAAATAACATGATGCGTACATACAAATATTTCAACATTTAAGCTCACCTGTCTACATAATGATGCATGTATGCATTAATTAGACGTCACTGAACAACAAGACTTGTGAGAAAATATTTTGGTGTCACGTTCATGAATTTTGTTCTCCATCCCTTTTGAAATAGAGCTACATATGGAGCACATCTTAAGGAGTTTTCTCACAGATAAACTTAATGAGAACATCTTTGACCCTCTTCTATATGACCATCTATTGGATATTTGGTGCATGTACCCTCTTTCTCGTGCCTATCGGTGGATAGTCCCTTCGCTTCACTCATCTATTGACGTACTAAAATACAGAGTGGAAAACCTAGCCCACCCACTAACCTTCCCTTTACGTAAGTGAGTTAGGCCCTAGCTCGGGATCGGGCAAAGAGGTTTTTTTTCCTACACCTCGTATAAATCGATATGAATGGAAGATGCCTTTAGAACTTGCTTTTCTCGGCCTCCCTCGGACGATGTAAAGTGAATTGTTTCGGTTGAAGTCCTCTACAGCAGTGAGAATCTGGGGTAACTAAGGTTGACGTGGAGAGCTTGGGAGTCAACTCTGTCTCACATCCTTATCCCCCTGGTGATCTACGCCCTCCCCTCCCTCCCCTCTGCCTAGGATTGCTGGCACTAGATGAAGCACAGGTCTCGTCTAACAAGGCATGGGACCCATAGATTCATTGTCTGCTGTGCAGAAGCTTCCTTCCAAGTCCATCAATCTGTAGTGGAATAGTATCACCAGCTCGTAGAATAGTCAAGTAGTGGGTGAGTAGAGTCTGTGCTTTGGTGAGCACAGGACAGCACAACAAGAAGCTTCTCGGCCGCCCTATCGCACATGAGATGAGAGTATACAGTACGCGTAACTAATTGGTATCGGCAATAGTTAAATGAGCAGGGTCAGGCTCAACCGGAATTGTTCGTAGCCAGAGATGAGTCAATTTTTTATTCACACCGAAGAGCTAGTGCGCAACTAGTGCCCAATGAAGACCCAAGCAATGCATTGAGAAGGCAAAAGAGAGAAGCCAGGAAAGCCATATCTCTATCTCTTCCTGACAAGGGGAAGGAGTCCGTTCATGGTATAATAAGGGTTGGGTTGGGATAGTCAACATATTAACTTGGCTTGGTGTCACGGGTTGCCTTGCAAGGCCAACTCCGTGACGTTTCGCTCGCAGTGGTGTGGCCATTTGAGTGCTCAAGAGTGGCCGTTGGAAGTGCCCCAACGTAGCCTAACATTGGCCCCAAGTAGCCCAAGGTATGTAGGCCACTAACAGCCAGCAAACGGCAAAGCCGCAGCCCATGCCAATAGCCAACCAGCGCTGCCAGCAGCAGCAACCAGCACTGCCAGCAGTCAGCAGCAGCAGCTTGTAGTGCAGAATTTTGGCGCGTTGTTTCGGCATTCAAACGAAGGAGTTTCGAGTTGAAATTTTTACTCGAAAGAGGTGTTGGGGGAAGTGTTTTCCCGACCAAGTTTCATGATTTTTCTCAATTTGTGGAATTTATGAAAAATCATTATGACTCCTCAGACATATATGATGTTTCCTCCTGCCAGAGGGCAAATTGCTTAACAAGCATATATAAAGGGGCAAGGTGTGCTACCTACTTACCTCTCCGCCCAAACTGGGCTTCAAGTGAGCAACCTTGGGGCAACTCAAGAGCAGACTTTAGGCATCCAGAGGGGTGTCTAGAGTCTCCACGTGAGTTTAGGAGCCCCGTGGACGGTGCAATAATGTAAGCACTGCGCGTGTCCTCCCGAGGGGGAGGTCCACTACGTTGTTTCCATTATGCCACGCAATGTGGCATCTTTGGGACTCGTTTTGGACCGAATGGGCTATTGAGGCACCACTAAAGGCCTCGTGTGCCAACTCAAGTGCTTGGTTTGGGTTCAACCTTGCACGAGGAGATCTCATGGCTTCAGCTAAGCGGCTGGACGGCGACACCGTATATGTGGGCTATCGAATGAATGCATCAAGCTACGTATTGGCTATGTCCATTGAGGGACTACATTACGCTACAAGCAAGCTACGGATTGAGACGTTGCCTTACTCATGCTACACGTTGGTACAACGCTAAGATGCGCAATGGCCTTAGGCGGAATCTAACACGCGTGTTGACACGAGGACTACGCCGTGGCCAAGAGATTGACCCTCGGTGGCTTGTGGGCTTCGCATGACCAAGTGGCCATCCAATATGCATCTATTGAGGCATGCTTGACCCTATGACACTTCGAGATACTATCAAAGACCCAACATGCAATGTTGGCCTGTCGGCTAAGTTGAGGACCTTCGCTAGCACATTGTTGTGTGCTATGAAGCATAGACATGGCAAAATCAGTGTCGTGGCGGTGTCGGACACGGGGACATGCCGGGGACACGTACGGGACACGCCATCTGCCGTGTCCCTTTAATATAATTGTTTTTCTTGTAGGGGACACGCGTGTCCAGATCTGGACACAGCGTGAGACACGGCAAGGAGGGAGAGACAAAGGAGAGAGTGTGAAGGAAGAGAGTGAAGAGAGACAAACTTGTTGAAGAAGATCGAAGCTCCATGAATCTAGTCGAAGATCGAAACTCCATGAATCCAGTCGAAGATCGAAGCTCCAAGCTCTATCAGTCGATTGAACAATCGAACACCCCAGACGGTCGCGATCTGTCTCTCTCTCTCGCTTTCACAATTTGTCTCTCTCTCTCTCGCAATCGTGACCTCGACCTGTCTCCCTGTCTCTCTCTCTCTCTCTCCTTCTCTCTCTCCCTTGCTTCTGTCGTTTTATCTGAGGGTCTAACTATTATTATTATATATTATATAATAGTTATTATATAACATATAATATATTTATAAGATAATATATAATACATATTGTAAGATAATATATACTTATACATATTAATAAAAAATAAATAAACACATGTATGTAAAATAAAATAAAAAAATTAATTATTTAAAAAATATAATAAATAAATAAAATAATTAATGTGTATTAAAATAAAAATATTTATAAAAAAATTAAAAAATTTGCCGTGTCCCCTGCCGTGTCCGTATGCGTGTCCATGTTCGTGTTCGTGCTTCATAGGTTGTGTGGCTAGGCACCTTGATGACATAAACCTAAGTTGGGCGAGCACCTTGCTGAGGTAAGCTTGACGCTATGAAGCGACTTATGCCGTACTTGGTGCACTTGAGGCATTAGGCCTACTTGTGGCATCCGGGTGAAGACGGAGCTTCCTTGTGAAGTTGTTTTACTTGACAAAGCATTGGGCCCTAATCAAGGTTTAAAAAAGCGGTGTTACGTAACGGTTTCGGCCGTTACGTAACGGTTTCGGTGGTAGGCACCACGCGTTACCCCCGATTTTGCGGTGTGATTGAAATTCACAGGTGTATCGGCCGTTACGGCCGACGTAGCGGTCGTAACGGTGGCGTAACGGCCGTAACGGCCCGTTACACCCGTTACAGGGCTTTTTGCTGATTATTTTCAAAAAAAAAAAAACAAAAGAAATACAGATAGTGCAAACGCTGCTTCAAACAAAAGAAAAAAACAAAAAACAAAAGATGTGTACATACCTTTATTATTCAGAGGCTCAATCAGTGGTTCAAATTCTTTGCTTTACAGCACACGAGGTGAGGTGTATCCAAGATAATAATTTTCAGATCTGAAAGAGAAGAGATTTCAGATCTGAGAGAGAGGAGAGAAGAGAGAAGAGGGAAGAGGGAGGAGATGAACTTGCCTCTGTTCTTCAACACAAAACTCTGATCTGTTTACATCTGCACCGAAGTGTTGCTTCCACAGGTTCATCTCCATCTTCTTTTTTTTATTTTGTTTTGTTTGCTCAACTTTGGACCGAAGTCTGTGATCTTCTTTTTGCGTTCTTCATCTCCTCCGAAGTGCTGCTCCTGTGTTTTGTGTTTTTTATTTTATTTTTGTTTCTGATCTTCCACAGGGAAGTGCTGCTCCTAGGGAAGATATACCTTGGGAAGGTATATAAATGATATTATATAATATAACATTTATTTTTTGTTTTTTTTGTGCACCTTCTGGGAAGATACACCCGTGTAGCAAATTTTATTTTTTTTTATTAATTTTATTTTTACAATGATTTTCAGATTTTAAATTTTGTAAAACTTACAAAATTTATGTGACATATTTAGAGCTATGCATTTATTTTTAATATTTTTATATAATAATTAGTGATTGATTATGTATATATATATATATCTAGAGCTATCCATTTATTTTTAGTATTTTATATTAATTTTTTTTTTATAATATCTAAAAATCATAACACCTATAATTATATTAATACATTTTATATATGTCAGTTTTTATTAAATTTTTTTTTTCTTGCAGGTTATTCAAAAAGATAACAAATACTCAAGTGATTGAAGCTCAAAAAACAACTATGTAAGAAATTTTTTCTTTATAATTTATTTTTTAATTTTTATATGATTACATTAGCATGTAAACTCCAAATGTATAAATAGTTGTTGCAATTTTTTTTATAATCATTTCATTTAATATTTAATTATAAATATTTTTATTTTGTTATTGTGATGTGTTGTGACAACAATATTGAAGTCACTATTTTTTTTTTTAAATATCTTTTCAAAAGAAAAAAAAATCAATACCTCAAAAAATATTCTTTATAATTTATTTTTTAATTTTTATATGATTATATTAGCATGTAAACTCCAAATGTATAAATAGTAGTTGCATTTTTTTTATAATCATTTCATTTGTTTTTTTTGAACTGTATAATCATTTTATTTAATATTTAATTATAAATATTTTTTATTTTATTATTACAACACTGTTAAAGGCATAATTTTATTTTTAAAAAAATGTCTTTTTAAAAAAAAAATCAATACCTCAAAAAAAATTCTTTATAATTCATTTTTTAATTTTTATATGATTACATTAGCATGTAAAATCGAAGTGTATAAATAGTGGTTGCATTTTTCATAACTATTTTATTTAGTATTTAATTTGAAATTTTTTTTTTTAAAAATTTGTTATTGTAATGTGTTGTGACAACAATTTTGATAGCACAAATTTATTTATTTTTTAAAAAAATGTCTTCTCTAAAATAAAAAAATAAAAATAAAACCAATAGCTCAATCAATGCCATGAAAAATGTCTTTATTCCTAATTACATTAGCATGTAAAATCCAAATGTATAAATAGTGGTTGAATTTTTTTTATAATCATTTCATTTAATATTTAATTATAAATATTTTTTTTATTTTTTTATTGTAATGTGTTGTGATAACAAATTTTTTTTTAATGACAAAATTTGTTGTGACAACAATTTTTATGGCAAAATTTTCTTTTTTTAAAAATATTTTTATAATTTATTTTTAAAATTTTATATGATTACATTGGCATGTAAAATCCAAATGTATAAATAGTGGCTACATTTTTTTATAATTATTTTATTTAGTATTTAATTTTAAATATTTTTTTACAATCATTTCATTTAAAAATAAATTTAAAAAATGTATTAATGATGCAGAATTCATATTCAAAAATGCCACGATAAAAGGGTGCCAATGATGAACCCCCAAGTGATGATATTGGTTGGAAATTTGGAACTCAAGTTGAAGGCACTAGGCATCATATTATTTGCAAATTTTGTGGACAACACATTAAAGGTGGGATTACGCGTTTCAAACAACATTTAACACATCAAACAGGACAAGTGCGTTCTTGTCCTAATGTTAGTAAAGACGTGATGCAAGAAATGATGAAACATTTACAAAATAAGAAAATGAGTAAAGCAGACAAACAAAAGAGAAAAGCTGAATTGGAAGCACATATTAGGGGAGATGATCTCTATGATGAAAATGAAGAGGGAGATTTTGTAGATCTTGAGATGATGACTCGATTGATCCGGAGATGACCGAGGCTAGACAAGCAAGTATTCGTTCACAACAACAATGGGAGGAAAGGCAACAATTTAGGCGAGGTGTTGCGGTCATGGATCACGATCACGGTGGTAGTTACAGTGCGGTAGTGCTCAAAGAATGCCAAAAGGGTCAGGCATTGCTAATGTTTTTCGTCGATCACAATCTGTGCGTGAAACTGGTGGGAGTGGACGTAATTGGATTCGGCCCAATGCTCCTGAAGCAAGGTTGAGGGCAATGGATGTAGAACTCCAAAAGAGCAAGAGTACAAAGCAGCGAAAAATCTCTACAATGAATTTACAGAAGCTAAAAGAGAGATTGGGACGGGCAGTGTCCAAGTTTATACTCTATAATCGTATTCCATTCAATGCAGTTGATTCAGAGTATACACAACCCATGCTTGATGTTGCTGCTGAAGTAGGGCCAGGAGTAAAGGGTCCTAGTGCTTATGAAGTTTCTGAAGTTTATTTGGGCATGGAACATGATGAAATGACAGAATGGATAGGATCATTTAAGGGAATTTGGGAAGAGAGAGGTGTATCCATCATGTGTGATGGTTGGAGCAGTCTAACTCGGCAACACATCAACTTCTTAGTGTACTGCAATAGAGGTACTATATTTCACAAATCAATTGATGCCTCTAATGTTGTTAGTAGGACTGCTGAATATTATTTTGGATTGTTAGATAAAGTTGTTGATGAAATTGGAGAACAATACGTTGTTCAAGTGGTAACTGATAATGAACCTGCATTGAAAGCTGCCGGTAAAATGTTAATGAGAAAAAGGAAACATTTATATTGGACAGCTTGTTCAGCACATTGTATCGATCTCATGCTAAAAGACATAGCCAATAAGAAAAGTGTAGCAAAGGTGATTGAAGATGGTAAAACCATCACCAATTTCATTTATAATAGTGGATGGGTGTTGGATTTAATGAGAAAATTCACTGGAGATAGAGAATTGATTCGACCTGCCATCATTCGATTTGCTACAAATTTTATTGCCATTGAGAGTATTGTTAGATATAAACAACAATTGAGAGCTATGTTTAATAGTGATGAGTGGAAGAATTCTAGATGGGGGAAGGCAAAGACTAGGCAGCCTTACAATGTGAAAAAAATCATTTTGGGAAAGGAATTTTGGCAGAAAGCAACAGAACTTTGTAAAGTTCATGAGCTCCTAGTCAGAGTATTGAGGTTGGTTGATGGGGATGAGAAGCCAACAATGGGTTTCATATATGAAGCTATAGATAGAGCAAAGTTGGCAATTAAAAGAGATTGTCGCTACTACACCGACTATTGGAAAATTATTGATACTCGATGGTCTTTTCAATTGCATCAAGATTTGCATGCGGCTGGTAAGTGTTACGATTTTAATTATAAAATGTATATTTATTTACAATTATTAATTGTCTTCTTATTTTTGAAGGATATTTTTTAAATCCTCAATTCCAATATGGTGTTGTTTCATCCAATGAAATGATAAGAGAAGTGATGGATGGACTTAAAAAAGTCATTACCAGACTGGAGCCTAATATGGATGCTCAAGTGAAAGCAACAAATCAAGTACGTACCAATTATTTAAATTTTAATAGTAATAATCTACTTTTGCAAATGTTACTTATAATGATTGTCCAAATTGTAGTTGTTGCTGTTTCGAGATAAACAGGAAACTTTTGGCACTCCTTTAGCACAAAGAGCATGGAAACAATCAAATCCAGGTTTTATTTTCAAAATTACAAATTTACAATATATAAATACTTAAATAATTTTTTATCATATTTTGACTTATGTCTAATGTAATGCAATTTTGTGCAGCTGAATGGTGGATTATTCATGGCAGTTGTGCTCCTGAACTTCAAAAAATAGCTGTGAAAGTATTAAGTCAAACCACCACATCATCTCATTGTGAACGTAATTGGAGTACTTTTAGTCTCATCCATACGAAGACGAGGAATAGATTGAAATATAAGAAAATTCAAAGATTAGTCTTCATCACCTACAACATGAGATTAAAATTGAGACACGTTAAAAGAAGCAGCCAAGAGGAGATTTATAGGAGTTTTAATCCTATTAACTTGGATTACATATTTGAAGAAGATGATCCAATAAGTCCATGGATAGAAGAAAGGGAAAATCCTTTACTAGATGGTGTGGATAATTCTGAATGGCTAGATTTGGTCTCAGATGATGATGGTGGTGGTGGCAATGACAGCAATGGCGATGGCAGCGATGGAAATGATGGTGGTGGCACCCATAGATATCAAGCTCGACGCACTTCTCAAAGCTCAACTCCTACTCCAACTCAAAGTGATAATAATGGGGGTTTAACACCATCTGATGGAGGAGGTGATGATGGTGATGGTGAAGGCACTTCTCACGGTGACGGTGGTGGTGGTGGTGGTGGTGGTGGCGGTGACAATGGTGGTGATGGCGGTGATGGTACTAGTTTTGGTGCAGGAAGTGAAGATTTTATTGGAGGATTTGGATTATGTGATGTTGGGGAACATTATGATATTGGAGAACCTGTTGCACCTTTACCCCAACTACCTAGGAGGTTTCGTAGTAGTGATACACGTAGGAATGAAAGAAGAATAAGAAATAGAGAACAACAGCTTGATTCATCTGATAGTAGCCATAGTTATCCATATCACCCTTACCCATCTTACAGCAGTGATAGCCAGAGTTATCCTTACCCACCTCAACAAAATTATCCTTGGCCCCCTCAACAACATGGTCCTGTAGGATACGGTTTGCCAAATTATCAACAAGCTCAACAAGAGTATGTTGATCCTTTTCTGGGAAGGTATCCATTTGCTCTCCCAATGCACGAAACAAAAAGGGATGACATGATGAGCACATTTACTTATATGTTTCCTACCGGATGGGGTGAAGGTAGTAGTAATCAAGCTCAACAATCTGATTCCCAAGATGCACCACGTCACTCATTTTGGTGGGGTGAAGGTAGCAGCAACAATCAAGCTCAACAATCTGAGTCCCAAGATGCACCACGTCACTCATTTTGGTGGTGACATTATGTAATTTTAGTAGTAACATTATGTAAAATGTACTCTCTGTTATTTGTGATTTATGCTATGATGTTATGTACTTTGTCAAGTTCTTCCATTAAGGATGTATACTTTTTTAAAACTATTTGAGTTAAAATGTACATATGCCTCCACAAGTATAATAATTAAAAATAATTTTATACATCTAAGTCCAATAAAAGAAAATTTTGCCACAAGTGTAATATGGATTTATGACATATAAAGTCATTAATTATTGAAAAAAATGTAAAAAAAACATTTTCTAGTGATTTAAAAATATGAAATATATTGTATCATACTTAAAAATTATGAAAAAATTATCAAAATTTATTTAAAAACCCAACAAATATGATTCTAAAAAAAATATGCGTATCGGTAAGTTTTTTACAAATTGTGCGAAAATAAAAATTCACGCTCAGAATCAACTGCTACGCTTTACACCTCAAGAATCAAGAATCACACGCTACCGCTATCAAGCATTACGATCAAGAACCGCTTTTCAGAACCTTGCTAGACTCTAAACAAGACCGCCGTTGGTTTTCTGGTCATGTTTGAACCGTGGGAGCTGATTGGTGATGTCTTGGGGTATCCGTGCCTATTGTGCTATTTTTCAGCGATGCCTTGAACGCAGCAACCGTTCTTGAGGGTGCAAATTGAGCAGCATTGTGGCATCTAGTGTTTCCTTGCAAACTTGGTGTTTCCCTCTCACTTTGTGGACTTGGTGAGCATTTCTACACTGTGGGCACACTGTGGTGAGTGTGCTACATTTGTGGACGAGTTGCTTCCTAACTAGCAGGGTTGGCATGATTGTGTTACTTTGTTGGCTACATGGGGATCTTTACTACAGTTTGGACTTGTGGAATGCTTGTATCAGATTGTGGGCATGTGATCTTCATCTATTGAGCCTTAGAGATGGATTTCCGTTGGCAGCCATGCACGTGCTATGGCATTATCACTGGTTCGCTTCAGGTGGCCTATGTTTCGATCGTTCGTGGTGGCATTTGCAACTTGTGCTTGTCAGTGGTTTTGCATCTTCAGACACATGCTTGTTGACTCTTAGAGGGTTTGTTCGGAAAAATTTTCAAGACAAAATTTGAGATCTTGACTCCCGTGTGCAGAGGCACCGAGTGTACATGCTTGCTAGAGAGTGGGGTGATGGATGAAATCACCGTTGTTGAAGGACAACCGTGTAGCGGGATTGTAAAGTCAAGACATAATTTGGTGCCAGGATCAGCGCACAGTTTTGAGCATCATTGTTAGAATGGCTAGCTTTGTGGGTGGTAAGAGCGGTGAGCCTTTTATAGGCGAAATCTTTGAGCTTGATGAGATAGCTGACTTGAGTGAAGGCAGTGGCCGAGGTACTGGGCAACATGAGTTAAATTCTAGCCAGAAGATATAAGTTCAGACAGAGGGCTTGCCTGAGGGCACGAGCATGAGATTCAGCCAGTAGGCTACACTTTGCCAGAGGGCACGAGTTGAGCAAAGCCAGCGGGCTTCATTTCAGCCAGAGGGCTACATTTCTAAAAGCAGCATTAAAGTTTTGAGTTATAAGAGCATATTCAGCTGATGGGCTACACTTTGTTAAAAAGAGCGAGTTGAGCAAAGCTGGTGGGCTTCAATTCAACCAGAGGGCTACACTTCTACAAGAGCACTGAAGTTTTGGGTTATAAGTAGATATCCAGCTAGAAGGCTACCCATTGCCAGAGGGCACGAGTTTGAGTTAAGCCAGAGGGCTTCATTTTGATAGACAGCATGAGAAAATTTGAGTCTGCACAGAATGCATTAGACAGAGGTCTACAATTTGCCAGAGGGCTTCAGCTAAAGTGTTTTAAAGTTTGAGTTTGCCAGAGAGCAACAGCCAAGAGGGCTTCAGAGATTGAGTTTGCCAGAGGGCATCAGCTAGAAGGCTTCAGAGGTATAAGCTTGTTAATGAACAATGACCAGAGGTTTTTATTTTGCGGAGGGCTGTCTGAAGATACCGGTTTATTTAAGATATCAGCTAGAGGGCTTCATGCTTGCCAGAGGGCATTGTTTAATCATTTTGAGGAGCAATTGTTGATTTGCATTGAGTCGATGAGGGCGTCGACAACTCGAGTGGAGGAGGAAGTCGTGATGCGACGACCCACTGCGAGTTAGCTCAGAGGAGCATTGGGAGCATGAGTGATCATTAGAGGAACATCGTCTAGAGGAGTCAGCTCAGAGGAGCTTGAGTTTGTTCGGAGGAGCATTGGCAGAGAGGCCATTTGAAAAGAGGGCTTGGCATTTCAAGAGTATTGACAAAGGGCAGAGTTTAGAGATGTTCAGAGGAGCTTTGGTAGAGGCCATTTTCAGAGAGGGCATTTCAGAAAAGTTGCCAACAAAGGGTGCAACAAGTGGAGTGCATTTTAGCTGGATTTGAGTAGAGAACAATGGGGGGAGCTTGGCTAAACGAGTTAGACGTTGAAGGTAGGCCATCAACATAGAGGTGTTGGACTCATCAGAGGAGCCAGTACACGCACTGCAGCATCAGCTTTGTGCTACATCAACGAGAACGTTGATGGTTGGAGTGGAGGAGAGTGTCATGGGTTGCCTTGCAAGGCTAACTCCGTGACGTTTTGCTTGCGGTGGTGTGGCCATTTGAGTGCTCAAGAGTGGCCGTTGGAAGTGCCCCAACGTGGCCTAACATTGGCTCCAAGTAGCCCAAGGTATGTAGGCCCCTAATAGCCAGCAAACAGCAAAGCCGCAACCCATGCCAATAGCCAACCAGCGCTACCAGCAGCCACCAGCAACAGCTTGTAGTGCAGAATTTTGGCGCGTTGTTTCGGCATGCAAACGAAGGAGTTTTGAGTTGAAATTTTTACTCGAAAGAGGTGTTGGAGGAAATGTTTTCCCGACCAAGTTTCGTGATTTTTCTCAATTTGTGGAATTTATGAAAAATCATTATGACTCCTTGGACATATATGATGTTTCCTCCTGCCAGAGGGCAAATTGCTTAACAAGCATATATAAAGGGGCAAGGTGTGCTACCTACCTACTGAAGCTTGAATAATCAGCTTAGGGTATGATTGAATATCATCCCTTATTTATAATTGAGGATTTAGGGTTTACAAGAAAGATAATTATAGAATAATAAAAAAGCTAATATAGTGCAACTAGTGCAACTTTCGGCTTAATAAAAAATGCTAACACTTTCGGTGAGTATAATATGTTAACATTCCCCCTCAAGCTGGTGCAAAGATATCTCTCATGCCCAGCTTGCCTAATATGTCATGAAATGGTTTATTCCCGACCCTCTTGGTGAGAATGTCAGCAAGTTGTTCACCAGACTGGACAAAAGGAGTACAAATGGTATCACTAGTGAGTTTCTCCTTAATGAAGTGGCGATCAATCTCAACATGTTTTGTCCTGTCATGTTGAACTGGATTGTGAGCAATATTGATGGCGGCCTTATTATCACAGTATAACCGCATGGAGTCCGTCTGATCAATACCTAGATCACTCAACAATAACTTGAGTCATAAAAGTTCACACACGCCTTGTGCCATAGTTCTAAACTCAGCTTCTGCGCTTGACCTAGCAACCACATTCTGTTTCTTACTCCTCCAGGTAACTAAGTTGCCTCCAACAAATGTGCAATACCTTGAAGTCGATCTCCTATCAGTTACTGATCCAACCCAGTCAGCATCTGTATAGGCTTCCACACGAAGATGATCATACTTTGAAAAATAAAGACCCTTACCAGGAGCAGACTTCAAGTACCTCAAGATTCTCATGACAGCCTCAAGGTGAATCTGATGAGGAGCATGCATAAATTGACTAACCACACTGACAGCAACAGCAATATCAGGACGGGAGTGAAATAGGTAAATGAGCTTACCCACTAATCGCTGATAGCTCCCCCTATCAACAACTTCTCCTCCTTCATCATCCCCCAATTCCTGATTAGGTTCCAGTGGAGTGGCACATGCCTTGCAGCCAAGCATCCCAGTTTCCTTCAACAGGTTAAGCACATATTTTCTCTGTGAGATAAATATCCCATCCTTAGAGTGAGCAATTTCAATTCCCAGAAAATACTTCAAACTTCCCAAGTCTTTGATTTCAAACTCATTAGCTAAATATTTCTTCAACAGAGGTATTTCCTCACTATCATTACCTGTAAGAACTATGTCATCTACATAAACAATAAGTGCTGTGGTCTTACCATGTGAGGAATGGTTCACAAACAATGTGTGATCTGCCTGACTTTGTTTGAAGCCATATTTAAACATAGCCTGAGTGAATCTCTCAAACCAAGCCCTTGGAGACTGTTTGAGACCATATAATGACTTCCGAAACTTGCATACTTTGCCTTCTGTCTGATGATCTGCAAAACCAGGAGGAATGCCCATATATACCTCTTCTTCGAGGTCACCATGGAGAAAGGCATTCTTGACATCAAACTGATAAAGCGGCCAATCAAGATTAGCTACTAGAGAGAGAAGTACTCTAACTGAATTCATCTTAACCACGGCTGCGAAGGTCTCCTGATAATCAATGCCATATGTCTGAGTAAACCCTTTTGCCACAAGTCTTGCCTTGTAACACTCAATAGACCCATCTGCTTTGTGTTTCACAGTATATACCCATTTACATCCCACAGGTCGTTTGCCCGTAGGTAACTCAGTCAATTCCCAAGTGCCATTCTTGCTAAGTGCTTTCATTTCCTCAATCATGGCTAGTTTCCACTCAGAGGTAGCAAGAGCATCCTGAAAATGGTTAGGAATGCTAACAGAGGAAATATTGGACATAAACGCTCTATATGAGGATGACAAATGAGAGTATGACACAAACTGTGAGATAGGATGTTGAGTACAAGATCTCACACCCTTCCTTTTGGCAATAGGAACATCAAGATCAATGGATTCAAGAGATTCAAAGTTACCTAGACTCTCATCAGAAGCAGGAGATGGCACTGGAGTAGCAGAAGTGGTCCCTTATATCCAGTTAACTTGTTGTTTGTCTATGTCCCGGACATAAACATGCCCAACCTTATCCTTGGTGACAGTGGGTTCTAGAGTCCCAGTAGAAGAGGGTGGTGCAAGAACAACTGGTTCAACAACTGGTTCCACCATAGGGAGCACAGGACTCACTTCACACCAAGGCTCCCCCGGAAATGAGGACGATGACACCGGAGAGGACAAGAAATAGGACTGGGACTCAAAGAAAGTAACATCCATGGACACAAACCACTTACGAGAAGAAGGGTGGTAACATTTATACCCCTTTTGAGTAGGAGAGTAACCAAGGAAAACACACTTGAGGGAGGGAGGGTCCAACTTACCACGAGAGAGAGAGTGATTAGGAACAAAACAGACACAACCAAAAATTTTGGGGGGAATAGAAAACAAGGACTGAGAACCTAGGAGGATGTAAAGAGGAGCCTGTTTTTGCAAGACCTGGGTAGGGAGACGATTAATAAGATGGGCAGCGGTGAGAACAGCGTCGCCCTAATAGGGTCGAGGCACATTCATAGAAAAACACATGCACCGAGCCATGTCAAGAAGATGCTGATTCTTGCATTCCGCACCCCATTCTGTTGAGGGGTATTGGTGCAAGAGGTCTGATGGATAATGCCATGAGTAGAGAAATATTGTCCTAACCCAGAATCTATATATTTCCCGCCATTATCAGAACGAAAGAGTTTGACAGTGGCCCCAAACTGAGTACAAATCATCTTATGAAAAGTGCGAAACACAGAGAAAACCTCACTCTTATCTTTCATGAGATACACCCAAGTAGCACGAGAAAAATCATCAATAAATGTAACAAACCATCGATGATCTTTCACAGACATAACTCGAGAAGGACCCCAAACATCAGAATGTATTAAGGAAAAAGGAACTAAACTTTTATTCAAACTGGGAGCAAAAGAAGCTTTGTGTTGTTTTCCAAGTTGAAAAGACTCACAAAGAAAGTCAGACACTTGATGATTGACGAAACCAGAAGGAAATAAATGCTTAAGTAAATGAAATGAAAGATGCCCAAGACGCCGATGCCACAGCCATAAATCAGCGGGGGTAGTAGAAGACGTGGTAGAAGAATAAGCTAGTTTGTCCGGTTGATCTAGGAAGTGGAGACTATTTTCTGCACTATCACT
Source organism: Camellia lanceoleosa (assembly GCA_025200525.1). Taxonomy (NCBI): domain Eukaryota; kingdom Viridiplantae; phylum Streptophyta; class Magnoliopsida; order Ericales; family Theaceae; genus Camellia; species Camellia lanceoleosa. The sequence continues at coordinate 156,802,827 of CM045758.1, forward strand.
GCCAATCGTCCTCCTTGTGACAAGGTCCTGAAAAAGACAATGATCAGGAAAAAATGTCACACTACAATTCAAATCCTGGGTGAGACGACTCAAGGATAACAGATTAACAGAAAAATTGGGAACATGAAGAACAGAAGACAGATGTATGGTAGGAGTGACGTGGACTAAACCTTTTCCAGAAATGGAGGAAACAGTACCATCGGCAATCCTAACTTTGTCCTGACCTGAAGAGGGCTTATAGACAGAGAAAAGATCAGAGGAGCCAGACATAAGATCTGAGGCACCAGAATCAATGATCCAAGGCAAAGACTTATGACACAGAAAAGCACAAGGAGAAGAGGCTAAGTTACCTGAGCGGGCAAAGGACGAAGACGCTGTACTGAGAGCAGGAGAAGACCGGTGGTCCAACAATTGGCGCAAAGCATCCTCTAGCTCAGTATCAGAAGCTTGGCCAACAGGAGCAGAATTAGAATCAAGTGGATCAACGGCACTAGTCTGATGAGCTCGGGAATAGGAACTACGTCCTCTAGATTGGCCTGACCGACCGCCTCGAGAACCAGACCGATCACCTCGACCCCCGGATGGAGTCCTATGAAGCTTCCAACACGTCTCATGAGTGTGCCGCAGCTTCTTGCAGTAATCACATAATACAGACTCCTTAGCAGCAGACGGAGGGATGGAAGTCAGGCTGAGACCATCTCAAGGAGTAGACAATAATGCTGAGCGGTCAGTAGAGACAGGGGACATCATAGCAGACTGGCGACTCTCCTCATTCTGTACATAGGCAAATGCCTCCTGAAGTGAAGGAAGAGTGTCCATACCCAGAACTCGACCCCGAACTGGATCATACTCCACATTTAGGCCGGCCAGAAATTTAAAGACCTGTTCCCGTGCGAGGAACTTCTTGTACCTGACAGAATCAACAGGGCAAACGGGCTTATAGTCTTCCAGGTGGTCAAGGCGTTTCCAGCCGTTGGTGAGGAAGGTGAAATATTGCAGGACAGTCTGCTCCCCTGAATTGAGCTCTCAATACAGCGGCGCAACTCAAATGCTTGTGAGAAATTCCCTTTGCGGGAATAGGTGATAGCCACAGCATCCCAAACTTCCTGGTCAGTCTCCATAGACAAGTAGCCCTCACCAAGTTTTGGAACCATAGAATGGATAAGCCAACTCATAATCAAAGAGTTGTTAATCTCCCATTGGTCATAACCTGAGTCAGTGGTACTCGGTGCCTGTATCCTGCCATCAACATACCCCATCTTCCCTCTGCTCTTCAAAAACATAGTCAAACTTTGAGATCATGTTAGGTAGTTCTGACCATTAAATAGAGAGGTGGTGATTTTCATACTAGGGTTGGGGTTCTCAGTTATGGTAGTAGGTATAATGGGACTCTCACTCCTTGGTGTTTGAGAAAAAGGGGACACACTGGAGGAATCTGTCATGGATACAATACTACGAAACCCGCAACAAAACTAGTGGTAATCACAAACCCGGAAGATGGTGGCAAAATGACTACTATGAAGGCATAACAAAATTAAGAAGGCATAAACAAAATTAAGAAATCATAAAGTTTTTTTGTTTTTTGTTTTTGTTTTTGTTTTTGTTTTTTGTTTTATATATATATATTTATTTATTTAGGTATTCATTTACATAGCTGTATTGGTACCGTGTTTATACAGAACACCAAACCAAGATGAGAGAATACCAGAGAGGCGGCGGCGAGGTCGATGAAGGCTATGACAAGGCGCATTTAAGGCCGGAGGAGCTCGGCGAAGGTCGATTTAATTGTTGAAGGAGCTCGACGAAGGCTGAGGAAGGTCGATGCAGAGGCGACGGCGACTGAGGAAGATCGACGAAGGCTGACGATGATTGAGGAAGATCGATAAAGGCTGAGGAAGGCGATGAAGGTTGAAGAAGACGAAGCAGAGGTAAATTTTTGAACCCTAGAGTGTCTTTGGTGCAAAGGGCGACCAACAAGGGTGAGCCAAACCTCTAGTGGTTCTGCTTTGATACCATGAAACTTGAATAATCAGCTTAGGTTATGATTGAATATCATCCCTTATTTATAACTGAGGATTTAGGGTTTACAAGAGAGATAATTATAGAATAATACAAAAGCTAATATAGTGCAACTAGTGCAACTTTCGGCTTAATAAAAAATGCTAACACTTTCGGTGAGTATAATATGCTAACACCTACCTCCCCGCCCAAACTGGGCTTCAAATGAGCAACCTTGGGGCAACTCAAGAGCGGGCTTTAGGCATCCAGAGGGGTGTCTAGAGTCTCCACGTGGGTTTGGGAGCCCCGTGGACAGTGCAATAATGTAAGCACTGCGCGTGTCCTCCCGAGGGGGAGGTCCACTACGTTGTTTCCATTATGCCACGCAATATGGCATCTTTAGGACTCGTTTTGGACCGAATGGGCTATCGAGGCACCACTAAAGGCCTCGTGTGCCAACTCAAGTGCTTGGTTTGGATTCAACCTTGCACGAGGGGATCCCGTGGCTTAAGCTAAGCGGTTGGACGGCAACACCGCATATGTGGGCTATCGAATGAAGGCATCAAGCTACGTATTGGCTATGTCCATTGAGGGACTACATTATGCTACAAGCAAGCTACGGATTGAGACGTTGCCTTACTCATGCTACACGTTGGTGCAACGCCAAGGTACGCAATGGCCTTAGGCGGAATCTAGCACGCGTGTTGGCACGAGGACTACGCCGTGGGCAAGAGATTGACCCTCGGTGGCTTGTGGGCTTCGCATGACCAAGTGGCCATCCAATATGCATCTATTGAGGCATGCTTGACCCTACGACACTTCGAGATGCTATCAAAGACCCAACATGCAATGTTGGCTTGTCGGCTAAGTTGAGGACCTTCGCTAGCACATTGTTGTGTAGTTAGGCACCTTGATGACATAAACTTAAGTTGGGTGAGCACCTTGCTGAGGTAAACTTGGCGCTATGAAGCGACTTATGCTGTGCTTGGTGCACTTAAGGCATTAGGCCCACTTGTGGCATTCGGGTGAAAACGGAGCTTCCTTGTGAAGTTGTTTTGCTTGACAAAGCATTGTGCTCTAATGTTCAAACGGGTGAGACCATCAACACTTGATTTGTCAATGAGCTATGGCGGGCTTAAACTTGGTGGAGTTTGAGCGCCACACGGGCAAAAATTGATCCGCTACGCCTCTAAAGGAGTCGGCCCGTGACACTTGGTAAGGTAGTGAGTGCTAATAGCAAGCTATTGGTGGAAAAGTAATTGCCATCGACTGCTAGCCTTTAGCTCTTGCTCGTCAGTCCTCAGGTAGTGGTGGAAAACACACACTCTCTCTCTCTCTCTATATATATATATATTTTTTTTTGTACCCCAACATAACAGTGCAACTATCTCCTATTCAGAATCCACAATCACATCTATGCATAGAAGTTTGGATCACATGATATCCTACTTCAGAATGCATGGCCAGTCTTATACAACTAGGAAAATATAATACCCAAATTACTCCCCATGGTATATACAGAGCCAACATGCAAATGCCTGAGGCTTCCTTGCCCTACTCCTGGCCTAGGCAAGCCATAGTCCTTTAGGGTGCTTGAGCTACAGTCAGCGGGGAGACTAGGGGTAAATAAGTTACAAATTGACCTTATGCAAAAACCCTCATGTTGAGGTTCACTATGAAAGCAAGATGTCTTCTGGATTTGTGCAAGTAGCTGTCAGACAGCTCGAAGTGCTAAAGCATCAAACCACAAAATGTTTCACTAGAAGTAACAACACTACGATAAACGATGAGGAATTTTTATTTTTATTTTTATTTTTTGTTAAGTAGAACAAAAGATAAGGTGATACTTGGAGATTCACTGCACAAGACAGACAAGACGCACAGGAAACAAATGAACAATGGGACCTGATGTGCACAAGTATAACCCAAAAAGGAACTACTCATAGTGCTAGTTCTGTAGAAAACAAGCACTTGAACAAATCAACTTGTTGCATATTGGTGAGCTAAGTGACGGCACAAGATAAATCATTTGTATATATATATATATATGCAGGCCAATGCCAAGTATTATGCAGCTGACAATCTAAAGAGGTTAAGAACAATAGCAAGATATTTAATTACCAAAAAGCTTAGCATCTGAAATCGATCATCGATTGAAGAAATCAGGCGGACAATCTGGGATTTCACAATTCCATCCCGGTTCTCAATTGAAATGTCACATTCAATTCCAGTTCCACGATCAACAATTTTCAAAATAGGAACCTTAGCTGTCAAAATTGGATGGACGCTGGAAACGTGTCCCTTTCCTACACATAAAAAATGAATAGATTAGAAGCATCCGGTATTTCCTGTGATAATCAGAATATTAATTACAATAAGAGTTTAATAAGCACCAGGACAAGGACAAGGATGATAATCCTAAAATTAACTACTGAAGATTCTGCGTAAGTCAAATGCTCAATAACTTTTATATTTTGATTCCCAACCTAAGCAATTTTAGCTTAGATAAGAAAGGTGAGCATTCTTTATCATCAGTGTTTACTTTGAACATTTCAGATTTATTTCATCCCTCAAAGGAAAATACATATAAAAGTCCCAGAAGAGGAAAACTATGCATTTAGGTAAAGAAATTTTATCGAAAATGACTGTCAAACAACTGTCACAAGGCCATTGTGCTAGTGACTATATCGACATAAAGTATTCAACTCTCAGGAATACGAACTGAAGTATAGTTTCAACTGCTCAAAAGAATATTCATGTATGTTGTCCTATGTGAAAAGGTGATGCAACGCCTAAAATATGCTGAACACTATTTCAGTGAATGCAAGTATATACTCCCAAGTCTCCATCCCTAATCACTCTAAATAAGGTTTTCTAATAGATTATTTGAATGTACAAATGATAATCTTTAACAGTAGTTTAATTTAAATTACATGGTACCTTTCAATTGAAATATGCTCAATATGAGTGATAAGCTGCTGATACCACTACGTGTCTACTAATCCCCCGTCCCCCCACCAAAAAAACACAGAGAGAGAGAGAGAGAGAGTCGACTCTTAACCTCAATTATTACTTTTTAAATTAGGTGTGATATAAATCTTTTCTTCAACTTTCCTGATGTTCAATTTGTTGCAGTAGGCTGCTTTTGTCACTTGAAGTTTTTCCACTACCCAATATTTTCTATAATCATATAATGATCAACATTGAACTCCCGCTCCCTCAGTCTGTAAGGGCCATACAATGACGGGTCTACAATTAGTAATAGACAGCTATGTTGCATGGACTCTCTAGAATAAATCAAATACCCATGTCAAATACCAGACACTTGGACAAGGGTGTGGGATATGTGCTCAACACTTTCCATCGGACATTTCTTATATATTTATGTTTAACTTATCTTATATATATATATATTAATATCGTATAATTGCTATGCAATACTTTTTTATGTTACACATAGCACCATTTTATTTCACATAATAAATTTTTTTATTACTAACATTATCCTTTAAGAAAAAGGATTTATATTTATTTTTGACATTAATAAATGGTAATTTAATTTACATATGGATTGATGTGCATAAGGAAATATGTATCACAATTGGGATTAGAGTGTATTAACTCATAAACTCAAAATGAACTTGTTTCTAATCTTAGTGTAGGGATTGAGGTTGAAAAGTAATTTGGAAATAGGTGAAAAGGTAAAAAGAGTTTTGAAATCAGTGAAAAATGTTTTGAAATTGATTGTCTCATGTTCTTCCCCTTAATTATCCTTTTCTTGTGACCCAAGAATACTTGTTAGCAAGACCGTTTAATAATTACATAAAACTACAGATTTTGAGCATGCCCCTTACATGTCGTGCCTGGCACTTTTTTAAAATTTCCATGTTGGCCTGTCTGTGCTTCATAGTATATAACTTAATTATAAGAAACAAACATCCAATAGCATGCTCAACAAGCCTGCAATTGGTAGGTCAAATCCCCCAACAAATAAAAACTAAAAACTGCATCCCATGCATTTAATTCACAAGATCTAAGATCATTCCAAATGGAAATTGGCACCAAAAAAAAGATAATGAGGGGGGTATAACATAAATTACTTTGGAGTGCATATAACTTTTTTGCAAACTTTCGAAGAGTCTGAATCTTCTTCTCTTTGGGGAAATCAACTGTATTGTTACTAAAATTAACAGACAAGTCTAGATCACTTTTAGCACTGAAGATATCCATTAAGAAAGATCCGAATTGCTCCACAACAGGAATATCATCAGATTTTCCTGAAACCAAAAGTAAATAATCATGATTAAATAGTGCATATAGGTAATGTGGCTAACATTTGTCTGGGATGAGCTATGGAAAGGTCTAAAAATGTAAGATCAGATACATTAACACAAACTAAAGACACATAAGCAACATATAGATGACGTAGCATCATTTTAGAAATTATTGATGCGAAAAGAGAAAACCACAACTATGATTAGGCATAGTAGTTTGAATTTGTGAAAGGGGAGCACTTGCACAGACCAATTATAATTGTTAAATCGAGAATCAAATCATGAATCGTAAAGATTCGGTCATAATTTCTAAAATACATAGAAAAATATATCCATATATTCAAATAGTAAAGATATATTTTAAACATTAAAGGCTTAAACATAAATAAACGAAAAACTTGCTTTGAATGATGATCATATGGTTTAATAGGTAGATGCTTGCATCTATAGCAAGAGATGTGGGTCTGAACCCACCATGATCTATGATCCTATAATACATTATTGATTTATGACAATCCTTGAGTACAAATAGAGAACACAAGAATCCAATATCCATTATACAAAAGATAAAAAATTCAAAAATTCAAATAACCTAAGTGAATTTTACAAAATATGCATTCATATATGATTTTATAACCGTCACAGGATTCACCCTTTCATAAGTTTCAAACTTTTGTGTGTTTGTATTCATGCAAAAACAAGAATAATAGGAAGAAACTAAAGAAGAAAGTAGCAAGCCAGACAACTGAGCAAAGTGTCACGCCCCGAGAATTTATGTGACACGAGAAGCAGCATTTGAGGTGTGCCAAATGCGTTGGAAGGTTTCGGAAGGCTTGAGAACGGACTGGAGTATGCTGGAAGGCTCTAGAACGTGGTGGAAGGGTCCGGAGTGGCCTGGAAGATTCCGGAATGTGGAAGAACCTTGAAGTGTCCAGAAGAGTCCGGATGGGTCTGGAACATCCTAGATTATCTTGGAGAAGCCTACCATGTACTACACTAGTGTAGAAAATTCTAGAATGTAGTAGGAGGGGTAGTTGTCCTAGATAGTTCTATGGAGTGTTCTAGATGAGAGTTTGTAGCCCTTGGATCAAAATGATCCTAGCCGTCCATTGAGGAGGGGATGGCTATATAAGGGTGAGGGGTCTCATTTGTTAATGCTGGAGATCCAAGAGAGCTCTAAGAGTGAAGCACTTGTGAGCGTGAGAGCCTTGTAAAGCTTTGTACACGACTATACTTGTAAAGTTAACTTGTATAGTGAAGGCATTCTTCCACCTAAACCTTGTGTGTGTTAGTGTGGTTGAGTGGGTAAGGCTGACTTAGGTGCAACCGAGAGGGTTGAAAAGCATCTAAGGCCGTACGGTAGGCTTGCGAAGTCTAAGGCCGTGGCAAAAGGCTGTCTTGAGTGACTCTCAAAGCTCTCAAATTCCCAAGTGGAGCTCCAAATGGTCAAAGCTTCAATATTTAAAGGCCAGGGGCACCCCTGGAATACATGTAGGCACCCCTTCATTAAGATCTGCGTTTAAACTCTTGTTCTAACAGAAAGCTAACCATGGATACTGCTACTCTTCTATCATATAAGTCAATAAGTGAACATTCCATTTAAAGATAATGCAAAGCATAAAGCAACCCAAAATAGTCCACCATAAACTAGTGGGGATTGCATTTATGTTTGTGCATTTCTGGATTGACAATAGATATTAGATGAGTCCAGCACAAAAATTACCATAGATTTCCTTTGCTATCACATTGAAGATTCGAACCAAATCTTTGCGATTGTAATAATCACTTTCTTTTGGACGACAAATGACATAAACATCACGAAGTAGTTCCTCAAGGGCAGGTATTTGTTCAAGGATAAGTTTATTCTTTTGCGATCCCTTCAATTCACGCTTCTTTGCTTTCTTACGCAGAACTGAAATCAAAGTGAGAACATTAGAATTACTCATTTTAAAAATATCACTATTCATATAACATCAAGGATAATTTAAATGAACTTCATAAATCATGAGCTTATATCTCCAAAAACTGAATGAAGCTTCCACATCTACTTAACTCAGTTAGTATCCCAAGATTAGTATTAGGTTCAGTTCATAAATAATCAAGCAATAAAAGTAATGACCAAAAAAAAAAAAAAAACACCATTCAGTCTCAACACAAATTTCCGCAATGAAGACTGTTGGACCTGTTTTGATCTAATAGCAGGGACGATAATGTGTTCAAAAAGTTATGCCTAATCAAACAATTGTATACCCAACACAATACACAAGTTGTTGAGGATTAAACCACACACACACACAATAGCAACCAGAATCAATTACAAACAAGAAAACATAACATACAGATTTATGTGGTTCGGCAAGATTGCCTATGTCACGGCTCACACCATTTCCACTATACTGAAATTCACTAAGACTTACAGCATTAACTATCAAGACGCATTTATCCCAGTGGCAATGATGAATTCCATTCATACACTTCTTTCATGTGCAACTAATTTGTATTGGCTATTATGACATCTAGATGTGAAAATTGCATTTCCTCAATAGATGATAAATTGACTTTAAACAAAAATAGATATTTTGGCTCCGTTTGGGGAGTGGCTAAATTAGCTAATTAGTCAAAAAGTTACCTTTTTAGCCAAAAAGCCAACAACCCATACCAAAAAGTCAAAGATTCCCTTTTCTCTCTACTTTTTGCACATCTTTTCATAATTAGCCAAAAAGTCATCCCAAACATACAAGTTTTTTTTACCAACCTTTTTAGCCAATTAGTCAAAAAGTTACTAAATTAGCCTGTTCCCAAACGAGGCCTTTCTATCAAATTAGTTTGAAATAAATTCAACCCCGCAGGGGAAAAAAGCCACTACAGGTAGATTCTAAACATAAAGCTCCAACATATAAATATGTGTGTACAAATCGTTTTAGTAACTCTACTTGCGAGTAAAGAATGCTTTCTTTAAATACATTTATCAATCCTAATTCCTAGTTCATCTAAAAACTAAACTTAACCTTGCTAGGTTCAGATCATCCAGCTACTAAGAGAATTCACCATGGTGACAGGTTGCTTTGTAAGAGTTTTAAAAGATAAGCAGCACAGGAATCAGATGTAAAGATTACTCACCTTTCTCACCCATTGCCATGGTTTAGAGCCTACAAGATCAATGAAGAGAAGTTACGTTTTAGGAAGAAGCAGCTTTCCAGTGAAAATAGATTATTTAGCGACATTGGTATACCAGGAGCACTTGATTAGCAGTTCAATCTGCAAACAGTAAATGAAATTGTTAAGGCTTGAGATGAGCATCTGATAACTCCAGGAATGGTAACATTGCACCTTTCACAAGCAATATAAGCTAGGGAGAAACTATACATGGATTTGAAGCCAGATACATATACATATTTACATATATAAATTTTTTACAGGTAAAAACATTTATTGTAAATCATGCCATGATGGAGAAATTATAAATCATCTAATGTAAGAACTTAAATAAAATGTACCATCAACACTGAAGACCATGCAACCATAAACCTTCATGTCTCCAGTACAGTTTTTTGATTTTTTAGTTTTTATCAGGTCTCCAGTACAGTAATCAACATGATCAATGGTCGATTTTCATTTTGTTTCCTAGTGAAGAATCAAAATACCAACAACCAAGGATTTTATAGTTTGGGTACACCTTTATATCATTGAAAGTGGAACCAACCTTAAAACCAACAGATAACAGAAAGGAATAGCAAAGTCGTGACCATCTTACTTTCTAAACACACAAAAGCAAGACAAAATTATACAATGTTTGGGAATATAGGAGAGAAAAGAAAAGAAATGATTTGTTAAGTTAACAGAGAAAATAAAAAATTGCATTTTCTCTCCCTCTTGTTTGGTTAAGCCAAAGAAAAGATAGTAATTTCTCTCCAATTTTGTTTGGATAGACTACACAAAAAAGAAAAAAGAAAAAAAGAAACTCCTACAGGATATATTACCAAAATAACCCTTTATGTTTTTATTTCTTTAGTACCTATATGGACAATTTTGATAAAATTAGTAATCATTCCATTTCTTTCTCTCCCAAACCCAATCTTTGGAGAGATTCAAAAAGTGAGGTATAACTTCAAGAGAAATCAATTTCTCTCAACTTCTTTTCATTTCTCATCTTTGGTAATCCAAAGGGACACCTAAACTAGTTTGTAAATTTAAACTTCTTAATATCAAAATTACAACAAGAAAACAATTTTTTTTTAACTCTAATGCTAAAATTACTGGTTAACATACAACACGAAGTACCATATCTGTTAGCATTACTGGATAAGGAATTACAAGGCCTTGAAGTGCATTTGCAGTGTAAACCACAATCTTGCCCATTAATATCAAATAAAAACTAGTGGCTTCAAATGAAAACAAGGTGCATGATCAAATAAACACCGTTAGAATAAAAAAAACAGATACCCATTAACACAAACCTGAGCTTCATGCATCAAAGAAGAAAATGAATTAAAGCTATGAGGCTCACAACAAGGTTCACATACCTTATTGCATGATTCTGAATCAGAGACCCTTTCGCAATCCTCAAAATCTGTATAACCATATACGAAGATCTTTATCATCAAACAGACTTCAAATCAAAAAAAATCTTAAACATTGACAACTTCATACTCATCCTCTGCCCAATTCAGCTTCGATACATCATTGATCGAAGACTTCGAGACCATTTGATTAGGAAAATCGAGCCTCTGATGATGATCATCAACTCTGTGTTTTAGAACCCTATTTTCGAATCTCCCCAAATTTGATTTGGGAACACTGGGAAGATGAACCAGACAACCATTCCAGAAGGAAATAGAAATGGGCTGATATACCATTGATTTGAACTTGGCTCAGATCACTAGCCCTTGGGCTTGAAATAATTTGGGCCATTATCAACCCTTCGGCCATTTCCATTGGCCTGTGAATTAATCAATCAATGAAAACTATTGAATTGACTAATATTTTGTGTGTAGATAATATATCCAAGCATCAACAAATTAAATAGTTGAATTATCAAAACGGAACTTATAGCGAGCTTTATGGGCTTGATAATATCTTCCAATTCAGATCCTGGCCTGAAAGAAAACTATGCCTCATACCCTATTCCAACACCGCAAATTTTTAGACATGTAGTGGATTCTGCATACCAATCAAAAACACTACTTTACCATTCAAAAAAAAAAAACAAAAAACACTACTCTACTTATATATTATATGCAGAAAAGCTTCCTACCCCCAACTGGGGGTCGACCCCCAGTGATGTGTCACTGGGGGATTGGCCAAAAAAAATAATTTTTTTTTTTTTTTTTTGTGATTGCAGCGAATCGGGGGCCGCCACCTCACTGGGGGTCGACCCCCAGTGGGGGTATGAAGCACTTCTGATATTATATGATATATGATATGATGGAAAATTTAGAACAAAAGGTGATGGCATTATAACATTCTATTTGACATTTGACGGAACTTTATTGAGATGTGTTAAATTGTTATATAAATATAAAATCTATGAAAACAATGTGTAATTTTAGGCCCTGTTTGTTTTCAGAGGTAGAATGGAGGAAATTAATAGTGCGAGGATTAAGTAAAATTGTGTTTGTTTTGATGATAGTTGTTAGTGTAGGGATTGTTAAATTATTTTTATATAAAATAATAAAACAAATAAAAAAATACAAAAACATTAAACATTAATGTTTAAAAAAAAAAAAAAGTCCAACATGTAAAAAATTTTAAAAAAATAAAAATAAAATAAAAAATTTTCAAAAAAAATAAAAAATAAATAAAATAAAGATTATTAGACCATCTCCAACGGTGTATCAGAATTGATATCAAATTTAAATTTTGATGAAAAAGGCACTGTTCATTGCTCCAACGGTTCATCAGAATTGATATCAAATCGACAATTCATCAAACAATTCATCAAATCGACGACAGAATACTAAATTCATCAAAACACTGTTACAGACCGTTGGAGGGAGTACTCGGTCGACCAACCGGTTGCCCGGTCGGGCGACCAACCGTTGTCCCTAAAAGGTTGAGCGATTCGAAAAAAGGTTTAAACAATTTGAAAAACAAAAAATCCTCCTAATCGTCGATGGCGGTCGACCAACCGATTGTCCGGAAAAGGTTGAGCGGTTCAAAAAGGTGCAAACAATTTGAAAAAAAAAATAAAAATCCGCCTAATCGGTCGACCGATCGGTCGACCACCCGATTGTCCCGAAGCACATTTCATGAATTTGGTACACGGTTGGAGTGAGTAGTATCAAATTTGGTGAAATGGGTCTTTTTTGACTCAGATTTGGTGAAAAATCTGAGTCACCGTTGGAGATGCTCTTACTTAACAAAAAATTAAACATTAATGTTTAAAAAAAAAATGCCTGACATGTAAAAAAAAAAATAAAAAAAAAATTTCTAGTCTGCCGGACTATTTTTCTAATACCAAGTCCTGGAGGCCCATTCGAATCCTATCTACAAGGCTTATCTTAAGCCCTTCGGCTTAGCAGTCCCTTCTTCAACTCTGTAAATAAACAGCATATTAAATGGGACCCACAATTATCTTAATCCCAATCCCTCTCTCATGCCCCAAAACAAACGGGCCTTAACATATTAATGAAACTAACTACATTCATTTTCATTGCCAAGAGGTCACTGCAATTACAAATCAATGGGATGTGGACTAAATAATTATGAAATCGTAAGTGTACAAGGGTGCAAGCAAGAATTGTGTCGCAAGTCACAACATACACTTGCATCTTTATAAATTTATAATTATTTGTCCTATTTCTCAAATTTCTCAAATATATATCTATACTATTATATAAAGCTAACTCTTGAGTTAATTGTCATCAAATTCAATTGTATCAGATCCAATTTTTTTATATAACTGTCAATGCACACGTAATGTTTGTACCCCTTTTAATATATGAGAAGGTAATTTGTAAACAAATAGGGCCGAGCTATAGAACCTAGCTACGGGACCTATCTACGAGACCGAGCTATAGGACCTATCTACGAGACCGAGCTACAAGACCTAGCTCCGTGTCACGACCCAAACCCGGCCCTATGGGTTTAGCACCGTAACCGGCCAGTAATCCGAGATTACCGAAGGCCTGCTGATTAGCAATACAGTAAAACAGAGTGCAGGGCCTGGCGGAAGCCAATACAGTAATTAATCAATGTCCAATGAGCTGTGACAGTCTGTATGCAAAAAGATTTTCCATACATATGCATTCAACAATGCAGACAAGACAAGACAATCGATACAATATTTACAAATATTCTAAGACAGGGACTCAATCCCCACTTGACTTTACAGTAAACATTCAGTTAAACAACAGTAAGACAGTACAGTAGGGGAAGTACTAAAACACCCCTAAGCCTTAGCATTAGGCTCGGAACCTCGCGGTGAGGCACATAGGCTGGCTTGACAAAACTGGAGTAACCCTGACGCTTCTAGCCGCAGTCTGGTGCCTGTACACCTACATATATATATGAGCAGTGAGCTAAAGCCCAGTGAATAACGTAATGCATAAAGGGTTAAAAATGAATGTCCTTTCAGTATATTGAAAACGATCATTTCAATCAGTTTATCAGTCATTCAGTTTGTGGCTCATGTTTCAGGCCATAACAGTTATTCAGTCAAACAGTGATATGTGGTACATCCATTGGCATTCAAGATGGTGAATGATTTCGGTTCCAAACTTGGGAACCGATTCGATTAGACAAGTCCACCCGCTCATAGACCGTCGTAGCAACTATTTGTCAAACGGTAGCGATAGAAGCGATGAGGTGCCAAGGATGCCACAAGATGACATTCGAAAATAGGACATACATTGATTCGGTAAATAGTTCAATTCAGTAAACAGTCATATGTGGTACATCCATAAGCAAACAAGACAAGAAATGTGAGGGTCTAAAAAGACGAGCAGGTCATTGGTGGCCAACCAATCAAGAAATGAGTGGTTCCAACAAGGAACCGACAGAGATTTAATAAAGATGTGGATTCAAGAGGTGGCTCCCAATTGTAGCACTTAGTTCAGAGATTCTAGAGGTGGCTCGATGCAGCACTTTGCTTCAGACAAGAAACAAATTGAATAAAGAATGCTAAGGATGCCACAATATAGTTCGGTTCAATAACAGCTTGATTCAATAAGCAAATCGTCAAGAGACAGCTCAAGAAGCGCTCAATAAGCTCAATAAGCGCTCAATACGTAAAACAGCCTGAAGATAGTCATTTTGGAACATATCTTTATACTGATTGTTACTCACAGAGTTAGTTCTGATGAAGCTAGAGCGTCTTCTAAGCCAACCCTACACAAGATACACATGATGAACACACACTAAGCTATACGGTTGGGAAAGATCAATAACTTAATCCCTAATTGCCTCGGTGTGTTCTACATCTATATCCTCATTAAGATGTCTTAAACTAGGCCTAAGAATGCCTAGAATGGGATGAGGATGCAAAAATACGCTTGGAAGGCATTTTTCAAAAGTTGTCGAAAATGAGAGCCTCGCCGGCGAGCCTTCCTTCGCTCGAGCGAGCTTCCAAAATCAAAGGCTTCGCTCGAGCGAACAAACCTTCGCCGCGGTCTCGATGAAACAAGAAAATATCGATGCTCGATTTTTACGCGCGATACCACGCTCGATGCTCGCTCGATCGGAGCCCTGAATAAAGGTTCTCGCTCGAGCGAGGAATCCTTCGCTCGAGCGAGGAAGCAAAATCTGGAATTTCCAGATTTGTCTTCCAAGTTCGAACCAAGCATTCTACCATCAAAACTCAACCTCTTGGGCCCAAATTCTGGGAAAACATTTCAAACTCATAGTACAACAAGTTTCAAAAGCCAATTTGAGAATTCAAGCCCCAAGGTGAGTCAATTAAATACAAATTCAAACTCATTTTCAAGAACATGAAGAACATGCAACATGCATGAGTTTCAAACCAAATTAAACCTTCAATTCCTGCTCTAATGAGCTCAATACTTTGAAAACAAGATGAGAGCATGGACTTATACATAAATGTGAACATGCATGCAACATTTAGCCATGAAATCAACTCAAACTTCAACAATTTAAGCATGCATGTAAGATATGTGCTATAATCCAACATAATTGAACTAAAACAAGACTTAGTTTTTCAATTAAACATGAACCATGCATGAATCCACTTAATGACACAATCAAGAGGGTGAAATTCATACCTAAGTCCCTTAATTACTAGTCTTGAGGTTCAATTTGCCAATACACACTTCAATCCTTCAAGTTCCCCAAAGTGTAGCCAAAGTCTCCCTCAATTTCTAAACATACAAGATGAATTCACTCAAGTCCCTCACTCTCTCTCTCTAGAATCGGTTGAGTGCAAGGAATGGGAGAAGAAATGTTTGATTTAGTGCATAAAGGCTCAATATAAGTGATTAAACAAAAGATCCACTCAACATGGCAATTTGGTAATTAAGGCCAAGTTTGCAATTAACTCGTTTTAATCTAATTTAATCATTCCTAATCAATTTTCAGATAATTATACCATTAAATCACATAAATTTCGGTGATCGTAAAACACTAAATCATTTCCGATTCGGCACGATAAGGCCTTCAATTTGCGCTTTAAACGTAAATACGAAGATAAATAATCAATCAATTCGGTTTAGTTAGTTCCTGCTTTTCAATCGCCTATTCAAGATTTCGATCCCATTACCAATCATTATCGGTCTCAATTAATGAGTCAAGACTCAATCGGTCATTAATCGGTAAACGACGGGTTGTTACAGATTCCTCCTTATAAAGAGTTTAGTCCTCTAAACTCGAGTTAACATATAACAATGTAAATGATGCCTATCATAAAGGAAATTTTCACTCTATAACAGAATATAATCATTTTCATAAACAAGTACATGACCCATTCCCAATCTTAGCAATGCACAAGAACAAAATCAAATCACGTAGGATTTGGGTTCATATTAAAATGTAATCTTATGCATATTCAATTTTCAAAAGATGATTCGGATACATGTTCATTTTCATATTCTTGTTCAGATGCACAATTCTTGCACTAAGCATATGCAAGGCATTCATTAGTACTACTAGAGCGATTACAAAAACATATACAATGCAAAGACAGACATAAAGGTCTGATCAGCGATTCTGATACATGAGGGTCACGAATATATAACAGGGATCAAACAATCGTTCAGTATATAGCATATAGCAATCAGAAACAAAATTCATTTCGTGACATATACAGTTACCCAGTAGTACATAACAGATACAGTATAGTAGTAGCAGTGTCAGTACGGTGACAATACAAGAATTAGCGAAGAATAATACAAGAATAAAGGAAAGAACTATACAAAGAATAAAGATAAGAATAATACAAGAATAAAGATAGTAGTATTCGCACTACTTATATCAAATACTTATCGGGGTTACAGATTTGCACTGGTTTCAGTTTCATAAGTAATTTCCCCCGTTAAGTTACAGA
Source organism: Camellia lanceoleosa (assembly GCA_025200525.1). Lineage (NCBI taxonomy): Eukaryota > Viridiplantae > Streptophyta > Magnoliopsida > Ericales > Theaceae > Camellia > Camellia lanceoleosa. Next base: position 156,819,594 of record CM045758.1, read on the forward strand.
GATTCGATTCATTCAATTTCGAGTCTTTCATTCAGTCTTTGTTCAATTCGGTTCTCGATCAAGAACCCATCACGATCAGTCAGTTCATTTGGGAGTTATCGAAAAGCGTAAGGCGATTTTTATGCATTACTCCATGGCAAGATGGCGTAATTCGGAGGTAAGCATCCATTTACCATCCATCAGTTCCAGTCCCCACAAATTCAGTCATATCGCATGGCAATGCGAAAGCAGTTATACAGATTACATATACTTCCGCATAATGAGTTATCCATCAAAACCAGTCTGTTGTCAACAGATCCCATCAGTTCTGAAGTACAGTAATCACCAAGACAATCATTTCCCAGTCAAACAAGTTCATGGTCGGAACGGTAATACCGGGTAAGTAAGCACCTGGCATGTACCCAGTTTCCCTACATTGCAAGCAATAAGGTAATAAATATCAATAAGAGTTTTCTCAAGTCAATTTGATGAAAGTTCGACTAGGTCATTTCAGATGCAAGTTCTGTCCAATCATATCAAGTAAAAGTTCAATGCACCAGCATCAACCGAAATTCTATCAGTTACACAAAGGGTTTCATCAACCCACGGTTCTATTAGGTCAGATCAGGTAATAGTTCCATTCTTATCATCTCCAGGTGAAGTACACTAATTCATACTTCATTCGTTCAGGTACAAAGTCAGTGGTTTCACAATTTGTCAACCAACAGCAGAGTCTTGTAACATTACAATTCATATCGAAGCAGTACAGGTTACATACAATGTGTTCCTCCCAATAAGTTTACAGAGAATGCACAGGCATGCAGTTATTCATATCAAGAGGTAAGCATCACAGTCAATACAGCAATTTGGTATACGGTAATATATCACCCAAGGTTCTCGGTGGCACATAATAGTGAGTTGCCCTACGAGGGTTCCAGATCGGTCATACAGTCACTAAAGTATAGGCTCGCAGGTTTACTCAAACAGTCATGTCAATTTTTCTACAATCACAATTCACAGTCTAGGGTTTATCAGTTGGGGTCTTTATTTAGTTATGCAGTTCCAGAGTCATAGTCCCAACAGTTAAATCATTACCAATTATCATAACAATCACTCCGAGCAAAGGTATTATCGTGTAAGTGTATGTTCAGAGTCTACTAACATTCCCAGTATGGATTCCACAAGTTCAGTGTACAATACAAAATAGTTTCTCCAGATTCGATAGTTAAGGTAACCGGTCATACGTCTATTCAGTCTAATAACATCCTTAAGCAAAGGTATGCAGATAGGTACGTAGTCTAAACAGTTTCCATAGCACAGGTAAATGTTAGGTTCTACAGTGTCGTACATATAGTTCGCATCAACAATAAATTTCAACAGATTCATTAACCACAGTTCATTCCTCTCAGTCGTAACGGTATTACAAGTATGGGAACATATACACAGTGTGAGTTCAAAATCAGTTTTCAGGTAGACATTCGTTCACAAATTCATAAGCGGACGTTTATCTTTACAAGCCAATACGGGTTCTTAGTTTCAACAGTCTCACACACAAACAGTTCGCGTGTATAATTCGAGTTCAAAGGTCCATTCATTCAATAATGTCTGTCAATACGTAACAGTTCAGTACAAATCATAGTCGTACAAATTTCTCGAATTACAGTCAATCATAAGGTACTCCCATGTTCCAGTTCTATCTGATTCAAAAGGTCATACCTAACAGTTCACATTCAGTCGTTGCAATACGATACAAGGACCTAACTCAGCAAGTTCTCGCTGTTCACAAGTCCTAACAGTTCTTATTGTACACGGTTCATAATTCCAGTAGTTCCATTAGTTCAATCATTATGTTCGCAGTCTATACCAAGTTACGGAATATACGATTCCCACACAAGCGTTCGTATAAGCAATTTCATCTATTTAAGGCAATACCTGCGCCAGTCATTTCAGTATTCCAAACATTTTCTGGAACTAGGGTCTAGATTTAGGCTCATTGTTATTCAGTTGAGTCTGTGGGCAAGATTTAGGCCAATGTCCTTCCTGTCCACCTCCAAAATAAGTTTCGGATAAGTGGCGGCGATGCCCCAGTGGTATTTCCCACATACAGTACCGATAGGTATATCAGTGTTCACATTACTTCTTCGACCTTCATTGGTCAAAGCTATTGCCGGAGACTTTCCATTCACGGAGGTTTGAATTACATCATTTTCACTTTTACATTGCTTTCATTCCTTCGGGTTCAGTTGACGATGTTAACTTGGATATTTCAATGCTGCTACGTTATCTCAGACATTATACTCTACCCAGGCCATCTACACACTTAGACGGTTTTAAAAACGTCGATTCAGTCAAACACATCTAGGTCACGCCCACCTTCAGTTCTTTTCTAGTCTTCTGCAGTCAGTATCTACCATGTGGGGTGCCTATTAGACAAGCTAGGTAAATTTTACCTCACATTCGATTACAGTCTTATCACCTTATTCAGGTCGTCCAAGCTCAGGTACTTTCCTATCTCGGATGCATTCGGGAAAGTATTTTTCGAAGAAAACTTCACATATTTTCTCAGCTTTTAAACCCAAGTCTCAGTTTTCAGTAGTTCGGTACCTCCCAGGAATTTCCGGTGGTTCCAGTTTAATTGGGTTTCTGTATCAGTATCATCAATTCATATTCAGTTGGTTCAGGCACGTATGTCTGCCTTTATTCTCTCAGAGTTTCGATTAAGGCCTCAGTCATTCATTCTAGCCTATTACTCCTCAGATTAGAGGTTTCAGTTCTTTCACAATCCTTGCCCTTTCCCTTGTCTACACGCAAATAGGGTGATTATCAATATAGGAAAGGTTCTTATTGATTTCGCAGTTCACTTCATATCGGACGTGCGCACGCTTTCATTTCAATTCAGGCATGGTCACATGACTCATTACCTTCACACGTTCACATCCTTATAGATTTCCACAGTCAGTATTAACATTAACATTACATGTTATTCCATTTAACTTCTTTAAGTATGCATATAGGTTTCGTTTCAGTTCACATAAACAGTACAGTAATCATAAACATAAACAGTTGCATACTTAAACAGTTTAACACATTAGCATATAATCAGTCAGTCATAAGCACACACTTTTCAAGTTCATGAGATGCCCTAATTGCTTTTCTAGGACACCCTATAGCTCATTTGGACATGTGTGTGCGGTATAACTCGTGGTAAAGTATCGCTCTGATACCACTGTCACACCCAAACCCCCCTATGGGTTTAGCATCAGAATCGCCAAGAATCCGAGATTACCGATTAGGCTGATTAGCAATACAAGAAACAGAAGTGGCTGGCGGAAGCCAATACAAGAATTAATCAATGTCCAATGAGTCAGGATCAGTATGCAAAAAGATTTTCCATACATATGCATTCAACAATGCAGACAAGATAAAGACAATCGATACAATATTTACAAATATTCTAAGACAGGACTCAATCCCCACTTGACTTTACAAGAAACATTCGGTTAAACAACAAGAAGACAAAGATGAGGGAAGTACTAAAACACCCCTAAGCCTTAGCATTAGGCTCGAACCTCGCGTGAGGCACATAGGCCGCTTGACAAATCGAGTAACCCCGACGCTTCTAGCCGATCGGTGCTGTACACCTACATATATATATGAGCGTGAGCTAAAGCCCGATGAATAACGTAATGCATAAAGGGTTAAAATGAATGTCCTTTCAAGATATTGAAAACGATCATTTCAATCGGTTTATCGATCATTCATTTGTGGCTCATGTTTGAGCCATAACAGTTATTCATCAAACATGATATGTGGTACATCCATTGGCATTCAAGATAAGGAATAAAGATGTCGGTTCCAAACTTGGGAACCGATTCGATTAGACAAGTCCACCTGCTCATAGACCGTCGGTAGCAACTATTTGTCAAGCGGTAGAATAGAAGCAAAGAGGTGCCAAGGATGCCACAAGACGATTCGTAAAATAGGACATTCATTCGGTAAATAGTTGATTCAAGAACAAATCATATGTGGTACATCCATAAGCAAAACAAGATAAGAAACAAGAGGTCTAAAAGACCTAAGGTCATTGGTGGCCAACCAATCAAGAAATGATAGTGGTTCCAACAAGGAACCGACAGAGATTTCAGTAAAGATGTGGATTCAAGAGGTGGCTCCCATTTGTAGCACTTAGTTCAGAGATTCTAGAGGTGGCTCCCAGCAGCACTTTGCTCCGTGTCGATAAGAAATTGAATAATAATGCTAAGGATGCCACAATATAGTTCAGTTCAATAACAGTTTGATTCAATAAGCAAATCGCTTCAGTAGACAGTTCAGTAAGCAGTTCAATAAGCAGTTCAATAAGCAGTTCAATACAGAAAACAGTTCAGAAGATAGTCATTTTGGAACATATCTTTATACAGTTGTTACTCACAGAGTTCTGGGCTACAGTAAGCTAGAGCGTCTTCGGTAAGCCAACCCTACACAGTACACATGATGAACACACACTAAGCTATACGGTTGGGAAAGATCAATAACTTAATCCCTAATTGCCTCGGTGTGTTCTACATCTATATCCTCATTAAGATGTCTTAAACTAGGCCTAAGAATGCCTAGAATGGGATGAGGATGCAAAAATACAGTTGGAAGGCATTTTTCAAAAGTTGCTGAAAATGAGAGCCTCGCCGGCGAGCCTTCCTTCGCCGAGCGAGCTTCCAAAATCAAAGGCTTCGCCGGCGAACAATCCTTCGCCGAGCGGTCGATGAAACAATAAAAATCTGGATGCTTTCGATTTTACGGCAGCGATACCACGCTCGATGCTCGCTTCGACGGAGCTCTGAATAAAGGTTCTCGCTCGGCGAGAATCCTTCGCTTCGGCGAGGAAGCAAAATCTGAATTTCAGTTTGTCTTCCAAGTTCGAACCAAGCATTCTACCATCAAAACTCAACCTCTTGGGCCCAAATTCTGGGAAAACATTTCAAACTCATAGTACAACAAGTTTCAAAAGCCAATTTGAGAATTCAAGCCCCAAGGTGAGTCAATTAAATACAAATTCAAACTCATTTTCAAGAACATGAAGAACATGCAACATGCATGAGTTTCAAACCAAATTAAACCTTCAATTCCTGCTCTAATGAGCTCAATACTTTGAAAACAAGATGAGAGCATGGACTTATACATAAATGTGAACATGCATGCAACATTTAGCCATGAAATCAACTCAAACTTCAACAATTTAAGCATGCATGTAAGATATGTGCTATAATCCAACATAATTGAACTAAAACAAGACTTAGTTTTTCAATTAAACATGAACCATGCATGAATCCACTTAATGACACAATCAAGAGGGTGAAATTCATACCTAAGTCCCTTAATTACTAGTCTTGAGGTTCAATTTGCCAATACACACTTCAATCCTTCAAGTTCCCCAAAGTGTAGCCAAAGTCTCCCTCAATTTCTAAACATACAAGATGAATTCACTCAAGTCCCTCACTCTCTCTCTCTAGAATCGGTTGAGTGCAAGGAATGGGAGAAGAAATGTTTGATTTAGTGCATAAAGGCTCAATATAAGTGATTAAACAAAAGATCCACTCAACATGGCAATTTGGTAATTAAGGCCAAGTTTGCAATTAACTCGTTTTAATCTAATTTAATCATTCCTAATCAATTTTCAGATAATTATACCATTAAATCACATAAATTTCGGTGATCGTAAAACACTAAATCATTTCCGATTCGGCCGCCGATAAGGCCTTCAATTTGCAGTTTTAAACGTAAATACGAACAGATAAATAATCAATCAATTCGGGTTTAGTTAGTTCCCGTTTTCAATCAGTCTATTCAGTATTTCAGTCAGTCCAGTTACCAATCATTATTAGTCTCAATTAACAGTAGTCAGTACTCAATCAGTCATTAATCGGTAAACGGTACGGGGTTGTTACACTCCGGGACTTAGCTACTTTCCATTGGACCAAGCTACGGGACCTAGCTACGGGACTTAGCTACTTTCCATTGGACCAAGTTGCAGGACTTAGCTACTTCCTAGTGGTGGTCAATGTTATGGCCAAGCTACCAAGCAAGGTAGTCAAACAGAGAGAAGAGCCGAAGTAACTTGGTTGACCGCAATGTTAGCCGAGGTAAAGGGGTTAGCTGAGGTAATGGTGTCAGCCGTGGTAAAAAGGGCTTAGCAAGTGGATCGCAAGTGTTAGCTTGGTCTAAGAGTAATGACGATCACCACAGTCGTAGCGCACCAAAGTTAGCTCAGTCATAGTAATTGGAGCCGAGGTATGATGGCTTCTCATGGTGGACCTCGCTTTGGTTAGCACGGTCGTAGCGCGCCAAAGTTAGTTCGGTCCAAGCATGAAAAGGGATTGGCAAGTGTTACCACGGTCCGAATATGATTAAAGTCACCAGATGGAGTAAAGGTAGTTATCTTGGTCGTGGTATTCAGAACCAAAGTATTTGGCCTTCTTGTAGTGGACCTAGCTATCAGTAGCTCGGTCGGGGGTTTACTACGGTTGGCACGGTAGTAAGTAAACACAGTTGGAGTATGTCAAACCGAGGTGCACGCAGTGAAAGAAAGAACCGAGCTAGCTAGAGGTCGGTCTAGTCTGCGGCTTTAGCATGGTCATGTTAGTTCGGCTGTATTGACATCCAACCGAGGTAAAACCATCTCACTTGGTTTAAGTAGTGAGGAGGGTGTTGAAGGATAAGCATTATCTTTCAGGAGTGTGAATCCTAAGAGGACTCTATATGGAGGAGTAAGAGTCCTACTAGGATTGTGCCACACGGAACCTATAAAAGCTCACAACATCACCTATGGAGAGGTAACACAACTTTGATTCCCGAATACACAGAGCTTTTTGTCTATTTGTTTATTTTGCTGACTTAGGCATCGGAGAGGTATCCGGTACATACCCGCCGACTAGCTCACGTTTGTGTTTTCAGGGAGTAAAGCGACGACGTACGGAGGAGCGTAGACTTAATCAACAGGATTATACGAGAAGGTTTATTTCTTTCCCGTACAATATATATTTACTAGCGGTGTATACTATTATAGGTTATAAATTTTGATCCGAATACTAGCGGTGTGTGCTATTATAAATTTTAAATTTTGAGTCAAATTTGAATTTCATTAGTTATAAGAGACTTTGATCTGGAGAATTATAGGAAACAGAGAAATTACATGAAAGTATTTTGAAGAAATTAAAAAAACGCAACATCTATACCAAGTTTGACATTCCTTTTATATATAGTACAGATAGATGTATAGTTGTGTAACAGGACCATGATCTGGAAACCGACCAAGGAATAAAATTTAAAGTCATCCCATGAAAGTGTGGTTCAAACCAAAGGTTCTTGTTCCTCCCATGCAATGATTGCTAGTCTCCAAGCATTTGTTCAACTCTTAATGAACCCTAGCCCCACTGGTGTTAGTGGCAACTTTGTGGGAAGTAGAAAAAGATGGAATCTAGTTCTAGAGCAGGCCCTAATTTGGTCGCCAAGAAAATGGAGGAAATTAAGACACATATAAAGAACTTGTAGTTTCCTTCTTTAATGATCTTGTGGTTGTGGGAGGCTTACCATTCCAATTCCAATGTCCAAGTCCAATCAATAGAGTCTTCTGGTCAAGTTATTAATTCCTGACTTTACTTTGGCAAGCTTTCTAATCATGTGTAGTGTGCTAACATTTGGACTTTATTATTTACTATTAATACTTTGTCATCTGAGAATTTGAAGTCCAATAAATTTTGAATACCCACCATGTATAGTGGGGGGGATTGTTTAAAAAACAAAATTGTAGGAAAAAAAAAAGACATAAGAATAAACCAACGACGTGACAATGGCGTGAGTCTTAATTGGTTAATTCATAAACCAACATGACGTGCAATAGTCCACCTGTGGAACTAAATTTCGGTGATGTTTAGAAATTTTAGGGAATTGTTAAAAGGAAAATGAAAAATCCCCCTAAAAAAACTCCTCCTAATGCCCTTAATTTTCATTTTCGGCAAACTGTTTTTTTTTTTTTTTTTTTTTTTTTTTTTTTTTTTTTTTTTTACTTGAAAGGGAAATTCGGGGGTTTCGAGGGACCCCATTTCGGGGGATTTATCAGCGCTCTTGTTAAAAATAAATTCATTTAAAAGAAAATATATATGTTAATGAGTAATGATCTAATACGGGAAGGGCTTAATTATATTTTTTTTAGCTAGCTTGCTGCTTATTAATATGTATATTTTAATATTTTTTTTAGAATAAATTTTTTTTTTGGCAAAGAAATTGGAAAAATAAACTAGATAAAATAAATTTCTTGAAGCCACCTATATTAATTTTGCACAATCTCTGTGTGTCTAACATGACCTTAAAAAAAATTCAATAATTATTTTGCGTATTAATCAATTTATTAGCATAGATCACACAACAACCGTGTAGACTAGAATTCTATCTATTAACATTTTTTTGCCCTATTTTTAAAATTTTGTTTAATTAGACAACATATATATTTACTTGCTGAATTTATTTCATATATATTGATTTTGGAAAATCATAAAAGCAAGAACAAGATAATATTTTTGGCAAAAGGAGTGATGGGTGATCCTCCATTGGATATGCACCCACACAAAATGGCCACAGTCCTGTCCACCACACCCTTCTCTCTTCTTATTTATTGGGTGTGCTGGGGCTAACACTCACTTTTCATTTTTATTTATTAGAAAATAAAGATCTTATTATTAACTCGAAATATAAAAATATATAGAGATAATAAGGATTAATAATAAAAAAAAACAAAAATTTCTATCAGTAAAGGCATATCCCAACACTCTCCATTATCTTCTCAACTTTGCCAGACTGTTTAAACAGTTTTAACATCTATCAATGGTTGGAAAATTTAAAAATTAATCCACTTTATGTTGTGTTTAGTTGGTAGGAAGACAACAACAACGACAACCTCTCAAAAAAAAAAAAAAACTTCTGTTGCGAAGAAAAAAATAAAAAAATAAATCACAAACACACAAATTTATGTAATTCAACAAGTTCTATTATACTGAAAGAAGAGAAAAATAATATAATGCGACTTTTGTGAATACAACAATATACATATTTATATCTATGTTAGGATTTACACCAAAAATTTTGTGGCAATCTTATCAGAAACCATTGATAGTACTTGAAGATTCTTCCATTAACATCAATTTATGTTTGAAGTGTTCAAGAAAGAAAAGAGGACTTGCAATCATATATGACAACTTCACTCATCATGATCATCCCAAAAAAAAGTCGATGATTATAATTGTGATGGTTACTTTCTGCTTCTTCTTCTTCACTTTCCATTACTATTACAAAAACAAAAGAGAGAGAGAGAGAGAGAGAGAGAGAGAGAGAGAAGCATCATATTGGCAATAAAGCCCCTTCTAAGCCAAATATATATGTACTATATAACTTGTATCTTTAACAGTGGAAGGACAGAGAGCTAGAAAGATTGTGATGAGAGTGGTGGTGGTGGTGGTTGTTGGTGGCTTCCTTCTCAATCTGCCACCTGAGATGCAGAAAGTCATCGACTGAACACGGTAGCCAAAGAGGTCCAGTGGTGTGGTACCCATAAACCTCATGAGCTTTCTCAAGAAGCCTCTTGAAGAGAGGATGATAGAGATATGATATTGGAATCACAAATCTTTGGAATCCACCATCTTCATCTTCTAATCCAACTCTCACTGCCAACCACCCTTTCTTCACCTTCATCTTCTTCTCTTCTTGCATCATCTATAGTCTTCTTCAATTATCTTCAACAAAATTTGAAGAAAGAAAATCGAGAAAGTTATATATATGTATATATGTGTATAGAATAGAGAATTTTGAGTTTGGAATATATGTAGAAGTCAGTTGTTGTGAGGAGATGGGGGCCAAGTATAGGGTAATGGGTTATATATATAGCAATCTTCCATAGAGGTGGTTGAGGCCTGATTTTGGTCTTATAGTACTTTATTTTTATTATTAATTAATAATTTAAAACATATATATTGTGTACATAGTACACAATACTGTCCTTACAAATTACAATGGTCATCATGACTCACTTCTATGTGGCCACTTTATTCCACTTCTAATTAATGTTTGCTTTTTGTTTTTTATTTTTCAAAATTTCTTTTCCCCCACTGAGGGGATGAATCTTTGATCACCTTCCTAGACAAGAGCTTGACAAGTGGATTAATGTTCACTACAACAATTTACATTTTTAGTGATCAAATTTGGCGACTAAAAAGAATTTAGTCGCCAAAAATTATATAATAGGCGACTAAAAATTACATTGGTTAGTTGTTTAAGGTTTTAACTACCAATTTTTTTTAGTAGATGTATATTAATTATTGGTGACTAAAAAGAAATTTAGTCGCTAAATATACCATAATAGTTGACTAAATATTGGTCAGCGTTAATTTAGGTTTGAGGCTACTAAAATTTATTTTAGTCGTGATATACTAATTTTTGCCGACCAAAACAAATTTAGTAGTCAAATAACTAGCATAATGTTTGTTATTAACCTTTTGCGACGAAATTTTTGGTCAGCAAATATAAATTTGTGGTGACCAAAATACATTTAGACGTGGTATAGTAATTTTTGCCTACTAAAAAAATTTAATCGCCACTTAGGTCTCATTTGGCAAGTTAACATTTTAGCTAAAAAGTCAAAAAGTTACTACAAAAGCCAAAAATCCTATAACCTATACCAAAAAGTCAAAGATTCCATTTTCTCTCTACTTTTTGCACATCTTTTTGTAAAAAGTAAAAAAGTCACCCCAAACATACTAATTTTTTTTTACCTCATATTTTAGCCAAAAAGTTAAAAAGTTACTAAAACAGCCTATTCCCAAATGATGCCTTAAATAGCATAATTTTTACTTTTTATCTTTGGCGGCCAAAAAATTGGTCGGTAAAAATTGACTTTCAGTGACCGAAAAATTTTAGTTGTGTTATAAGAATTGTTGTCTACTAAATAATTTAGTCGCTAATCAAATAACATTATTTTTACTTTTTCTCTTTCGCGACCAAATATTTGGTCGGTAAATATTTATTTTTGGTGACTAAAATTATTTAGTCAGCAATATTTAGCTACTAAAATAAATTTAGTCGCCCTTTAGTTGACTTTTAGTGACTAAATTTTAGTCGGCAATTGTACTTAAAATTTTGGAGGGACGATTTCAAATTTTTGGAAGGATTCCTAAATTAATTTGCGACGAAACTACATTTTAGTTGGCAAAAATTTACAACTCTTTTTTTTTTTGGCAACAAAAGCAGTGAGTTAGGAAAAAAAAAAAAAAAAAAGAGGCTAGGTTTGCAAAATGTCACCGTTTTAGACTAAATTACCTTGGAAAGCTGGTGTCTCTCTCTTGATCCCTGTGACTCTCTGGCTCACTCTCTCTCTTTCTCTCTCTCTCACGCGTCTCCTCCTTCCACGATCTCTCTCGCACCGTCATCACAGCGTCACACTGTCGCACCGCCATCGCACCTCTGTTGATCCACCATTGGAGCATTATCCCAGGTATGCCTTTTGCCCTCTCTTTGTCTTTGTCTCTGTCCCTGTGTGTGTGTGTGTGTGTGTCTCTCTCTCTCTCTCTCTCTCTCTCTCTCTCAGCCTTCTTCCATTCGTATACCTGTAAATCGACCTAGTCCCAAATTGACCGAGTCCCTAATTGTGATTATATAGAAGGGAAAATCCAAAGTATATTTGAACATCAATACAAAACAAGAGCACATGTATGATCAACATAGGTCAAGGAAATTTTACTTGCTTATTACAATACATATACGATATTTACAAAAAATTACATAGATTATTTTCTTTTCATGTTGATAATTAAACATTATTTATCTATACAACTAAGAATGGAATATGATCTCCACTTCTTTTCGTGTTGTTCATTTCTGGTGTTGTGTCTGAATTTTGACTTTTTCCAACTTTTTGGTGCTGTCTCTAAATTTTATTTGTGGAATTTGATTACAAGTTTTTGTGTGTGTGTGTGTGTGTGTGTGTGTGTGTGTGTAGAAGATCAAATTTTGGTGGTTAAAATGGATTATATACCAAATTTATGGAATCAATTTATATGAATTTGGTTTCACTTTTAATATGTTGTATTGGTTTTTTAGAAGAAATTGTAGTTTATGTCCAGTTCAATGACATGTATTTAGATTGTCATCAGACGCATCTAATTTGATTGGGCTATGATTTTGATTTTGATACTAATATATGCTTATTTCTCTGGATTTTCTGTTGATATACCAAATGTTTCCAACTCATGTTTTCATTTTTTCTTTTGAACGTAATAATGGCTACTTATTTAAGTGATTTTGTTATTATGTCGTATATTTCGGTTACAAGTTTAATATTCATGTATTTGTTTCTATGCATCTTGTTATTTATTCAAATCATTTTATTCTGACAGTTGGGCGTTGTTATTATAAATTCTTATTGTTCTTGTGTCATTTTCTGACTTGCTTGTAATATAATTGTGTTGGTGCAGCCCTGTTGGTGCTCTGCTACAGGTTTTTTTGTTGCTTTTGTTTGTTTGTTGCTCTATAGTAGGTTAGCTAGGGTGGCTTTTGTTTGTTTGTTGCTCTGTTGTTGCTTTTGTTGGTTTCCTTTTGCTTTTGTTTGTCTATTGCCTGGTGTGGTTTTTTTTTTTTTTCAATTGGTATTTGTTGTCTGTCTTTCTATATAAAATAACAATTGTAGGTGGCGGTTCAGGAGGTTAATTTTTTGAACTAAAAAGCCTATCAGTGTTCCCTGTCAAAAAGACTTTCCTCTCTCTCTCTCTCTCTCTCTCTCTCTCCCCCTCTCACTCTCCACACGTATTGCTCAGTGACCTACTCAACCTAGGTGAATTATAGGTTTGCTTTAATTTATCTTGTATTTTATCTCCAGATTTCCATTTGGTGTGATTAATCTTCACGATTAATGATTTGGGTCTCTTATCTTCCGTTTTTGTTGCAGATTCAATGGATACAAGTGAAAGAAATTAAAAATCTTTAAAATCTGCAGGTTTAGAAGATTTGAAATTTCTCTCTTTTTTCGGTGTTTTCTCAGCAACCAAACAGAGGTTACATATTACCAGGGAACTAGTGTTGGCAATATGCTTTGGTTTCTTTGTCAACTGAATGTGGGTCTCTTGATTTCAATTATCATGTTTTGTTTTGTGGGTTTTTCTTTATTTAGGATCATATTGATTATCAATTTATTGGTGTAAGAGATTAATAACCATTATTTTGATTACAAAATTGCATGGACTAAAGTAAGATATAGGTTTTATTGGAAATATACTCAACTTTTGAGGCAAACCCCAAATAAATGCGTGACATTTTGTTTCCAAGTCCGCTTAAGCGGGGAAACCACCGCTCAAGCGTATAATTAGTGCTCTCAGTATTTTGTTACGTTGCAGGCGTGTCCGCTCGAGCGTGAAATGCTAGCTTCCAATAATTCCACTGTAGCGTTGTAAAACTTCTGAGACTTTTCTTTTTTCGCTCGAGCGGGGAAGTTGTTGCTCGAGCGGGACTTCTCAACTATGTCTGGAGGCTTGAGCGTGGGAAGTCACGCTCGAGCGAGGAACGCGATATCATCTTTTTAAACACAGCGATTCTAGATCATTCCGAGGCATTTCTTTTTCTATTCTGCATCTACTCCCCCTCTCTCTTTGAAACCCTAAATTTCTACCATCAAATACCTCACATACACTTGAAATCCACCCGAAATCGTTTGCTAGGGACGAAGAACACTTGAAAGGTGTCATTTTCAACCGATTGAATTTTGGGTTTGCGATAGATCCGTGAAAGAGCTTGGATATTTGGCTTGATAGTTGAGGTAAGGATACTTTTATCTTTGTATTTCTTCATTGTTGAAGGGATTCCATGGCAATGTATGTGATGTGTGAACTAATTTGGGGATTTTATTGGTTTAAACTATTATTGCACATGTCTAACCTCTTGTTTTTATAATTTGTTTGAAATTCCTCAATTCCTTTTCTAAAAATGAATGTAAATGTTGTTAAAACTTAGATTGGTGATAAAAGAGAGAAAACCCCCAAAGTTGACAAAATCCTAAGTTTCTAATTGGATAGATATTACTTAATATAATGAAATTTTCTTTGGATTCATGGAAATTGGTGTATAATGGGGAGATGAAATATGGGTATTGACATGGTCTAAGAAATGGTGACTTGAATGTTATTGTTCCTTGAGTTTTATGTGTTGTTTATTTATGATGATGCTAGATGTTCAATTGTGGGATTGGAATGTGATCTAATTGTTGAGTATGCATGAGTCCATGTGTGTGTCAGTGATGAGCAAATGTAGTGTTGTGTTAGTACCCGCGTAGGGAGTTTAAAAAGGTGCCCAAATGCCCTGTCTAGGCTTATCGCTGGACAAATGTGGGAAAATGTTTTTGGGTGTCCATATAGTCCCGCTGTATAGTAGCTGGCGAAAGTGAAAAAACGGATGATTTTCTTAAGGTGCCCACTTCCCGTCGTATAGTAGCCGACGAATGTGGGGGTTGTCTTCAAAAAGTAAGAGGGTGTTTTCATTTGGATCCATGTAGTGAAATGTGTGGTTTGATTTCCATAATTGTAGATACTAAATTATTGTGCATAATGAAACAAGTTACACAAGCCTCATTGTATTTTGTGTTTCCTTATAAATTGTTAACGAACTATAATGAAAGCAAACTTCTCTATAATGTGTTATCACATAGATGCCATAGTCTTATTCATAGGATTAGATACTTGGATAAATGTACTTATACTGGGCATATGGCTCAACCTTATTTGTTTTTTAGGGATTGAAGAAGGTCAACCTCGTTGAAAGATTGGCGCAAGCACCAACCTTGTTTTCTTTTGGGGAGCTAATTGAAGTCTGGGGCTTTTAGTTGTTTTGCATTTATTTTGGGAATCATGTAATAGAACTATCTTTTGTATTTGTAATGTTGTACGCCCAAGGGGTTTATGTTCTGTTAAGTCATCTAGCTCACTGAATTGAGAAAAGACTTTTAACATCATAGAAATGTACCATTTGAAGTGTAGACACTCGATTTGTAGTTCAATGGGAAAGATAACCTTTTTTTGGGATTTCATGACCATGTTAACAGTGTGTATAACAGGGTGAATTTTTAGGGCATTACAAAATGGCACCCCAGAAGAACTATTATGCTCGCGATCTGATCATCTTAAAACAAAAGTTTATATTTTTTGAATTGTTACTGTGTATTTGAATTTGGGTTTTGATCATTAAACACAGTCAAAAAATGAAGTTACTTGGTGATGTCGTACTTGAAACATTTATCTGATTAATGTATTTCAATATTTATTTTAATAATGTTTTTCTCTTTTCTTTTGTCTGCCAGTTGAAGAGTATGTAGCAAAACCTTGCTTCCCTTCATAAATAATAGCCTTCTATGGAGCTAGAAAGGTATGCATATGTTGCAATGCTTCTTCTGTATCTGATGATACTAGAAGCAAAAGCATATTTGTTTCATTGTGGCTTCGAATGTTAACTTAATTTTGTTATTTTGCTTTTTGGCCCCTTCTTTTCCTGACAACCAAACAACCCTTACATATAGTAACAGATAGCTTCCTCGTGCCAAAAATGACTTGTGAGAACTGATGGTACATAAATAAGACATGTAGGATGGGAGTTAAAATTGAAAATACCTTAAATTTATTCTAAGAAAGGGGTTTGGGGGGCGAAAATGCAAAATAGGCCCCAAACCACTGTTGGGATGTAACAAGCAGTTTCCTCGTGCCAAAAATGACTTGTGAGAACTGATAGTACGTAAATAGGAAACGTAGAATGGGAGTTACAGTCGAAAATGCCTTAAACTTAGTCAAAAAAGGGGGTCGGCGGGTAAAAATGCAAAATAGCCCCCCAACCACTATTGGGATGCAACATGCAACTTCCTCATACAAAAAATGACTTGTGTGAACTGATGGTAGATAAATTGAACATGTAGATTGAGAGTTACAATTGAAAACGCCTTAAACTTAGTTGAAAAAGGGCATTCAGGGAGTGAAAAAGCAAAACAGTCCTAAACCAATGTATGGCTGTCACGGGAAGTATCCTCGTAACAAATACGACCTGCGGCCACAAACGGCATATAATTCGCATGTGTACTTCGGGACTTAGAGCCGAAAATGTCTTAAACTTAGTTAAAAAAGGGTTTTTAGGGGGTCAAAATGCAAAACAGCTCTCGAACCAATGTATGGGTGTCACAAGCAGCATCCTCGTGACAAATACGACCCATGGCCACAGACGGCATGTAATTATGTGATAACCACCTCCTTAATTAATTAAGCTAATTATATGATTAATGTTGATCATGTGATTATGTGTTAATTATGGTGCCATGTGTTATATGCATTGTATTGTTATTGTGAACAGATATGTATAGAGATGAAATGAACCTGTCTGATTCAATAATTTAAACAAGTTAGAACTGAATACTAGGATGAGTAATTAGAGCCTAATTCATATTGGTATAACTAAGTTTAGTCTAGTTTAGCTTAGAGTAAAATAGGTTATAATGAGAATTAATTTAATTTAAGTGAATTTGATATATTTTACATTGAACATATAATTAATCAAGGCTTAGATTAATTAGAGATTAATTATCTTCATCAATCTTATTTATCAAATTGAAACAAAGAAAAAGGAAATAAGAGAGAACTAGTGGATATTGTAGGGATAAACTTTGAGAGACTTCTAAAGAGGGTTTCAAAGAAGAGAAAAGATGAAAGCTTAGAGAAAACAAGGGAGATTGGGCTAATTTTTCATAAATCAACCAATTAACGTAAGAAGTCTCATTTAATTTCATGAACTTGAGATGTCATAGTTATCATCCTTTGGAAATTAAGTTGAAATAGAATGAATTGTTGAGGAATTAAAGGTTTTGTAGGAAGATTTAGAAGTTAAAAAGCTGTATGAACTTGTATGATCATAAAAGTGAAGAATTGGAGGAATTCTCTTAATTTGGCAACATACATGGCATGATTTTATGGAAAATGTTTTCATACACTTAAATTCTTGCATGGCCGCTCAAGATTTCAAAGGAATTTTTATATAAGGACTTGAATTGAAGCTCTCAAATTTGTATTTCATGGCTCTACAATTTTCCTCAATAAATTGATTTTGAATTGAATAATTGAGTTTAGTTGTACAGCCTTGATTTGGGTTTGATGTTAGAAATTCTAGTTCAAGGTTATTTCCATGGATTTTTGGGTTTAATTATGTGAAAAATGGATTGGTTTTGCAAATGAGTACATTGCCAAAACAAGAGCAATTTTCGGACAAGAATTTGAACCCAGATTGCACATGTAGCCTGAGGCCCCACACGTGCAGAAGAGCTCCCCTGTTTCAGCTCAGCTACTGCTTTAATTGCATGTATGGGACGCACGTGTGGTAGTGGTTCTACACGTGAGGTTTTTAGGACAGGCTCGGTTTCATTTTTGCTTCATTTTTCTGACTTTTGGGCCTCCGTTTGCATGGTTTTTAAGTGTTTTTCACATGCATACGTATCTCATGAACACAAATGAAATAAAGAACAAAAAGTTATAACCAAACAGATAAGCAAAGAATAGAAATCGAATAAGAAGCAAACGAAGTGAATAGAACCAATTGAATGAATTTGATGTAATTGAGTTGTGCTTGAATTTGTTTGTTTAGGTCAGACGTCACATCTTAAGCACGCAATTCGGGGAGCCCACTGTGAGTAACAATGTTGTAAAGCTATGCTTAATTGTAATTATTTTCTGATCGATGAAATGCACTGTTTTCTGAAATAAGTTCACTGAATGAATGATTGTCCTATTTTGTGAACCTTACTCGTGGCATCCATAGCAACTATTACTGCTACTGTTACAAAGATCTTTTTCAGTTCCAATTTTTAGAACTACTGTTACTGTATTGATGGTCACCAAATGACTGTTCGGTCTTTAAGACCTACTGTACTGTTTTGCTATTTGATGTACCATGTATGACTGCTATGATTTCCAAATGACTGATATGTTATGCGATACTGATTGAGAAAATGATTTACTAATGAAATTGATTGTTTCAATCACTACAAGGACATCACTCATAACCCCTTTACACAATTGTTATTCACTGGGCTCTAACTTATTTTTATTATATGTATATAGGTGATCAAGCACCGGATCAGACTTAGCGGCGTTGACTCGAACCTTGTTTTGTTAAGCCAACTATTGTGCCTCACTGCGAGGTTTCAAACCGTCAACTGTTAAGGCTCAGCGGGTGGTTCAGAATTCACCCTTTTGGTATTATGTTAATGTGTTATGAATGTTTTGTGACTTTTGTTAATACTGGTTTTTGATAATGGGATTTAATTCCCTAAGTCATGTTTTTATTTTGTACATAAGTGTATTATGGACTTAAGTTTTTACGTATATATCAAAGTTATTTGTTCATTTAAGTCCTTATAGCTCATTGAACATTTTAATTTATTTTGTATTGGCTTCCGCCAGCCCCATTTACTGTATTACTTTTAAGCAGGCATGTGGTAATCACAGGTTACTGGCCGGTTACGACACTAAACCTATAGGGACGAGTTTAGGTTGTGACAGAGTGATATCAAAGCACGAGTTATATCGCACACACATGTCCAAATGAGCTATAGGATGTCCTAAAAAATAAATTAGGGCATAGCATGAGTATAGGTGAGTGTGTGTGGATATGTTATATGTATATGTGTTAACATAAAAATGAGAACCATTTTTCCTATGTTTATTATTGCCATGGTTTTTATAGTGCAATGGAGAATACAAGAAATGCAAATTAAACTAAATCATAAGATGCAAGAATTGCACGGTTGAAAGGATAGTTGAACTATTAACTGAATCTTTAAGGTAACAATAAAAGAATTAACAGCTCCCACCTCCTCGTCCATCACCAGTTCAAAATGAGTCAAGTAACAATGATGACATCATAGCCCTAATACAAAAGTTCAACAAAATGAAACCACCAACGTTCCAAGGAGATCTTGAGCCACTGAAAGCCGAAGCATGGATCTTAGAAACTGAAAAATTGTTTGAATTATTCTTGTGTTCTAAGGTGCAAAAAGTGTTATTGGCTACTTTCATGTTACAAGAAGAGGCAAGGCGATGGTGGATGCTCACTCGGGACACCAATGGTTCTATGACTTAGGCTTAATTCAAGAAGGAATTCTATGACAAATATTTTCCCCAATGTGTTCAGGACTGCAAAGTATGCGAGTTTGAACAGTTGAGGCATGGTACTATGTCCATGGTCGAATATGAAGCTAAATTTACGGAGCTCGCTCGGTATGCACCGCATATGGTATATACTGACTATAAGAATGCCAGAAAATTTGATGGTGGACTCAATATGGAAGTACTTGATCGGGTCAATGTTATCAAATTAACTAAATATGTAGATGTTCTTAATAGAGCTATCATGTCTGAGGCAAATATTGTAGCTTTAAAGCAGGCTAAGACATCGGTGACTGACTAGAGGGGTAAAAGACAAGCATTTAATTTCAAAAAGGGTAAAACAACTCACAAAATAAGAAACAGAATATGGGGTGGACGAGTAGTTCTAGTCAAAGGAACAATTCTGCTTCGCCTTGTCCAGAATGTGATAGAAGACATAAAGGGGTTTGTTACAAAATTTCTAGGGCATGTTATAGGTGTGGCAAAGTGGGCCACATAATCAAAGATTGTTCTCTCACATCTCAAGGCACTAATAGACACGTAGCAAGTGCTGCAGCATCAACTGCTACACCAAAACCCAATTTTAAAGGTACAGAGAGAGAAACTTTAAGGCAAGGCCTAGTTTTTGCTCTTGTACCAGGAGATATGCAAAATACTGAGACAATAGTGTCAGGTATACTCCCTACTTGTGCTCAAAATGCTTATATTTTGATTGACTCAAGGTCTATGCATTCATTTGTATCACATGCTTTTTAAAGAAAATTATCTAGACCACTGGAACTCATGAATTATTTATTAGCTGTGTTTTCACCTACTGTGGGGTCTATGACTTGTGCATATATGTATCCTACATTTGAGATTGGAGTTGGAGATATGATTTTCTATATTGATTTGTTGCCTTTAAATCTTGATAATTTTGATATAATTTTGGGGATGGATTGGTTAACGAAATATCATGTCACTATTGATTGTATAACCAAACAAGTTGTTTTTTGCCCACCTAAATTGCCTGAATTCATATTTAATGGAATTTGTGTTGTACCTCCCCCATATTTGATTTCATCTATGAAGTATGCAAATTGATTAGAAAATGATATAAAGGGTATTTGTGTTGTGTATTGACTGTGCCTGCTGTTGATAAAGCTAATGTGGACAGTATTTTTATAGTCAGAGAATTTCCAGATGATTTGCCAGGGGTTTGATTGACGGGGAAATTGAGTTCACTATTGAGGTGATACTGGGTACACAGCTGATTTCCAAAACCCCGTACCAAATGTCGACTACTGAACTGAAAGAGTTGAAAATTCAATTATAAGAGCTGTTGGACAAGAAGTTTATCAGGCCTAGTACATCACCGTGGGGCGCTCTAGTCCTATTTGTGAAAAAGAATGATGGTTTATTAAAGCTTTGCATTGATTACCATGAATTAAACAACCTGACCATAAAGAACAAGTATCCATTGCCTCGCATTGATGACTTATTCGATCAATTGCAAGATGCCCAGGTATTTTCCAAAATTGATCTTAGACCTGGATACCACCAATTGAAAGTCAAAGCTGAAGACATTGGAAAGACTACTTTCCGAACAAGGTACGGACATTACGAATTTCTTGTTATGCCTTTTGGAGTTACTAATGCACCTGCTGTATTTATGGATCTTATGAACATAATTTTCAAGCCATTCCTTGATGAATTTATAGTTATTTTTATAGATGATATTCTGATTTACTCCAAAAGCAAAGAGGAACATGAACATCACTTAAGAATTGTTTTGCAAACCTTGAGAGAGAAGTGATTATATGCTAAACTAATGAAATGTGAGTTCTGGCTTGATAGCATTATGTTTTTGGGGCATGTGATAAATAAAGATGGTATTTCAGTTGATCTGCAGAAGATAGAAGCTGTTGTGAGTTGGCCTAGACCAACCAGTGTTACCGAGATCCGAAGTTTCTTAGGTTTGGTTGGATACTACTGAAGATTTGTGAAAAATTTCTCCAAGATTGCCACTTCCTTAGTTGACTCAGAAGGGGGTACCATTTGAATAGACTAATCAGAGAGAGTCAGCTTTTCAATAATTGAAGACTTGACTTGTGATTACACTGATTCTCACCTTACCCTCAGGTACGGATGGATTTACTATTTTTAGTGATGTATCTTATAAAGGGTTGGGGTGTATATTAATGTAGAATGGCAAAGTGATAACATATGCTTCTCGACAACTGAGACTGCACGAAAAGAATTATCCGACTCATGATTTAGAGTTTACCGCCATGATATTTGCATTGAAAATTTGGAGCCATTACCTATATGGGGCAACATGCGAAGTTTACACGGATCACAAAATTTTAAAGTATTTCTTTACCCAGAAGGAGCTGAATATGAGACAACGGAGATGACTGGAACTAATAAAAGATTATGACTTGCAAATCTTGTACCATCCATGGAAAGCTAATACTGTTGCTAATGCACTTAGTCGAAAATCAATTGGGAATTTAGCTTGTCTACTCACTGGGCAAAAAGCATTGTTACATGATCTTGAAACACTTGAAGTTGAAATTGTCTTGCGAGAACAAGGCGGGATTTTAGCTGCTATATCTGCATGGCCGACAATACTTGAAGAAATTAAAGAAAAACAATTACAATATGAGTTTCTGAAGAAAGTTGTTGAAGAAAGGGAAGCTAAACCAAGACCGGGTTTCATTTTTGAGATTGATGTGCTAAAGTTTCAAGGCCAATTATGTATATTGAATGATGTTGACTTGAAGAAGCGAGTTATACAAGAAGCTCATAGTTCAAAATTTTCTATCCATTCGGGTAACACAAAAATGTATCAAGACTTGAAGAAAAATTTCTGGTGGCCGGGTTTGAAGAAAAAAATTGCCGAATTCATGTCTAAGTGTTTACAATGCCAACAAGTCAAAGCTAAGCATCAACGACCCGCGGAATTGCTTCAGCCACTGCCAATATCGGAGTGGAAATGAGAGCATATCACTAAGGATTTCATTGTTGGACTACCTCGCTCCAATAGAGGTATGGACTTGATTTGGATAATTGTTGATCGCTTGACTAAATCTGCTCACTTCTTACCTATGAAAACATTTTATAATGCAGATAATTTGGCTACTATCTATATTAACAAGATTGTGAGATTGCATAGAGTGCTTATGTCAATTGTTTCTGATAGGGACTCAAAATTCATATCAAGATTTTAGCAAAGGCATTAGGGACTGAATTGAGATTGACCGGTTTATATCATCCACAGACCGATGGCCAATCAGAAAGGACAATCCAAACCCTGGAGGATATGTTGTATATGTGTGTACTAGACTTTCAAGAAAATTGGGAAACTCATTTGCCTTTAGCCGAATTTGCCTACAACAATAGTTTCCATTCAAGCATTGCATAGCACTATATGAGGCGTTATATGGCAAAACATGTCGGTCACCGATTTGTTGGGAAAAAGTTGGAGATTGGCCTTTACTCGAGCCCAAAATTGTGCAAGAAACAACATAAAAAATGAAGCTAATTCAGCAGCTATTGAAAAGCCCACAAAGTTGACAGAAACATTACACGGATGTTCGAAGGCGAGATAAAGAATAAGAAGTAGGCGATCATGTTTTTATTAAGGTGACATCAATGAAAGGGCAAACTCACTTTGGAACCAAGGGCAAGCTAGCGCCAAGGTACGATGGGTCGTATGAGATTATTGAAAAGATTAATCCAGTGGAATATCAGGTAGCTCTCCTTTTCGAAATGGAGCATATGCATAATGTATTTCTTGTTTTAATGTTGCGGGATTATCTCTAGGATCCTTTCTATGTTATTGAGCCTACTCACGTGTTATTGAGTAATGACTATACTTATGATGAACAGCCCATTTAGATTATTAACCATTGGATCAAGAAGTTAAGAAAAAGAAATTTCAATGGTGAAGATGGATTGGAAAAATCATGGTGGTATTCATGCAACACGGGAAAATGAAGACGATATGAAGAAAAATACCCAGACCTCTTCCCACTTGATCTTATGTTCTTCCCGGAGGAAGGTAATTGATTTTGGAGAACCAAACGTCCTAAGGGGGAGAGAATGTGACAACTACCTCCTTAATTAATTAAGCTAATTATGTGATTAATGTTGATCATGTGATTATGTGTTAATTATGGTGCCATGTGTTGTATGCATTGTATTATTATTGTGAACAGATATGTATAGAGATGAAATGAACCTGTCTGATTCAGTAATTTAAACAAGTTAGAATTGAATACTAAGGTAAGCAATTAGAGCCTAATTCATATCGGTATAACTAAGTTTAGTCTAGTTTAGCTTAGAGTAAAATAGGTTATAATGAGAATTAATTTAATTTAAATGAATTTGATATACTTAACACTGAACATATAATTAATCAAGGCTTAAGATTAATTAGAGATTAATTAACTTCCTCAATCCTATTCATCAAATTGAAACAAAGAAAGAGGAAATAAGAGAGATAGTGGATATTGTAGAGACAAATTTTGAAAGACGTCTAAAGAGGGTTTCAAAGAAGAGAAATAGAAAAGCTTAGAGAAAACAAGGGAGATTAGGCTAATTCTTCATAAATCAACCAATTAAGGTAAGAGGTCTCCTTTAATTTCATGAAATTGAGATGTCATAGTTATCATCCTTTGGAAAATTGAGTTGAAATAGAATGAATTGTTGAGGAATTAAAGGTTTTGTAGGAAGATTTAGAAGTTGAAAAGCTATATGAACTTGTATGATCATAAAAGTGAAGAATTGAAAGAATTCTCTTAATTTGGCAACATGCATGGCATGATTTCATGGAAATTGTTTTCATACACTTAAATTCTTACATGGCCTCTCAAGATTTCAAAGGAAGTTTTATATAAGGACTTGAGTTGAAGCTCTCAAATTTGTATTTCATGGCTCTACAATTTTTCTTAATAAATTGATTTTGAATTGAATAATTGAGTTTAGTTCTAAAGCCTTGATTTGTGTTTGATGTTAGAAATTTTAGTTCAAGGTTATTTCTATAGATTTTTGGGTTTAATTATGTGAAATGAAGATTGGTTTTGCAAATGAGTACATTGCCAAAATAAGGGCAATTTTCGAACAAGAATTTGAACCCAGACTGCACGTGCGGCCTGAGGCCTCGCACATACGGAAGAGCTCCCCTGTTTTAGCTTAGCTATTACTTTAATTGCATGTGTGCGATGGTGGTTCCGTACATGCGGCTAGTGCCCCCGCACGTGCGGTTTTCAAGACAGGCTCGATTTCGTTTTTGCTTCATTTTTCTGACTTCCAAGCCTCCGTTTGCATGATTTTTAAGTGTTTTTCACGTGCATACACATCTCATGAACACAAATGAAATAAAGAACAAAAATTTATAACCGAACGAATAAGCAATGAATATAAACCAAATAAGAAGCAAACGAACTGAATAGAACCAACTAAATGAAGTGGATGTAATTGAGTTGTGCTTGAATTTATTTGTTTAGGTCATACGTCACATTTTTAGCACGTAATTCAGGGAGCCCACTGTGAGTAACAATGTTGTAAAGCTATGTTTAATTGTAATTATTTTCTGATCAATGAAATACATTGTTTACTGAATGAATGATTGTCCTATTTTGTGAACTGTACCCGCGACATCCATAGCAACTATTACTGCTGCTGCTACTGTTACTGCTATTGTTATTGCTATTGTTACTGTTACTATTACTATTATTGCTACTATTATAGTGATATCTTTTAGTTCCAATCTTTGGAACTACTGTTACTGTATTGATGTCTATCAAATGACTATTCGGTCTTTAAGACCTACTGTACTATTTTGCTAGTTGATGTATTATGTATGATTGCTATGATTTCCAAATGATTGATATGTTATGCGATACTAATTGAGAAAATGATCTACTGATAAAATTGACTGTTTCATTCATTGTAAGGACATCATTCATAACCCCTTTACACAATTGTTATTCACTGGGCCCTAGTTCATTGTTTATTATATGTATGAAGGTGATCAAGCACCAGATCAGACTTAGCGGCGTCGACCCAAACCCTGTTTTGTCAAGCCAACTACTATGCCTCACTACGAGGTTCCAAACTGTCAACTGTTAAGGCTTAGCGAGTGGCTCAGAATTCGCCCTTTTGACATTATGTTAACGTGTAATGAATGTTTTGTGACTTTTGTTAATACTGGTTTTTGATGATAGAATTTAATTCCCCAAGTTATGTTTTCATTTTGTATATAAGTGTATTATGGACTTAAGTGTTTACATATATATATCAAAGTTATTTGTTCACTTAAGTCCCCACTGCTCATTGGACGTTTTAATTTATTATATATTGGCTTTTGCCAGCCCCGTTTACTGTATTACTGTTAAGTAGGCCATTGGTAATCACGGATTACTGACCGGTTACAACACTAAACCTATAGGGGCGGGTTTGGGTCGTGACAAATTTGCATGCTTACTTCAAGAGTTAAAGCCGAAAATTCCTTAAACTTAGTCGAAAAAGGGCTTTTGGGGCATAAAAATGCAAAACAGCCCCCAAACCAATGTATGGGTGTCACGGGTAGCATCCTCGTGACAAATACGACCTGTGGCCACAGACGGCATGTAATTCACATACGTACTTTGAGAGTCAGAGCTGAAAACACCTTAAACTTAGTCGAAAAAGGGTTTTTGGCAAGCAAAAATGCAAAATAGCCCCCGAAACAATGTATGGGTGTCACGGGTAGCATCATCGTGACAAATACGACCCATGGCCACAGAAGGCATGTAATTTGCACGCGTACTTTGAGAGTTAGAGTCGAAAATGCCTTAAATTTAGTTGAAAAAGGGCTTTTGGGGGAGGGGCAAAAATGTAAAACAACCCCTCAACCATTGTATGGGTGTCACAGGTAGCATCCTTATGATAAATACATGTAATTCGTATGCGTACTTTGAGAGTTAGAGCCGAAAACGCTTTAAACTTAGTCGAAAAAGGGCTTTTAGGGGGACGAAAATGCAAAACAGCCCCTAAACCAATGTATGGGTGTCACGGGTAGCATCCTTGTGACAAATACGACCTGTGGCTATAGACAGCGTGTAATTCGCACGAGTACTTTGAGAGTTAGAGCTAAAAATGTCTTAAATTTAGTCTAAAAAGAGCTTTTGGGAGGGGCGAAAATGCAAAACAGCCTCAAAACCAATGTATGGATTTCACAAACAGCTTTTTCGTGGCAAATAAGACCTATGGAGCACGACTCCATTTGGGACAACAAGCATTCTTGGTTAGCTTTCCTTTTCATAGCTATTCTCAATTTTAAGACATATACCTTGTTTTTGGAAAAGGTCTTTCTTTGAGCTCCCTTGCTAGAAAGAAAAAAATATATAAACTAAATCTTTGAATTGAGGTTTGGTTGGTTAATGTACACATAAGGGGTCGAATTTTGATTTGGGTTTTATTTATTTATTTATTTCTATGTGAGAATTGGATTGCATATTGTACAATTAATTGAATCAGAAAAGCGAAGGTTTTTTTTAGCTATGTTTATAGATAGTTTTTTTTATCAATAGAGTGATTTTGTGAAAGAATCAAGTATAACATGATTAATCCTAGTATTAAAATTAGTGAATTGGTTTCTATAGCTAAATTTGGAATTTTGGATATTGTTCTTTGGTAAGAGTTTGTTGTGTTGTGGCCACTGCAATCATATGACTGGACTTTTGAGAACTTGCCACTTTTATCTTGGTTTATCACAGTTTCCAACCACAAATGAAATCATGCTTTCATCAGTTTCTGGGAAAAAGCGAACAGAGATGAAGGTTTATAACCTTGCAATAGGGCTGGGCAACCAACCCACCCGCCCGCACAAACCGCCCGACCCTACCCTACCCGCAGTGCTTTGGGCGGTTTCGATGTAGGTAGTAGGCGGGCGGTCAAGAATTCACAAAAGCGGGTTCGGGTTGAACTCACCCGCCCAAGAACCATGATTTTTTTTTTTTAAAGAAAAAATAACTAGTTATTATTATTATTTTTTGCATTTTGGATAGATGGAGATAACTAGTTATTATTTTTATTTTTACATTTTGGATGAAAGTAAAATTTATTATATGGGTACTTATATAGATTATCATAATCTAATGATATTTAAATTATTGTTACTAGTTTCACTTTTATTTATATATATATATATATATATAAAATCATTATATTCCATTAGTCTAGTAGACACAGTTAAATATGATATTTTGAATTGTCATTCTATTATCACATTATTGCATATTAAAAACTAAATAGTGAAGATTAATCCACTATTAAAATTAGTGTTACTAGTTTGACTTTTAAGGGACTATATATATAAAATTATTACACAAGTTACAAACCCTTATAACTCCTAAATAATTAAAATTCTAGCCATGAGTTACATATGAATTTATACAAAACAATAATCAGGTAATATGTGAATGCTTCTAGCAATTAACATGTAAATAAGATCATACATATAACTTTAGAAACAATAAACATGCAAATTATGTTATAAAACTATAAAATAAAGAAGCATACAAATCATGGTAGAAACCATGAATCATGCTCATATAATTATATTAACATCACATAACCATGCAAAATTATATTAGTGTCTAGGGATGAAAAAGCAGGCCGTTTGTAAAGATTAGATTGAATGTCTAATCAAAACCAATTCAAAATAGTGGACAAAACAATTCTTTGAAACAGTTCTGGATAAATATGAATTAATATTTTATATTCATATACTAATAATAACAAACAACTACTATGTAACAGTAGGCAATAAAGATGGAAACAATGCAATTACACATGAAATTATAAATATATTAATTTACATGGGAAAAGAAAAAAAAACCCGTGGATTGTTCTAAATATCAAATAGACTGTCTATAGGCAAAAATAATAGCATCAAATCTTGTTGGTATTTATTTATTTTTATTTTTTTTTCCTAACAACAAAAAAACAAACCCATATACACATAAATTGCAAAAAATGTGGACTATTTATTATGATCATGAATTGTATATCTTGTAATTTAATTTATAACTCTTCTACAAAAAAAAAAAAAAAAGTGTTTAGAAAGTAACAAAAAATGTCAAATTTGCTTAAGTTTAAAAAAAAAAAAAAAACCGAACCCGCCCAAGACAAACCGCGAACGCATTATGCGGTTATGGGTCCATTTTCTCCAACCGCATAAGTGCGGGTCGGGTCGGTTTTGACCCGCAACCCGCCAAAACCGACCCGTGAGCAGCCCTACCTTGCAAGGATTTGGGGTTGGCTGGTTTGTTTTAAGATTAGAGAGTATTAGTGTATTGCACATCATAATTGTTGGAATACTTAGGTTCAAGATTTCAAAGCATATTTCTCATTGTAGGCCATTAATGCATTAAGCTACTTCTTTTTCTTTTAACTTTTTTTTTTTTTTTTTTTTTCATTTGTAGACATGAATTGCGGATTTGGGTAACTGTTGAGGCAGGCTGAAGTATATTTTGTGACATTAAGCAGCCAATATTTATCAAACAAGTGAGGTCCGTAAGCTAGTTTTGGGGTTAACCATGGACAATAACGCTGACAGAATTGGTAACGATTACCTGTAGTTGGTTAATTTTACACTCAGTAGTCGGTACTACAGTAGTTTTCTCTCTGATTTGTGCATGGTGGTACATCTTTTTGTATACTTACCCAAAGGTATGGTAATTTTCCTTCTTGTTCATTGGCTATTCATTGTTATGCTGCTGTTATTATTTTGTTCATTTTCTGAACTTACGGAGACATTTGAAGGGAAACTAAATCCTAGCTCTAATGTGGATTATCATCAATTTTGATTATGAAGATGCTAATCTATAATTAGTTTTCAATGCTAACATCCTTTGCATTCAAGAAAGATAAGCAAAAATGCTCACATTGTATTTTCCTCTTTTTCTCAAGCATATTTAGAGATGATTACTGAGCGTAGAAAGAAAGTGACAGATGGTATTGAAGACACGTTTGGTTTGAGAAAGAGCCAATGATTTTTACGGGAGAGGGGAGGCATGGGGTGGGTTGGGTAAAAAGATTTTGCAAATGTTTATGTAAGTATAGGAATTACACCAACCTATGGAAGTGTAAAGGTTCAAATCTTGTGTTAACTGATTGATGACTAGCAATGAAGAGAATTTGTGATGTGAAAAATGGTTCTCTCGGAACCAGTCTCATATATAGATATGAAGTACTTGAAAAATGGTTCTCTCAGAACCAATCTCATATACGTGTTGTGGAATGGGTGATAATATATACATATTGTTTTGTTTTTATACCTGTTACAAGTTGTATAGGATACTATAGACACCCCATTTTGACCGCCCCTAAGACTTGGGTGCCTCAATCTGAACACTCGATGATGAAAGTTACATTATGCAAATTGCTTGAATCTCCAGCAAAAGAATTCGGTTTTGAGCTTCAAACCCAAGCTTTCCACCCCATTTAGACCAAAACCCTTTTTTTAGCCTGACCACTCAATGAGCAGCGGGGCCACTTAATGACCAGCGGGGCTAAAAACAATTGGCTGGCCGGCCAATTGATGGTTAGCTGGCCAATTAAATGAGTAGACCGGTCAATTAATGAGTTTTCCATATAAAATATTTGTCGGCCAGCCATATTCAGTGACAGACATATATTTGTAGCTAGCTATCCCCCCATGTGCATGCCTTGCACCAGCTGTCTCTATTTAGATATTTCTGACATGAGATGGTGCTTTTCTATAAATACTTGACCATCCCTCATGGTTTTAGGTGAGAAAATTTTCCCAAGAGCCTATAGCTTGCAAAACACACTACCCCTCTCTCTTGAAATATACATACACTATCCATACACTTTCTAAATCAAAAACTTAAGGCCTGTTGCTGAGATTCTTGATCATAAATTTCAACTCTTGAGAGTGATCACCTTGTGGTTTGTGAATTAAAGAATATCTTTTCTTCAAGAGGTATAACCTTTGTCATCTTTTGCCTTGTTTACACTACTTTTTTCATTTATTTTTCTTGTTGTTTATATACTGTTTTGGACTAGTTTTAAGTGCTAAAACTTGTGATTTAAAAGCTACCAAAGGTGGAGGGGTTAACCACCCTTTCTTGAACCTTATCTCCATTGCTTATATCCTTATTTTTTCCAACTTGTTTCTTTGCTTTTAGCTACTATTTTTCAAAGTTTTTAAAGGCTAAAATATATGATTTAAAGGTCCAAAAAGTGGAGAGGTTAGCCACCATTACTTAGGCTTACTTTCTAGCTTGGTTCTCTTTCATTTTTGTCTATATTTTCCACAATTTTCAAACTGATTTCAGCATTGTTTTGTTCTATTTAGGGGCTATTTAGTGTGTTTATTTAGTTTATGCTTTGAATACTATGCTTTTATTATTGTAAGTCCTCATAGATTTGGTTGTTTAGGCCATAGACACCAATCTATTTGAGTTGATAGCTTTCTTTACATAGTTTTCATGTAAATAGTCTCACTCTTGTCATAACCACCTTTGAATAATCATCTCTGCAACCTCCCTCCATTCTTTGTTCATTTTGATTAGAGGGTTGTGTTTAACAAAAGGTTGTTGTTCAAGCATAAGAAAGAGACCTTCTATGCTTAATGGTTTAATCTCTTCGGAGATTCATTACCAAGGTATTACATCTCTCTTATACTAAGCACAACTTCTTGTTTGTCATTTCTCTCTATCACCGATGCATTTACTTCTAAAGGACTAACTTTCTAGTTAAACCCTTGAAAATCACCAAGGAAAGTGTCATTATAGCTTATTATCAAGTTTGGATTTAGAGTTATTATCGCTTATTTTGGGTTTGATTAGTCATTATTGCTCTTTTTGAGTTTGACTAGTCATTGTTGCTCATTTTGGGTTTGACTTAGAATTCATTATCGCTTGTAAATGAATTTGACTCTTCCTTTGTAATTTCCGCCGTAGAAAAGGTCTTGAAAAGGCTCATTTCTCGAGTTAAGTCAATGCTTGATACTCTTTATTGTTTTTTGAACTTAGTGGATGTATTTATCACTTTCGGACAAAAATGAAGTAAAGATAAGAAATGGAAAATTAAGGTAAAAGAGGCTAATAAAATTGGAGTAAAAGAGGTAATAAAATCGAGTTGGGTTCAATCGGACATTATACTGAACCTATTGCGTCTTAACTTATTTCATACTCTTTAGTGATGTTCATGATTCAAGAAACAATGTCCACCCGTTGCCTTAAGGTAACTCCATGATAGGGAGGAAGTGTTATTGGTCTTTCATTTCATTTCATTGAGGTTTTGTCCTATCAATTCTAAGATCATCACGCAACAAACGTACGAAAATTGATAATTTGTGAGCCGAATCTACTCCTCCCTTGATCATCTTCATGATAGGGAAGGGCAGAGAGGATAAACATCTCCTAGAAACACTCTTTTTTTGCTCTGTTTTAGCTTTGTTGCAGTATGGTAATCCCCAAAAATAGTCGGCCGGCCACTTTTATATCCGGCCGACCACTTTCTAAGGCCGATTAGCCACCTTCTTTTTGTACAGCCAGTGGCATTTTCTGGCAGAATAGAGCAGAACCTGAAGCCAAAACAGAATAATTTTCTGATTGCAAACAGAACGGATTCTGGCAGCAAACAGAGAGGTTTCCGGGAAGATGTTCTTGGTTGCGCATACGTGGCTCCTCGCCTCCCGTTCGATTAAATTAATGCTTTAAATATTAGTGTTGTAATTAATTAGTTAACTTCAATTGAATTTGTAATAGTTAGTTAATTCAGCTTATTCAGTTGTGTTGTAATAATTAGTTAATTAGGACTGTTAGGTTTTTATTGTTGGCAACTCCGTTTGACAAAACTCCTTTGAGTTGTAATTTTATTCGCATTTTTATTTCAGTGAGGCTATGAGTTTATTAGATGCAAATCCAAACCCGAATCGAGCCATGCAGAGAAGTTTGTGATGTTAATGCTTTCAAGATTGCCACTCATTGATTATTACGGGTCGAGTTGCCGGTCACCATGGCTAAAGCAAAATGCAAAATTGCATTCAAAATTGCATGTCTGCCATTGGTCGCTCGAGCCAAGAAGAGCTCGCTCGAGCGAAGGTTTGCTCGCTCGATCCAAGGAGTTCTCGCTCGAGCCAAGGATTGCATCCATACAAAAACCTGAAAGAGTGTATTCCTCGCTCGAGCCAAGGATCCGTCGCTCGAGCCAAGGCACTAGTAGAAATCATGAAAATTACTCTCCTCGCTCGAGCTAGGAAAGCTTCGCTCGAGAGAGCCTCAGAATTCGGATTTCTCAAGGAGTTTGTTTTCTTCCCAATCTAGGATTACTTTTGGTTCTCTATAAATACTTCGTTTTCTCCCAAAACTAATTGATTGAAGTCCTCCAGATCTTCTTTTTGGTTCTTAAAGATTTATATCTGGGGATATTTTGTTATTTTTTTCTTTGATGTTTTATTGAGTATTCAACTCATGGTTTAAAGAGAGTATATCAAAGGTTGTTTGTTATACACAAAAGAGAGAGTTGTTCTTCAGTTGTGAATTCTGAAGAATTCGAGCTTGAAGCTTTGGTAAAATCCGGAGTGGCTCATCAGAAAGACAATTCCGTGCTGAAGATGGGGTTGGAAGAGGCACATAGAGGTTGGTTCAATTAGGCGTTGTGGATTCGCTAGATAATTGAGAGTGATACCTATGTAATTCCTTTAAATCTTCTTAGTGGATTGTTCTTGTGGCAGTTGCCCGTGGTTTTTTTTATCACAATTGGAAGGTGTCCAATTGTGGTTTTTCCACGTAAAATCTTTGTGTCTCTTTCTCTTGATTGTTTGATTGGGATTGTTATATTTTGCTTAAAATTGGTATATAATCACAAATCAACATCTAGGGTTTCTAGATTTTTCAAGGACATTCATTCGGACCCTCTTGTGCGAGAGAAAATTTGTAACACTTGTAATATTTTGTATGTCTTTCAACTCCCATTCTTTCTCCATTTTATTTACTTGCTTACTATGGTTGCATGTAATATCATATTTTTGGTTTCATATCATTACCATGACTTGCATCCATTTTTGCATACATTAGGATTTGGCTCGTCATACTTAATAAATATTGATTATTTATTGCTTGAATACATACGCTACCATATGCTTTGAATTGATCCATATGTCATGTTAAGAAACCGAATCCAATAGTTGCATTTTGCATGTGTTGTACTAGTCACTTGCATATTAGAGCATGCATTATTCTAACTATTTTCTTCTATTTGGGCTTATCTCGGTTGAGTATTAGGTGAGCATTTCTTGCTTTAGCATATTGCGTGAGTGTTTGTGTTGCCATATCAAGCATATTACTATGAGGCTAAGTGCTTATTTGATATACCTCTTGAATGCCGGTGGATGAAACCTATTTCGCTTAATTTGAGATGATTTTGATTAATGTACATATGAGCTCGCTTTTTCAAGTAGCACATATTCAAAATTCTTTTCAAAACAAATATAAAATCAAAGCATTCCAAGGCATTCCAAAGTAGATGACATAGTCTATACTTGTGTGCCTCACATAGTAATGTTAGCATAATAATCGGAATAAGAGTATATAATGTACATAAAAGTCACATCATGATTAGTAGAGGCCGGTTTTTGATCAGGTGAGAGGGGTGCTCAATTCATGACATCCCCCTCTCATACCTATGTTCCCAAGCCAAGATACTTTGGTTATGATGGACAAGTGGTCTTTGGCACAAGTCACAGGTTTCCTAAATTTCTCAAAAAAAATTTAGGTGGTGACTCTGAAATTTGGCAATGCGGTCCATTTTTGGCATCTCTGCTGATAAATAGATTTTCTAAGATTTGTCGGATTTGAACTCTCATTTGTGTTTTTTTAATTTCACATTGCACTTGTGAAATTAGATTCAGAACCACACTACAACATTTTCTTAGTTTAGTGACATTTGAAAGTGCCACAAAACTATTCTTCTAATGGCATTTTTTGGTCTTGTAGCATTTTGAACAAGTGCTACTTCTATCGGTGCCACGGTAGATACGAGTGCCACGGTAGATACTTGCAAGTGTTACTGCACCATCATGGCTAAAAACTTTCAATGACATTTTAATGTCATGGTAGATATTATTTGTGGCACTATCAAGTGCCATTAAAAAAAGAGTTAGTGACACTTATAAGTGTCATTACACCATCAAGACTAAAACTTTTTAGTGACACTTTAATGTCATGGTAGGCACTATTCGTGACGTTATCAAGTGTCATTCATGACGATAATTCGTTGGAGAACAATTTGATTCGCTCTTGCGGAGACTCGAACCGCCAACCTCCCGCACCATAAATCTTATACACCACACTCTTCCCACTACACCTCTATAGCACCACATGATTATATATGCAACATATATTATTTATATAGTACATACATCTATATTAATATGTATAAACATAATTATTTTATTGAACATAATTTATGTAAAATAAACTATTTACTATCAAAATAAAAAAAAAAGACCACTTTTGGCGACTACAAGTATTTTTTAGTTGTCAATTCTATACTTTTGGCTACTAATTATTTTTTAGTTGCTAAAAAACTTAACTTTTGTCGACCAAAATTGGATTTGGTCGCCGAAGATGCACTTTCAGCTACCAAAATTTTGGTCACCAAAAAATTTTATTCCCGCCTTGGGATTTTAGTTCTCCCGCGCTAAAAATGACCACTTTTGGCGACTAAACTTATTTTTTAGTCGCCAATTGTAGACTTTTGACTACTAAAATTTTTTTTGGCACCAAAAAGCTTTACTTTTGGCTACTAAAATTTTTTTAGTCGGTAAAACCCATATAATCAGCGACCAAACTTATTTTTAGTCGCCAATTGTAGACTTTTGGCTACTAGATTTTTTCAGTCGCCAAAAGTTTTACTTTGGGCTACTAAAATTTTTAGTCACTAAAACTCATATAATCGTGACCAAACTTAGTTTTAGTCGCCAATTGTAGACTTTGGCTACTAAAATTGTTTAGTCGCCAAAAGCTTTACTTTTGGCAACTAATCTTTGTTTTGGTCATTAAGTTATACTTGCAGCGACCAAATTTTTTTGGTTTGGAAATTTAGTCGCCGAATATGCTTTTTCCTATAGTGTATATTGAGTTTAATTCATTTATTTTTAATCATTTACTACATTTTAAAATTTTAGAAAATATATTGATATTTTTTGTTTTTTCAAAAATGTCATTATAAGCTTGGAAAGTTTTTGACTTAGTGGCATTTCTCAAAATGCTATAAAATATTTGTTAATGACACTATTCACCTAAGTGCCGTAAAAAGTAATTTGCACCTACCTAGTGTCCTGACATTTTTTAAAAAATGCCATTACAACTAAAGTTTAGTAGCATCTGTTGGTAAATGTCACGAACATAATTTTTTGTGTCATTATTTTATAAAATGCCATAAAATTTATGTGACATTTCTTTATTGAAATACCACTAGAGCCTTATATGTTTTGTGGTTCTATGGCATTTTTCTAAAACATTTAATACCAATTTTTATTTTTGTGGCATTTTCTAAAAACATGCTATTAGTGTAGTGTCACTAAAGTGTAAATTTGTTGTAGTGACATTTTTGTTGTAGTGAAATGACACTTTTTTTTAATTGAAATGCCACTAGAGCCTTGTATGTTTGTGGCTCTATGACATTTTTCTAAAAAATGCCACCAAATATTCTTTTTGTGACATTTTTTAAGAACATGCCACTAGTATGGTGTCACTAAAATATGTTTTTGTTGTAGTGTTGTGACACTTGTTCATTGAAATGTCACTAGAGCCTTTTATGTTTATCGTTTTGTGGCATTTTTCAAAAACGTGCCACTAAATATCATTTTTGTGGCATTTTCTAAAAATATGCCATTAGTGTAATGCCACTAAAGTATGTTTTTGTTGTAGTTTTGTGACATTTGTTTATTGAAATGTCACTAGAGCCTTTTATGTTTGTCGTTTTGTGGCATTTTTCAAAAACGTGCCACTAAATATCATTTTTTGTGGCATTTTCTAAAAATATGCCACTAGTGTAGTGCCACTAAAGTATGTTTTTGTTGTAGTGCCACGGGAGTCCAAACTGTAGGGCTATCGTATCCGAGGAGACTAAACCCCTCCGAGGAGCACGAAAAATCAGCTATAGACACATACAGGTTATGGACAAATTAATTAAAATAAAAATAAAAAAACATAAAATGATGTTTTTGGCGATTAAACAATTGGTAGCCAAAAATAGAGTTAAATATTTTTAGCTACTAAATCGTTAGTAGCTAAAAAAAAAATTAAATGGAAACAAATATTTTAGCGACTAAATATTTAGTAGCTATTTAAAAAAGACTTTAGGTGACTAATGATTTAGTAGCCAAAAACAAAAAAAAAAAAAAAAACAAAAGAAAGAGGAAAAACACTTTTGGTGACTAAATATTTAGTCACCAAAACATAAAAATTATATGATAGGCGACTAAAACTTTAGTAGCTAAAAAAAAAATAAAAATTGGACTTTAGGTGACAAAACTATTTAGTGGCTAAACAACAAATTGGACTTTAGGCGAATAAACATTTAGTATATAAAAAAAGTTAGATGAACAAAAAAACAAATTTCGCGACTAAAATTTTGGTCACCCTAGATAATTCAAGTATTGGCGACAAAAATTATAGTAGCTGAAAATGTGATGTTAAATTAAATTGTAAGCTTTTGGCGACTAAAAGATTAGTTGCCAATTTAGCCTTTCAACGACTAAAGATTTTGTTTGTCGCCAATACCTTTACTTTTGGCGACTAAAAAATTAGTCGCCAATTTATGACTTTCGACAACTAAAAAATATTTAGTCGTCAGTACCTTCCCCGGCAATCTTCCAGCGACAAAGCTCGCGACCAAAATATTTAATCGAGAAAATATTTCGGCGACTAAAATTTGACTTTTAATAACTAAAAATTTAGTCGTCAAAGGTACAATTTGTTGTAGTGGTTGCAAAGGAGTTAATTGAGCCAAGTCCATCATTGTAAAGATACTGAGACACTACAACAAAAACATACTTTAGTGACACTACACTAGTGGCATATTTTTAGAAAATACCACAAAAAATGATATTTAGTGGCACGTTTTTGAAAAATGCCACAAAACGACAAACATAAAAGGCTCTAGTGACATTTCAATGAACAAGTGTCACAAAATTACAACAAAAACATACTTTAGTGGCACTACACTAGTGGCATATTTTTAGAAAATGCCACAAAAATGATATTTAGTGGCACGTTTTTGAAAAATGCCACAAAACGACAAACATAAAAGGCTCTAGTGACATTTTAATGAACAAGTGTCACAACACTACAACAAAAACATATTTTAGTGATACCATACTAGTGGCATGTTCTTAAAAAATGTCACAAAAAGAATATTTGGTGGCATTTTTTAGAAAAATGTCATAGAACCACAAACATACAAGGCCCTAGTGGCATTTCAATTAAAAAAAAGTGTCATTTCACTACAACAAAAATGTCACTACAACACATTTACACTTTAGTGACACTACACTAATAGCATGTTTTTAGAAAATGCCACAAAAATAAAAATTGGCATTAAATGTTTTAGAAAAATGCCACAGAACCATAAAACATATAAGGCTCTAGTGGTATTTCAATAAAGAAATGTCACATCAATTTTATGGCATTTTATAAAATAATGATACAAAAATTATGTTCGTGACATTTACCAACAGATGCCACTAAACTTTAGTTGCAATGGCTTTTTTTTAAAAATGTCAGGACACTAGGTAGGTGCAAATTACTTTTTATGGCACTTAGGTGAAAAGTGTCATAAACAAATATTTTATAGCATTTTGAGAAATGCCACTAAGCCGAAAACTTTCCAAGCTTATAATGACATTTTTGAAAAAACAAAAAATGCCAATATATTTTCTAAAATTTTAAAATGCAGTAAATGATTAAAAATAAATGAATTAAACTCAATATACACTATAGGAAAAAACATATTCGACGACTAAATTTCTAGACCAAAAAAATTTGGTCGTTAAAAGTATAGCTTTCAGCGACCAAAAACAGCATAAGTTGCCAAAAGTAAAGCTTTTTGGCGACTAAACAATTTTAGTAGCCAAAAGTCTACAATTGGCGACTAAAACTAAGTTTGGTTGCTGATTATATGAGTTTTAGTGACTAAAAAAATTTTAGTAACCCAAAGTAAAACTTTTTGGGGACTAAAAAAATTTAGTAGCCAAAAGTCTACAATTGGCGACTAAAAATAAGTTTGGTCGCTGATTATATGGGTTTTACCGACTAAAAAAATTTTAGTAGCCAAAAGTAAAGCTTTTTGGTGCCAAAAAAAATTTTAGTAGCCAAAAGTCTACAATTAGCGACTAAAAAATAAATTTAGTCGCCAAAAGTGGTCATTTTTAGCGCGAGAGAACTAAATCCTAAGGCGGGAATAAAATTTTTTGGTGACCAAAATTTTGGTAGTTGAAAGTGCATCTTCGGTGACCAAATCCGATTTTGGTCGACAAAAGTTAAGTTTTTTAGCAACTAAAAAATAATTAGTAGCCAAAAGTATAGAATTGACGACTAAAAATATTTTTAGTCTCCAAAAGTGGTCTTTTTTTTATTTTTATTTTGGTAGTAAATAGTTTATTTTACATAAATTATATTCAATAAAATAATTATGTTTATACATATTAATATAGATGTATGTACTATTTAAATAATATATGTTGCATATATAATCATGTGGTGCTATAGAGGTGTAGTGGGAAGAGTGTGGTGTATAAGGTTTATGGTGCGGAAGGTTGGCGGTTCGAGTCTTCACAAGAGCGGATCAAATTGTTCTACAACGAATTATCGTCATGGTAGGCACTTGATAGCGTCACGAATAGTGCCTACCATGACATTAAAGTGTCATTAAAAGGTTTTAGTCTTGATGGTGTAATGACACTTATAAGTGTCACTAACTCTTTTTTTAATGGCGCTTGATAGTGCCACAAATAATATCTACCATGATATTAAAATGTCATTGAAAGTTTTTAGCCATGATGGTGCAGTGACACTTGTAAGTATCTACCGTGGCACCGATAGAAGTGGCACTTGTTCAAAATGCTACAAGATCAAAAAATATCATTAGAAGAATAGTTTGTGACACTTTCAAATGTCGCTAAACTAAGAAAATGTTGTAGTAAGATATAAATATAAAAAAATATATTAAATTTATATACATAATGATATATTTATATTGTACTTATCATTTTTATATAGGATGCCCATTAAAATAAATGTCATTATTGTAGTTATAAAAATTCTATATGAATACTATAGTATTTTTCACTTAATTTTAGATTTGCTTTAAATTGACTTGAAACTTCTAATTTGGATTATGGACGATGTTCCTCCATCATGTCTAGCTTCACTAGTTGCGCTGATTGTCCTAGTCATGTGTAATGGTTTTTGGCCTTTTACCATCTAAAAAAAATAAAAAAAAATTATTTATGCTATTAAAACATAACTCTTATTCTTATTAACTCAACAACATTGTAATCCTTACCGTAAATGAAGAATGATCATTGCATAGTGATACTGTAGAGTGGTATCACCGTTATATTTAATATTTACTTTCGTGCGTGTATAATAATTTCTACAGAGAACATACATTTTATTGATGATCTAGAAATGTTCTCTCTAACAATCTGCTATATCACATGTTATTATTAAAATTTGGCAGAACTCAATAAAAAAAATCTTGCAAATTTTATCAATCAATTTTTATTCTTACACAAATAATAATAATAAATTCGGACACAATATTTTTACATAAATATAAGACTCATTTAAAATAATTTAATTTTATGATCAATTTATATATTTCTAAACTTCTCATTCACCATTTTTCAAACCTTATTGTATTAATTTATTTGGACCCATGATAGTTGGCTCCCCTAGGGTGCCCTTGATCATTCTTGATCATGGATTGTGTTGTGTGGAATAGTCGCTGGACACAGGTCACAAAGGTGTATGGGCCCTCCATATACAAGTGGGCAGGACAAAGGACTGTAAAATCTTCCTCTTGTAATTGACACTTGTTATAATGAATGGAGTGCATTGTGAACTTGCTTTTAAGACTAGAGTACTGACCTCTTCATCTTCAACCTTTTGTCTAGAGTATTTTTTTTGGTCATACTTTTTTGACCGGCCGGTTTGTTTGGCTTATGTGTTGGTAACTCATTTTTTCTTGGTAATAATAATAGTTGGAATGTATTGTAAAATAGTAAAGAGTGTATTAAAATTATAAATCTTTTGATACACTCTTTACATATCCTCTACACATTTTTTAAGGAAAAATTCAATATCAGTGTAGATTTCTAAAATAAAAAAAAAAAATACAAATAAGTGATAAACTTTATTTGCATTAATAATTAAAGTTATAAATTTTTTTTATGACTCTGTAATAATTTTTAAATTATATCACTGATCCACAATTTTACCTTTTTTTGTTTTTTTTTTTTTAACACTATCACCTGTTCTACGAGTTGATTTTATAGTTTTCTAATAATTTTTTTTACAATCCCAATTGGTAGCTCGAAATCAACACGGCTCGAATGGCTTGAGTCCAAACGACGTCATTTTCGAATTTTTTTTTCTTTCTTTTTCTCTTTGAAGATGAAAAAAGATAAAGAATAGAGAGAGAAAAAGAAAGCTGGGTTCATCTTCATCAACAATAACAGAGAGAGAGGAACAGAGTTCATCTTCATCATCAACAAAACAGAGATCTTCGTCAATATCAACATCTCATCAACAATAACATAGAGATCTTCATCCACATCAACAACATCTTCATCATCAACACATTATTATCATCAATAATTTTTTTTTTTCAGATCCAGATCTACTTGGAAAAAAAAAAAAAAAAGAAGTTTGAAAGAGGAGAACAGGCCGTCGATCGCTGCCACCATCACCGACTTCTCTTCTCTCCTCTCTTTTTTCTCTATCTCTGTCTCTCTATCTCTCCTCTTCTCTTCCCTCTCTGTCTGTGTTCGAAAGAATGAAAAGGAAAGAAAGAAAAGAAAAAAAAAAAAATACTGCCCAAAACGACGTCGTTTTAGATAGTTCAGGCCATTCAAAGCGGACGAAATTCGAGTTATGAGTCACTTTTCTTTTTTTTATGAACAAATAAAAGAAAAAACTGAGATATTTATTCTCAAGCTGGCCACAAAGATGACAATCAAATGACATCTTAGACGTCGGTTCAAAGATTATCATCCGTACTAAAGGAGAAGCACCAAGTGCTAATTATAGTCAAGTACATAATCAGTGACTAATGACTTTACTTTAGCATTAAC
This sequence comes from Camellia lanceoleosa, assembly GCA_025200525.1. NCBI lineage: Eukaryota > Viridiplantae > Streptophyta > Magnoliopsida > Ericales > Theaceae > Camellia > Camellia lanceoleosa. Next base: position 156,861,153 of record CM045758.1, read on the forward strand.
ATCAACATCATTAATTTGTACCTACTCTACAAAGCTGTACGGGGAGATGCTTAATTAATTAATTTAAGAGATTGTTTGGACTGATATAAATAATTATATTTTTTTGAATTTTTATGAAATATAAATTGGATATAGATTGGATTTAAAATGATGTAATAGAGAAATGATATGAGTTAAATAAGATAATATAACTTAAATAGAATAATAACTTTTTAAAATTATGACAAAGAAGGCCTAAATGTTATTCTGACCCCTTTTTGTATTTATGCTTTCATTTTTATTTATTTATTTTTTTGTTTTTTGGTTGTTGTTGTAGTATTAGGAATGAAATGACAACTGTAAAAGTTAAAAGAATTGCATATTTAATTTTTTTTTACTATTAATTAATAAGATAAGAGCAAAAAGATACAAGCACAAATCATAATAAGGAATATCATTTAAATATTACAAGGGTTCTGCTAACAATTTTAAAGGCCGTAAATAAATACTATGAAATATCAAAATATTAATTACACATATCTCAAAAATATTTTAATATATTTTTTACATGCTTTTTTAAACACTAGTTGCAACCCTAAGGATTGTTTTTAGTATCTTTTATTATAATTAAATAAATGACTGTAGTTGGGTATTCAACAGGAAATAAATAATTTCAGGATGTGGGTATCCTTGTCATGATCATTGCTAGGAAAATGATGTTTTGCACTAAATAAGTGCTTATCTATTTATTTTATTTTATTTTATTTTTTTTTAAAAGAGCATAGCATAGATGTGCTTTATTATTATTATTATTATTTTTCATTAACTTGTGGGTGGCAAACTTTTTACTATGGAAGATCTTACTATGGAAGATCTTACTGTAAAAGATATTTCACTACCTATAGAAGACTCCTTGAAAAAAAAAAATCTCAAGGGGGTTGGTAGGGTCTTGTTTACACTAATTGTGATACGAGACTTTCTAATTTTAAAATTTTTATCTCATATTTTAATATATTTCAATTATATTGTGTTTATAAATTTTTATATTTTAAAATTTTTACAATATATGACTGTCGATACATTCAAAATGCGGGATATGAATTTTTGGAACAGGAAATTTAAAAATTTTATTATGGCCAACAACCTTGAATAGTAAAGGTAGATTAAAAAGGTAATCGTTTCGAATTTAGTTGTGCACATGCTAATTAAGATGTGCTAATTAGATTGCTGTGATTACATTACAAACTAAAACTTTACATAAAATTAAGGAAAATAATATATAAGTTTACTTTTTAATTGAATGATGTATAAGTGAGATGACTGGTTAATGATTAGAGAAAATATGAGGAAGAGTTTGTTTTAGATATTGAGTTTGAAAAATGAGCTTAATTTTTGAGTTATAGTAACACTACCTTAAAGTTAAATTTAGAAATCGTTTTGTATGCAATTAAAAAAGTTATATGTTTTTCTAATTTTTTTATTTAAATTTGTGTCAAATTTTTTACTTTTCAATTCCTCTAGTTTAGAAGAATCGAAAAAGTTTAAAAAAAAAATTGAAAATAAAAAAATTCAATAAATACAAAACTAACTTCTTCATTTTTTATTTTATTATCTTTAGTAGATTTTTTCCCCTTATTTTTTTAGTTCGCCTAAAGATTTTTGAAATTTTTTAAAACAAATTCACTAAAATAAAAAAAAAAAAGTTACTAAAAAAGTCAATCTCAAATGAATCCTAAGTAGGGTTTAAGAGATGGACTCGTACAAAAATAACATTTAGATTGTAGAAATTTTATAGTATATATAGTGTAACAATCAAATGAGAATTTTTCACAATAGATGCCTAAATTTCATCCTTTTAATTCTTAAAATTGGAATAAAAATATTAGGGGTAAATTACACCGACTTCCTTTAAAGTTTGAACAAAATACATTAAATTCATAGTTTTGATATAATAGTACCAAATTTCTTTTATGTAGACTAACATGACCGAAACTAATGCAAATAGTATGAAATCACAAAAATATAAATTAAAATATTAAACAAACTTAATGTAATTATGTCAAAATCATAAAATTTATTGTGTTTGTTTCAAATTTCAGGGAAATATGCAGAGGGCACATTTGATTGCATGATTATTTTTAATTAAATTATTCATAGAATTATAAGTATACATTATATCATGCAAATAGATGTGATAAAAGATTAGTACGTGATAGTATTATAAAGGCCAAATTACACAAATAGTCCCTATAGTTTGGGGCTTGTGTCACTTTGGTCCCTGACTTTTCAATTGTGACACATTTGACCCTGAATTTTGAATCTTGTTCCAAATAAGGACAATAGAATATATAATTAGATTTTTCAAGGGTAAAATTGTCAATTTGATAAAATATAAACTAATTTGACAAAAATAAATGTCAAACAAATATTTTTCAATTTTTAAAAATTATTTCTACCTGCTAAAAATAAAATTATGTAAAATTGATAAATCTTTTAGACATTTATTTATTTTTTTTACCAAATTAATTTTTATTATGTGTTTGAATGATGATCATGTAAAATTAATTTAAAAAAATTAATCATGTAATTTTTGTTAATTTTACATAATTTTATCATTGGTGGATAAAAATAATTTTAAAAAAATTAAAAATATTTTTTTGACATTTATTTTTGTCAAATTAGTTTATATTTTATCAAATTGATGATTTTACCCTTGAAAAATCTAATAATATTTTCAATTGTCCTTATTTGGAACAAGATTCCAAATTCAGGGTCAAATGTGTCACAATTGAAAAGTCAAGGACCAAAGTGACACAAATCCCAAACTATAGGGACTATTAGTATAATTAACCCTATTATAAAAGGCGAATTACACCGACGGTTGGACTTGTATCATTTTAGTTTTTAATTTTTTATTTATGATACACTTGATTTTAAATTTTAAATTTCATTTTAAATAAAGACAAGCGAAGATATTGTTGCTCCATTTCAAGACAAAGTTATCAATTTGATAAAATATAAATTATTTTGATAAAAATAAATATCAAAAAATTATTTTTGAATTTTAAAAAATTATTTCTACCCACTAAAAATAAAATTATATAAAAATGATAAATCTTTTACATTTTTATATTTTTATTTTTTTCACCAAATTAATTTTTAGTATGTGTTTGGTTGTTTTTGTTGATTTTTGGATGAATATCATGTAATTAATAGTTGCATTTGTTGTTAACAGATTTTATTTTTATTTTTATTTTTGTTTTTATTTTATTTTTTTATGGTTATCATGTAATGGATGGTTATTGGACTTTTAATGTGTAATCGATATATTTAATATATGATTTTTTTTTTTTGATTTAATGACATCAAAATTTTTGTCACGTTTGACTTTTGAAAAAATATAAACTAATTTAATGAAAATAAATATCAAAAATGATTTATTTTAAAAAATTATTTCTGCCCTCCCAAAATATAAAATTATATAAAATGATATGTTTTTAATTTTTTTCACTAATTTAATTTTTAATTTCTTAAATTTTTTTTTTTCTAAAAATAGATTTTGAAAATCAAACCAAAGAGAAATTCATAACCAAAAAAGTTTCAACATTATTCATTAAAAAAAAGTCATTATATTTCAAAAACCATACAAGTTAACTAATACAAAATAAGTTGTATGACGACTTTACCCTTGAAAATGGATCGTTTGCGAATGAAATATCTTTGATTGTCCTTATTTGAAATAAGATTCAAAATTTATGATTAAATATATCACAATTAAAAAATTATAAATCAAAATAGCACAAGTTTAAAACTATAAAAATTGTTAGCGTATTCCGCCCTATTACAAAGGATAAGTTACAACATGCGAGAAAAGATTAGATTGGGTTTGAGATTATTTGTATTATATTTAGATAAAATGAGATAAATGATAAAATAAGGGAATAAATTATTTTTAACCATGGGATGGAGTAAGAAAATAATTCATATCGCCTCTAATACCAAATTTTATGTGGTGTTATAGAACTCTTCATTTAATCTCTCATGGGAATATTAAAAGGACCGTGATTGGTAACTCGAAAATCAGCCTCTCGAATCGCCTGAAACCTCCAAAACGACGTCGTTTTAGGATTTTTTCATATTCTCTTACCGGTAAGATAATATTTCGGGCTATTCGCGCTCTACATATTCGCGCTCTCGCGTATTTTCCATATTAAAATTATTCAAAAAATCTATGCCATGCTCACCAAATGCGAGCTAAAAAAATGTGAAACTCAACTTTCTCTAACCCACAACTCTTTGAAAAATTAATAGATTTTTCTCATAATATCATATAAAATTGTCTATATAGTACTTCATTAATGAAAAATCACAATACATACTAAGTGAATAATAATTTTTTCACTAACTACTCTACAACAGTTTGTTAATATAGTGATGTTATACAAATAAAAAAGTTTATATAAAAAATTCATACAAAATGAGATGTGAGATATGTGTCCATTCAATTCAAACCAAAATGTCATAAAATTAATTTACAATTTTCAAAATGCTACTACAACTGCTAGTGCAAGTTTTTTCAAGTTGTAAGTGATAGAAAACTTTGCAGAACATAAACTAAAAACCATTAAAGATTCAATTCTATACATGAAAACTATATGAATTTCTACTATACAAAATAAGTGTATACATACCTTGATTCATGATAGTATGAAATCATCATTTAAAAAAAAAAAAAACCTTGAATAGAAAATTTTGATCTTCAAGTTATTTATTTGTCTAAAATCTTTAAATCACTTCTCTCTCTCTAGGCGATGGTAGCCTTCTTGTGGTGACAACTTGAGTTTTGTGATGAAGAGTGTGATTTGGGACCTTACACTATTTATACTAGTATTCTTTCCATCAAAGAATCAATTCATTTAATGAATTTCATTAAATAGATTAATGTATCTTTTACATTCATGATACATAATGCATCTTTTATATTAATGAACTCATTAGATAGATTAATGTATCTTCTACATTCATAATAGATATATAATACATCTCTAAGATTCATTCATAATGAATCTATCGCATTCAATGCATTGACACTATCTCCATTAGTCTTATATACATTATTTATATATAGGTGCATTCATCAATAATTAGTCACCATCTAATTGATGTACATGTATCTTACTTAATGAGATGAATATAGTATAATCATGCATAAGTCACATTAAGCCGTATTTAGGAAAAATTCTTACAATCTCCCACTTGGCTTGCATGATTATATTACGTCACTGCATTATCATAATATGGCCAACGTCCTCCCACTAGAAGATTGCACCATCACTATTAGATTATGTTCAATAAAATTATTAGCACCAAATCATTGTAGTAAGTGATTTACACATTGATCAAGATTGTTCAATGGTTATAGTGTTAATATTTTCCGTCAACATGAATAAGTGAATCTTAAATCACAGAGATGATATTAGCAACATAATGGTAATTAATGCTAATTCATCTATAACGATCCCATTGTTTATATCTTCTTCTAAATTGTGCACAAGTATGAAGAATGAAAACAACAAACATAATCATTACTAACATAAGATGATTATAATATAACAATTATCATACACTCATTTCAAGTCTAAACATGATAAACTTTCTATTAAGCCCATGTGCGCAACATGTTCTTGAATGAGCTTAGGTGTAAAACCTTTAGTTAAAGGATTTGCCAACATGAGTATAGTGCCAATATGAGAGATGAAAAGAGTCTGATTCAGAACCCTTTCTTTAACAACTAGATACTTGATATCAATATGCTTTGATCCTCCTGAAGTTTTGTTATTATTGGAGAACCAAACAGCAGCATCATTATCACAATAAATCTATAAGGGCCTCAAAATTGAATCAACAAATTGTAATCTAGATATGAAATTCTTTAGCCATACTATATGACATGTGGCTTCATAACATGCTATGAACTCTGTCTCCATAGTGGAAGAGGCTGTCAGAAACTGCTTATGACTCTTCCATGAAATGGATCCATTAGCAAGCGTAAAAATGTACCCAGAAGTGGACTTTTGAGTGTCTTTACATCCAGGATAATCAGTATCTGAATAACTAATTACTTCAAGGCTGTCTGTTTTTTTATCAAGGCTGTCTGTTTTTTGATAAATGAGCATGTAATCCTTAGTGCCTTGTAAATAGCGCAACACTTTCTTAACTGTTTTCCAATGATCAAGTCTAGGATTGCTTTGGTATCGACCAAGCATACCAATTACAAATGCTATGTTAGGACGTGTACAAACTTGGGTATACATAATGCTCCCAACTGCAGAGGCATAAGAAATTTCTTTCATTTGTTCCCTTTCTGAATTGTTTCTGGGACACTGAAATTCACTAAATTTATCATCCTTAACTATAGGGGCAACACTACTTGAACAGTTCTGCATGTTGAACCTCTTAAGAATCTTTTCGATATAGGCTCTTTAGGACAATCCTAAAATACCACGAGAACTATCTCAGTGAATTTCTATCACAATGACAAAAGAGGCTTCACCAAGATCTTTCATTTCAAAATTTCTTTGTCTCATGTATCATTTCCAAATTATTGCTAGCAAGCAATATATCATCAACATATAAAACTATAATGCAGATATTGCTCCCACTGATTTTAAGGTAGATACATTGATCAACCACATTATCCTTAAAATCAAATTTGGTAAGTATTTCATGAAATTTAAGATACCATTGTCGAGATGCCTGCTTTAGACCATATATGAACTTCTTAAGCCTACAAACCATATTTTCCTTGCTTTCATTCTAAAAACCTTCAGGTTGGTCCATGTAGACCACTTCATGCAAGTCACTATTGAAAAAGGCTGTTTTAACGTCTATTTGATATAACTCTAAATCATAATTAGCTACTAAGGCCATGACTATTCTCAAGGAATCCTTATTAGAAACAGAAGGATAAGTTTCCTTATAGTCTATCCCTTATCTTTTAGTGTATCATTTAGCAACTAATCTGAGCTTGTATCTTTCGACATTGCCTTTAGGATCACGCTTGGTTTTAAAAACCCATTTGCATCCAACAGTTTTGGCTCCCTTAGGCAATTCTACAAGATCCCAAACATTGTTATCTTTCATAGATTTTAACTCATCTTTCATGGCATTTAACCATTGGGTTGAATTTCCATTATTCATGGCTTGGGTATAAGAAACAGGATCGTTCTCCAAGCCTATATCACACTCATTTAGGTAAATCTCATAGTCATCTGATATGGATGGTTTCTTTTCTCTTTGTGATCTGTGTAAATGTTGTTTTGCAACTGAGACAACTTCTTTTTCAATGTGAGAAATCTCTTGAGTACCAATAGGTTCAGGTACTACATTTTCTTGGATAATCGTGTAAGGCGTAAAAGTACGATTTTCCTCCAAATAAACATTTTTGAGATTCATACTCCCACTAATGCTTTCATCCTCCAAGAACACAACATTTCTAGTTTCAACAATTCTTGTTCTATGAGCGGGACAATAGAATCTAAAATCCTTTGATCTCTCAGGATATCCAATGAAAAAACAACTTATAGTTCTAGGGTCTAATTTCTTTATTTGTGGGTTGAAAATTTTTGCTTCAGTAGGACAACCCCATACATGTAAATAATTCAAATTAGGTTTCCTACCAACCCACAACTCATAAGGAGTTACAGGCACAGCCTTACTATGATTTTGCTTAGGTGTACTAGGCATTGTGTAGTTAGTAACAATACTATTCTCAGCAAAAAATGAAACAAAAGCACTTGGATTTTGACCCGACTCAGTGAATGTACCATAATATTCACCACCTCTATCAGATATTACACTTTTAATCCAACTGCCAAGTTGATTTTCAACTTCAGCTTTATAGAGTTTGAACATATCTAGTGCTTCTGATTTTTTACGAATAAGATACACATAAGTATACCTAGAAAAGTCATCAATAAAAGTAATAAAATATTTATGTCCAGAAATAGTTTGAACAGTAAAGGGACTACATATATCAATATGAATTGTGTCTAATAATTCAGTAGTCCTAGTAGCACCCTTTTTCTTTGTCTTTGTGTATTTTCCTTTAATGCAATTGTCACGACCCAAACCCGCCCCTATGGGTTTAGCATCAGAATCGCCGATGTCTGTGATTACCGAAGGCTGCTTAAGCTGTAATATGATGTCTACAGGTGGCATGGAAGCCAAAACAGTAAATGAAAGATGTCCAATGAGCTATGACAGTCTGTATGCAAAAGGACTTTTCATAACATGTTCATATTCCATAATCAGTACATATGTATACACCATATGTACAACATTCAGAGTACAGTACAACTCTCATACAGTCTATACAAAACAGAAATAGAAAGGGGGATTCTAAAACACCCCTAAACAGCCTTAGCTTAGCAGCACTTAGAACCTCGCAGTGAGGCACAATGGTTGGCTTGACAAAAAGGGAGTCTAACCCAACGCTCTTAACTCCGATCCGGTGCCTGGACACCTACATATATATATAAACAGTGAGTTAAAGCCCAGTGAATAACATATGCGTAAAGAGCTTAAGAATGAATGTCCTTTCAGTATTTAAAATAGTCAGTTATAATAGTATATCAGTCATTCAGTCATAGCAGTCATATGTGGTACATCCAATAGCAAAACAGTACAGTAGGTCTTAACAGACGAGCGATCGATTGATGGCCATCATATCAAGAACATGAGTGGTTTCAACATGGAACCGACAGAGATCTCTCATGTGATAGCGATAACGATGAAATTGCTATGGATGTCACGAATACAATTCGCAAATAAGACAAACATTCGTTCAGTGAGAAATATCATTCCAGAAAGCATTACAGTTGGTCATTTAGAAAGTATTCATGATTGAATATATCTTTACAACATTGTTACTCACAGAGTTCTGGGCTATAGATAGGCTAGTGAGCGTCCTCGGATGCCAACCCTACACAGTTACAGGATGAACACGTTAGGAAACAATGACTTAGTCCCTATCTTGACTCGGTGTGGTTTAATAGCATTATCCTCATTAAGATGCCTTAAACTAGGCCTAGGAATGCCTAGGATGGAATGAGGATGCAAAGATGCACTTTAAAACACTTTTCAAATTTTTGCTGAAATAGGGGTCCCGCTCGAGCATGGCTTTCTCCGCTCGAGCGGACATGCAAACAAAAGAGCTACGCTCGAGCGTGACTTTCCTCGCTCGAGCGGATTGAAAAAGTACTAGATGCATGAAATTCACGCTCGACGGGCGCTCGACCCTCGTTCGAGCGTGAGACACACGTCCTTGCTCGAGCTTGCATTCCTTCACTCGAGCGGACTGTAAACACATGCAACGTACTGGATACACGCATTTCACGCTCGAGCGTTGTTTTCCCCACTCGAGTGGACTGCATGAACTCAGAGTGTACGCTCGAGCGTGGAGTTCCCCGTTCGAGCGTGGATCCAAAATCTGGAATTTCCAGATTTGTCTCCAAGCATGAAACTCAACATTTAAAGCATCAAATTCGACCCTTTTGGGATAATTTTCTGGAAAACACTTTAACACTCATAATATGACATGTTTCAAAGATCAATTTGCAAAATCAAAACCCAAAGGTAGTTCAATTGAATCCATTTCCAAACAAAACTTCAAGAACATGATGTACATGCAACATGCATGAATTTAATCAACTTCAAAGCTTCAAATACTTGGCCAAATAACTCAACCCTTTCAAAAACATGATGAATTCATGAACTATAATCAAAATATGAACATGCATACAGCAAATTTCATGGGAAAGACCTCAAAACTCAACAATGTGTAAATGTATGCATGATTTACCATTCAATTCAACATTTTAAACCAAATCTTGACTCTAAACTCTAAGTTACCAAGAACCATGCAAGAAGTAACTCAAATTCACAATGGAGAAGATGAATTCTCTACCTTAGGTCCTCAATTTCAAGAATGAAAGCTCAATCATGCAATTCTTCTACAATTCTTCAAGTCTCCAAACTAAATTTGTTGAAATCAAACTTTCTCCTAACTCTCTCTCTCTCTCTAGTCAGTTTGGTCTTGAAAACAAAAGGCTGGAATATGGCGTATCAACATGTATGAAGTATAAGGAGTGTAGGTCTAGGATTGTCCACTAAGTGGCATAATAGTAAATAACTTGAACTAATGTAATTTAGCACTAATTAATCCAATTTAATCTTACCAAATCAAATTTCAATCAAATCTGCCATAAAATCACATAAATTCTAATTAGCATAAAACATTAACCAATTTCAGATTCGGCCGCCGATAAGGCCTTCAATTTACAGTTCAAACTTAAAACATGAACAGATCAATTAACAGTCAAACAGATAGAAATGTGTTTAAACTAATACACTTCAATCAATCAGTCTCAATCAATCAGTCACTTAACATGCTTAATCATAGATTAGCACTAATCAGTGGTATTATCAGTAAACAGTGGCGAGAGTTGTCACAGTCTCCCCTCCTTACAAAGAGTTTGGTCCTCCAAACTCAAATTACCTTCATTTTGGAAGAATACCGGATCCAGAGGGAACAGCTCAGGATATTTCTTGATCATATCGTCTTCCCTTTCCCAAGTGGCATATACGCCACCATGGTTTTGCCAATCAACTTTCATTAACGGAATTTCTTTGTTCCTAACTTCTTGATCCGTCGATTTACAATCTAAATAGGCCGTTCTTCATATTTGTAGTCATCACTTAGCACTACACGGGTAGGCTCAATCACGTGGAAGGGTTCCCGGAGGTAATCCCTTAACATTGAAATATGGAACACGTTATGCATATGCTCCATTTCAGGAGGAAGCGTTACTTGATACGCCACCGGATTGATTTTCTCAATAATCTCATACGGTCCAACATATCTCGGCGCTAGCTTGCCCTTGACTCCAAAACGAGTCTGGCCTTTCATCGGTGTCACTTTAACAAAAACATGATCACCTACTTTATATTCTCTGTCTTACCTTTGGACATCCACATAACGTTTCTGCCCGCTCTGTGCGGTTTTCAATCTCTGTTGAATCAGTTTCACTTTTTCAATAGTTTCCTGTACAATTTCGGGCCCACGCAAAGGCCCATCTCTAACTTCTGCCTAGCAAATTAGAGATCGACATTTCCTGTCATACAAAGCCTCGAAAGGCGCCATTCCAATACTCGAGTGAAAGCTGTTGTTGTAGGCGAATTCAACCAACGGTAAGTGGCTTTCCCAATTTCCCTGGAAATCAAGGACACACATTCTTAGTAAATCCTCCAGAGTCTGGATGGTTCTTTCTAACTGGCTATCTGTCTGAGGATGGTATGCACTACTCAGTTCAGTTCGACCAATCTTTGTCAGAGGCTTTGCTAGAATCTCGATGTAAACTTCGAGTCCCTATTAGAAACAATGGACACAGGCATTCCATGCAATCTAACAATCTCATCAATGTAGAGTATAGCCAATTTGTCAGCATCATAAATTGTTTTGACAGGTAAGAAGTGAGCAGATTTAGTCAGTCTATCAACAATAACCCAAATTGAGTCCATACCTTTACTGGAGCGAGGTAAACCAACAATGAAATCCATAGTGATATGTTCTCATTTCCACTCCGGTATCGGTAAGGGTTGCAGTAAACTTGCGGGTCGTTGATGTTCAGCTTTAACTTGTTGGCAATGAAGACATTTTGATACAAAATCAGCAATCTTTTTCTTCATTCCCAGCCACCAGAAAATCAGTTTCAAGTCTTGGTACATTTTTGTATTTCCTGGATGGATAGACAATTTCGAATTGTGGCCCTCTTGCAAAATTCTCCTTTTCAGTTCAGAATCACTCGGTACACATAACCTTCCCTGAAATTTCAGTACATTGTTTTCAAATTTGAAGCCCACCCTCTGTTTGGACTCCTGTTCATCAATGATCTTTTTCAAAAAGTCATCCTATTGCTGTTTCTTTTTAACCTCCTTAATCAGTGTCGGTTGAGCAGAAATAGCGGCTAAGCTTCCACCTTGTTCACGCAAAACAATCTCAATTTCAAATTTTTCAAAGTCACATAGCAATTCTTTCTGCCCGATGAGTAAACAGGCCAAATTTTCGATCGATTTCTGACTCAGTGCATCGACAACGGTGTTAGCTTTCCCCGGATGGTACAAAATTTGCAAATCATAATCCTTTATCAATTCTAACCACCTCCGCTGCATCATGTTCAGTTCTTTCTGTGTGAAGAAGTACTTCAAACTCTTGTGGTCTGTATACACCTCACATGTTTGTCACAACCCAAACCCGGCCCTATGGGTTTAGCACCATAACCGGCCAGTAATCCGAGATTACCGAAGGCCTGCTTGATAGTAGTACAGTAAAACAGAGTTCAGGGCCTGGCGGAAGCCAATACAGTAAATGAATAATGTCCAATGAGTCAGGATACAGATGCCAAAAGATTTTTCATGCATATTTACAGAACAGTACAAATACATACATATCATTCAGCAAAACAGGGACTTAATCCCTATTACAGCACAGTAAACATTCAGTCTATACAACATTTACAGTCAAATAGTGCAGGGACCTAATCCCTTGATAACAGTATAGTAAGCATTCAGGTTATACAAAACAGTGGGACAGTACAGAAGGGGGAATGCTAAGACACCCCTAAGCCCTGGCATGATAGGCTTGGAACCTCACAGTGAGGCACTTAGGCTGGCTTGACAAAACTGGAGTCTAACCCTCGCTCCTAGCTCCGGTCTGGTGGCTGAGCACCTACATATATATATAAACAGTGAGCTAAAGCCCAGTGAATAACATAATGCGTAAAGAGGTTAAGAATGAAATGTCCTTACAGTAATGAAAGCAGTTCATTAAACAGTATTTCAGTCTTTCAATCAGAACAGTTATTTAGTCATATGTGGTACATCCATTAGCAGAGCAGTAAACAGTAGGTCTTAAAGACCGAACAGTAATGATGGCCATCAACAAGATAAAGAATGGTTCCACGAGGGAACCGACAGAGATCTCTATGTGATAGCGATTAGTATGATGAGGTGCAAAGGATGCCACAGTACAGTTCAGAAATAAAGGACATACATTCATTCAGTAAATAATACCAGTTAAAAGCAGTTGATGCCAAGATTCGAAGGATAATCATTTTGAACATATCTTTACACAATTGTTACTCACAGAGTTCGGGCTACAATATGCTAGAGCGTGTCTCCCCAGTCGCCAACCCTACACGGTTCACAGGTTGAACACACACTAAGCTACACAGTTGAGAGATATCATAATTTAATCCCTAATTTGCCTCGATGTGTTCTACATCAATATCCTCATTAAGATGCCTTAAACTAGGCCTAAGAATGCCTAGAATGGGATGAGGATGCAAAAAATACACTTAGAAAACATTTTGCAAAGTTTGCTGAAAATAGGACCCTCGCTCGAGCGAGCCTTCCTTCGCTCGAGCGAGCTTCCAAAATCAAAGGCTTTGCTCGGGCGAGGAATCCTTCGCCGGCGGTCGATGAAACAAGAAAGTATTGGATGCTTTCGAATTTTACGCCGAGCCACCAATCCTTCGCTGAGCGTAGCCAACAAAGGTTGGTCGCTCGAGCGAAGAATCCTTCGCTCGAGCGAAGAAGCCAAATTCTGGAATTTTCAGATTTGTCTCCTAAGCTCAAACCAAGCATTCTTTCACTCAAAACTCGACCTCTTGGGCCCAAATTCTGGAAAACACATCTAAATTCAATGTATAACAAGTTTCAAAGCTCAATTTGTGAATTCAAAGCCCAAGAGTGAGTCAATTAAAACCATTTTCAAACCCATTTTTCATGAACATGGAGAATATGCAACATGCATGAAATTTAACTAAATTCAACCTTCAAAGTTTGTCCAAATGGACTCATTTCTTCAAGAACATGATGAAATCATGGATTATGATCAAAATATGGACATGCATGCAAGATTTCTATGAAATCAAACTCAACACTCCTCAATATACACATGCATGCAAGAGTTAAGCTACAATCCAACATGTATAAACTAAAACAAGACTTAATTCTACAATGGAGTATAAAACATGCAAGACTTAGCTTAAATTCACAATTAGAGGATTGTATTCTCTTACCTAGGTCTTGTATTCAAGATTTGGAGGCTCAATATGCAAACTATACTTCAATTCCACCAAAATCCAAGCCAAAATCCACAAGACTAAGTCAATTCCCTCACTCTCTCCTTCACTCTCTTTTTGGTCGGTTGAAGCAAGAATAAGGGCAGAGGAAATGTTTTTGATTCAATGCAATAAGGCTCTACAATACTCATAAACAAAGGCCCCACTAGATGGCATGATTGTAATTAAAGCAACTCTATTAATTTGGTTTATTCTAATCTAATAAAATCATTCCTAATCACATTTTAAATAAATATACCATAAAATCAGATAAATTCTACTGATCATGGAACATTAATCAATTTTGAATTCGGCCGCTGATAGGGCCTTCAATTAACAGTTTAAACATAAAACATGGACAGATAAACACATAAGTCAAACAGATAGAAATGCAATGCAATAGATATACTTAGTCAATTCAGTTTCATTTTCAATCATCCGCTCAAGATTTGATTAGTTCAATTATCGGTCATAAGTCGTCGATTTAGCGTAAATCAAGATTTAATTCAAGAACTTTTAAATTAAGGTATGGGGTTGTTACAATGTTGCCCCATAAAGGTAGTGACACCAGATTTTCAACGTAAACACTACTGTAGCAAGTTTCAAATCATGGGTCGGGTAGTTCTTTTCATGCGGTCTCAGTTGTCGGGAAGCATACGGAATAACTTTACCATTCTGCATTAAAACACATCCCAAACCCTTATAAGAAGTATCACTAAATATGGTAAAACCATCCGTACTTAAGGGTAGGGTAAGAATCGGTGCAGTCACAAGTCGAGTCTTTAACTCTTGAAAGGCTGATTCTCTCTGATCAGTCCAGGCAAATGATATCCCCTTTTGAGTCAATTGAGTCAATGGTAGGGCAATTTTGGAGAAGTCTTTGACAAACCTTTTGTAATACACAGTTAAGCCTTGAAAACTTCGGACTTCGGTAAAATTTGTCGGTCTAGGCCAATTCACTACTGTTTCAATTTTCTGCAGATCAACTAAAATTTCATCCTTACCGATTACATGTCCCAAAAACATAACATTGTCAAGCCAAAATTCACATTTTGTCAGTTTAGCATACAGTTTCTGTTCTTTTAGGGTCTGTAGGGCCGTTCTCAAATGACGTTCATGTTCTTCCGTGCTTTTGGAATAAATTAAAATGTCATCTATGAAAACAACCACAAATTCATCAAGGTATGGTTTGAAAATTATGTTCATTGGTAACTCCAAAAGGCATAACTAAGAATTCATAATGTCCGTACCTCGTTCGAAAGGCAATCTTTTCAATGTCCTCTGATTTGATTTTCAACTAGTGGTATCCATATCTAAGGTCAATTTTAGAGAAAACCTGGGCACCCTATAACTGGCCAAACAAATCATCAATTCGAGGCAATGGATATTTGTTTTTCACTGTTACCTTGTTCAGTTCACAGTAGTCAATACAGAGTCTCAATAAGTCGTCTTTCTTTTTCACAAACAAAACTGGTGCGCCCCACGGTGAAGTACTGGGCCTGATGAACTTCTTATCTAACAGTTCTTGCAGCTGAACTTTCAATTCTTTCAGCTCGGTAGATGCCATTCTGTAAGGAGCTTTAGATACTGGCTGTGTACCCGGAATCACATCAATGGTGAACTCAATCTCCCTATCAATCAAATCCCCTGGCAACTCATCTAGAAAAACATCTGGGAATTCTCTGACTATAGGAATACTGTTCACATCAGTTTTAGCATCAGTAGGTACAGTCAATACACAACACAAATACCCTTTACACCCCTTTTTAATCAGTTTAAAAGCTTTCATGGATGAAATCAAATACGGGGGAGGTACTACTCCAACTCCGTTAAACACAAATTCAGGCAGTCCAGGTGGACGGAAAACAACTTGTTTTGTTACATAGTCTATGGTAGCATGATATTTTGTTAACCAATCTATTCCCAATATCACATCAAAGTGATCAATATTCAGAGGCAGTAAATCGATATACAAATGAACATCCCAACAATAATTTCACATGCAGGGTACACATAAGCACAAGTCATAGATCCTCCAACAGGTGAAGATACAGCTAACAGATAGTTCATAGGTTCCAATGGTCTATTTAATTTTCGCGAAAAAGCATACGATACATATGAATGTGTAGACCCCGAATCAATCAGAACATAAGCATTTTGAGTACAGATTGAGAGTATACCTGACATAATGGTCTCGGTATTCTGTACATCTCCCGGTACGAGTGTGAACACTCAGCCTTGCCTTATAGGCTCTTTTCCAGTAGCTTTGGGATTAGGTTTTGGTGCAACAGTTGATGTTGCGGCGCTGGCTGTAGCTTTACTATTGCCCTGAGGAGCAGAAGGGTAATCTTTGACCATGTGGCCCACATTGCCACACCTGTAACAAGCACCTGAAATTTTATAACAAATCCTTTTATGTTTCTTACCACATTCAGAACAGGGCGGTATGGAACTATTTCCCTGACTGGAACTGGCTGTTGACCCCGTATTTTGCTTTTTGTTCAAGGGGCTGTTCCGGCCTTTCTTAAATTTAAAACCCCGTCTCTTACCACACTATTCAGTCGCTGGCGTTTCAGTCTGTTTCAGTGTCTCGATGTTTGACTCAGCCATTATTGCTCGGTTAAGAACATCTACGTATTTCAGTAACTTCAGAACATTGATTCTGTTAAGGATTTCAACATTAAGGCCGCTTTCAAATTTCCTGGCCTTTTTGTAATCGGTATCCACCATGTGTGGTGCGTATCTGGCGAGTTCAGTGAATTTCGATTCGTACTCAGCTACAGACATAGTGCCTTGTTTCAGTTGTTCAAATTTAGTCACTTTTCGGTCCTTGACACACTGTGGAAAGTATTTCTCAAAGAAGGCTCCCTTAAACTGAGCCCAATCCATGGCAGTATTGGTGTCGCGGACCAGCATCCACCACCTTCTGGCCTCTTCTTATAAGGTGAAGGTAGCCAGTAGCACTTTGTGTGCTTCAAAATACGGAAAGACTTCAAACAATTTCTCGGTCTCTAGGACCCATGCTTCAGCCTTTAATGGTTCAAGACCTTCCTGAAATGATGGTGGTTTCATTTTGCTGAACTTCTGTGTTAGCAATGATGTCATCATTTACATTCAGTTCCGGTTGTACCGGAGGAGGTGGGGGCTATTGGTTCTGTTTTGCCTCAAGGCCTCAGTTAGTAGTTCAACTGTTCTTTTTAGCCTTGTCATTTTGGCCTCGGATGACTCAGATTCATCGGCAGTTCTTGTATTGTCCATTTCACTATAGGCAATTATGGCAATAATAAACATAGGCAGTTGCATACTTTAAACATATTAACACATTAGCATATTGTAACAGGTCCACAAGAGAGCTCACGGGTTACAGTTCGGACTCAATTTTGTTACGGTTCTTAATCTGAACCAAAGAGTTCAAATCCGGCAAATCGTTTTGAGAAAACAGATTTTTGAAAGAAGTGCCAAACATGGACTGCTTTGCCAAATACAGAGTCGCCACCTAAATATTTTATTTTTGGGAAATTTAGGAAACCCTGACTCGGTGCCAAAGGCCACGTGTCTGTCATTACCAAAGTTGCCTCGGCTCGGGAACTTGGGTACGATTAGGGAAGGTCAGCTATGAGCACCCCCTCTCGCCCCGATCAAAGATCGGCCTCTACTAACCGTGATATCTTGTTTTGAAAACATTATATGTTCTTATTCCGGTTATTAGCCTAGAATTACTATGTTATGCGCACAGCAAACAAGTATAGACTAGATTGCCTAATTTGGAACAAAGCATTGTATATCCGTTTGTTTAGAAAACGCTTTGGAATTTGCTACTCGTAAGTAGGCTAAAACACGGATGTCAATGAGTTATTCCAACTCAAACAATCCAACCTTCACCCATAGGCATTCAGGCAGTTTATAACACAAGCATTTAGCCACATGGTAAGCATGCTGTCATGTTAACGTTCACACTCATGCGAGATGCTAAAACATAAAATACTTACAACGTACTCCGTGCCAAAACAAGAACATGTTAGTAATCATATGTATGATCCTAGTTCATGTTTAAAATGGCTAATGCAACACAAGCAAAGATGCAATCTAGACAGGCTCGGCAATCCTAAACATGACATGTGAAATGCAACAGATAACATGTATTCAATTTGGAATTGAAATACAATGCAGTTAGCGTGATGCCGAGCCCGGTGCATGCAAGACAAATGTATGGATGCACGCATGCATAGCATAAGGTATGCTAAAATAAACATGCCCTAGTACTAACCATTGAAAGCAGGTAAGTAAAAGGGAGAAAGAAGTAGGGATTGGAAGACATGCACACACTCACCCATACTTATTACAAATTTGCCCTTGCTCGGAGGGACTGAAAGAATAATACAGTTTAACTAACTAACAAGCTAATTAAATATTATAGACCATTAAATTAATTAAGCGAATTAATTAATCTAAGAAAGCGATAAACAGCAACCTCGGGGAGAGGGCTCGATACATGCGTGCTCGGTTCTGCCCGGAAATCCACTGACATACTCAAGATGCCTCTGTTTTCCCTGTTCTGCTTTTTTGATGACTTCCAAAGTCTTAAGGTTTGCTCTATGGATTCCAGGGAACACCACCGGCTAAAGGAGAACACCACCGGCCGCAAATTTGATCCATCGGCCAAAAATGGTAGCCGGTCGGCACTAAATATGGTTGGCCGGACAAAAATTCCTGCAGAATTTGGTTTGACAGCAACAGAGGACAATACTTGGCATGGCAATGCATTTCAAACAATGTATGCACCAATCACATCCCTTATCATGTTTATGACTCAAAGGGACATGGGCCTCGATTCTCGGACCACCAATCACGCATTCTCATGCATGATGGCCCAAAGAATCAAGTGTGCATTTTGATATGGAATGCAATGCACATAATCAAACAATGGGGCTTAACCTCTATCACAAGCAATTCAAGAGGCCAAGCATGCATGCCAATGCAATGCAATCCTAAGCATGTTGACTAGTATGCAACATGGATGATGCAAGCAAGCATACAAGGCATGTGACAACATGTGAGGAAGGTCTTACACTAACTTGGACAGCTCTAGGCTAAGCCCAAAACAGTGGCCAAGATGTTAAGGAATGAGGGCCAATTGACATACAAACATGCATGAAAATGATGTCCAACACTTAAGCATGAAGTACAACTTCTAAGCACACTTAAGAAGATGCAAACATGGACAATTAGCATGCATTGGAAAGCTCTGAAATCATGCTAGAACATGGTGCCAAACCAAGCAAACAAGGTAGGCTAAACATGTAACAATGGTCCATAACTTAAGGTTAACAAGCCAATATGCAAAGGAGCTATGCAATGCAAGCCTTGGTCGACCAAAACAGCCAAGGACAGACCTCAAACATGGCAAAACAAACATGAAAGCTTCACAAAGCTAGGCCTAAAACATGCTTGAACAAGGGTTAAAACCTAGATGCATGTTAAGACTACAATATGGCATTACAAGACGTGTATGCTAAACAAGCATGGTGTGCCTAAACCAACTCAACACAATGCTATATTATGACATAATAAGCATGAAAATCAGTCAAGGCATGGTCAACAAACTCCTAGACATGGTGCTTTCTCAAAAGGCAAAAAAGGTCCTTTTCAAGGACAACAAGGAGAGGGGGTGGCTCTCTCGTTCCTAGGACCTCAAGGCACCATCCTCACCTCTGAAATCCCTCAAGATTTTAGTGGTGAGGAGGCACAAACTCAATGGTCCCGGAGCTCACTCAAAATGGCACAAAATGGAGCCTTACAAGGCTTAAGAGGGGTCAAACAACCCCAAAGCTTAAAGCAACCTTAACCAACTATTTAGAGCACTAAAAAACAGAACTTTTATATGTTATACACTAAGCTCAAAAACAGTTGCAAGGTAGGTAAAAAGAGTGTGCAAAAATGGGGAATAAAGGAACAAGCTTCTTACCCTTGAAGACCCTCTTTACCAATAGAGCTCCAGCAGCTTCTTTAGGTTGAAACCAGCTCCAAAACTCCAAAAACAACCCTCAAGGGCCTCAGCTCCAAGAAAAGGTGTGGTGGTGGGTGTTTGTGTGCAAATCTAAGCCTAAACACACACAAGAGAGAGAGATATGGAGATAGGATATGAGCAAACCCTAACCCTAGAACTCAAACCCTAAAAATGTTGTCTAAAATGTCTAACCTCTGATGCAAGAGAGAAGAAGCTCCTCTTATGGACAATTTTAGTCTTGTAGAGCTTCCAAAGGAAGCTAACAAGAGGGAGATCCCTCCATACACGTGTATGGAGGGGAGCCAAATGCATGCCAGCTGTGAGAAAATATCTGCAAAAGCAGATGCACAGTAGTCGGCCGGCCAAAAGTGCAATTGACCAAAAAAAGATAGCCGGCCGGCTATCTGTAGTGCCGGCCGGCCAAACATTTGGCTGGTCGCAACAAAACACAGCCGGTGGCCTCAAGCCATGGCCGGTGGAGTGTAGGGGTGGCCTACAAGCCATTCCCTACCCCTCTAAGGCAAAACACAAGTGTTTGGTGTAAAACCAAACACAAAACAGTTGAGTCAAGAGATCCTAAGGCAAGGCGCGTAGCCAAGACCTCCGGGAACTCAAGACGAACATAGACATGGATGATCACCGAGTGTTCAAGCGGTGACGTCCAAGTCTTGAGGACAGTAAAAAATGTGGTGTCTACAGTTGCCCCTCTTTGACAGAACTCGGAAGTCATAACAATGACGGGAGTGAATGTCAAAGCCCCGAGACGACCCATTTTTGACAAGGCCGAAGACTTAGACAAACATGCAAGACAATACAAGGTATGCGCCCGAAGGCAAGGACAAAAATGCAAGACAATGCAAGAAGTAGAGCATAACTTATGATCATGCAAGAAGCATAGGGACGTATCCCGGTGTTTCGGAAAGGGTATAAGCTTTGGAACGTATTCCAAATGCTCTTAACTAAAGAGGGAGAAACATAGGGACGTATCCCGGTGTTTCAGAAAGAGAGAGAAACATGGGGACGTATCCCGGTGTTTCAGAAAAAAGGAGAAACATGGGGACGTATCCCAATGTTTC
This sequence comes from Camellia lanceoleosa, assembly GCA_025200525.1. NCBI lineage: Eukaryota > Viridiplantae > Streptophyta > Magnoliopsida > Ericales > Theaceae > Camellia > Camellia lanceoleosa. The sequence goes on from CM045758.1 coordinate 156,882,398, forward strand.
AGAATGGTGTGAGCATTGGAACGTATTCCAAACGCTTTTAACCGAAAAGGGAGAAACATAGGGACGTATTCTGGTGTTTCAGAATGGTGTGAGCATTGGAACGTATTCCGAACGCTTTTAACCGAAAAGGGAGAAACATAGGGACGTATCTCGGTGTTTCGAAATGAAGGAGAAACGTAGGGACGTATCCCGGTGTTTCGGAATGGTGTGAGCATTGGAACGTATTCTGAACGCTTTTAATCGAAGATGGAGAAACATAGGGAAGTATCCCGGTGTTCCGGAAAGAGAGAGAAACACGGGGACATATCCTGGTGTTTCAGAAAGAAGGGAGAAACATAGGACGTATCCGGTGTTTCAGAATAAAGGGAGAAACATAGGGACGTATCCCAGTGTTTCGAAGGAAGGAGAAACGTAGGGACGTATCCTGGTGTTTCGGAAAGAAGAGAGAAACATAGGGACGTATCCCGGTGTTTCAAAAAGAAGAGGAGACATAAGGACGTATCCCCGTGTCTCGGAATGGTGTGCGCATTGGAACGTATTCCAAATGCTTTTAACCAGAGAAGGTCTAACCTGTCACACGCGCGAGGAGAAAGAATGATAATTGCAAGTGAAAAGGTGCATAACAATGCAAGATAGATTTGCATAATCAATGCAATGAATGAGCATAACAATGCTAGTGAAGTGGGTGCATAACAATGCAATTGGAATGTGCGTGACAACGCATATTTGAAACAAAATGCCGAATAAGGGAATACAAGCCTTGACGAGACCAAATTCAAGCACGACCTCCGATTTACCTTTCGGAGGGGTTTGCAATACACTCAGCTCAAAAACGGGCACACCTTGTTCATATCAGAGAGAGATAACATCTGCTGCTGCTTTAATTGTCATTCTGACTTGAAGTAGGCTTAAGCTTGGGGCCGAGATACACTCATACTTCAGAGTAGTGACAAGGCCTGAGGAGGTACATCCAGAGTACAATCACGGAATTTGCTGAAGGTGAAACACACTTAGATGCTTCGATTTTCCCTCTTTTCTTTTACTTTGCAGTCTGGAACCCATATAGCTTCAGATAGGTCCTGGTTTTACTGTTCTCACATGACTTGGGTTGAACCCTGCGGTTGTTACGAAAGAATAAATCCCTTTTTTTTTTGCACAAATGTGGAGAATGGCACAACACTCTGAGTGCACCACAAATCATTTTTGAAATTTGAGAAAATGAGTTCTCGACCGGGTATTGAGCCTACAACTGAACACAGCAAAGACAACCCAACAACGGAAAATAAAGGTAAACAGCCTAAACACATTGAGAAACACTCGAAACAACTCAAAACAAGAATCGAGACAATACAAAAGACACGATACACAGATGTGTTACAAAGACGAGAGAGGCCTCAGATCACGAAGAGCCAGTTTCTCCGGGTATTGTTTCCCACCCTTTCGCATTTGTGATTCTCACAATCACTCGGCCCTCAAGCTCTGTTTTTCTGAAAAAGCCCTTTTCTCACTTTTTCTCTCATCGCACATCTCTCTATTCTTCAATCTCTCATTTTTTAATCCCTCCCTTGGGTAGTTGATGGATGAACGGGAAGTTGCGAGCTCATGCCCCTAGCATTCTGCTAGATTCTTTTTCTTCTGCTCATAACAGTGAGTTTCTCCCACAGAGGGGTTGTACTACAACTGGGTGTGTAGCAAATCTGTACCTGACATCGGTTGATGATGCTTTGCTGGGGAGTTTGGACGGGATCAGATCTGTCCTGATGAAGGAGTGGAATATCTTGATCCATTCTAATTCGTGCTTTGCACTTGGTTTGATACCTCGTTACTTGGAGGGTTAGAGAGCTTTCAGCCATTTACTGACAGCTTCAGTTGTGCCCTTTCTGGCAAGTATGCTGGCGACGGGGGAAAAACAAGAAGCCTGACTCAACTGTGCCCCTAGTTCATCATTTTGACCATTTTTTTTTTGTTTTTGGCTTTTTACTAAAACAATTTTGACCAAAATGAGAGTTAGATTAACATGCTTATTCAACTTTTTGATTTGAAATCACGCAAGTCAAGCTATGAGCACTGAAAATTTTCCTTTTTTGGGTCCAAGAAATGGTCCAGTTTTAGAAAAATGGAATAATTTTCAAGAGCATTAGTCAACCTTAGTAAAAATTCTCAAAAACTATTTTGTGAACGGCCATTGCTCAACGAGCACGGAACCTACTCTTAAGATGCACAACCTTAGATCTGAAGGAAAATTGCCCCTTGCTTGAAGAGAGCTGCATGGCAACGGAAAGCTGCCCCTTGTTTGAATGGCACTACAGCGCATTGAATGGCAACGGAAAGTTGCCCCTTGTTTGGATAGCGCCGTGGCACACTGCAATCAATCCTCAGAGTGACGATCACAACCGAACTCTCGGATACAGGGAAGGCAAAGACGATCAAAACCATTACATGGACACAATCGATTTTAGAGGTGTTTGTGGCTAGACTTCATAATGAAGTTGCCTACGTATCCCAAACATGGGAATCAAGCCTTACGTAGTTCGGGGTTAAGGTACACTCGGGTATTAACCTCTCCTTTTTAGGCTCTAACTTTTGCCAAGGCGCCCGTTGCGGGTTTTCGACCTTGCGAGCTTTGTTCTTCTTTCTTTCTTTTTTTTTTTAATATTCTTTTCATTCCTTTTTCTTATTCTTTTTTTTTTTTTTGCATTTTTCTTTTTCTTTTTCTTTTTCTTTTTGCATTTTTTGTATATTTTTTTTTTTTGTTTCGCTCTAACTTTTGCCTGGGTCGCCCTTCTGGGTTTTCGACCCAGCGAGCCTCTCAAAGGGTAAAAGTGTAGCTTGGTCCATGCCAAATGGTTGTAGGGTTTTGAAGTCATCCGTATCCAGGAGAGTGGCTGTTGATTTGCAAGAGGACTCATCTTCGGCTCTTTGAGCACATCTGACATCTTTGCCCCTAGTTCGAAGGGTGCTTCCGATATAGCTTCGCAAGCTATTTTTGGTGACATCTGGTCTTCTTGATCTGATTTTCTTGCCGCTAATTCATGGGCTGCTTCGAATCTGGCTACTTAGGCCTCACATTGCGGTTGACCGTTGAACACTCTGAATTAAGGTCCAAGGTTTTGAAAGCAAGGGGTCGAGTCTCGAGGCTAAGAGCGATCCTAAGCTGCACAATCTCAAGAGTGATTCCACACAGGTCTTCGCAGGACTACGCAAAATATTTTTTGAAATCTTTTAAGAAAGCGACTAAACGCTCGCGGTGAAGACAGTGTGGAGCCAATCTGGATCAAGCCAGGATCTTTCTCAGTACTCACATTAACAAGCATGATCTCAATCATTAAGGGCTTAGCATGCCTCTTTTTCTCTCAATTAATCAAAGTTTTGCAAATCCCGAGGAATTCCTCCCTCTTTGTTTTCACCGCAGTGTTCAAAAAGTTTTGAAAAACTTAGGTCATTACAATGACTTCAAGGCACAGAAAAGACAGAGTTCTTAGTCAAATATTGCCATCTCAATCAGAACTTCTGGCACAACTAGCATAAGGCAGAAGCAAACACAAGAGCGTGAAAATCACTGCTGTTCATTCAAAATCTGCTGGTGTAACTGGCTCCAAGGCAAAAACAGACTAAAAAAAAAACGAAAAGACAAACACAAAACAAGCAAGTGATGTTTGAGGTAACATTCCCAAAAATCACCCGACTCTTAACAAAACAGGACTGACTCGATACAACAAGGCAGACCCGACTGACTCAATATGAGAAGACTGACTCAAAACAAAGAGACAGACTCAAAACAAAACAACAAAACTGACTCAATACCCAAGCCAGAACGTACAAAACCGAGCATTCACAAATGCTCAAAATAGTACGTGCCATACACCACATCTGAAATAAACTAAACGCGCCCGCAGGTGGTTTATCCCCTGATTACATCACGTTATCCCCCACAAGTTCACTGATCAAGTGCCGATAGACTTTGCAGGACTTGGTGCGATGATAACCTCATTGTCAATCAGATTTTGTATCTCATGGCGGAGACGGACGCAACTATCGGTGTCATGACCGGTTTGTTGATGGAAAGCACAGTACTTAGTCGGGTCGTGCTTTGGAGGGAGAGGATCGGGTAGAGGCCGTTGCTCTAACCGCTTCAGATGTCCTTTCTTGAGTAGGACCCCTAAAGCTTTAGACAAAGGCATAAAGAGTGGGTGAAAACCCTCTTGCCTCGGGGTAGATAGTCCGAAGTTCGGGGGTTTGAAGTGGATGCACCAACAAAGGGGGTGGCTCCTCTTGGTGTGGTGGTAGCGACCATGCCCACGTCTGAAGTCCTAGCAGCTGCGTCACCACCGGTGGTCGCATTCGAACTGTGGGTAAACGCCTTCCTGGGCTGCTCCTTCTCCTGGTCAATGAGGCCCTGCTTCATAGCGTCCTCGATTTGTACTCCCATCTCATGCAGATCTGAAAAGGTAGGGAAGGGGAGCATGATCATTTTCTGCATCAGTTTGGGTTGGAGGTTGCGCACAACCATCCTTATCTGGTCTTTGTCGGAAGGCCTTGTAGCCATCATCGAGGCCTTTGCTCTCCACCTCGCCACAAACTCTGAAAAACCCTCGTTTGGCTCTTGGCGGGTGACTTCAAGATCACGAGTTGTGACCTCAATCTGTGTGTTGTAGGAGTATTGATCATTGAAGGCCTCAGCCATCTCTTCCCAATTCTGTTTCACAAAGTTCTCTAATTTCGCATACCAGATTGCGGCTATCCCAGACAGGGTTCGGCCGAATAGTGACAGCTTCTGGGCTGTGGTCAAACCCATTGGCCTCAAGATATCAAAAAACAGTTGGAGGTGCACCATTGGGTCTTCAGAGCTATCGAATCGATCGATATGTGGCATCTTGAACCGATCCGGTAATGTCACCACTGAATCAGTATAACCATCCTCTATATCAGGAATAGAGTGAGCCCCCTGAGATTTTTTGAACAATTTCTCGAGCTTGCTCGCTTTCAATGCTGTGGGGTCCGTCTTGAACTCAAAGGGGGAGTCCGGTAGGTTGATGGGTGTCTTGGATAGCTGGGGTAGAACCGGGGGCGGAGCTGGCCCGACTGGAATGTCTGTATCATCCTAGACGTGGGTTGCCTCCCCGAGCATAGGAACTCTTGGTGGGGGAGGAGGTTGGTGTGAAGTAGATACTCCAGTTTGCTGCTCCAACTTGGCAATTGTCTCTGCCTGTTGGGCTATGACCACGGCCTGTTGCTTGGCAAATTCCGCTTGACAGATAGCGTCTTGCTGCATGACTTTCATACTATCCTGGAGTTGGCGCACCATCTCTTCCAGACTCGACATATTGTCCTGATCTAACTGAGCAACCGGTATATCTCCTTGAGGTAAAAATAGATATCTCAACCCAATCGCGCCTGGTGAGATGGATAATGGCCGATCCAAGAAGACCGTTAAAGCGATGATCATGCTGTTTGGCGTTTTTACCTTGTCTCTGGTGAAGGAACACTGATTGCCCTTGAACTGAATCTCTGACCTGACAAAGTCTATCAGCACAAGTCCAGTGTACCTGGGGGATAGTGGAGCCTTCTGAAGCTATGGTTCCAAGACTACCTAGCAAAAGATAAAACAGAGAGCATCTCAGCCTGATTTCATTAGCATAGCAAGATGACTGTGTCCTCTACTGAATTCTGCCCCAAATTCTGCCTGAAACTGATACCCTCAGGTAAAACTGATTCCCCAAATACTGATGCCCACAGGCTTGATGCCCAAACTTGCAAACTGACATGCACATTCCCTGTACAGATACACTCTAAAAGCACATAGCAAGTAAAAGAGAGCCAAAACACCCCTATGTTGGGGTAGGGTTTCCCTGTCCTATTTTGTTAGAAGCTAGGGTTTCAATACGCACGCAGCGGTTTCAAACAACCTAACATCGGGTAAGCAACCTGTCCTAGTTTGGAATGGTCACTATGGATTCCGAATATGCACTAGGTCGAATGGTCGAAAAGGGTGCCCCGGTAAAACCGAGGTTTGTGTTCCCATACTAGCAGAGCAAGCAACCGGTCAACCTTATGGTCATGCCTTGACAAGACAAGCCTCCAGCAAACCGCTCAGGAATAGCAGATGGCCAACACGGTGTCCTAGGCGCACCGATGCACATGCAATGCAAAGAAACACATAAGTGTGGTCAAAATAAGATATCATGAGTTCGAGTCAAGTTCTCTAAAATCCCCAGCAGAGTCGCTAGAAACTATAACAGGTCCACGAGGGAGCTCACGGGTTACAGTTCGGACTCAATTTTGTCACGGTTCTTAATCTAAACCAAAGAGTCCAAATCCGGCAAATTGTTTTGAGAAAACAGATTTTTGAAAGAAGTGCCAAACATGGACTGCTTTGCCAGATACAGAGTCGCCACCTAAATATTTTATTTTTTGGAAATTTAGGAAACCCTAACTCGGTGCCAAAGGCCACGTGTCTGTCATTACCAAAGTTGCCTCGGCTCGGGAACTTGGGTACGATTAGGGAAGGTCAGCTATGAGCACCCCCTCTCGCCCGATCAAAAATCGGCCTCTACTAACCGTGATATCTTGTTTTGAAAACATTATATGTTCTTATTCCGGTTATTAGCCTAGAATTACTATGTTATGCGCACAGCAAACAAGTATAGACTAGATCGCCTAATTTGGAACAAAGCATTGTATATCCGTTTGTTTGGAAAACGCTTTGGAATTTGCTACTCGCAAGTAGGCTAAAACACGGATGTCAATGAGTTATTCCAACTCAAACAATCCAACCTTCACCCACAGGCATTCAGGCAGTTTATAACACAAGCATTTAGCCACATGGTAAGCATACTGCCATGTTAACGTTCACACTCATGCGAGATGCTAAAACATAAAATACTTACAAAGTACTCCGTGCCAAAACAAGAACATGTTAGTAATCATATGTATGATCCTAGTTCATGTTTAAAATGGCTAATGCAACACAAGCAAAGATACAATCTAGACAGGCTCGGCTATCCTAAACATGACATGTGAAATGCAATAGATAACATGTATTCAATTTGGAATTGAAATACAATGCAGTTAGCGTGATGCGCCGAGCCCGGTGCATGCAAGACAAATGTATGGATGCACGCATGCATAGCATAAGGTATGCTAAAATAAACATGCCCTAGTACTAACCATTGAAAGCAGGTAAGTAAAAGGGAGAAAGAAGTAGGGGTTGGAAGACATGCACACACTCACCCACACTTATTACAAATTTGCCCTTGCTCGGAGGGACCGAAAGAATAATACAATTTAACTAACTAACAAGCTAATTAAATATTATAGACCATTAAATTAATTAAGCGATAAACAGCAGCCTCGGGGAGAGGGCTCGATACATGCGTGCTCAGTTCTGTCCGGAAATCCACTGACATACTCAAGATGCCTCTGTTTTCCCTGCTCTGCTTCTTTGATGACTTCCAAAGTCTTAGGGTTTGCTCTATGGATTCTAGGGAACACCACCGGCTGAAGGAGAACACCACCAGCCGCAAATTTGATCCATCGGCCAAAAATGGTAGCCGGTCGGCACTAAATATGGCCGGCCGGACAAAAATTCCTGCAAAATTTGGTTTGACAGCAGCAGAGGGCAATACTTGGCATGGCAATGCATTTCAAGCAATGTATGCACCAATCACATCCCTTATCATGTTTATGACTTAAAGGGACATGGGCCTCGATTCTCGGACCACCAATCACGCATTCTCATGCATGATGGCCCAAAGAATCAAGTGTGCATTTTGATATGGAATGCAATGCACATAATCAAACAATGGGGCTTAACCTCTATCACAAGCAATTCAAGAGGCCAAGCATGCATGCCAATGCAATGCAATCCTAAGCATGTTGACTAGTATGCAACATGGATGATGCAAGCAAGCATACAAGGCATGTGACAACATGTGAGGAGGGTCTTACACTAACTTGGACAGCTGTATGCTAAGCCCAAAACAGTGGCCAAGATGCTAAGGAATGAGGGCCAATTGACATACAAACATGCAAGAAAATGATGTCCAACACTTAAGCATGAAGTACAACTTCTAAGCACACTTAAGAAGATGCAAACATGGACAATTAGCATGCATTGGAAAGCTCTGAAATCGTACTAGAACATGGTGCCAAACCAAGCAAACAAGGTAGGCTAAACATGTAACAATGGTCCATAACTTAAGGTTAACAAGCCAATATGCAAAGGAGCTATGCAATGCAAGCCTTGGTCGACCAAAACAGCCAAGGACAGACCTCAAACATGGCAAAACAAACATGAAAGCTTCACAAAGCTAGGCCTAAAACATGCTTGAACAAGGGTTAAAACCTAGATGCATGTTAAGGTTACAATATGGCATGACAAGACATGTATGCTAAACAAGCATGGTGTGCCTAAACCAACTCAATACAATGCTATATTATGACATAATAAGCATGAAAATCAGTCAAGGCATGGTCAACATACTCCTAGACATGGTGCTCTCTCAAGAGGCAAAAAAGGTCCTTTTCAAGGACAACAAGGAGAGGGGGTGGCTCTCTCATTCCTAGGACCTCAAGGCACCATCCTCACCTCTGAAATCCCTCAAGATTTCAGTGGTGAGGAGGCACAAACTCAATGGTCCTGGAGCTCACTCAAAATGGCACAAAATGGAGCCTTACAAGGCTTAAGAGGGGTCAAACAACCCCAAAGCTTAAAGCAACCTTAACCAACTATTTAGAGAACTAAAAAATAGAACTTTTATATGTTATACACTAAGCTCAAAAACAGTTGCAAGGTAGGTAAAAAGAGTGTGCAAAAATGGGGAATAAAGGAACAAGCTTCTTACCCTTGAAGACCCTCCTTACCAATAGAGCTCCAGCAGTTTCTTTAGGTTGAAACCAGCTCCAAAACTCCAAAAACAACCCTCAAGGGCCTCAGCTCCAAGAAAAGGTGTGGTGGTGGGTGTTTGTGTGCAAATCTAAGCCTAAACACACACAAAAGAGAGAGATATGGAGATAGGATATGAGCAAACCCTAACCCTAGAACTCAAACCCTAAAAATGTTGTCTAAAATGTCTAACCTCTGATGCAAGAGAGAAGAAGCTCCTCTTATAGACAATTTTAGTCTTGTAAAGCTTCCAAAGGAAGCTAATAAGAGGGAGATCCCTCCATACACGTGTATGGAGGGGAGCCAAATGCATGCCAGCTGTGAGAAAATATTTGCAAAAGCAAATGCACAGTAGTCGGCTGGCCAAAAGTGCAATTGACCAAAAAAAGATAGCCGGCCGGCCATCTGTAGTGCCGGCCGGCCAAACATTTGGCCAGTGACAACAAAACACAGCCGGTGGCCTCAAGCCATGGCCGGTGGAGTGTAAGGGTGGCCCACAAGCCATCCCCTACCCCTCCAAGGCAAAACACAAGTGTTTGGTGCAAAACCAGACACAAAACAGTTGAGTCGAGAGATCCCGAGGCAAGGCGCGTAGCCAAGACCTCCGGGAACTGAAGACGAACACAGACATGGATGATCACCGAGTGTTCAAGCGGTGACGTCCAAGTCTTGAGGACGGTCAAAAATGGAGTGTTTACACACATATATTCATGTCGTGGCCACACACACTTTTTCAATGCTCATGCAATGCTCTAATCGCTTTTCTAGGACATTCTATAGCTCATTTGGACACGTGTGTGCGGTATAACTCGTGGTTTAGTATCGCTCTGATACTATTCTGTTACGATCCAAACCCATCCCTATGGGTTTAGCACCTCTTAAACCCGATGTCAATCCGTGATTACGAAGGCTGCTAATGATAATATGATGTCTGAGTACAAGGGTTGGCGAAAGCCAAAACAGTAAATAAAAGATGTCCAATGAGCTGTAACAGTCTGTATGCAAAAGGACTTTTCATAACATGTTCATATTCCATAAGCAGCACATATGTATACACCATATGTACAACATTCAGAGTACAGTACAAGTCTCATACAGTTTATACAAAACAGAAACAGAAAGGGGGATTCTAAAACACCCCCAAGCAGCCTTAGCTTGGCAGCACTTGGAACCTCGCAGTGAGGCACAGTGGTTGGCTTGACAAAAAGGGAGTCTAACCCAACGCTCCTAGCTCCGATCTGGTGCCTGGACACCTACATATATATATATATATATAAACAGTGAGCTAAAGCCTAGTAAATAACATATGTGTAAAGAGGTTAAGAATGAATGTCCTTTCAGTATTTAAAACAGTCAATTATAACAGTATATCAGTCATTCAGTCATAGCAGTCATATGTGGTACATCCAATAGCAAAAGCGATGCAGAGGGTCTTAACAGACCCGAGCGATCGATTGATGGCCATCATATCGATGTGATAGTGGTTAGATATAGGAATCGACAGAGATCTTTATATGATAGCGATAACGATGAAATTGCTATAGATGTCACGAATACAATTCGCAAATAAGACAAACATTCGTTCAGTGAGAAATATCATTCCAGAAAGTAGTACAGTTGGTCATTCAGAAAGTATTCATGATAAAATATATCTTTACAACATTGTTACTCACAGAGTTCTGGGCTACAGATAGGCTAGTGAGCGTCCTCGGATGCCAACTCTACACAGTTACAGGATGAACACTCACTAAGTTGCACGTTGGAAAACAATGACTTAGTCCCTATCTTGACTCGGTGTGGTTCAATAGCATTATCCTCATTAAGATGCCTTAAACTAGGCCTAGGAATACCTAGGATGGAATGAGGATGCAAAGATGCACTTTAAAACACTTTTCAAATTTTTGCTGAAACAGGGGTCCCGCTCGAGCGTGGCTTTCTCCGCTTGAGCGGATATGCAGACAAAAGGGCTACGCTCGAGCGTGACTTTCCTCGTTCGAGCGGATTGCAAAAGTACTAGATGCATGAAATTCACGTTCGACGGGCGCTCGACCCCCGCTCGAGCGTGAGACACAAGTCCTTGCTCGAGCTTGCATTCCCTTGCTCGAACGGACCGTAAACACATGCAACGTACTGGATACACGCATTTAACGCTCGAGCATTGCTTTCCTCACTCGAGCGGACTGTATGAACTCAGAGTGTACGCTCGAGCGTGGAGTTCCCCGTTCGAGCGTGGATCCAAAATCTAGAATTTCCAGATTTGTCTCCAAGCATTAAACTCAACATTTAAAGCATCAAATTCGATCATTTTGGGCTAATTTTCTGGAAAACACTTTACAACTCATAATATGACATGTTTCAAAGATCAATTTGCAAAATCAAATCCCAAAGGTAGTTCAATTGAACCCATTTCCAAACAAAACTTCAAGAACATAATGTACATGCAACATGCATGAATTTAATCAACTTCAAAGCTTCAAATACTTGGCCAAATAACTCAATCCTTCCAAAAGCATGATGAATTCATGAACTATAATCAAAATATGAACATGCATGTAGCAAATTTCATGGGAAAGACTTCAAAACTTAACAATGTGTACATGCATGCATGATTTACCACTCAATTCAACATTTTAAACCAAATCTCGACTCTAAACTCTAAGTTACCAAGAACCATGCAAGAAGTAACTCAAATTCACAATGAAGAAGATGAATTCTCTACCTTAGGTCCTCAATTTCAAGAATGGAAGCTCAATCATGCAATTCTTCTACAATTCTTCAAGTCTCCAAGCTAAATTTGTTGAAATCAAACTTTCTCCTAACTCTCTCTCTCTTTAGTCAGTTTGGTCTTGAAAACAAAAGGTTGGAATATGGTGTATCAACATGTATGAAGTATAAGGAGTGTAGGTCTAGGATTGTCCACTAAGTGGCATAATAGTAAATAACTTGAACTAATGTAATTTAGTACTAATTAATCAAATTTAATCTTACCAAATCAAATTTCAATCAAATCTTCCATAAAATCACATAAATTCTAATTAGCATAAAATATTAACCGATTTCAGATTCGGCCGTTGATAAGGCCTTCAATTTACAATTCAAACTTAAAACATGAACAGATCAATTAATAGTCAAACAGATAGAAATGCGTTTAAACTAATACACTTCAATCAATCAGTCAGAATTTCAATCAATCAGTCACTTAACATGCTTAATCATAGTTCGGCACTAATCAATGGTATTATCAGTAAACAGTGGTGAGGGTTGTCACAGCAATTCACACAAATACTAAAATCAGAAAAATCAAGTGAACTTAAAATTCCGTCTTTAATAAGACGTTCCATCATTTCTTTTGATATGTGGCCCAAGCGCTTATGCCACAACATGAATGAATTTTCATTCACTCGCTTTCTCTTTTTATTTATCAAGTTGTTTACATTAAAAGATAAAAGAGATTGTGCATAAGTGGAATCTAAATTCAATGAATAAAGATTACCATATAAATTACTAGAACCAATCATATAAGAATTGTGGAATAAAGAGACTCTATTATTTCCAAACTTAAATTCATAACCATAGGAATCAAGTTGTGAAACAGAAATTAGGTTTCTAATAAAAACAGGAACATAAACTGTGTTTACTAAATCTAAAATGAAACCAGAGTCTAAAATTAGACGGAGGGTGCCAATAGCCTCAGCGTCCACTTCCATTCCATTCCCAACCGTTATCGTTCATTCTCCTTTATTTAGTTTTCGACTTGTAAGGTATCCCTACATAGAATTTGTTATGTGAATACTTGCACCAGTGTCAATCCACCAAGAATTTTGTGGAACATCTACCAAAAAAGATTCATAAGACAAAAAACATTAAGTGTTACCATTCTTGTCCAACCAATTTGTGCCAACCCTCACCTCTAATTAGTGTTAAACTATGATTGAGCATGATAAGTAATTGATTAGAATGAAATCCTAATATGTTTGCATGAGTGTGTTGCTTTAATTGTATTTCTATCTGTTTGTCATAAAATGATATGTTCATGTTTTAATTTCGAATTGAGAATTGATGGCCTTATCGGCGACCGAATCAGAAATTGATTAGTGTTATATGCTAACTAGGATTTATGTGATTTTATGGTAGGTTTAATTAAATTTTGATTTGGAATGATTAGATTAGAATAAATAATGTTAAATTACATTAGCTTGAATTATTACGTCTTTGCCATTGGCCCTGTTTGGTAGAGTTGTAGGAAAGTGCTTATAGCTTATACCTTAACAGCTTATAGCTTATAACTATGAACATAAGCTGATTTCTGACTTATAAATTAAGCTTCTCCTGCCTCACTCAAAGAATAAGTTGATTTCTGATTTACAAAAAGCTATAAGCTATATTGTTAAGTTAAACCAAACACATCAAAATAGTTTAAATTAAGCTGAAAGCTGAAATAAGCTGAAATTAAGCTGTACCAAACAGGGCCATTGAGTGGGCCACTTTGTTAAAACTTTGTTTGCAGCTTAATTCACCTTTTGACATACCATTCTTCATCCACCGTCAAGACCAAACGGGAGAGAGAGAGAGAATTGGGAGAGAAATTGAGTTCAACAAGGAGTCTTGTTTGAGACTTAGAAGAATTGTAGAAGATTTGCAAAATTAGGCTCCTACACTTGGAATTCAAGACCTAAGGTAGGAAACTCACCCTCTTGAACATGAATTTAAGTTGTTTCTTGCATGGTTCATGGGAATATTGAAGATTAGAGTCAAGTTATAGCCTAAAGAGTTGAATTGAGTAGCAATGTGTGCATGCATGTCCATATCATTGAGTTTTGAGATCATTTATATGAGAATTTCCACATGCATGTTCATATTTTGGTTGGAGTCCATGAATTCACCATAGTTTTGAGTTCAATCTTGCATTTGATCATGTTTTGGGGCATTGGAATTCATAAGAACTCATGCATGTTATGTTCTTGCATTGTTCTTCAAGTTTCCTTGAAATTGGCGTTCAATTGGCTTACCTTTGGGCTTGATTTTACAAATTGATCTTCAAAAACATATTGTAGTATGAGTTTCCAAGTGTTTTCTAGAAAATTGGCCCAAAAGGTTGAGTTTTGATATGTTTAATTCTTGGTTTGAGCTTTGGAGGCAAATCTGGAAAACCCAGATTTTGGCTTCCTCGCTCGAGCGAAGGATTCCACGCTCGAGCGAGCACCTTTATTTTCTGAATTTCGCTCGAGCGATGGAATGCTGGCTCGAGTGTGGATTGCAAGCTCTCAGGTTTTTGTGGACACAGGTTTTTGTGTATACATACCTTGATCCATGATAGTATGAAATCCTCATTTAAAAAAGAGAAATTTTGAATAGAAGACCTTGATCTTCAAGTTATTTACTTGTCTAAGATCTTTAAACCACTTCTCTTTCTCTAGGTGATGAGAGCCTTCTTGTGGTGACAACTTGAGTTTTATGATGAAGAGTGTGGTTTGGGACTTTATACTATTTATACTAGTATTTTTCCCATCAAAGAATCCATTCATTCAATGAATTTCATTTAATGGATTAATGTATCTTTGACATTCATGATACATAATGTATCTTCTATATTAATGAACTCATTAGATAGATTAATGTATCTTCTACATTCATAATAGATACATAATGCATCTCTAAGATTTATTCATAATGAATCTATTACATTAGCATGTTTGTTTTGAGGGATAAGGGTGTGGGATTGGACTATTAGTCCCACCGAACTAATGGTCCATTGTTTGTTTGAAATTTTTTGCTCCGGACTAATAGTCCTCCCGGATTATTAGTCCCACAAATATGGGACTATCCTATCCCATGGGAGAGGTGGGATAGAAACCATGGGATTGGTATTCCATGGGATTATTTTGTGAAATGTCCATTTTACCCTCCATGCTATTATTTAGTAAACAATTAGAAAACAGTAAAACAGTCTTTTGAATATTTATAAATTATTTTTTTAGTGTTGTTAATTTAAAATTATATATTAAATAAAAAATTTAAATTATAAATTATAAATTAAATTTAATTAAAAATAATAAAATTATTTTTTTATTGTCGTTAATTTAAAATTATATATTAAATAAAAATTATAAATTATAAATTTAATTTAATTGAAAATAATAAATTAAAAATTATGGCCTTGTAAATTAAATTTTTTTAGTGTTGTTAAATTATAAATTATAGATTATAAATTTAAAATTATATATTAAATAAAAATTATAAATTATAAGGATAAAATAGTCCTTTAAACATTTATCCTTCTCCATAATATCCCAAACAAACATGGGATTCTATAGAATAATCTAATTTAGACCTCTAATCCCATGACTAAACAAACATAGGATATAAATTTAGTCCAACCAAATAGTCCCGGGATAATATATTCAAGGACTAATAGTTCGATGGATTACAATCCCCCCTTATCCAGTCCGTCCAAACAAACGCATAGTCAATGCATTGGCATTATCTCCATTAGTCTTCTATACATTATGTATATATAGGTGCATTCATCAATAATTAGTCACCATCTAATTGATGTACATGTATCTTACTGAGATGAATCTAGTATACTCATGCATAAGTCACATTAAGCCGTATTTAGGAAAAATTCTTCCAGTAAGTTGATAATAAAAAAATATTTAAAAAAAAAACAATTTCTCAACTTTCATGTTATCATTTTTTTCATTTATTTAAACTATTTTACCTCATAAGATAAAATATATAATAAAAAAAATATATTTATAAAAAGCACTATAAATTATATCCAATGTGGGACCCAATTATTCCCTCCCTTTATCCCCCAATTTATACCGCGATCAAAACACGGATACGCCATCTAGGGTCGGCAACTTTAATACTACAGGACATCCATTCCCGGCAAAAGTTGAGTTTCGTGGGTGGTATTTGCTTTTGTGTTGTAAAGTTGATTCGAAGCTGCCAAAAAAAAAAAAAAAAAAAAAGGGAAAGAATTATGATATGATATGTTTGTAATTATTCGAGAGTACTTGTACTGTCATGAATTCCATGATTGTTAAAGTAATTGAATTAAGTTTAGTATTGTTATTAAAGAATAGATCTCTGATTAATGTTGGGTAGACAAAAGGGAATTCAATGTGCTGTGTGATATCTCACCCATTATTTTTTTTTGAAAAGGATTGGCAGGGATTGAAGGAGCAAATTATAAAGGATGGGTTTGAGATGATTCAAGATGGAACCCAAGCCAACAAAATTGCCGCATCAAGCATTAGGTCAAAGATGATAGATTTTTTATCATAAGCGCAGAAAGATCAAACATATATTCAAATGGATATGCTCACAAATATAGTAGTAAAACAAAATAAGAATCTACAAGTGATTGAAGATTCACCTTATGTCTCGTCCATACTAATACATCAACTAAAAATATTCGACTATTTGACGTCTCGGCTCCAGACTATATCACATAATTTTTATTAACATCCCCACACTTAATCATATTTGTTTATTATATTTTTAATTATTATTTATTGTGTTATAATTGTATTTTTTTAATAGACCTAACATTCATATCAACATCGATGACACATTTTGCTATACTATTATTGTTCCCATTATTATGTATTTCACATTTATATAATGTCATTTTTTATATGTTATAAAAAATTGAATAAAAAAAGAAAGAAATAAAATAAAAGGACTCTACGAGTTTGCATTGAAACACGGTTTAGTGATTATGTACTACATTTATGGTGTGAAATTGTGGATTTAACTGCTATAGAGAGGAGTTCGATAATTTTTATAGTGGTTTTTATTTCTTTTTTTCCTACTGTTGGGATTATATGTAGTTTATTTTTTTAGTTATATGTAGTTTATTTCTTCTTATATTTGGGATATTTATTGGCTATGGTGATTGTTAACCTTTGTATTTATAATTATTATCCTATAGAGTGGCCAAAAAAAAAAAAAAAATTTTGCAATAACATGATAATGATTATATTAAATTGAACAATTATAATCTAAAATTGAACAATTATAATATATTACTAAAATGCTAACAACTATTCCAATAAAGAACCTACAAAATAAATCAACAACTCAATACAATAAACAAACCTAATAAGAGTTCGCTTTGAGAGATTACCACTTAAAAAGAACTTTTTACATATTTGAGATCATGTTGTGTGGGAAATTCATAATTTTTTTTTTTAATAAATGTTTCTTGTTATAGTTTGTCATTCATGAATGCATTTTTAATATATCTATATATATATATATATATATTAGGATTTGAGAATGAAATTGAATAACTACATTTTTTATGCAAGATGTTAGCAAGTTAGAAGTTTTAAAATAGCTAGATAATTCTTAATAAACTCGAACTCCAAATCTACTCTAGAAATCTAAGGGTTTGTTTAATTAGTATGATTAACAGTGAAGGGATTAACAATCTATGAAATTAATGTAGGATTAGTTATCCAGCTAGATTAGTGAGATACATAATTTCTTCTTATCCACATTTCTTTTACAATTGATTTAGAAATATATAATCCATATTATATGTATGTTTTGCATTATTAGTAGTTGAATTAAAAAATTTGTAAATTTTGTTTGATAAAATAGCCATTGGAATCTAATCCAAATGATAACTTTTGTAACCAAACAATGAAATGTGAATCCTATAAATTAATAATCTCAATCTTATGTCATAGTCCGTCCAATCGGACATGTCCTAAATGTAGAATTATTTGAACTATGCTCTAGTTTTGAATAACTACAAGTTAGTGACTTCGTTTCCGACTCAATTGGTTGAGGTGGAGAATTTTCATTGAATAGTGCCAATGAGAAGGATAGTCCAAGGGTGATTGGACTAAAATAAAATTGATCCCAATTTAGGGTTGTCAAGGTAAAGGTTACAAGTAATCTAATCAAGTCAAGGAATACATTTTCAGAAAGTGTTTGAAATGATATAAATAAGTATATTTTTTGACTTTTTACGAAAAAGAGAAAGTAAAATATGAGTTAAATTTAAAATTATGTGATAGAGAGGCGATCCAACCAAAATAAGATGAATAAAACATCCCCTTAGTTAAGAAACTAAAGAACTACTCACTTCCTCACATTTAGGTAGTTTAAACTTTTATATTTTTTATTTGTACTTTTTAAATTATTTCTAACATAAATATCAGAGTATTTTTAGAGGAGCAAAGGTGTTCAGTCAATTTTACTTGACATCAACATCAATACCTCAAACATGATAGGCATGGGCAATTTTGTAGTGCTAAATTAGAGGATCATAAAAGTCTCCAAAGGCTGAAAGGAGAAAAGGTGGGTGGGAAGGGGGGGTACAAGTTGGTTTGAATACTTATCTTGGTAAAATGCACAAATGGGAGTGTCTCTTCAGTCCTTATCAAACAAAGATTTGGAAAATTTCAAATGGTATATTTAAGAATGGAATTTAGTTTACTAAGGTAAAAGAAGGTATGGGACCACATAGTCCCATTTATCTCTAGAGATCTAATGACTACCTGCGTTTGGCCGGTGCTGGTGGTATGTCCTTTTTTCAACATATGCTTCTCTTTCAATTTTGTGTAAATAATATTCCTCTCTCTGTGGCTCAATACGTGATGTCCACGTGTTGTGACGCATATTTTTTAAAAATTATTATTTAATATAATTAAAGTAATAATTTAATGTGGTTGGAATCATATTGTATTGCAACTAGTTATATTGAAGTTGAGATAGTTACAACTCAATATGATTATAATTTAACCATATTAAATCGTAAAGCTCAACTTTTTCCTTTTTTTTATTTTTTGGTTTTGATTTTGGTTTTGGTTTCAGAATTCTACTACCCATCAATTCTAAGAGTATTTCAATAAAATATATGTGTTAGGACTCTTTGTTGTCAAATTTCATAGATCAAACCCGAGGTTGTAATTTTTTAAATTCACATGTTGGGTCAAACTAGGATTACTTGGGAGTCCTTTAAGAAGTTGGTTTTCTTTCAAAAACAAGATTACTTTGGATTTTCTATAAGTAGTTGGTTTTCTTCCAAAACTAGACTATTCATTAATTTTTCCTCCAGATCTTCTTTTTGGTTCTTAAGGGTTATATCTGGAGATATTTTGTTAAGTTTTCTTTGATATTTTTATTGAGTATTCAACTCATGGTTTAAAAGAGAGTACATCAAAGGTTTTGTTTTTTATACAAAAGAGAGAGTTGTTCTTCGGTAGATTCTGAAGAATTCAAGCCTGAAGATTCGGTAGATTCTGGAGTGGCTCATCAAAAAGAAAATTCTATGGTGAAGATGGGGTTGGAAGAGGCACATAGAGGTTGGTTCAATTAGGCGTTGTGGATTCGCTAGATAATTGAGAGTATACCTGTGTAATTCCTTTTAAATCTTCTTAGTGGATTGTTCTTGTGGCTGTTGCTTGTGGTTTTTTTTATCACAATTGGAGGCGTCCAATTGTGGTTTTTTCACGTAAAATCATTGTGTCTCTTTATCTTGATTGTTTGATTGGGATTGTTATATTCTGCTTAAAATTGATACATAATCACAAATCAACATCTAGGAGGTTTCTAGATTTTTCAATTGATATCAGAGCAGGTCGTTCTATTTTTTTTTTTTTTTTTTAAATTTCTTTTAGAACGCTCTATTTTTTTTTTTTTTAAAATTCTTTTAGAACGAGATCTTGTTTGATTTGTGATAATGGATTCAATTCGTGAGGGAAATTTTATGGTTCGACCACCCCAACTTGATGGATCTAATTATTCTTTTTGGAAAGCTCGGATGAGATCTTTTTTAAAATCTATTGATGAAAAAGTTTGGCAATTCGTCATGAATGGGTGGACTGAACCAACGATTACTGTTGATGAAGTAACTTTTTCCCAAACCAATTGATAAGTGGGACACAACTGATTACCAAAATAGTAGCTGGAATAGTAAAGCTATCAATTCTCTCTTTTGCATTGTCACACCTGAAGAGTTTAGTCGGATTTGCAATTGTGAAGTCGCAAAAGAGGCTTGGGATATTTTACAAACTATTCATGAGGGCACTCCTTCTGTTAAACGCTCAAAACTTCAAAGGCTCACATCTAGTTTCGAAAACCTTTCAATGAAAGATAGTGAGACATTTGATGAATTTTATGCGAAGTTGAGTGACAATGTAAATTCCAGCTTCAATTTAGGTGAAAAAATACCAGAATCTAAAGTTGTAGGAAAAATTTTGAGATCCTTGCCCGATCGGTTCCAACCAAAAGTTACGGCTATTGAGGAAGCTCAAGATGTTGACAACCTCAAGCTAGATCAGTTGGTTGGAAATCTCCAAACTTATGAGGCACATAGGAATTTCAATAAGAAACAAAAAGATATTACTTTTAGTAGTGCTCATAAAGTGGTTGATGATTCTGATGAGGACTGTGAGATAGATTCCAAGATTATGGCTGCTTTTGTTAAACAATTTAAAAAATCTTTTTTGAATAAAAATCCTAATCTTTTGGAATCTACTCATTCTTATAAATCCAAAGGCAAAGATAAATTCAAAATTAATTCTATAGCCAAGAAGGAGAAAGGAAAGATACAAGGAAACTCTGAAAGTGTCCAATGCTATGAATGCCAAGGATTTGGCCACTTTGCTTCAGAATACCCCACTTGTTTGAAGAAGAAGAAAGCCCTCGCTATCACCTGGGATGATGAATCAGAATCTGATGAAGATGATAGTGACAATGAAGATCAAAGTGAAGAGGGACATAAACAATTCCTTGCTTTCATGGCGGCTTCCGAAACTGAAGGACAAACAGAGTCTTTGAAGAGGTCAATTAAGAATACCATTGATGATGAATCATCGGAGAGTGATCATGAAGAGCTTGAGCAAGCCTATGAAAAGCTGTATAAGGAGTCTCTTAATTTATTCAAATTGAATGACAAACTCACAAAGAAACTCAAAGCATGTGAAAGTGAGAATGTCAAACTTAAAGAGGAGATTTTCGAGGCTGGGATCAATGCCATCAAGATAGCTGATGATCAACAAGTTTTTTGTGCAAAACTGTTGACTTATGAGACAGAGAGGAATGAACTACAGGAAACTCATACCATGTATGAAGAAAAGATTGAATCTCTCGAGATATCACAAGTTGCCTTGGAAGAACTAATGATCAAGAAAGAGGAAGAGCTCAAGTGTGCCATGGTTACCATTGGTCTTTGGAACAAAGGATCAAAGACTTTGGAGGATATCATTGGGTCTCAACAAATCTGTTCAGACAAGAGTGGCATTGGCTTTGGAGATAAGAGAGAGCAGAAACAGAGTGCTTCCACATCTCATGATACAAGAACTCAAGGAAAGGGAGGACAAAAGATTCAACAAGAGAAAAGACTTCTCAAACTCCCTAGAGTTGGTAAGGTAAAAGAAAAGAAGGTACACTCTGTACACCCTGTTTTTATTTGTCATCATTGTGGTATGCATGGCCATATTCGCCCTTTTTGTTATAAGTTGCATGGGAGAGTGTCTCAAAAGGGTAGAATTCGAATACTTTTTGGGTTAGGAGACAACCTTACATGCCTAGGCGGAATACCAAGATTCATGAGGGTGTTCACAACACCACGACATTTACCAAGACCGCTAGACCTGATTTTGTTAAGACCAAAAAGATTTGGGTGAGAAAACTTGACTTGTGTTAATTTGTTTATTTGTTTTAGTTTTTGGGTTTCTGTGTGTTTTTTTTTTAATGAGATTAAAAATATGTGCATGTTCGTTTTTTTTTTTTTGTCTTGTTTTGGTTAAGGAAAAAAAAAAATCCAAAAAGATTTTCTTAGTATGGTTTTGCAAGCTTGAAATTTTTGAGTGGTCCTTGGTGCACATTGGAATTGATGAAAATAACCATTACATGTTAATATGTGTGTGTTTTCTGTGGTCATTACTCATTTTGGAGTGTGTGTTTTTTGATTAGTATGTCTCATTCTGTACACACTCTTGGATTAGCAAATATTGGAGTCTTCTGCCTTAGTGATTTTTTTTTCTATGGACGTCTGCCATGGTATCTTTTGTTTTTCTAAAGGAATTGACCGATACTAGCATATCTTGGGTGCTGTTGAGTCTCTTAACCATCTTCCATCTTTTTGCACCTCCACGACTTTTCCCTCTATTCTTTGTAGTCCAGCCATGAGGAAAAGGCTACCTCAGAGTCACCAACCAGGCCATCCTTAATATATCCATGCTTCTCTGGTTCGGTTTCCATACTCTTGAGCGTGTCAGCCGCCAATAAGTGTGAAAAAGAAAAAAAAATGTGCAAAAGAAAGAAAAGAAAAAGATGTGAAAAAAAAAGAAAAAAATAAAGAATTCATTGATTGAGGGGGAGCCTTCACTTTTACTCACCAAATATCCCTTGATTCCTAGTGGTTTGACTTTCCGTAGTTATGCTTAGATTCTCTTGTCAGAGGTTCAGCTATCAGATCACTACTAGGATTTGAATCTCGTGTTTGTCGAACTCCAAGAGTCACACACACACTTTTATCATGGGATCTATGCTTTTCACATAATGCATCACTTTCTTTCATGAGGAATCTTCTACAGACTGTGCACATTGTGTTTTTAAGTAATTGTACTTCTTGGATAGTCTTGTGTGTTTTAAGGTACAAATCTGGAATTCCTTGCTTGCTCTACCATATTATTTTTTGTCGTTTTCTTCTTGTTCATTGTTTTTAGTAAAGGGGGAGTTTGGTTAATTGTTATCATGTCATAGCTTGTGTGGGTTTTGATCTTGATTTTGTTATTTGAGATTCCTTTGTCAATTTGTGACAAACAGGGGGAGAAATTTGTTTTTCATGTATTCATGTCATGTATCGGATGCATATGTCTTAGTTTTCAGGTTTTCATGCTACATGTTCTTAAAATCTCTAAGTTGCATCTATTCATGTTTTTTCATCTCATACTTCAAGATAATCTAGCCATATGTTTATTGTTTTTTCATATACTTTTGTGGGACTAATAGTTGTTTTGGAGATTGTGGCACTAATAGTTATTTTGCAGATCATGACCTTGAGAAATAAGTTTGTAAAGAGATTTGGTTATAAGTGCTGGTTCCTAATTGGTGGTGTTGTTCTTGTTTGATTGGAAAATTGTTGTAGTGTTTTTGTTAGGAAAACTGTTGTAGCATGGTTTTGTCCAGGATTTGACAAAGGGGGAGATTGTTAGGACTCTTTGTTGTCAAATTCCATGGATCAAACCCAAGGTTGTAATTTTTTAAATTCACATGTTGGGTCAAACTAGGATTACTTTGGAGTCCTTTAAGAAGTTGGTTTTCTTCCAAAAACAGGATTACTTTGGATTTTCTATAAGTAGTTGGTTTTCTCCCAAAACTAGACTATTCATTAATTTTTCCTCCAGATCTTCTTTTTGGTTCTTAAGGGTTATATCTGGAGATATTTTGTTAAGTTTTCTTTGATGTTTTTATTGAGTATTCAACTCATGGTTTAAAAGAGAGTACATCAAACACTACAACAAAAAATAGTTTTGGCGACACTTTTTAGCAACCAAACAAAAATTTGGTTGCCAAAGATACATAATTGGCGACAGAATATTTGTGGTCACT
The DNA here is from genome assembly GCA_025200525.1 of Camellia lanceoleosa. Taxonomy (NCBI): domain Eukaryota; kingdom Viridiplantae; phylum Streptophyta; class Magnoliopsida; order Ericales; family Theaceae; genus Camellia; species Camellia lanceoleosa. The sequence goes on from CM045758.1 coordinate 156,905,865, forward strand.
AAAAAATAAACTTTTGGCGACGAATTTATAATTTTGGTCGCTATTGATTTTGGCGCCAAGTGAATTTCTTGCGCGGGAGCGCGAAAACCTTTTTAGCGACCAAATTAATTTATAGCGACGGAACATTTAGTCGCTAATTGTATTTGTTTGGCGACAGACATTCCTTGGTCGCTAAAAATCTGAATAATATTTTTGGCAACCAAATTAATTTGGTTGCCAATAAATTATTTGTCTTTACAAATTTTTTATTGCCAAAAATTGTTGACAAGTAAATAAACAATTTGGTAATGACAAATAATATATAGAAATAATTTGTATTTTTTAAAGACAAATAATACAATTATTAAAGACAAATTATTAAAGACAAATAATTTCTATAAACAAAGTTTGCCAAAAATATAGAAATAATTTGTTACAAATATTTGTCGATAAAAATAATTTATAGAAATAATTGTATAGAAATTTGTAGCAAATTAATAATTTCTATACAAATATTAATTGTTACAATACAAATATTAATTATTTCTATAAAGACAAATATTAATATGTTTTCTATACAAATATTAATTGTTACAATAATTTCTATACAATTATTTCTATATTTCTATACAAATATTAATTTATTAATTTGGACCAATCTATTAATTTGTCTATAAAAATATAGAAATAATTTGTATAGAAATTTGTAAAAATATAGAAATAATTAATTTGACAGTTATTTCTATAAAGACAAATAATTTATAGAAATAATTTGTATTTTTTAAAGACAAATAACACAATTATTAAAGACAAATAATTTCTATAAAGACAATTATTTCTATAAACAAACTTTTTTATTTTTTACCAAATTATTAAAGACAAATAATTTAAAGATAAATTAATTTGTATTTTTTTTTTACCAAATTTTTTATTGCCAAAAATTATTGACAAGTGAATAAACAAGGAATTGACCTAACTTCTTCTCATTTTCTCATCCATCTGAAACGGCACACGGCACAGAACGGCACAGCACACATCAGGTATGTTGTTCTTCTCTTCTTCTTCTCTTCTTCTTCTCTCCCTCTTCCTCTCCTTCTCCTTCTCCCTCTCCTTCTCCCTCTTACTCTTTCTTGTTGAATCGAAGAAGGGCACGTACCTTTCAAGAAGATCGATCGCGACCCTCTTTCTGGGTCGCTGCTCTGTTCTTCTCTCTGTCTCTAATATTCTGAATGTAGTCCCTCTCCATTTCCCTCTTGCTTTCTCGCGCCAATAATGCCATGATATGGCGTTAGCTGCGTGACATATCGGCAGCAGATCGGCAGATCGCTTCTGTTCTATTTTCTGTCTCTAATATTCTGAATGTAGTCCATTTCCCTCTCCCTAGGCTTTCAATTGGGTTATATGATAGAGAGTAAGAGAATATATCCATTGAGCAACCATATTAGAAGATTTATTTTCCCAGAAAGTTCACTAACTAATCACTTGATTATTATTGACAAGCATGTACACATGCATGCATATTCACACATTTAATACATGTTTTGATTGTAAACTAATGGCAGCATATATCATAAAATGAGGCCAAAATGAATGAGTTGGTTGAATGTTTCTCAGTTTGAGAATATAGAGCATTGAGAGGGAAGATGTTTTTCCACTGTGATGGTATTTTAATACTGTATATAGTGAGAGATATAGATACCCTTCTGGGAGTAAAAAGTGCTAAAAGTGTATGTTTAATACTATCAAATGAGTATGTTCAATTGGGTATATAGATACCCTCACTTGATTTTCCTTGTGATGGTTTTTCCTTTGTGAATGTTTCTCAGTTTGGCAAATGATACTATTAGTCCTGTAATTTAAGTGAAACAACACTTTAATTTTCCTTAAAATTATAAAAATTAGAATAATATTTCATTTAAACTATAGAATTAATGATATAATTTTTCTATACTTTATTTTGAATTTCATTCTAATCTTTGTAATTTTCTCCGTGCTTTTTTTAATTCAGAATATGATGACACAGTCGGATGGGCTACATTATAATATAATTAAAAGAGTAAAAAATAAATTAAAATTAAAAGAATAAAAATAGAAAGACTAATGATGTAATCTAGCCTTGCGATATTACTACCAAAAACACACTTTTTATTTTTATTTTTATTTTGTTAATATATTCAAACCAAGACAACACTTTGCTAAATCGCCGTACCAGCACAAACATTCATCCCATTTTATTTTGTTCAAGACAAAGCTTTCACACCTTGTAGAGAACACCACTATCCCAAACTGGCGTGTTAAGTAGATAATATACAATGAAGCTATTACAATTATTGCTTTATTAAGTTATTGTTTTATTAAAATAATTTTGTATTTTTATAAGAACACATACTATAAATAATATACATCTTCTTTTGTTGAAAACCATCTTGTTTTCCTTGTGTTTGACCAAAAAGCATTGATGTAGGCGAATTGTTTATTTTGCGCATATCCATGAGTGTCCTTATATGTTATTTGACATTCATTTCATGCCCATATCTCTCCATTAATTTCATGTATAGTGCAATTTTAATTTAAAATTTGATTTACAATTATCGATTATTATAGGTTATCGGTTAATGCAGAGAGATAAAAAAGCTGCACTTGTTCGTTAGGGGCAATTACTATATCAGGTAATCTTTGACTATTTGGTAAGGCATTTTTAATTTATTTAGAGAAGTTTGACACTTTTTTATTAAATTTGTGGCTATTATAGGATTCACTTAATTGTATTCTTAGGATTCACTTATTGTATTCTTAGTTTCGTTTTACTATTGTGAGCATTCATGATATAACAAACAATTAGATGATCCAAGGAACTATTTGATATATAAATAAAATAAGCCCAAATATGCTAATTAGGGGGTGTTTGTTGTGTTTTGCTACAAAAATCTCAATTCCATGTCTAACTCAACAAATAAATAAGTCAAATTGCTAAAATAAATGAATATGCTTTTACAAAAATAAGTAAACTAATATGTAACAATTTGAAGACCATAATTTATATAGCAATTATAATTTATGTATCTATGTCATCACTTACTATATAATTCTTTTTCACTCTTTACTCTACATTACATACTTTACTTGAATAGTAATTCTTGTTTTGTCAATTATTATTGTTAGTACAACTTGTCAATAAATTACACATACCTAATTTAGTTAAAGGTATATATCTATGTCATCACTTACTATATGATTTTTTTTCACCCTTTACTCTACACTGCATTTCTTTTTTTTTTTTCCTTCCTTTTTTTTTTTTTTAAATTTAGTTAAATGAGATAGGGCCACTTACCTATTGAATATTAGTGTACATAATAATAAAGGAATTTCACATAACATTGGCTTTGTAGGTGACCAAATATGGACAAGAGTTGGATGTTACTTAAGAATAGAATGAGTTCCCAGTATCGAGATGGGGTAAAGGCTTTTGTTCAGTTCGCAATGTCAAATGTAGGGCCAAATGGTAAGATTCGTTGCCCTTGTATGGACTGTTTGAATTGTGAACAACACACTAGTAAAATTGTGGAGTATCATTTGGTCGTGAAAGGAATGTCCCCTTCTTATAAGACTTGGGTACATCACGGGGAATCTGTCCCCATGAATGAATCTCATGCATTGAATGATAATGACCACAATGACTTTGGAAGTGTTGGGGATAGAATGGAAGAAGATATAAACAGAGATCAAGATGAATTCCTAAATTTGTTAGAAGATGTTTACATGGGGACTACCATGAATGATAATGAAAATGAGGGGAATGAAGAGGACGATGATGATGATGTGGCTAACAATGTTGAAGAAGAGGATGTGCGCAACTTTGATAAATTATTGAATGATGCTCAAAGAGAGTTGTACCCTGGGTGTCGTAAGTTTTCTGTTTTATCATTTGTTGTTAAGATGCTTCATGTGAAGGTGTTGAATAAGTGGAGCAATAAGTCATTCAACATGTTGTTGGGGATATTAAAGGACCTTCTACCGGTAAGTGATCAAGTGATCCCATGGACCCTTTATGAAGCCAAAAAATGCAACTACTACTCAGGCTGTACCATCTACAAATGCAACTACTACACAGGCTGCACCATCTACAAATGAAGGTACTACCCAGGCTGCACCATCTACACTTACTTTGCGTACCCGTTCTACACAGGGAAGGGGTCAGACTCGAGGGAAGAGCATAGCGCATCTCATAGCTAAAAATGGTGGCAAAAAACTTCCTGTTTGGGTCCCTGCAGATGCCAAGGTACCAGTAGGGCCTTATGCCACTCCATTTGCAAATGAAGTTGGGTTACAAATAAGGATGGCTGCACCTATAATTGGCATGAGTAAGTGGGATAAGATTGACGAGATTCATAAAGCCCCAATCATTCAGGCAGTTCGGGTACTTGTATTTGTTGTTTTTAAAATAGTTAGATTATCACCATTACTTGCATTTTAATATTAATAAAACTATTCATATATTTGCAGGATAAATTTGAGATTATTGATTATGATGAGGATAAAGAGGTTCGGAAAGCAATCGACAAGAAGTGTAAAACCCTTTACAAAAGTTGGCGTAACAAGATGAAGACCCATTACTCAAAGTTGGTAGAAGCTGGTGTTGACCCTTACACTAAGCCATACAAAGGGGTTGACCATGAGGCTTGGGTATACATGATTAATCATGTATGGCTTAATAGCGATCATCAGGTAAAATTTCATAACTTAAAGAATCGTGTTTCAATTTCAATTTAATTTTACTAATCATTTACTTTTGTAGGAATTGGCTGAAAAAGGGAGGAATAGCCGATCGAAATTACCATATAATCATACAATGGGCTCTAAGTCATTTCAAGCTGCAATGTATAGAGAGGTGATGCATTTAATATATTTGAAAGTGTGAATGAGTTAAAATTAATTATGTATACTTACTTTTAAATTGATGGAATTAGGGTACTGCGAAGGTTGACATTGTAGACTTCTACAAAGATTCCCATTGGAGCAAGAGAAAGGCAGATTGGATAGCTCCAATATGTGGTGAATTACATGTAAGTATGCCAATTAATATGATTACATATTTATGTAATTGGTTATATTTGTTAAAGTTGTTTAAAAATTGATAGGAAGCTTTGAAAAAACGACGTGACGAGTCTTTGGAGCCTGGGGCAATACCTTTAACTCAGGAGCAGCTGTCAATTGAAGTTCTTGGAACGAGTAAATCAGGATACATAAAGGGCTTCGGAGTTGGTCGAAACCCATCCTCATCCAAATCTTCTATTACTACACAAGCACATGTTGAGGTGGTTTCGAGCCTACAAGAACAAATAGAGTCATTGAAGAATTTGGCTGAGGTCCAGCAAGAACAAATTGCAGCCCAGAACTTGGTAACACAAGAGCAAGCTAGAAAGATTGAAATGCAAAACAAAAGGTTTGAAGAGATTGAAAAGTTTATGAGGATGCACAAGGATAAGGCAGACATGCAGGTTGATGAAGAGGATTGTTCATCAGAGGAATTTTATTGACAGCTTGCTCTGTAAGTATACTTTTATTTTTTTAATTTTCAGATCACTAAAAACACTTCACTTAATATATTTGTTAAAACAAGCTGCTGCTATGATGCTCTTCAGTTGGCTAGTTTGCTTTATTTGTTGATGTATTGTTCTTCTTGATTGTTATTGGTTGATCCCTCTTCTTGATTGTTGCTGGTTGATTAAGTTAGAGTAATATAAATTGAAAATAAGTTGGAAGAATAGGCTAAAATGGTTGGTTGAGATGCAAGAAAAAGTTGAATGATGACCACAAATAAAAAATGTTAGCTTGATTGGTAACAACTCCACCTAAATGGTTAAATGAGTTCTTTAACAATTCTCTTTCTTTCTTGTAATATAGTGAATAATTTTCCTTTTGTTCTTGTTGTAGCAAAAATTGTCTCTTGCAATGAATCTATAAGATCATTTGTTTAGCATTTGAATTTTCATTACTCTTTAGTTCATTTTTTAAGTGACTCTGAGCTTTAAAAGGTAATTAGAGTGGAACATGCATCCACATTGAAATGGACACTAATGAAAATCTTCATTGGGCTAAGCTGCCCTTTCCACTTTGTCATGTCAATGTAGGACAACATTTTTGAAACTGCCTTGAACATGATTTACAGCGATTTAGGTGAACAAAATATTATTGGGCTATGTACTCATTTGTTGGAGAAAGTTTCTAGGGTTTGTAGACATTAAGATGAGAGATTTGGCTTGATGTTCAAATGGATATGTTGTTATTCTTCACCTTTATGATAAATCTTATTTGGTATCATAGCAATAAGTCGACCGTGATCGTCACATAGGGAGGATCTCATCGTTGTTCTCGACCTAAATAAAGTACCACCATGGTCGACTAGGTGTGGGGTTGCTACTTCTAAATTCTCAAATTTTTTCAAGTTATTGGATCCATTTTCTATTTTTCTTTGATTTTTGAAAGAAAAAATGAGGGCCTATATTATGAATTCTGGATTTCATTCCTTGTTTGGAGCATTTTTCTATTCTATAGGAAAGTGAAGGTGCCAACTAGCCTATTGGGGCTATTACCCAAGTTCTTTTTTTTGGTGCACTCGCATGTGCTAATTTTGTTTGGTTCTTTGTTCAAGAAGTGTTTAGAAATCAGTTTTTGTGTCATTTGAACCTTATTTTCCAATTTTTTAAAATGATTTGGTTATATTAAATTGTATTTCTGTTAGGTATTTGTTGGCTCTTTCCTTTTGGGTTGATCCAGTGTTATACCTTGGCTCTGATTGAGTAGAAACCAGATATTTGTGTTGGTTGTTCCCTATTCCTAGTTTGTGGATATATCAGAGACATTTTAAACCAAGACCAAGACCAAGACCTTTATTATTAACTCATGTTTTTAGACCAAGACCTTTATTATTAACATTTTAACATTATAATTTTTTTTTCACTTGTTTGACAGATTGGCAATGGATCGAATATAGTTCGGGGAGCATCAAAGGATTACATTTTGAATTTTTGGATATATTTTGTCATAGGTTTTTGTTATGAATTTACAAGCTTGGAAGGTTTTTTGGATTAGCAATGGATGAATTATAGTTCGGGGAGCATCAAAGGATTACATTTTGAATTTTTGGATATATTTTGTCATAGGTTTTTGTTATGAATTTGCAAGCTTAGAAGGGCTTTGGGCATTACATGTTTGAAGTTTGGGATTGTAAGAGATTTGTACTTAAATTGGATGTTTTGGATTTGATATGTTGTTTATATTTAATATGGTACTACTTTTGAATTAAGTTTATATTTTGGATGCTTTGCACAAGTGTGTTAGTTTGAATTATATTTTGCTTATGTTTATAGGTTTATGAATGATGTATTGAACAGGGAAATTGTTAAAAAAAATTATTTATAGGTTTATGAATTATGTATTAAACAGGGAAATTGTTAAAAAAAATTATAAATAATGAATTTTTGGTGGCAGGTTTTTTTAGTTGTAAATTTACTTTTGGTGACATTTTATTTATGTTGCTGAAAGTATGTGCCTATAATTTTTTTAGCGACCCAAAACTTGATTGGTCGCCAAAAGTTTTAACATTCAACAACCAATTCTTTTAGTCTCTGAAAGATATTTTTAGCGACGCATTTATATGTCGCTGAAACTTAACATGTCATCAGCTGAAGGGTACTTTTAGTGACTATATGTTACTTTATGGCGACGGAATTTCAGTCTTTTGGCGACGGAAGTATTTGGTCGCCAATTTATTTATAAAGGCAACCAAAATTGATTTGGTCGCCAAAGCATTTAGTGACAGGGCTTCAGTGACCAATTTTGTTCACGTCGCGGATACTTTCAGCAACCAAAATTACACTTTTGGTGACTAAAAAATAGGTCGCTAAAAGTGTTTTTTTTTTGTAGTGAAAGGTTTTGTTTTTTATACAAAAGAGAGAGTTGTTCTTCGGTGGATTCTGAAGAATTCGAGCCTGAAGCTTTGGTGGATTCTGGAGTGGCTCATCAGAAAGACAATTCCGTGGTGAAGATGGGGTTGGAAGAGGCACATAGAGGTTGGTTCAATTAGGCATTGTGGATTCGCTAGATAATTGAGAGTATACATGTGTAATTCATTTTAAATCTTCTTAGTGGATTGTTCTTGTGGCTGTTGCCCGTGGTTTTTTTTTATCACAATTGGAGGTGTCCAATTGTGGTTTTTCCACGTAAAGTCATTGTGTCTCTTTGTCTTGATTGTTTGATTGGGATTGTTATATTCTGCTTAAAATTGATACATAATCACAAATCAACATCTAGGAGGTTTAAAATTGATAAATGGTCCTTTAAGATTTTAAAAATTATTTTCAAAAATGCTTTTACAAATGTATATGGGACGAACCATCTAATTTTTGAAAAAAAAATCTTCTGTTACTCCTCTATTTCAAAAGTAGTTTTACAATGCATAGGGAATGGTCTCCAATTATTTTACATATAAGTTCAAACCAAAAAAATAATCACTTCACACGGAAATAAAGTTGTGCATATTTGACTCTTTCTAAATTTCCTAACGCTGAGAATTTTATGCATGATGTACGGGAAAAAAATAAACCTTCTCGTATAATCCTGTTGATCAAGTCTGCGCTCCTCTGTACGTCGTCGCTTTATCACCTGAAAATACAAACGTGAGCTAGCCAGCGGGTGTGTGCCGGAAACCTCTCCGATGCCTAAGTCAGCAAACTAAACAAATAGACAAAAGCTCAGTGTATTCGGGAATCAAAGTTGCGTTACCTCTCCATAGGTAATGTTTGTGAGCTTTTATAGGTTTCGTGTGGCACAATCTTAGTAGAACTTTTACTCCTCCATACAGAGTCCTCCTAGGATTCATGCTCCTGAAAGATAATGCTTATCCTTCAACACCCCCCTCACTGCTTAAACCAAGTGAGATGGTTTTATCATGGCCGGACTCCAATACGACCGAAATAAGCATGGCCGCGCCAAGCCACATAATAGACCGAACTATCATTAGTTCGGTGCTTCCTTCAATATCCTTACCTCAGTTCCTCCTGAGTAAACCGTGGTAAGTCTAAACCAAGCTCACTTCTAGGAAGGCTTTAGACCGAACTAACCATACTGCGCCATAACCGGTACAAGTTCTAGTATGGTGACCGAGCTAACCTCTTTAGGACCGAAGTAACTTTATGTCTCATTCTGACCGAACTAACCTCAAGTCTTTTTGGACCGGACTAACTTCGAAGCCTCTTCAAGACCAGAGTAACTTTATGGCCTTTTTACTCAGCCCTTCGCACTGAGGCCCATAACGACCCAGCTCAGCCCAATTTACATATAAATTACCCTCTCAATTGCCCCTTAATTCCATCTGCACAGCATGATAGGGATTACCTGTTTATAAACCGGGCTAAAGTTCTAACCTTTCCAGTCGAGCTAAAAAAAACCTTTTAGCCTTTCCAGCTGAGCTAAAAAAAAACTGTTAAGCCTTTCCAGCTGAGCTATCCTTATACGGTCAAAACATCCCTTCACCATGAAGAATCGCTTCCCATTCCAAAGGACACGTGGCGAGTGTTCTCGATTGGCCCTTCGCAGCTGTCACGCCGCCTTCGTATTTCGCGAGATTTGAACAGTCCCGCATTTTTTCATTCTTTACACAAAACAAACTTTTCATTTCAAATCATTCATTCCTGAGCTTCCACTGTTTCAATCTCGTCTTTCTCTCTCTCATTCCCCTATTGTTCTTCAACCTTGCAATCTTTGAAGCTCCCTGAGTTCACGTTCTTCACTGTTGCTGCTGTTCCCATCTCCAGCTCCTTCCTCTTCATCTGGTAAGTATCATAAACCTATTTCTCTTTTCTTGCTTTTCGTATTTTGTTTAATCCATAGCCTTTAGGTCTGTGTTTTTGAAAAACACTCTCATTCCACTTGCTTTTGCCCTGTTTTACTTCTGGAAAAATTTAGCAATAAGAAAACTTGAACACATACAATAACCTGAGAAACACTGGTTTTTTATCCAGAGTTATGATGCAACCGGACTAGAAAGTTGTTTGTAGTTGATGTTGAATTTAGGCAGACTGTCAACCGAAATAATACTTCATGTTACCCAACTAGCTTTAATAAGTCAAACCATCGCTTGGTTTACCTTAGCCAAAATAACAAACTGAACTAAGTCTGTACTTAGTGTACTGAAAAACCTCAATTTGGACCGAGCTATGTCTTCGGGGCTAAACCAGCTTTCTCAGTTTCAGACCGAGCTAAGAAAGCTGCCCCTAGCAGTTCAACCGGTCTAACGGAACCGTCTCTTTAATCGAGATAGCGAACAACTCGCCAGGTCCGAGCTAACAAACCCGTTGCTTGAACTGAGCTACGAAGTACCTTGCTGAAAACCGAGATAGGTCCTTACATAACCGAAATAGGACTTTTTACCTTGCTTTTTCTTTGTAGCACGGTCCAATGATCTGTGCTTAACACCTTTGTTTTCCACTTTGCAGACTTAGGTTGCCCAGGCACCTCTCTGAGCGCTCAACCGATCTACTGAGCACAAATTGTCCACCGATCTAATTTATTCGTAACTTATAAAATAAATAGGGAAGTATAGATTCTTAGTAAACACACCTGGCGGTCTAGCCGAATTCAGAAAAGATTACAATATACGATGGCGTCCCATCGACTTTTAGCCGAACAAGATACTACTCCTTGGGGAAATGAGGGCTTCGTACCTTTTACCCTGTTGTCCATAGTAGAAACCGGTCTAAGATTTCCGGTCCAACCTTTGCTCTATGAATTTCTTAGGGAAACTACGATCTGTCCTACCCAACTTTCCACCAACTTATACTGTATAATAAACGGTATAGCCGAACTAAACCGCCGAGCTGGCATTAACCTAGGTCTAGCCGAGATCTTCCACCAGTACTCCATTGGCTCCAAAGATGACGGCTGGGTCTACTACCTAAGGATACGTCGTCGCAGAGAAAAAATAATAAAAGATACGCCGGATAAAGACTTAAACGATGATGATTTTTTCTGGGTATCTGGGAATTTTGAAGACCACCAAGCCCAGATCCCAGGCCGAAGTATAAATTGGAATAAAGGAATCCCTGGTATACTTTACTTCGGTCACTTTTCATGCTTCTCTTTTATTTCGGTTACCTGCTCCTGAACCGAACTAACAGTTGTTTTCATTATGCAGATTCAGCCCATCTTCAATCCTTGTATAGTTACCCCAACCTGAACACACTTCGCGCCGCACTACGTTTTCCAGAAAGAAGTTGGGCCAAACTTCTTAATTTTGAGCCGACATACCGATAGAGCGGTCGCCGAAAAGCTAGAGTAACAGACTTTCTGCTTGAGGACGCCCCTGAACCAGACCCTACTTTACCCCAGATCAACCTCATCCCCCTGATCGCCGAACAAGAGATGGCCAAAAGAAGCAGAGTAAGGGCCCTTCTCACCGAAACAAACCGCGCCGAGGTACCACCAGCAAGCCAAACCTAGGAAACGGTTGTGGCGCTTCCTTCCTAATAACCCTCATCATCTCGTCCCAGCAAGCGTGCCCGGACTACATCAATCGAGCCACGCCTTGCTGACGAAGATAAAACTACACTTCCACCAAGCCCTCCACCGAGCTCGCAGTCGAAGCGCTCTGACCGAGCCAGCTCCTCCAAGTGGGCACCAAAACTGATTTTTCAGAACCGAGATATCCAGGATACTGATTTGGTGGTTGCTGAGAAGGATCACTTGATGGCATTCAACCTTGCCAAGAGGGTTTGCCTTCAACAGACATGGAACACCACCAGCACCTGACCGGACTAAGGGCCATCCGATCGGCCACCAAATCTATGATCCTGGTAAGATGCCTCTCTTGTCTCCCAAATGTTACAAACTTTCAGTTCGGTCTTGCCATTGATTTCTTTCCATTCGTTTCAGTCTCTTCAAAAGAGCCAAATTGCTCATCAAAAGGTGTTGGAGCTCAGGAAAACAGCTAGGTAGGCCATGGCAGAAGTCGAAGCCAAGACCGCCGAACTAATACAATCCCAACAGAAGACGGCTGAGCTGGAGGCCGAGGTAATTTGTCTAACCGAACTAGTTACTTCGGCTAACGACGATAAATAGAGAGCTCTGACCGTAATGAAAGATAAATATTTGTGGGAGCTGGTAAAACTTGAAGGCGTGAAGAACGCCGAAATAGGAGAGCTAAAAAAGAAAGCTGAAGACGCCGAGCTGAAGGGTTTCAAGGAAGGCGAAGCAGCTTACATCCAACAATGCAAGGCAGCAAAGGACTTATTTTTCAAGTGCGGCTGGAGAGGTCTTTGTGAGCGGCTTCGGTGGCTTAAACCGAGGTCTACAATGCTCCTCAGTATTTCATTCCGGCCTCACTAGCGGAGTATGTTGCTTCTGTCCAACAACAATTTTTGCAGGGTTCAGATGATGAAGATGAAGAAAATGAGCCAACTGATACTCCGGTAGTCAATGAGCAATGCAACGATTAATCAGCTCGGTTGGAGCCAACGGTTGAAGACCTAACTGTTGAGCCGCCGACTGACACCGTGCTGCCAGTTGATACCGAGCTCGCAACCGAGACTGATCTTCCATGTACAACCGGTGTTCAAGTTGACATTGAAGCCGATCTTGAAGACCTTTTTGATTGATTTTGTAATTTTCTTTTTCTTTTTTTCTTTTTGCTCGTGTAACCGGGCTGTGGCCCCTTCTTTGTACTTGTTCTGAACTTGATTAATGAAAATCATCTTTTCTGCTCCAACACTCATCTCGGTTTTGATCTGTATACTTGTACTTGTAATGAGTTTTTCAATGAATTCTTTTGCTCCAACTGTGATCTCGGTTTGTATTCCTGTTAGTACTTGCTTTCTAACTGCAATTTGAAATATTATTCGGCCGAGATACAGTATTCCGATTTTAGCTGGTCAATCTGACTAAGCTTACTTAGCCAACCACTCTTTAGCCGATATAATTACTTCGGTTGAAGAGTACAAAGAGTTGGTTTAATCCAGCCAACCACTCTTCAGCCCACCCTTACTTCGGCTGAAGAGTAACAAAAAGTTGGTTTAATCCAGCCAACCACTCTTCAGCCCATACCCTTACTTCGGCTGACGAGTAATAAGAGTTGGTTTAATCCAGCCAACCACTCTTCAGCCATACCATTACTTCGGCTGAAGAGTAATAAAAGTTGGTTTGATCCAGCCAACCACTCTTCAGTCGATATACGTATTTCGGCTGAAGAGTGCAAAGAGTTGGTTTAATCCAGCCAACAACTCTTCAACCCATATACGTACTTCGGCTGAAGAGTACAAAGAGTTGGTTTAATCCAGCCAACCACTCTTCAGCCCATACCGTTACTTTGGCTGAAGAGTAATAAGAGTTGGTTTAATCCAGCCAACCTCTAAGTTGGTTTTTCCAGCCAACTTAGAATAAAATGTTTGGTTATTTTGACCAAACATCCTGCAGCCTGGATCCTTATCTTGGGTTTTTCCATACAGAGAGAGTTTTTGTGGCTTAGTCAGACCCATCGGCTTTAGGACATCCAAGAAAAGCCGGATATGTACCATAGGATCTCCAGACCCGTCGAAACAGTCAATATGTGGCATTTTGAATCTGTCTGGGAGCCGTACGGCAGCCTCGGTGTACCCATCCTCAACGTTGGGAATGGAGTTAAGGCCATGTGCCTTTTTGAATTGCTTATCAAGGTTTGCAATTTTCACTGCGGTCAAATCGAGCTCATTAACATCAAGGGGATAAAGCCTCCAATTAGGCTGCACCAAGGGTCTGAAAACTCGGGCTTGAGCCAACCCTTCTCGAGGATCTGAACCCTGCAAATCTTCAGCTGGCGGAAGTGGGTCAAAGTTCGGCTGGGGTCCCGAAGCTGGATGTGAGGCAGATGCCCCAAATGGGCGCTGCGTTTCAATACTGGTCTCAGTCTGCATGGCAGTTCCCTGATTTAGCGTTGCTATTATGGCCACAAATTCTTCCGAACCCTGTGCCATCACGAGTCTACTGAAGATGTGACTTGTGACTGTCAGATCAGATGAACCAATGAACCCTGTCTGGCCCTTCTTTGCCTTGCCTCAGCGAAAGAATACTGGTTGCCCTTGAATTGAATCTCTGACCTAACAAAATCTATCAGCACTGGCCCAATGTACCCGGGGGATATCGGAGCCTTCTGAAGCTACTGTTCCAGGACTACCCGTAGCAAAAGAGAAAACAGACAGCATCTCAGCTCAACTTCACCAAAACAGATACAAGCATAGCAAGATGACTGTGCCCTCTACTGAATTCTGCCCTCAAAATTCTGCCTCAAATCTGATACCCTCAGGTAAAACTGATTCTCAAAATACTGAACTGGTGCTCGCAGGCCTGATGCCCAAACTTGCAAACTGATACATGCATTCCTGTAGAGACGCACTCTAAAGCACATAACAAGCAAGTGAGAGCCAAAACACCCCTATGTTGGGGTAGGGTTTCCCTGTCCTATTTTGTCAGGAGCTAGGGTTTCACTACGCACGTAGTGGTTTCAAACAACCTATATCGAGTAAGCAACCTGTCCTAGTTTGGAATGGTCACTACGGATTTCGATATGCACTAGGTCGAATGGTCAAAAAGGGTGCCCCGGTAAAACTGGGGTTTGTGCTCCCATACTGGCAGAGCCCATAACTGGTCAGCCTTATGGTCATGCCTTGACAGGTCATGCCTTGACAAGACAAGCCTTCGGCAAACCGTTCAGGAATAGCAGATGGCAAACACGGTGTTGTAAGCGCACCGATGCAAATGCAATGCAAAGAAACACACAAGTGTAGTCAAAACAAGATATCATGAGTTTGAGTCAAGTTCTCAAAATCCCCAGTGGAGTCGCCAGAGCTAACGAGCATCGGGGGGACCTCATTCTGACTCGGACTCGGTTTGTGTCGCAGTTCTTAATCTTGAACCAAAGACTCCAAATCCAGCAAATCGTTTTGAGAAAACAGATTTTTGAAAGAAGTGCCAAACATGGACTGCTTTGCCAAATACAGAGTCGCCACCTAAATATTTTATTTTGGGAAATTTAGGAAACCCTGACTCGTTGCCTAAGGCCACGTGTCCGTCATCACCAAAGTTGCCTCGGCTCGGGAACTTGGGTACGATTGGGGAAGGTCATTTCGTGAGCACTCCCGCTCGCCCGATCAAAGATCGGCCTCTACTAATCATGATATCTAGTTTCGAAAATATTGTGCGTTCTTATTCCGGTTATTAGCCTAGGTTACTATGTGATGCGCACAGCATACAAGTATAGACTGGGTCGCCTGAATTGGAACAAAACATTTCATGTTTGTTTGTCTGAAAATGGTTTGATGGTGCTACCCGCAGGTAGGCTAAGACGTGGATTTGCCACCCTTGGGTGAGCTTAGAAAACATGATTTTGCCACTATCTAGTGGGCTTAAAACACACAGTCAATGATTTGTTGCAATCCAAATAACCCGACCTTCACCCACAGGCATCCAAGCAGGTATATCACATAAGCAGTTAGCCTCATGGTAAGCATGCTATCATGGCAGTCACTCACACGGATGCAAGGATGCTAAAGCATAAAACTCACCGAGTACTCCAAGCCAAAACAGAAACCGATTAGAAATCCATGCATGATCCTAAGTATACAGAAATGCCTAATGCAACACATGCAAAAATGCAACTGTAGCAGGCTCGGCTATTCTAAACATGGCATATGAGATGCAACAACTATCAAGTATTCAACTCGGAATTGAAATACAGATGCAGTTAGTATGATGCGCCGAGCCCGGTGCATGCAAGACAGATGAATGGGTGCAAACATGCTATCATACTGTATGCTAATTGAAACATGCCCTAATCTAACCATCATAAGCAGGTAAATAAAAGGGAAGAAAGACGTGGGGTTGGAAGACATACATCACACACACACACACTTATTACAACATTGCCCTCGCGCAGAGGGTCCGAGAGAATAATATACAGTTCCGAATAAATACAGTCCAAATAAATAATACAGTCCAAGATATGTACAAATTCCTAATTAATTTACAAATTAACTAAGAAAAATAATAAACTGGCATGCAAGCCAGGGACTGTCTTGACTCTTCTCCAGATAATGAATGATGCATGTCCGGGTTGCCTCTGCGCGGAAATCCACTGTGATGCCCCAATTAGCCTCTGTTTTGCAATGGTTTTTGGAAAGCGCGCCAAGCCCCGACAGATTGCCGATTCTTGATTTGCTGCAACAGAGAGCAGAAAAGGGGCATGGCAATGTATTTTTACAAATGTATGCATGCCTCGATCCTCGTGCCACCAATCACGCATCTCGATGCATGATGGCCGAGGAGTCGAATTGTACAACTCAATATGGAATGAATGCACATGAAAATACAACTAAGACCTAACTCCATCATGGACAATCCGGAGTGTCGGTGACTGGGGAATTGAGACACGTTCCGTCACTCGGAGTACGAAACGTACCTCGTTTCCCGTGCTCGGGCTAACTCCTATCCCGAACACAATGCAATATGCATGACATGCATGAAATGCAACTAAGATACATCCTAACATGCACAATGCTACGAAATGGCATACACGATGCGCAAGATAACATGGCATACACAATGCGCTAGCATACAACCTAGCATACACAATGCTATAGAATGAGATGGCATACACAATGCATAATGGACTTACACCAACACAAGTGGGCCTCAGCCACACTCACACAGGAGGCCGTTAGATGAAAATGAGCCACTCGAAACGCGTGCATACGTGCACGCAAACCGAGGACCGACCCTAAGGCACGAAATGCCACTCTAACAAGACCTGGCAAAACATGGAATATGGCATATTAGCATGAAAATTTTAGAGGCAATAAGTGATGCAAAACAGCTCCGAAACGTGGCAAAATGACACCCGATGCATGAAATGAATCCCGAAACATGAAATTAGGTGCATGGAATGACCTATGGCTATGCAATGCATGCATTATTTGAACATGAAATGTGAAGACAGAATCAAGAAAGCCCCAAAAAAAGCATATTTACAGTTTTAATAAAGACCAAAAAGTGAACACAAATGGGGCTAAACTAGCATGCAAAAATGGCCCCGAAAGAGGGATAATGAAGCAACTAACAGATGCTGGTCCCAAAAAGAGAAGGGCCCTTCTAAAATTTTGAAGAGAGGCCCAAAATATGATGTTTTACAGTTTATGACAAGCCACAAAAACAGGCACAAGTATGGCAAAACTTTCATGCAAAAAATGGGCCTAAAGGAGGGATACAAAGGCAAGTGGAAAATGGAAGCCTCAAACAGAGGAGGGCCCTTCAACAATGTTGAAGAAGGGCCAAAAAAATGGCATTTTACAGTTTATGATCAGACCCAAAACAGTGTACAAGTATGCTCAAAATACTATGTAAGATAAGGCCAAAAAGAGAGCTATAACACAAAGTATAAAAAGGATGCTTTAAACAACAAAAGACCCTTAATGAAACATGAAGAAGGGGTCAAAATAAAGTCATTTACAGTTCGGACCAAAGCCAAAAAAAAATAAGCACAAAGGGCTAACAAATCATGCAAAAATAAGGCTAAAGGAGGGATATAAAGGCAAGTGGCAAATGGAAGCCTCAAACAGTGATGAGCCCTTCAAAATGTTAAAGAAGGGCTCAAAATAAGCCACTTTACAGTTTATGACAGAGCTAAAAACAGTTTATACATAGGCCAAAAATAATATGCAAGAAAATGGCATACAAGAGAGGTAATGAAGCAAGTGCAAAAAGAAAGCCTCAAACAGTGAGAGGCCCTTAAAAAAACATGAAATAGAGCTCAAAAAAATGCTATTTTCAGTTAGGGTTGGAGCTCAAATATGCAAGCAAGTATGACTAATGTATTGAGCAAGAATAGGACCAAAAAGAGGAGAGAATGACTTACCCTTGAAGACTCAACTTTAGCAACCTCTTGGCACAAGAAGTGGTGTGTCCTCAGCTCTGGAAAATAGCTCCAAGTGGCTGGAATGGAGGTTGGAGAAGTGGTGCTATGTGGTGTAGTGTAAATGATGCAAGGACCCTAAAGTTTGGAGTCTTGGAAGAGAGGGAAATGGAGAGTGTATGCAAGAGAGCTCTAAAGCAATTTTCTCAACCCTTCAAAACCAGCTGGAAGTGCTGGTTATATAGACAAAAAAAGGTGGAAAAGGGGGGGAAAACTAATTCAAGTTTCCCCCCAAAAGGCCAAACCCTCGGACATAAGGCCTAGAGGAAAACAAAATTCACTTTTAGGACACACTTGGGAAGGGGGTTATGGTCGGCTAGGTAAAAAGGGCAAAAAAGTCATTTCACCAGGTAAGTGGCCGGCCTGCTACTTTTTTCTGGCCAGCCGGCTACTTTTTCTGGCTTTTCTAGCCGGCCTGCTACATTTTCTGGCTTTTCTGGCCGGCCAGCTACTTTTAGGACAAAAAAATGGGCTTTCGGAAAGAAATGTGGCCGGTGGGTGATTGGGAAGTCCAATGGTGGCCATTCAAGTGTCCAAATTGAAGCCCCGGAAGTTATCTTTCCAATGGCATAAACCTTGCATCGAAATTCCTCCTATGGAAAAAGTTATGCCCTTTTTGGTGAAGCCGCGCAGATTTCGGTCCAACCAGAGTGATGCCCCACTTCAATCAACCATATCTCCTCTGTCTGGAATTGAATTTAGGAGATTCTTGAGTGCAAAATGAAGCCCCGGGAGTAAGCTTTCCAACGGTAGTAGCCTCATAGCTTGATTCCAAGTATCCAAATGAATAGGCCCGATTCGGCGAGGGCTGCTCGACTCTCTCTTAACGGTTCATGCCCATTTTCTCCCCGACCGATTTCTTCCTCTTTTCTTTTCTTCAACTTCAAACCCCTAAGTAAGGTGTTTTGAAATATTTTTCAAAGATTTCATCTCTCTTTCATTCATTCCCACTTTGTCCTTGCTCGGTTTATCGAAAAGCGCAACATTTGATAAAATGCGAGCCTCGGAACATCGTAAAAACTTTATTTCAAGAACGTTTTGAAAGAGAGGGTTTTAAGACTAAAATCTTTTCATCAAGATTGTTTTGGTCTAGAACAGGGGTATGAAGTTGAGATTTGACTCTCTCATTGCCGAAGAAACTGAACTTTTCCCCTGCACACCTTTCTCCACCATGTAAACCATCAGTTGCGTCCAAGTCTTAAAGACAGTCAAAAGTGGGGTGTCTACAGTTGCCCCTCTTTGACAGAACTCGAAAGTCAAGAAGTGACGGGAGTGAATGTCAAATCTCAGAGACGACCCATTTTTGACAAGGCTGAAGACTTGGACAAACAAACAAAATATAGATAAATAAATGGTTGTGCCCACAGGCTGCCTACGTATCCTTTTGCAAGGAATCAAACCAGCGTAGTTCAGGGGCATGATGCAAAATGATATGCAGAAAGATTTTGAAAATTGGACTTATACGCTACGCGAAGCCGGTTTGAAAATTGAGGATTCATGCAATGCACTGTAATGTAGTGGCTAAAATGCAATGTAATAGCTAAGAGGTAAAGGTACCTCACAGGGGTAATTGGCAATGATTTACCTCATGCTGCTGGGGATTTCTCGCTTCTTCTTGATTGGACCACAGGTACTACTTTTCTCCCTGACTATGGTCGCAGCTTTTCTTATTCTCCAACAGGGTGACAGACTAGGTTTGATCAGTATCCAAAATTGAGGTGCATATAGATGCTATCTCAATCTATGGGGCTGCCATACAGATTTCAAGCTGAGGATATACCCCTGGGTATTTAAACCAGACTTTAGTCTCGGAAATCCCGAACCTTTGCGTTTTAGGCATGAGCCATTCGAACTCTAGTTTCCACCGTCTCAGTTGGTCTCCTAGGAACTCACTGCTAACACATGCAGGTGGCTATACCAGACCACTAGAAGTCGTTCGAGCACGACAAACACCAAAGGAATTGCACCTCTAGAGGATTTAAGGTCTCCTAGACCAGAAAGTGCACAAGACAGTGCAAATGAAATGCAAGTAAACTGCAAGTATGATGCAAAAACAAATGAATGATGATCACGCAGATTTAAGGTCTCCTTAGACCGGGATTTACGGTCTCTAGACCAGAGAGTGCACAAGACAAGGCGAAATGGAGGTGCACACAAAGGATCTTGTAGGATGAATGCATTAAGCAGTGTGATACAAGTAAGGTGTGCAAGATAGCGCGATGCAACGCACTAACAAGTGCAGGTGAGATGCGCAAGAGAGTACGATAAAATGCATGCACAATGCAAGTAATGTGCACAAAATAGTGTGATACGCAAAATAGCGTGAGTGAAATGTAATGCACTAACAAGTGCAGGTGGGACGCGCAAGATAGCGCGAATGATATAATGCACAAAATAGTGCGATGTGATATGCAAAGCATGAAAGATGCTGCCATTGAGGTGCGCATAAAATAGCGCGATGATGATATGCAATGCAAAAGACAGTGCGATTGAGGTGCGCAAGATAGCGCGAATGATAAACTGCACAAAACAGTGCGATGCACAAAATAGCGCGAATGATAAACTGCACAAAATAGTGCGATTGAGGTGCGCAAAATAGCGCGAATGATAAACTGCACAAAACAGTGTGATGCGCAAAATAGCGCGAATGATAAACTGCACAAAACAGTGCGATTGAGGTGCTCAAAATAGCGCGAATGATACAATGCACAAAATGGTGCAATACGCTAAGCAGCGCGAGTGATTTGAAATGCACAAGATAGCGCAAGTGAAATAAAATGCATAGGAAAGTGCGATAAAATGCATCTTCTATGCAAGTATGGGGATATTTTCTACGTAAAAGATACGAGCATTTTCTATGCAAGTATGGAAGCACATTCTATGCAACATTGAAAGCATATTCTATGCATGAATCAAGCAAAGCATATTCTATGCGGAATCGAATGCAAGCATATTCTATGCATGAATCATAACGATGCGCGGCACGCATGCAACAACAGTGTATATGAAAGTTCACATTCTATGCAATAGAGGAGCATCAAATATGTACTCTGGTGCCTCTGATTTACCTCTTAGAGGACTTTGCAACACACTCAGCTCAAAAAGGGCACACCTTGTTCATATGGCGAGAAATAACATCTGCAGTTGAAACCCTCGGGTACTACTTGGACTGCCATTCTGACTTGAAGCAGGCTTACACTTGGGGTCGAGATACACTCATACTCCAGAGAAACGGCGCGGCCTGAGAAGGTGCACCTGGAATGCAGTCTCGGATTTTGCTAAAGTTGAAACATGCTAAGATTCTCCAATTTTTTCCTCTTTTCTTTTGCTCTGCAGTCTGGAACCTAAATAGCTTCAGATAGGTCCTTGTTTTACTATTCTGACATGACCTGGGTTGAACCCTGCAGTTTTATGAAAGAACTGATCCTTTTTTTGCACAAATGTGGAGAACGACACGGCACTCTGAGCACAAAACGATTTTTGAGATTGAAATGAGAAAAGGGTTCTCAACCGGGTATTGAGCCTACAACTGACCACAGCCAAAATGACTCAACAAAGGAAAACAAAGGTAGAACGACCTAAACACAACTCAACAAAGGAAAAACAAGGTAAAATGACATAAACACATTTGTTGACACTCAAACGACTTAAAACAAGAAACGAGACAAACAAAACACACAAACACGACACTCAGCTGTGTTACAAAGGCGAGAGACCTCTCAGTGCACGAGGAGCCAGTTTCTCCAGGTATTGTTTCCCACCCTTTCTCATTTGTGGTTCTCACATCACTCGACCCTCAGGCTCTGTTTTTCTGAAAAAGCCATTTTCTCACTTTTTCTCTCAACGCACATCTCTCTATTCTTCAATCTCTCATTTTTCATCCCTCCCCTGGGTGGTTGATGGATAAACAAGAAATTGCGGGCTCATGCCCCTAGCATTCCGCTAGATTCTTCTTTCTTCTGCACGCAGCCAGTGAACTCTCCTACAGAGGGGCTGCGCTACAATTGGGTGTGTAGCAAGTCTGCAGCTGACATCGATTGACGATGCTCTGTTGGGGAGTTTGGATGTGATCAGATCTGTCCAAATAAGGGAGTGGAATATTCTGTCCCATTCCAGTTTGTGCTTCGCACTTGGCTTGATACCTTGTTGCTTGGAGAGTGAGAGCCCTTTTTGTTAATTTCAGTTGTGCCCTTCTTGGCAGGTAGAGTGCTCTTCTTGGCGAGTAGTTGACGATAGGGGAAAGACAGAACACCTGACTCAACTGTACTCCTAGTTCATCATTTTGACCATTTTTTTGTTTTGGTTTTAAAACAATTCTGACCAAATGAAAGTTAGATTAACATGCTTGTTCAACTTTTGATTTAAAATCACGCAAGTCAGGCTATAAGCACTGAAAATTTTTCCTTTTTGGGTCCAAGAAATGATCCAGTTTTTTGAAAAAATGGAATAATTTTCGAGAGAATAGTCAACCCCAGTAAAAATTCTCAAAAACCATTTTGCAAACGGCCAATGCTCAACAAGCACGGAACCAACTCTTGAGATGCACAACCTTGGACCCATAGCAATGGAAAATTGCCCCTTGTTCGAAGAGAGCTGCATGGCAACGGAAAGTTGCCCATTGTTTGAATGACACCGCAGTGCGTTGAATGGCGACGGAAAGTTGCCCCTTGTTTGAATGGCACCGTAGCGCATTGTAGTTAGTCCTCAGAGTGACGAACACAACCAAATCCTTAGCTTCAGAGAAGGCAAAGATGCTCAAAACCAATACATGGACACAATCAAATTTGAAGTGTTTTACGGCTGGACTTCAGAATGAAGTTGCCTACGTATCCCAAAGATGGGAATCAAGCCTTACGTAGTTCGGGGTTAAGGTACACTCGGGTATTAACCCTCACTTTTTAGGCTCTAACTTTTGCCAAGGTGCCCGTTGCAGGTTTTTGACCTTGCGAGCTATGTTTTTCTTTCTTTTCTCTTTTTTTTTTTTTTTTTTTTTTTCTTTTCTTTTTTTTGTTCTTTTTCTTGCTCTAACTTTTGCCTGGGTCGCCATTCCGAGTTTTCGGCCCAGCGAGCCTCTCAAAAGGTAAAAGTGTAGCTTGGTCTATGTTGAATGGTTTTAAGATCTCGAAGCCATCCGTATCCAGGAGAATGACTGCTATATTGACTTGTAGAAGGATTCATCTTCGGCTGTTCGAGCACATCTGACATCTTTGCCCCTAGTTCGAAGGGTACTTCTGTTCTAGTTTCACAAGCTTCTTCTGATCTTCTTGATCCGACTTTCTAGGCCTCTTGTTCGAGGGCTGCTTCAAATCTGGCCACACAAGGCTC
The DNA here is from genome assembly GCA_025200525.1 of Camellia lanceoleosa. Classification (NCBI taxonomy): domain Eukaryota; kingdom Viridiplantae; phylum Streptophyta; class Magnoliopsida; order Ericales; family Theaceae; genus Camellia; species Camellia lanceoleosa. The sequence continues at coordinate 156,929,161 of CM045758.1, forward strand.
ACATTGTAGTTGACCGTTGAACATTCTGAATTCAAGTTCAAGGTTTGGAAGCAAAGGGGTTGAGTCTCGAGGCTGAGAGCGATCCTAGGCTGCACAATCTCAAGAGCGATTCCACACAGGTCTTCGCAGGACAGCGCAAAACATTTTGTTTTTGAAATTTTTTAAGAAAGCGACAAACCGCTCGCGCTGAAGATAGTGTGAAACCAGTCTGGATCAAGCCAGGATCCTTCTCAGTACTCACGCTAACAAGCATGATTTCATTCATTAAGGGCTTAGCACGCCTCTCTTTCTCTCAATTGATCAAAGTTTTGCGAATCCCGAGGAATTCCTTCCTCTTCGTTTTCACCGTAGTGTTCAAAAAAGTTTTGAAAAACTTAGGTCAATACAATGACTTCAAGGCACAGAAAAGTAGACGAAAAGCACTGCCATTTCATTCAGAACTTCTGGCACAGCTGGCACAAGGCAGAAGCGAGCACAAGAATATGAAAATCACTGTTGTTCATTCAAATCTGTTGGCATTATTGGCTCCAAGGCAGAAACAGATTCAAAAGAAAATGAAAAGACAAATACAAAACAAGCAGGTGATGTCCGAGGTAACACCCCCGAAATCTCCCGACTCCAACAACAGGACTGACTCGATACAACAAGACAGACCCGAAACAAAAAGACTGACTCAAAACGGACTCAAAACAACAAAACTGACCCAATACCCAAGTCAGAAAGCACAAAAACCAGCATTCACAAATGCTCAAAACAGTGCGTGCCATACGCCATATCTGGAGTAAATCGAGTGCCATCCGCAGGTGGTTCATCCCCCGATCACATAGTCACATTATCCTCCAAGTTCACCGATCCAGTGCCGATAGACTTTGCTGAGCTCGGCGGGAGGATGACCCCGTTGTCAAATAGATCTTGTACTTCATGGCGAAGACTAAACAAAGCGTCGTAGTATGGCCGGTTTCTTGATGATGGCGCATCTTGAGTAGCATCATGCGTAGCCGGAAGAGGGTTCGGGAGAGGTCGAGGCTCAAGGGGTTTGAGATGGCCTTGTCCAACAAGGATTTGGAGAGCTTTGGACAAAGGCATATAGAGGGCATGGAAGACCCTCCGACCTCGGGGTTGGTACTTCAAGGCTTGTGGATTTTTACTAGGTGCGCCAGCAAAGGGATTGGCAGGTACTGGCCTGGTTTGCTGATCTCTTATGAGCGGAGGATTAGAGCTAAAAGGAACATTTTTGATACAACGACCCTTCTCCCAGCTTGCCCCTTGATTCAAACTGCCCCCAACTTGAGTGGCGAAAATGTTGTCCACAATTTTTGTAACAACTGCGAGCACTTGCTCTTTGTTCAGTCCCTCGGCTTTCAAAGCCTCAACCGCCAACAGAAGATGTTCATGGGGATCCATGTCCACCCCTATCTTGTTCTTTCCACTCGCCTCCACTTTGCCAAAGGATTGGCATTCCTCAAATACAGCCCGTTCCAAGACTGGGGAGCCTTTTGACACGAACTCCCTGGTATGTGATGTGGTTGATGACGGAGCCAATGTCCCGAAGGCCAAATCTGTCACAGTTCTCTGAAGATCTTCGATCATTCTCTTCAGCTCAGAAGTAGTGGGTTCACGGGTTTGAGATGATCGAAGTTCAGGTGCACCCATCATGCATAAGTCCATGCTTTCTGGGATAAACACCTCAGGCTTGGGTAGATGGGCCGGGGTGATGTATATGCTGGGGTCGAAGGTGGATGGTAGTGTATGGATGAGGTTGAGGTAGGCAGGAGATGTTTGGTTATTGGGGTCTAAAGGTGAAGCTATCGTCCGGTTGTTGATGAGATTTTGGACCTCATGACGAATGCGGTAGCAACGGTCGGTGCCATGACCGCGCTGTTGATGGTACATACAGTACTTGGAGGGGTTATTTCTAGCTGGGAGTGGGTCAGGCAGAGGTTGAGGATCGAGGGGTTTGAGATGCCCTCTTTCCATCAGGACTTTTAGTGCGCTAGTCAGGCTCATATGGAGAGGGGTGAAAGTTCGCACCGAGCTCTCCTTTCAATGTTGTTTGTAGGCTTGGTTTGGCAAAAGGGTTGGCTGTGGTGACTGTATTGATTTCAGTGGGTTCGAGAATAGTGTTACTTCCGACATTGGTACTCCTTAAAATCACCCTCATTGTCGGTTCCCTTGTTCTGGGAATGATCTCACTGTTGAACGCATTCTCGACCTGAATCCCCAGTTCATGCAAACTTTTGAAAGTAAATAGTAGAGCGACTATCAATTTTTGCAACATATCATGCTCGAGGTTTCTCACCATCATCTGCACTTGATCCCTCTCAGAAGGGCGACGATTTGTCATCTGTGCTGCCTTTGCTCTCCACCTCGCAACAAATTCCACAAAAGGCTCTGTTGGGTTATGGCGGGTAGCTTCAAGCTCTTGGATGGTCATTTCAACTTGGGTATTATAGGAATACTGATCGACAAAGGCCTCAGCCAATTCTTCCAGTTTTGCTTCATTGTATCCTCTAACTTGGCATACCAAGTGGCTGCTACACCCGACAGGGTTCTTCCATACAGAGAGAGTTTTTGTGGCTTAGTCAGACCTATCGGCTTTAGGACATCCAAGAAAAGCCGGATATGTACCATAGGATCTCCAAACCCGTCGAAACAGTCAATATGTGGCATTTTGAATTGCTGGAGCCGACGGCATTTCGTGTACCCATCCTCAACGTTGAAAATGGAGTTAAGGCCATGTGCCTTTTGAATTGCTTCTCAAGGTTTGCAATTTTCACTGCGGTCAAATCGAGCTCATTAACATCAAGGATAAAGCCCAATTAGGCCACTAAGGGTCTGAAAACTTCGGGCTTGAGCCAACCCTTCTCGAGGATCTCAACTCGCAAATCTTCACCGCGGAAGTGGGTCAAAGTTCGGTCAGTCCGAAGTCGATGTGAGGCGATGCCCCAAATGGGCGCCGTTTAATATCGGGTCTCGATGCATGGCGCTTCCTCGATGAAGGCTATATTATGGCCACAAATTCTTCCAACCCCGTGCCATCACGAAGCCCATCAAGATGTGACTTGTGATCGTCGGATCGATGAACCAATGAACCTCGTCTGCCCTTTCTTTGCCTTGCCTCAAAGAATATCTGTTGCCCTTGAATTGAATCTCGACCTAACAAAATCTATCAAGATCGCCCAATGTACCCGGGGATATCGAGCCTTCGGGTTACTGCTCCAGACTACCCAGAGTAAAAGAGAAAACAGACAAAGATCTCACTCAACTTCACCAAAACAGATACAAGCATAGCAAGATGATGCTCTCATCAATTTCGCCTCAAAATTTCGCTCAACTGATACCCTCGTAAAATCGATTCTCAAAATATCGAATCGGTGCTCGCAGTTCGATGCCCAAACTTGCAAACCGATACATGCATTCTCAGAGAGACGCACTCTAAAGCACATAACAAGCAAGTGAGAGCCAAAACACCCCTATGTTGGGGTAGGGTTTCCCTGTCCTATTTTGTCAGGAGCTAGGATTTCACTACGCACGCAGTGGTTTCAAACAACCTATATCGAGTAAGCAACCTGTCCTAGTTTGGAATGGTCACTACAGATTTTGATATGCACTAGGTCGAATGGTTAAAAAGGGTGCCCTGGTAAAATCGGGGTTTGTGCTCCCATACTGGCAGAGCCCATAACCAGTCAGCCTTATGGTCATGCCTTGACAAGACAAGCCTCCGGCAAACCGTTCAGGAATAGCAGATGGCAAACACGGTGTTCTAAGCGCACCGATGCAAATGCAATGCAAAGAAACACACAAGTGTAGTCAAAACAAGATATCATGAGTTTGAGTCAATATCTCTAAATCCCCAGCGGAGTCGCCAGAAACTGTAACGAGCCCGCGGGGGACCTCGCTACAGCTCGGACTCGGTTTGTGTCGCAGTTCTTAATCTTGAACCAAAGACTCCAAATCCGGCAAATCGTTTTGAGAAAACAGATTTTTGAAAGAAGTGCCAAACATGGACTGCTTTACCAAATACAGAGTCGCCACCTAAATATTTTATTTTGGGAAATTTAGGAAACCCTGACTCGTTGCCTAAGGCCACGTGTCCGTCATCACCAAAGTTGCCTCGGCTCGGGAACTTGGGTACGATTGGGGAAGGTCACTTCGTGAGCACTCCCGCTCGCCCGATCAAAGATCGGCCTCTACTAATCATGATATCCAGTTTCGAAAATATTGTGCGTTCTTATTTCGGTTATTAGCCTAGGTTACTATGTGATGCGCACAGCATACAAGTATAGACTGGGTCGCCTGAATTGGAACAAAACATTTCATGTTTGTTTGTCTGAAAATGGTTTGATGGTGCTACCCGCAGGTAGGCTAAGACGTGGATTTGCCACCCTTGGGTGGGCTTAGAAAACATGATTTTGTCACTATCTAGTGGGCTTAAAACACACAGTCAATGATTTGTTGCAATCCAAATAACCCGACCTTCACCCACAGGCATCCAAGCAGGTATATCACATAAGCACATAGCCTCATGGTAAGCATGTTATCATGGCAGTCACTTACACGCATGCAAGGATGCTAAAGCATAAAAACTCACCGAGTACTCCAAGCCAAAACAAAAACCGATTAGAAATTCATGCATGATCCTAAGTATACAGAATGCCTAATGCAACACATGCAAAATGCAACTAGAAGAAAGTGCTATTCTAAACATGGCATATGAGATGCAACAACTATCAAGTATTCAACTCGGAATTGAAATACAGATGCAGTTAGTATGATGCGCCGAGCCCGGTGCATGCAAGACAGATGAATGGGTGCAAACATGCTATCATACTATATGCTAATTGAAACATGCCCTAATCTAACCATCATAAGCAGGTAAATAAAAGGGAAGAAAGACGTGGGGTTGGAAGACATACATCACACACACACACACTTATTACAACATTGCCCTCGCGCAGAGGGTCCGAGAGAATAATATACAGTTCCGAATAAATACAGTCCAAATAAATAATACAGTCCAAGATATGTACAAATTCCTAATTAATTTACAAATTAACTAAGAAAAATAATAAACTGGCATGCAAGCCAGGGACTGTCTTGACTCTTCTCCAGATGATGAATGATGCATGTCCGGGTTCCCTTTGCGCGGAAATCCACTGTGATGCCCCAATTAGCCTCTGTTTTGCAATGGTTTTTGGAAAGCGCGCCAAGCCCCGACAGATTGTCGATTCTTGATTTGCTGCAACAGAGAGCAGAAAAGGGGCATGACAATGTATTTTTACAAATGTATGCATGCCTCGATCCTCGTGCCACCAATCACGCATCTCGATGCATGATGGCCGAGGAGTCGAATTGCATAACTCAATATGGAATGAATGCACATGAAAATACAACTAAGACCTAACTCCATCATGGACAATCCGGAGTGTCGGATCGGGAATTGAGACACGCTTGAGTACGAACGCATTGCTTCGTGCTCGGGCTAACTCCTATCCCGAACACAATGCAATATGCATGACATGCATGAAATGCAACTAAGATACATCTTAACATGCACAATGCTACGAAATGGCATACACGATGCGCAAGATAACATGGCATACACAATGCGCTAGCATACAACCTAGCATACACAATGCTATAGAATGAGATGGCATACACAATGCATAATGGACTTACACCAACACAAGTGGGCCTTAGCCACACTCACACAGGAGGCCGTTAGATGAAAATGAGACACTCGAAACGCGTGCATACGTGCACGCAAACCGAAGACCGACCCTTAGGTACGAAATGCCACTCTAACAAGACATGGCAAAACATGGAATATGGCATATTAGCATGCAAATTTTAGAGGCAATAAGTGATGCAAAAACAGCCCCGAAACATGGCAAAATGACACCCGATGCATGGAATGAATCCCGAAACATGAAATTAGGCGCATGGAATGACCTATGGCTATGCAATGCATGCATTATTTGAACATGAAGTGTGAAGACAGAATCAAGAAAGCCCCAAAAAAAGCATATTTACAGTTTTAAGAAAGGCCAAAAAGTGAACACAAATGGGGCTAAGCTAGCATGCAAAAATGGCCCCGAAAGAGGGATAATGAAGCAACTAACAGATGCTAATCCCAAAAAGAGAAGGGCCCTTCTAAAATTTTGAAGAGGGGCCCAAAATATGATGTTTTACAGTTTATGACAAGCCACAAAAACAGGCACAAGTATGGAAAAACTTTCATGCAAAAAATGGGCCTAAATGAGGGATACAAAGGCAAGTGGAAAATGGAAGCCTCAAACAGAGGAGGGCCCTTCAACAATGTTGAAGAGGGGCCAAAAAAATGGCATTTTACAGTTTATGATCAGACCCAAAACAGTGTACAAGTATGCTCAAAATACTATGTAAGATAAGGCCAAAAAGAGAGCTATAACACAAAGTATAAAAAGGATGCTTTAAACAACAAAAGACCCTTAATGAAACATGAAGAGGGGGTCAAAATAAAGTCATTTACAGTTTGGACCAAAGCCAAAAAAAATAAGCACAAAGGGCTAACAGATCATGCAAAAATAAGGCTAAAAGAGGGATATAAAGGCAAGTGGCAAATGGAAGCCTCAAACAGTGATGAGCCCTTCAAAAATGTTGAAGAAGGGCTCAAAATAAGCACTTTACGGTTTATGACAGAGCTAAAAACAGTTTATACATAGGCCAAAAATAATATGCAAGAAAATGGCATACAAGGGAGGTAATGAAGCAAGTGCAAAAAGGAAGCCTCAAACAGTGAGAGGCCCTTAAAAAAAATGAAATAGAGCTCAAAAAAATGCTATTTTTAGTTAGGGTCAGAGCTCAAATATGCAATCAAGTATGGCTAATGTATTGAGCAAGAATAGGACCAAAAAGAGGAGAGAAGGACTTACCCTTGAAGACTCAACTTTAGCAACCTCTTGGCACAAGAAGTGGTGTTCTTCAGCTCTGGAAAACAGCTCCAAGTGGCTGGAATGGAGGTTGGAGAAGTGGTGCTATGTGGTGTAGTGTAAATGATGCAAGGACCCTAAAGTTTGGAGTCTTGGAAGAGAGGGAAATGGAGAGTGTATGCAAGAGAGCTCTAAAGCAATTTTCTCAACCCTTCAAAACCAGCTGGAAGTGCTGGTTATATAGACAAAAAAGGGTGGAAAAGGGGGGAAAAACTAATTCAAGTTTCCCCCCAAAAGGCCAAACCATCGGACATAAGGCCTAGAGGAAAACAAAATTCACTTTTAGGACACACTTGGGAAGGGGGTTATGGTCGGCTAGCTAAAAAGGGCAAAAAAGTCATTTCACCAGGTAAGTGGCCGGCCTGCTACTTTTTGATGGCCGGCCGGCTACTTTTTCTGGCTTTTCTGGCCGGCCTGCTACATTTTCTGGCTTTTCTGGCCGGCCAGCTACTTTTAGGATAAAAAATGGGCTTCCGGAAAGAAATATGGCCGATGGCTAATTGGGAAGTCCAATGGTGGCCATTCAAGTGTCCAAATTGAAGCCCCGGAAGTTATCTTTCCAATGGCACAAACCTTGCATCGAAATTCCTCCTGTGGAAAAAGTTATGCCCTTTTTGGTGAAGCCGCGCAGATTTCGGTCCAACCGGAGTGATGCCCCACTTCAATCAACCATATCTCCTCTGTCCGGAATTGAATTTAGGAGATTCTTGAGTGCAAAATGAAGCCCCGGGAGTAAGCTTTCCAACGGTAGTGGCCTCATAGCTTGATTCCAAGTATCCAAATGAATAGGCCCGATTCAAGAGGGTCGCTCGACTCTCTTAACGGTTCATGCCCATTTTTTCCCCCGACTGGATTTCTTCCCTCTTCTTTTCTTTTCTTCAAATTCAAACCCCTAAGTAAGGTGTTTTGAAATATTTTTCAAAGATTTCATCTCTTTTTCATTCATTCCCACTTTGTCCTTGCTCGGTTTATCGAAAAGCGCAACATTTGACAAAATGCGAGCCTCGAAACATCGTAAAAACTTTATTTCAAGAACGTTTTGAAAGAGAGGGTTTTAAGACTAAAATCTTTTGATCAAGATTGTTTTGGTCTAGAACAGGGGTATGAAGTTGAGATTTGACTCTCTCCTTGCCAAAGAAACTGAACCTTTCCCCTGCACACCTTTCTCCACCATGTAAACCGTCAGTCGCGTCCAAGTCTTAAAGACAGTCAAAAATGGGATGTCTACATACCCAATCTCTGATCTTGAATTGTCTTGGATGCACTGTTTTGTTGTATTTCCTAGATAACTCTTGTTGATATGAGGCAATGTGAACCAGCACTCTTTCTCTTCTTTCTTCTGCAAGGTCGAGCTCTAATGCTATGGCTTCGCCATTCAAGTCTGGATCAAAATTCTTGCTTCAAGTTGTGGGGAGGCCAACTTCTAGTGGGATTACTGCCTCCATGCCATAGGCTAAGGAGAATGGTGTTTCTCCTGTTGATCGCCGAGGTGTGGTGCGGTAAGCCCATAAAACATAAAGGAGCTCCTCTGCTCACTTGCCTTTTGCTTTCTCTAACCTTTTCTTTAATCCATCCAAAACTACTTTGTTTGATGCTTCTGCCTGTCCATTTGCTTGGGGATATGCCGATGTAGAATTGTAGAACTCTATCTTGTACTCTTCACAAAAGCCTCTGAAGATTCTACCGTCGAACTGAGTACCGTTGTCTGATATTAGTGCCTTCGGTATGCCAAATCGAGTGATGATATTCTGCCAGACAAACTTTTTCACATCTTTTTCCTTGATTGATGCCAAGGCTTCTCCTTCCACCCACTTTGTGAAGTAGTCGGTTGCTGCAAGGAAGAACTTCCTGTTCCCTGGTGCTGTTGGAAGTGGTCCTACTATGTCCAATCCCCACATTGCGAAGGGCCATAGGCTAGTTAGAGGTAGAAGTTCTCTGGCAGGTTGGTGTATTTGGTGTGCGAATTTCTGACACTTCTCGCACTTTTTGACATACTTTTCTGAATCCGCTTGCATATATGGCCACCAATATCCTTGTGAAATTGCTCTGTATGCTAGTGATTTTCCTCCTTGATGGCTTCCACATACGCCCTTGTGTATCTCGAATAAGAATGCTTCCACTTTGTTAGGATGAACACACTTTAGGTAGGGTCCTGAGATCGACTTTTTGTATAATGCTAGGGATGGGGAGAGCCAAAATCGTTGCGACTTCGCTCTTATTCTGTTGGCCTCTTTCTTCTCTTCTGGTAGGATGCCATCTTTTAAGAACAGGATGATGGGATCCATCCAAGAAGGGCCTAGCTCCGCGCAACATACTTCTTCTGCTTCGGGGTCTTCAATGCTTGGTCTAGGTAGGTAGTCGATCAGCAATGGATGAGGGATGGAGGTATCTGCCATTGAGGCAAAGCCTGCTAGTTCGTCTGCTCTACTGTTTTCTTCCCTGCCGATTTGTTCTATCCTCACCACTTCAAATTTCTTAATCTCTGCTCTGACCAACTCTTGGTATTTAGCCATCCTGTCATCCTTTGCTTCGTAGTCGCCAGATATTTGGTTTACCACTAATTGTGAGTCGCTGTAAACCATTAGCTCGGTGGCCTTCATGTAGAATGCCAATTTGAGTCCTGCAAGAAGCGCTTCATACTCCGCTTCGTTGTTTGATGCTGGAAAGCCAAGGTTGATTGCTTGCTCTACTACTAGGCTGTCTGGAGAGATGAAGACTACGCCAAGCCCTACTCCATACCAGTTGGATGCTCCATCCACGAAGAGCTTCCACATCTCTCCAACGAACAACTTCCAGCAAGTGGAGGGATCAGATGATGCCTTGGGATCTTCCATGTTGCTGGTGTTTTCTTCAAGGTCCATGCTTGCTGTCTGCCCCTCGCCATCTGATCGTACCAAGTCTTGATTTTTTGGTGAGTCTAGACTTGGTGTAGCATGGTTTGCTTCTTCCTTCCTTGCTTTGCTTTGGTCTGGTCTCCTTGGGTCTGAATATCTGCACTAGGGTTACGCTTATTCGGCCAATTTCCATCCCTAGTTCGGTTGTTTCAGTTAGGTCAACTGGGCAGATATGATGACTTCCTGGTGTGAATTCTGCGACAAAATCTACCAAAGCTTAAGCCTTTATCGCGGTCCTGGGTTGGAACTTGATGTCGTATTGTCCCAACTCTACTGCCCATTTCAAGATTCGCCCAGAAAAGTTCGCCCTTTCAAACAAAGCTTTTAATGGGAAAGCTGTGAGGACGACTATGGTGTGGGCATGAAAGTAGTGCGACAACTTCCTTGAGGCAATCATCAAGGCTAATGCCAGTTTTTCCAGTGGCAAGTACCTTGTTTTGGCGCCCAGCAATGTTTTGCTGATATAAAAGATGGGCAGATGTTGGAGTCCTTCCGCACAGACCAATACTGCGCTAATTGCGTGCTGAGAGACTGCTAGGTACAGGAAGAGTTCTTCTCCAGGCACTGGGGTGACAAGTAGTGGTGGAGAAGACATGTATTCTTTTAAGCTTTCCAGAGCGTGGTCACATTCTTCGTCCCACTCAAATTTGGCCTTTAAAGCATGAAAAAATGGTCGCAGTCTGTCTGACGATCGGCTTATGAACCGATTGAGCGCAGCTGCCATGCCGGTGAGATGCTGCACTTTCTTTTACTAAGTTTGGTCTTTCCAAATCCTGGATTGCTTTAATCTGGGAGGGGTCTGCTTCGATACCCCGGTTGGTCACTAGGAAACCTAGGAATTTGCCAGATCCTACTCCGAACGCACATTTGGGCGCATTGAGGTGCAATTTGTGCTTCTTCAGGATCTCAAACATCTCACTTAGGTCCTTGAGATGGTCATTCTCATCTTTGCTTTTGACTACTATGTCGTCGATGTAAGCCTCCATTGTTCTGCCTAACAATGGTTCAAACATCTTGGTGACCATCCGTTGGAATTAGCCTCAGCGTTCTTTAGGCCAAAGGGCATGACTTTGTAGCAATACAGTCCTCTTGGAGTTGTAAAGGATGTGACTTCCTGATCTGGTTCATGCATGGCGATTTGGTGGTAACCTCTGTATGCATCCAGAAAGCTAAGTCGGTTGTGCCCCGCCGTTAGGTCTACCAGTTGATCTATCCGTGGTAGAGGAAAGCTGTCTTTTGGACATGCCTTGTTGACTGTTTTGTAGTCGACGCAGACACGGCACTTACCGTTCTTTTTGGGCACTACGACTGTGTTGGAGATCCATTTTGGGTAGTGTACCTCTCTGATTGCTCTTGCCTCCAGCAGGTTTCCTACTTCCTCCGCCACAATCTCGGCATGGTGGAGTACCGATCTATGTGTGTGCTGAATGATTGGTCTGGTGGATAGGTGGACATTGAGCTGGTGACAGATGAAGTTGGGATCAATGCCTGGCATGTCGTATGATGTCCAGGCGAACACTTCGATATTAGAGGTCAAAAATTCCAAGACCTCTAATCTCTCAGTGCTGGACAACGACGAACCGAGCAAAAAGAACTTATCCGGGTTCTTTTCATCTATTCTTACTTCTACCAAGTCTTCCACTGCTTTCTGATTAGCTGCTTTGCCGACATCTGCGAACAGTTTATTGCTCTCAGGTTCTTCCACCGAATGAACGTATCCTTTGGCAGCGCGGCTGCCATTCACTGTGACAAAGCATTGCTTGGACATAATCTGATCTCCATAGATTTCTTCAATTATACCGGTGTCGTTGGGGAACCGCATTACTTGGTGGTAGGATGACGCCACCGATCGCATGGCATGCAGCTATGTTCTGCCCAAGATGATGTTTTAAGTGGAGGGGACTTTTAATACCCAGAACTCCACTTGTTTCGTCACATTTCCTGCCTTGATTGGGAGGATTATTTTGCCGACGAGCCATTCTAGTATGGAGTTGAATCCAATCAGGGGAGATACGGCAGGTGCCAAGTCTTTATCTTGTAACTTCAACTGTTTAAAGGTGTCGTAGTGCATTATTCCACATGAACTGCCTTGGTCTATTAAAATTCGCTTTACGTCAAAATCCTTGACTCGAAGGGTGACGACCAGGGCATCATTGTGAGGGCAATATATCCTTGCCAAGTCTTTATCCGAGAAAGATATGACGTTCGTGGCCTCTGTCTTCCCCTTCTTGATGGCAGGTTGGGCACTCAGTACCTTTCTTAAATGCTCAGCCTTTTTGATTGATCCTCTGAGCTCGCATACACGCTCAGGTTCGAAAACTCCATGTATCACATTGATAACACCTTGAGGTGGGGCGTCGATTAGCATTCCATTGGGGTTATTATGGTCCTGGGGGGCTGGTTGCGCCCCTCCTTCAATGTATTTATCCAGGTGACCTGCTGCCACCAACTCCTCCAGGTGTTGTCTCAATGGCGTGCAATTTTCAGTGCGGTGCCCCTTTTCTTTGTGGAAGGTGCACCGTGATCTTTCGTTATAGTCCTTCTGAGCTTCCCCAAGCTTGGCTGGCCATCTGACGAAAAGCTCATCCCGTATTTCACTTAGAATTCGATAGATCGGTTTCTTGAAGACCGTGGTTATGGCAGTGCGGACTTTCAACCATCTTTTATCCTAGTCTTCTCCGTTGTCTCGCTTGCCTCGTCCGTTTTTGCTTGGACGGTCTACCGCGTTGACCTTTGCTGAGGCCTTCTTCTCTGGTACTGTGGTCGTGCCAGATTTTGTTTTGGCACGTGTGCCATCCTCTTCCACACTGATGTGCTAATGCACTCTCTCCATCAAGGCTTTCATGGTGAGGGGTGGTGTCATGGTGATTGAGTCCCTAAGTCTGTTCCCGACTAGAAGGCCTCTCTTGTATTGTGCAATGGCGAGATTGGTGGGACAGTCTCTAATCTGGTTGAAGGTCTCCCAGTAGCGACTGTTGTAGGATTTTAAGGTCTCCTTATCGCCCATGTCGATGGAGAGCAGCTGATCGATCTCCACCGGGGTTTTGGGGTTCGTTCGGAACCTTGTGACGAATGCTTCTGCCAATTGCGCCCAGGAGGCTATGCTGCCTTCTGGAAGTTTTTCGAACCAAGTCAAGCCTAGGTCGCCAAGGCTAGATGGGAAGAGGATGCACATTAAAGCCTCGTTTCGCCGGTATATTGCCATGACCTGGCGAAAGTGGCTCAAGTGTGAGTAGGGGTCCGTCTTTCCCTCATATGTAGTGAATTTGGGCTGAAGGAAGCCTGATGGTAGGGGCGCGTTTTCAATCGCCGGAACGAACGGTGAGGTCTATAGCCTCGCTAATGCCATGTCCGTTGGTTCGTAGGCAAGGCATGGCATTGGCATTCCAACCTCGATGCTTCCATGCGTCCAGAAGAAACCGCCGTAAGGCGTAAACTCTGTGTGGATCGTGTGCTTTGGCGTCCTCCTTCCATCGTGCTTTTTCTTCGAGCACGGTTCGTAAGTCGGATGATCTGGGCAACTCCGTTTGCCTGGATCTTGTTTGGTGCGTATGCGAGGGCCAATAGGTGCTTCCTTCAGTGTACGACCTTTCAGATCTCGTCCTCTCAGACCTGGAGTGATGAGTTCTAGAAGACCTGGATTGAGTATAGCTTGTCCTGAGGCTTCTACTCTCTACTTGCGAGGGTGTGGTATCCCTACCACGACCTTCCGAGTGGCGAGGGGGCGTTTTATTTGTGCGCCCCTCTCCTGTCGCCGCTCCTTTTCCCTTTATTTGGCGCTTTAGAGATTCCATGTCCGCCGCCATCCGTCGTATCAATTCGTCCTGCCTCTTGACGCGATCCTCCAAAGCTTGAGGATCAATCCTCCGCCTTTGTCTCCTTGGACTTTGCGAACGAGAGTAATGGGGGCTGTTAGTCCGCCTTTTTCCCCTTGTGTCCCTCATGGGATTCTGTCTTTGTGGTTCTAAATCCACCATAGGAGGGACGAAAGGTAGACCTTCGCGCCTCGCACCCCCTTCTGGTGTTTGTCCGTCGATGGTGGACTGTGGCAAATCTTTGTTATGCGCCATTGATTCTTAAGAGGAAAAGCTTGATCAAGAGGTTTTGTTCTTGTTTGAATTCCCACAGACGGCGCCAATTGTACGGGAAAGAAATAAACCTTCTCGTATAATCCTGTTGATCAAGTCTGCGCTCCTCCGTACGTCGTCGCTTTATCACCTGAAAACACAAACGTGAGCTAGCCGACGGGTGTGTGCCGGAAACCTCTCCGATGCCTAAGTCAGCAAACTAGACAAATAGACAAAAGCTCTGTGTATTCGGGAATCAAAGTTGCGTTACTTCTCCATAGGTGATGTTTGTGAGCTTTTATAAGTTTCGTGTGGCACAATCCTAGTAGGACTTTTACTCCTCCATACAGAGTCCTCTTAGGATTCATGCTCTTGAAAGATAATGCTTATCCTTCAACACCCCCCTCACTGTTTAAACCAAGTGAGATGGTTTTACCATGGCCGGACTCCAATACGACCGAAGTAAGCATGGTCGCGCCAAGCCACAGAATAGACCGAACTATCGTTAGTTCGGTTCTTTCTTCAATATCCTTACCTCAGTTCCTCCTGAGTAAACTGTGGTAAGTCTAAACCGAGCTCACTTCTAGCAAGGCTTTAGACCGAACTAACCATACTGCGCCATAACCGGTACAAGTTCTAGTATGGTGACCGAGCTAACGTCTTTAGGACCGAAGTAACTTTATGTCTCATTCTGACCGAACTAACCTCAAGTCTCTCCGAACCGGACTAACTTCGAAGCCTCTTCAAGACCGGAGTAACTTTATGGCCTTTTTACTCAGCCCTTCGCACTGAGGCCCATAACAACCCAACTCGGCCCAATTTGTATATAAATTACCCTCTCACATGAGATTATTATTTTTTTTTTTTTACACTTGCTTTGTCTCCTCATAAATAAATTTTCTGACTTCATCCTTAATTGAAAGAGTCTCTTAGCACAAGCTTGTTTGGAAAGTGACTATTTAAGTTGATTTTTTTAACTTTTTATGAAAAAATAAGCAAAAAAATAAAGAGAGTGATATGATAATTTATAGTGATTTTTTTGACATTTTTGCTATATCAACCAAATGCCAAACAATGAGTGTTTTTCTCACCAAACTTAAGTTGTTTTAAACTAATATAATTTTTTTTTATTCCCCCCCCCCCCAAAAAAAAAAAAAACTAAAATCATGAGTTTGAGTCATATTTTTAAAACACCATTTTATTGAAGTTCTGTTTTAAAAATATGACTTAAACTTTAAAATTATATTTTTTAAACACAATTTATAGAAGAACACAAATTTCAAAATATAATTTTAATGTAAAAAATTTATTTTAAAATAACTTGACTTTTGTTATTATAAAGGGGGAGGTTAGGAGGAAACTTTTCAGAAGTGGAGAATCATTTTGGGGTACAACTCTTGCTTTATATTTTACACATGAAAATTGCACCTTCATAATTTTATAAATATTTTTGATCAAATAGATTGAATTCTAGTAATAGTTCTTATAGTTTGAGACTTATGTCTTAACAATTCTTAAAGTTTGTATTACTTTGGTCCTTGATTTTTCAATTGTGACATATTTGATCCTAAATTTTGAATTTTGTTTCAAATAAAAACAATTAAAGATACCATTACTTAATTTTAAGGGTAAAGTCATCAATTTGATAAAATATAAACTAATTTGACATAAATAAATGTCAAAAAAATATTTTAAAATATTTTAAATCTTTTTCTACCCACCAAAAATAAAATTATGCAAAATTAATAAATCTTTTACACATTTATTTATTTTACCAAATTAATTTTGATTTTGTGTTTGGATAATAATCATGTAATGGGTGATTATTTTTATTTTCATTAAATTAGTTTCTATTTTTTCAAAAGTCAAATATGATAATAATTTTGATATCATTATTAAACCAATCCATTAAATCAAAAAATCCAAAACTAAAAGTATTTTATATATTAAATATATCGATTACATATTAAAAATCTAACAACCATTCATTACACGATCATCTTCTAAATATATAATAAAAATTAATTTGGTAAAAAAATAAATATGTAAAAAATTTATAAATTTTACATAATTTTATCTTTGATGAGTAAAAATAATTTTTAAAAATTTAAAAATAATTTTTTGACATTTGTTTTTGTCAAATTAATTTATATTTTATCAAATTGACGACTTTACTTTTAAAATTGAGTAATGATATCTTCAATTGTCATTATTTAAAATAAAAATAAAAATTTAAAATCATATATATTGTAATTAAAAAATTAGAGAGCAAAATAATACGAATGTCGAACTATGAAGACGTGTAATTTACGTCATCTCCTAACTCATATTGACCACGTGCATTGGTTTTTTTATTTATTTATAGTTACTTTTTTTTTTTTTTATTTTATCAAATGGTTACTTTATTTATTGTTTAGGTAAATGATTTATAACATATCTCCTTGATGACGTGGTAGTGGTCCATTGTAGTCAATTCCGTAGTTGACTGGAAATTTGTGATGATCTTTAGCCCCGTTCTGCTTTGGATCCTCACAAAATGGGCCACAATGCCAAGCTCTAAACTTTGAAGTATCTTTGCAAAGTCAACCCAACTCACAACCATTATAAGTTGGCCTAGGACAAAGATCTCTCTCTTTCGTATCAAGGATGATATTGTTTATTTTTCTTTTTCAATATATTTTTATTTAGTAATTTTGAGTACCCATCTAGAATTTTGTCCAAGACAACAATGTCTGACCTCATAATCAATTCTTATATCTGTAGTATTTTAATTTTAAAATTTTTTTGACAATCGATATTGAATTTTATGTTGTATTTAGATTTTTAACTTTTTTAACATACTATTCCGAAGCTCTCAATCTAGGGATGGCAAAATATTTCGATTCGCCTGGTTTTCGACTCTTTTCGATGCTATGAGATGGATTTGAGGCTAGTTAAACATGGTAGGGTCGGATTTAGAAAAAACTTTTAAAAAATTCGATTGGGTTCAGATAAAGATCGGGGGAGAGTACTTTTTTACCCAAATCCTATTCGACCCACAAATATAATAATAAATAAATAATAATATTACATATATATGTAATATGTTTATAATATATTGTTGAATTTTTTATAGAATATATATAATATCTATATAATGTATTATTGAGTTCATATATTATGTTATAAATAATATATATTTTTAATTATAAATATTATTTTTTAGTTTTAATTATTGGATTTTAATATTATTATTCAATTTTTGATTGTATTGTGGATCGAGTAAGGTTGAGAGTGGGAGTTACACTGTCGGGTTTGGGTGGGAGTAAGAGAGAGTTTCATGAGAGTTAGGTCGGATCGAGATGCGACAATTGGCGAAGATGGAGTGGAGTGAGGGTCCCAAACCCACATCCTATCCGTTGCCATCTCTAAATTATCTACCACTTAGATAACACTTTTGAATTTCATGCCTTTTTTTTTTTTTGTGAACTTCGATAGCATGGCATAGTTAGACAACAGTTATGAAATGGGCATATGATTGGACTGCCGAAAGAATGGGAGCCATTTGCAGTGACCGACCCACTCTAATTGGCCGCAGTAGGACAATCTCATCACTCATTCTTATTTTTGTGGGGTCCGTGCGAATCTGAATTATACATTGATAAATTTTGAAGGTAAAAATTTTTGGTCAGCAGCATTGTTGTTCAAAAAATTTAAATTTTGTAAATTTTATATAAAAAAAAACTTTTAAAATAATTAATATTTGAACTTATTCACCTTCCAGTAGAATAATTTTTTAAAATAATGAATAAATAAAAATACAACTACTAAGATTTGTTCTATATAATTCTGAAAATTACTTACCAAATAATCTTTTTAATCATGTCATTATTACTAAAACAAGACAATCCTTAGACTTAACGCCACATCAGCCCCAACGAGTAGATTTTTCACTAATTTTCTTTGACTAATTTCCATGTAGAATATAATAATGTGACAAAATTAATTTTATTTTTCTTTCCCATAGTAATCATTTTCTTTATTTATTTGGTTTGAAAGTAAGTATAAAGTAAAAATAAACAAAAGAAAAACAAAATTGGAAAAGAGAGATGAAGATAATGTAGAAATATTAGTTAGTGTTGGGAAAAGTAGTGATTCATTCTCCTATTAGACAGGCAAGAAATGCCCACTGCACAACCATTATATTTTTTCTAATCCTCAGCACTGGCTCACATTCAAGAGTCAATTCAGTATCAATTTAATCATTCCATTATCACATCTTTCCACTCAAATACCACCCATATATACAACTAAACTCCTCTGTCTGCACAGTTTTAGTCCTTGCCATTTCTCAGGGCAATTATTTACTTTTTTTTTTTTTTTTATATTTGAATTGTCATTTTAATATAAATGTTCTTAGGTTAAAGATTCCTTAATTAGGTTAAAAAAGGAAAAAAAATTCTTAATAAATCTTAAATAAACAATTTTATCCAATTACACAAAAAAAAATTTGTGGCGATACTAAAATTTTATGTGCTTTTCCTTTTTGCTCTATTTACATCCCAAATTAACAGTGTTGCTTTGTTTTTTGTTAAGGGCTATATAATTTCTGAGGTAAAACAAATGATTGAAGAATTCTTGAAACATTTAAAGCGGTAATAAGCAAAGAAAATGTTAAATTGAGGTTGAAATCGTAACTTTTGTGACAATTTAAGAGCTCGTTTGGGAAGTTTAGTTTTGGATTTTTTTGATTAAAATAGTCACAAAAAATAAAATAGGATTTTTAGCCTAATAAGACAAAAATATCACATTCAACCCATAATCATTACATTATTTTTTTCACAAAAAAATCAAAAAAGTTTAAAAAGTCAAAAGTCCTTTCCAAATGAGATTTTTTAGCCTCAGGCTAAAACAACAAAAAAAAGTTAAAAAGCTAAAAAGCCAACCCCACTTCCCAAATGAACCAAAATCCTCCCAAATTTGGTTGTCACTCATAAATGATATTTTAAATCAAAGATGATGTACACCTTAGGGCAATATAGATTTTAATAAATATTATTTTATTTCTCTTATTATTTGTTCACCTGCTACAATGATATCTAATCTTGTACAATATTTTCCTCAGTTTCAATATCTTTTGACCCTTCAATTAATTTCAAATCAAAAAATAAATTTTTAGGTTGAAACACAAACACAAATAAACCGCCAATTAAGTTGTGTGGAGATGTATTTTTAGGTTCGTGCCACATGGCCGAGGTATGGTTGAGGTGTTAGCCGAGATGTCATATGGACGAGCTAGATTATCGAGGTAATTGTGGTATTGTCGAGATATGATACAGTAATACCAGAATTTGAGATATTTAGATAGTGGACAAGAGTCCTAGATAAGTGATGCACTTAGTTTGAATAAGGATAAGGCTTTTGATGAATTCATCCATATCTAACGAAGAGTCTGAGAAAAGTGTTGAGTTTAAGTCCTATGAAATGAGACTTCTAGGGAAACAAATGCACTATTAGTTATAAAAGTGAGACACCTCCATGGATCTAAGGTACGTTTTAATTTAGGATTGTATTATTTGTTTGATATCTTTGAGAGATAAGTTGATTGACTTCATTGTAAGAGTGTTTCCTAGTGGACGAGCTACTGTGGTATTTTTAACTTCTTGTTGGCAAGTGCTTGGTTTAATTTATTCTGTCTTGTGCTCTCCAGCTAAGTTTCATATTTAATTGTAAGGTCGGAAATCAACACCCACATGTTGAAATTGTGCCCCAATGCATCAAATCAGTTCTCCCAAGGTCTTGGTTGGTTGGGATAGACTGAGAAGGGTTTGGGCTGCATTCAGAAAGATCGTTCCATTGTGTTGACATAAAAGGGCCTAAATGACTTTTTCTTCACTTTGATAGAAGTTTAGGCTTGTCCATCTGACTTGGGGGTTTCGTGGGCTTGACTTATAGTTTGTGTTGATCTTAGGCATTTTTGGATGGGCTCGATCCATGATCAAATTTATGCATTAACAGAACTTATATAATTAGAAAATATTATTAACTAATACTTTCACCTTTATCCACACTTTTTAAAAAAAAAAAAAAAAATTACAATTCAATGGTACTTCCCAAAATAATTACAAATTTATGAAAAAGTCTAACACGTTAATTATTAAAATTTGTAAACTTTAACACTGATCTGATTTTTTTTTTTCTTTTCAAATTTATACCGAATTCTTATTTTCCCTTCTTTTTTTTTTTTCTTCTTTTTTTTGAAATTGTCCACACACATTGTTTAACATCAAGAAATATTCACTTATCACATTTAACTTGGAGACAATATAACTACTAATCTCAATTGAAATGCTTTAGTCTGTCTCATTAAAATTAGAAGAACTGAATGTTTCAAGATGGAGGTAAATAAAGGTGAATTATTCTCAAAGTTTTTTTATTTATTTATTTTTTTTTTCATCAGATATGTGTTTAGGTGCTTAATAATTCTAAGCCTAATGGTGTTGTATGATTTATGTTTTTTTCAAACTGAAATTTAATATTGGAAAGCTATTCGAAACAAGAATGCTACAAGTGGTGTTTTTTTTGTTTTATTAAAAGGAATATATTACCTATATTAAATAATGTTTTTATGCCCTTTCTAGTAAGTGGTTTGAGGAATCTGTTGCACATATTTTGCTTCATTTTAACTTTGCATGGAGACTATGAACTGATTGCCTACAATGGTGAAAAATCCAATGGATATATGCCATTTATCTCTATTACAATTTAATTAGTTATTAGACACAAAATTGTACTTTTATGATAGGTTTCAGAGTTTTTTTTTTTTTCTTAAAAAAAAAAAATTTAGAAAATTGTCCCACTTTTCAAATTATTTGAAAGACTAACTTAGTTTTTGAAATCGCATTTTGAAAATGCGATTTTGAAATTGAAATTACATTTTCAACATTCAATTTCACTTGAAATCACATGTTGAAAATGCAATTTATGATGACATGGACTTCACTTTTTGAAATTGCATTTTCAACATTGCATGTTGAAAATGTAATTTCAATTTCAAAATCGCATTTTCAAAATGTGATTTCAAAAATTAGGTTAGTTTCCCAAATAATTTAAAAAGTGGGTCAATTCTCTAAATTATTTTTTTTTAGAATGTTAAAAAAAAAAAAAAACTCTTGGTTTCACTATGTAATAATGTGTATAATTACAATTATTTTATACAATTGATTCTATGTTTATAATATTGTTGATCGCAATGATTGTTATGGTTGTTCGTAAGCTTTTACATAGTTGTGGAGAGAGTTATTTGGGAAGGTATGTCCTCTGTTTTGTTATGATCGTTGTGGAAAGTTAGAATGAGTTAAATTAGATTACCAAAGTTGGGAAAGTGGAGTTGGTTGGTTTGATTAAAGCAATGGTGACTTTTTGTGTAAAAGCTTACGTTTCATATTTGGTCATAACAATAATACCAGCCAATGTATTAACAAACATATTTATTTGCAGAAAAATGTTTGAGGCCCGTTTTGACAGTTTTGAACTATTTGAGTCACTGTTTTTGTGGTCCTCTACCATTGCTGTTATTTGCACATAGGTCCTATCATTTTCATTTGCCATAGAGTACACTTTCACTTGTATATTTGTTAGAGCAAATTGTTAAAAAGTGAATTCTAAAAAGTGTATAAGACATTAGATTTAAAGAAAAATTTTATTTGGTGAAACGCTCGAAAAGTCACCGACGACAGCAGGTGGTAGTAGTAGTAGTGGTGGTAAGATAGAGAAATATATGATATTCAACAAATAGGATGTTGAATGAATGATATATGTCACATTTCAACAGATAGGCTATTTGGTGAATTTCAATATATAAGAAAATAGACATAGTGAATTTCAACGGATAGACAAATTGAGGCTTGGTTTGGGAAGTGGGTTGGCTTTTTGGCTATTTTAGCCTGGGGCTAAAAAGCTTGGTTTGGGAAGGACTTTTGACTTTTTTGGTTTTTTTGTGAAAGAAAGAATATAATGATTATGTGTTGAATGTGATACTTTGTCTTATTGGACTAAAAAACCTATTTTGTTTTTTGTGGCTAAAATAGTCAAAAAAAGCCTCAATCTTGCCTTCCCAAATGAAGGCTGAGTAATTTCAAGAGATAGACATATAGGTTAATTTTAATCGATAATGCCTTTTTGGACAAATTGTGTCATTTTGACTCAAAGAAATTAAAGCTTGGGCCTAAAGGTCCAAGGGATTAAAAAAAATGAACCTATAGCTTGAGTATCCTATTTGTTAGTGCATTTGATTTAGAAAAAACTTGTTAAATAATTTAGGAGTATCATATAGTGATCCCGGATTTTCCCCTTTATGTACAGTATTCTGAACTTGAGTTCCGTGGTTGAGCATTGTTGTATATATCTTGTTTTCCGTTCTTTAATACTTTGTATTTGAGTTATAGGATGTTATGGGCAGGTTTATTAACAGGTTGGTAGTGAGTTGAAACCAATGGTTGCTGCCCAGAATTTTGGTTCTTCGCTCGAGCGAGGCTTTTGTCGCTCGAGCGAACTCTTTGTTTTAGATCCTTCGCTCGAGCGAGAGTTGAGTTTTGTGTTTGGTGGCTCGAGCCAGGGTTCCTTCGCTCGAGCTTGCGTCTGCGTTTGGTTCTGGACTTGAGAGTTGCATTTCTTGGCTTGAGCGAACTTTTCTTCGCTCGAGTGAGTGAGGTCTATGTTTTGGGATTCTTCGCTCGAGCGAGTTTTTCTTCGCTTGAGTGTGCTTCTGGTTGCAGACCTGAAGCTTCGAATTGTTGGCTCGAGCGAGACTTTCTACGCTCGAGTGAGGGTTCTTTGTGTCTGGTCGCTCGAGCGACCACTCATTCGCTCGAGCGAGCCTCGTATATTTCAATTCGCAGCAGCAGTCTTCTCCTTCACTTTTTGAATTCTTTTTCTTCTCAAACCCTAGATCCGTCCTCTCTCTCTCTCTCTATACACCTTCTCTCTAGGGATTGATCTAGTTCTTGTGTGTTTCTACCCTAATCTCTTTGTAAGAAAGATAGAGGGTGGTGTGGGCTACATTTTAATCTAAAAAATAGTGGAGTTGGAGCACTTTGAGTTTTCATCATCTTCTCCTTTGGTCTCTTTAATCCGAGGTAGGGATACCCTACTCCTTCTTATGAGTTTTTACATAAACTTTGGTCATTTTGATTAGTTGGTATTGTTGGGTAATATTGGAAAAGTTAGGGTTTGTTATGTAATTTATAAAAGAGGGGTTTTCAAATATTAAAACCTATGTGTATGTAAGACATTGGAAAATGGTATTATTGTTGTCAAATTGGTGAAATCAAACCTTAGGGTTGATATTGAGAAAGGGGGAAAATGTCCTAATTATTATGATAAATTAATTTGTATAATTAATTTTGGGAAAATGAGAAATTGAGTTGAGAATCATGAGATTGGGAAATTATGGGATTAAATGGTGTAGTTGGATTAATTTATCACTCATCTATGAAAATGTCGATATTTTACCTGTTGATAAATTTATTATCTGTTTAGAGATAACTGTTTTGGGCTATCGGTGGAGGATAGTCTTGATTGTTGTAGACATTGTATGTTGATTAGGGAAAACTGAAACCAATCACATTGAATATGACAGTTGAATTAATACAGCAAATATGTGTATTGATTGATTATTGTATATGACAAGTGTTAAATACATTGTATATGCATATTGTTTGGGAGGAGATAGGGGATGGACTCCATTGATACATCAAATATGTGTGTCACTTGAAGTGTTAATACAATAAATATGTGTATTAAATTGAAATATTAGAAGTGTGTTTAATGTGAGTTATAGACTTATTTGAATTGTGAATAAAGGAAATGTTTTAATATGGGATGTATTTCCATTTAATTGTTTGGCCAGGTTCTGAGCCACGTTTATGAAATGATTTGGATAAGTAAAGGAAAGTGGAACATAACATGGACATGATTGTCATGGAACTGTATTGTGATATAATTTGGTTTATAAGTGTTAACCATCTATCAAATGCTATTATTTTAGTCATTGCTCATATTTGGTTTAGTATATCTCTACTGGGCTATGGCTCACACTATATGGGACATCATTTTCAGGTTCAGGTGACATGCCACCTCCAAAGATGTAGCTTGGATGGTTTTGGGAGTTGAAGACTCTTGAATTATTTTTTTTTTATGTTATTTTGATATTACATGTAAAACTCAAGCTAAGGGCTTAATGTGCTTTGTGTTAGTACTTTCCTTTTGTGTAACCAAGTGTGGGTTTGGAAAGTTGTAAGCCCGTTGGGCATTTACTTTTGTTGTCAACATGTAATACATTTGTAAGGAATACTCTGATGAATGGAATTAAGTTTTGTTTACTTATGTCTATGCATGTCAATAATGTGGGTTTCTATGTAATTTTTTGAGGGCGTTACAATCAAGTGACTTATGATCCCAGTAAATGGGAAATTGTAACTTATACAAAAGTGAGTTATCATATTTCATTCGTAATATTTTTTGCTACGCAATTGGTTTGAACCACTATACATATAATGTATAGGTCTTAATAGGTGGATTTATAATGACATTTTTCATTACATACTATTAAAAAACATTACTAATTGTTAATTTTCAGCGATAGTTTGAAATTTGTTTAGAATTTCATCAAATACTATTAGAATTTGTTTAAAATTTGAAACTTTTCTCCATTGAAATAGGAAAATAGAAGTGTGTAATAGAAAAACGTAGAAAATTTGAGAGATTGAAAGAAAGAAATAGATATATAGAGAAACTTGTACTCCGAAAACTATTTTTAATTTAGATCTACTCAGATCTGATGTAGATTTGAGTAGATCTACATAAGATTTGAGGAGATCTACTCATTTTCTTCACCGAAAACTTATCTCCTTTGTTGTCGGTGAGGGTGAAGTAAGAAATCGGTGGTTGGTGATTGCCGATGAATCCCAATCAATGGTGGTTGTCGATCGCCAGTGATTATATGTTAGAAAGAGAAAGAGAAAGAGAAAAAGAAAGGTATGATGTCGGTCACTGGAAAAGAAGAGAAAGAGACAAAAAAGAACAAATGCACAAGAAAGAATGAAGAAGAAAAATATGTAATGAATTTTTGAAAATATCCAAAAAATTAATGGATTAAATAGACTTCTCCTAGTTTAAATAGATATCCAGGTAATTTGCCCCCCTAAAAAAAAAATAAAAAAGGACGATGATCCCATCAATGATCAACCTTGTTAGAAGCAAGTACTTGTGAACATGATAAAGGAGGGTTTATTGATGCAAATTGTTTTGAAAAAAGAAAATCAAAACAAATTCATTAAAAATAAAAAACCACGACACAACACACAAGACAGATCAATCAGATGAACAAGATATGTATAATAACCTAACAGAGCACTCACAACTGATTGCACTGAGTGGGTATAAATGACAGGGTTTCCTTAGCTAGGTCATGGACAACCATCATGTTCTGCTGTTGTACATTTCCAAATATAGACATACCACTTGATCCGCCCATTGCCAAGCACATCAACCCCATACCTGAATCAGCAATCATGTAGTTTTCGGCTAGCAAATCCATATTCGCCCCATCAAAATGGAACACCAATTTGGGCACCTCAACCGTGGAGGCATCCGATGGCAACGTAAAGCAAAGATCAAGTCCGGTTGAGCCCGATTTATCGACAGAGAGCTTGGTTTGAGAAATGAACTCTTTTTTCACGAGATCAAAAGCACTTTGTTCCAAATATGTGATGGTTGTACCTGAATCAATGATTAGCCCACCATTTCCATCTTGGTTGAGTGCAAAAGTGGATTTCTTGATGGGCAAGGCAGTGCCACCAACTGTGATTCCTTGGAGAGAAAGATAGTAAAAAGATGGTTGTGATGGGTTTTGAATCAAAGGGGTAGTTGTGATTGAATTTTTACCACCTGTGTTGTTCACACTTGCTAGTGATCCCATTAAAAGAGTGCTGGTTTTGGATGAGTCATCAATGGAGGTTAGGCAATATGAAAATTTGGGCTTCCCGAGCTGAGAAACAAGGGAAAGGGGTCCACGGCCGAGCCTAACTAGCCCGGCCCCTTGGCTGAACCCACTTCCCTCATTGTCTTCGCCACAACCAAACCCAATGTTAGGCACCAAGACCTCACCAAAAGTAAAGGTCTCGGTCGCCATGGCACTTTGTGTCGAGGAATAATTGCCATACGTGTACAGATACTCGCAGCCGTCAGTCCCACAATTTGACAACGGTAGAGCCGAGCAAAGGCTGCTCGAGCAAGGTAGCTGTGAAAAAGAAGAAGATTTGGTCGGATCAAAGACAGGCGTGGGCTGATCGAAACACTGCTGACAAGGCTTGCATTGCGTCCATATAAGATCACTGCCCGTGTCCATTATAGCAGACTAGGGCTCAGGTGGGGTGCCAATGGATAACTTCATTAAAAACTCCCCGTTTCCGGGGTAAACCCGGGAGTTTACTTGGGAATCTGTTTTTGCCACCATTTCATTCAGCCTCTGCAACCTAAACTTCCCGCGCTTCATGGCACGTTGCAGACCTTCGAATTTAGTGTAGTTTCTACCCGAATCAACGTGCTTGAGATCGACTCTGAACCCGATTTGCATCGCCTTGGGATCAATAAGCTCTCGCCTTGACGTTGAACAAATTGGGGAAACAAATGTAACAACCAATAGAAATATCATTAGAGATGATAAAGAACATGATGATGAAGGCAATAGTGTAAAAACTAATGAGGGTAGGGTGTTATATATATAGGAGGGGTTTCAGAGAAATGGGAATGTGAATAACGTTCCTTCCAAAAATGGAACAGATGAGAGAAGATTTGGAAAGGCTAAATGAAGAAGAATAGGAGATTATAGAGAGAAGAATGTGGAGAGCATCTCCAATGCACTAGGCATATAATACTTGTTAGTTAAAATGTCTAGTGTGATTCACTTTTTTCAATTCCAATGCACTAGGCATATGATTAGGCATTTTGCCTCAACTCATATTCATTAGCTAAGCATCTCCAATGCACTAGGCATATAATACTTGTTAGTTAAAATGCCTAGTGTGATTCACTTTTTTCAATTCTAATGCACTAGGCATATGATTAGGCATTTTGGCTCAACTCATATTCACTAGCTACATGTAGCTAGCCCTTCAACACTAGGCAAAATGTATTCAATCATTAGGATCATTTCCCTCCATCTTTGTTGTTGACGTGGCATTCTATAAAATTAATAGTATTTGGATAAATAACTAAAATAAAGAGCATGGTTGGAGTAAAAACATAAAACAGTTAATAGGCAAAGTAAAATATATATTTTATAGCAATATTTAGATAGGTAAAATGTCTACTACCGTTGGAGATGCTTAGCCTTCAACGTTAGACAAAATGTATTCAATGACGTGACATTCTATAAAATTAATAGTATTTGAATAAATAGCTAAAATAAAGAGTATGGTTGGAGTCAAAACATAAAACAGTTTATAAGAAAAATAAAATATATACTTTATAATAATATTTAAATAGGTAAAATACCTACTACTATTAGAGATACTTTGGTGTTAAAAGTGAGGCTGTTTCAACATCCATGGAAGATGGGATATCAACATAGCCGAGTCATTTGGGTGGGTTGTTGTTGGTAAAAGGTAGATTATTTCTTACTAATAATCCCTGCCAGTTTGATTGGCTGACCAATAAGTGGTAATCAAACTGCTATTAGATTTGCTGATAAAAAAATTCTGGTATTATATTATGAAGGGTATAGTTAAGAAAAATTCATATAGAATAATATCATAATCACATTTTTATAATTATGATCCATAATAATATATATATATATATATATATTAGGTGGATGAATATAGACAATCTACATATTCGGAAAAATTATTCAGAAAAAACACAGGTTTTTTTGTTCGGGTTTTCTTTTTAGAATTTTTAAAAAATATTTTAGTTAAAAAAAGAAAAATTTACTAAAATATTAAAAAAGTTTACTAAAGACAAAAGAAAATCTGTCTAAGGCCTCATTTGGGAATATGTTAATTTAGTAACTTTTTGGCTATTTAGCTAAAATATGAGTTAAAAAAAATTAGTATGTTTAGGATGATTTTTTGGCTTTTTACAAAAAGATGTGCAAAAAGTAGAGAGAAAAGAGAATCTTTGAAATTTTGATATGGGTTGTTGGTTTTTGACTTTTTTAATAACTTTTTGACTTTTTAGCTAAACCGGTCGCTTCCCAAATGAGGCCTAAATATAATTTTTGAAAAATCAAACCAAATCAATTCAATAGTTGCTATTTGAGAAAGAGAAAAGTTAGAGATCATGAAATTTTTTTTCATGAAAATGATCATGACAGATTTATGATCTTTGGATTACCTTGATTAGTGTGTGATGCTTTATTCTAAGTGTAATCCAAAGGTCACAAAGTTTTCATGATTATTTTTATGAAAAGTTTTTCATAATACCTAATATTGCTGTTTAAGAAAATCCTATTAGTTCAATAGTTGATATATGAACAAATATTATTGGTTTGGTAATATCTAAATGATGACAATTTGTTTGATGCTATCAGAGCATCTCCACAAAATTTGGTAAAAAGACTTGGATGACAAATTGACATATGTTAATTTGACATGGAAGCTCTCCACCAGATATTTTAAATCTATTATTCTATTATTTTTTAAATTTAAACTCTTTAATTTTACGTATAAGCTCTTTTATTTCAAAAAAGAAAAAGAAAAAAAAAAGACATGAAATAGAAACATATTAAAATTGGCAAAAAGAGATGATGTCAAATGACATATCAGTTTTTGGCACACTGAGTGAAGTTGATACTAATGTCAAAATATAACTTTGAAATGTCACATTATATTTAACGTATCGGGTGGAGATACACTTAATTCCAAATGGTAAGAGAGAGAGAGAGAGAGAGAGAGAGAGAGAGAGAGAGAGAGAGAGAGAGAGAGAGGGGGTTAAGATTTGGGGGTGGTGTGCATAATCTATTGGAGAAGCAAGGGCGGGGTGGAGAGGTTAAGGACTAGGTGTGGCGGGAGATATAGGAGAGGTTAGGTGTGGTTAGGGATGCAAATGAGTTGAGTCAAATTTTAGTATGTTTGGACTTGTTTATTAAAATTTTAACGAGTCTGAGCTTAATAAAAATTTAACGAATCAAGTTCGACCTGAGTTAGCTTAAGCTTGACTTGAGCATGTTCACAAGCATAAGAGTCAGAGAAATTATAAATTAATACTTGCATATGAGACAATAGTTACAATTGAAATTTCAATTATACAATTATATATGCAATATATATATACATACTAAAAAAATAAAAAAATTGGCATAAAGAGAGGATGTCAAATGACATATCAATTTTTGGCACACCGAATGGAGTTGATACTTAATGTCAAAATATGACTTTGAAATGTCACATTATATTTAAAGTATCGGGTGGGGATACTCTTAGTTCCAAATGGTGAGAGAGAGTGGTTAAGATTTGGGGGTGGTGTGTATAATCTATTGGAGAAGCAAGGGCAGGGTGGAGAGGTTAAGGACTAGATGTGGCAGGACAGATAGGAGAGGTTAGGTGTGGTTAGGGATGCAAACGAGTCGAGTCGAGTTAAATTTTAGTATGTTTAGATTTGTATATTAAAATTTTAATGAGTTTGAACTCAATAAAAATTTAACGAATCGAGCTTGAGCTGAGTTGGCTTAAACTTGACTTGAGCTTGTTCATGAGCATTAATTTTAATATGTTTAGGCTTATTTATTAAGATTTTAACAAGTTTGAGTTTGAATGCAATAAAAATTTAATGAATCAAATTCAAACGAGCCCTTATCAAACCGAATTCAAGTCTTTTCATGAATGGTTCTTATAACGCCCCCAGAATAATACTATAGATGTAATCCAAAGCATAAACAACAATTACATAAATCTCAGAATGAGTAACCATTTCATTATATGAAGTTAATAATACAAGAAGGTTTAACATAAACAAATGTCCTTCGGGCTTACATCTTTCCAAGACATTACTTGGTTACAACAAAAGAGAGTCATAAGCTCAATACATATAAAGCCCTTGTGTAACGCCCTCAATTTAAGACATAAATCATTCAATAACAAGTTTCATGAACATAGAGAAAAGAATACATTTTCATTCATCAGAGTCTTCTTTACAAAAATATTACATGTTATCAACAAAGTAAATGCCCTACGGGCTTACAGCTTTCCAAGTTACCACTTGGTTACAACAAAAGAAGAGTTCTAACTCTTTACATATAAAGTCCCCGGCTTGAATTTACATTTAATCAATCAAAACAAAATAACAAAACATGGAGCCTTCAACTCCCAAACCTCCCAAGCTAAGATCTTAGAGGTGGCATATCACCTATACCTGAAAAATGATGTCCCAAGTACGGTGAGCCAATACTCAGTAGAGATATGCTAAACAACATATGAGAATTAACTAAAACATTAGTATTTGATAAATGTTTAACACTTATGAACCATCTTAAACCTTTTTCATAATCAATCAACATTGATACCCACATTTCAATTCACTTCCGGTTATTACCCAAGTCAATTCATTGACATAATCCATTATCATAAAAATAATTCAAAATGAGACTGCAACCCATTTTTCAATACTTTAATTATAAACATCATTCATACACTTCCATAACTTTTCCATTTTACAGAACTACGTCCGAAGGAACCGGCACCCAAATATAAATAAGATTTCGAGACTTTCACCCAGGACACTTTGGCCAACTTAATTATCCATGAAGTCCATCGCCTATCTCCTCCCACACAATGGAGTACATCCCCTATCTCCTCCCAAACAAGATACATATACAATGTATTTAAACACGTTGTCACATACAATGACCAATTCAACCACTTATACAATGTTTACTTCCAACCGTCATATTCAATGACATATTCAAATCGATTAGTTTCAATTTACCTAATCAACATACAGTTTCTACAACAATCATGGCTATCTTCCACCGATAACCCAAAACATATATATCTAAACAGATAAATAAATTTCTCAACAGATAATATATCACATTTTACATAGGTGAGTGATTCATCAATCCAACTACACCATTTAATCACAATCTCGCCCAATTTCATAGTCTCCAAACCAATTTCATATTTCCACAATGATTTCACTATTTAAACAAATAGTTCACATAAAGCAAATTAGGGCATTCTCCCAATTTTCTCAAACATTGCACCCAAGGCCAAATTTTTCCCATTACATACAAGCAACCCTATTCTCAAGGTCTCACATACATATAGAATCCAAAATAGGAAAGCCCTCTTTTACAAATATCAAAACCCTAACCTCAACTTTACCCAAATCTTCCACAAACCCACAATTTATACAAAATGACTAATACTTATGTTAAAACTCATATAGGAGAGTAGAACATCCCTACCTCAAGTGTAGAAGCTCAAAGGAGAAGTGGAGAAACCTCAACGACGCCCAAACTTGATTTTACTCGGATCAAATGGAAGATCTTGAGAAGCTCCAACTTTTTAATAAAGACACAAGGGTTGGAAATCACTAGATCAAGGCCAAAATGTAGAGAGAGAGTGTATTTTAGAGAGAGAAGCTCTCAACTTAGGGTTTTGGAAAGTTTTAGAGAGAGAAATGATAGAAAAAGTGATTTAAAATATCACTTTTGCGATCTGATAAACGTACAGTCCGCTCGAGCGGAGAGTTTGACGCTCAAGTGTTAGACACAAAAATTCAACCCGCTTGAGCTCAACAAAGGCCGCTCGAGCGCCAAGACACAACAGCAAGGCACTACCTGCTCGAGCGCAATGAGACCCACTCGAGCGTAGAATACACTCGTCCAATATTTTACAGACTTCAGACGGTCGCTCGAGCGCAAAAAGGGCCGCTCAAGCTCAGACCCGCTCGAGCGTAAGAAACTCCGCCCGAATGTGAAAAACACTTCTGCAGTATTGTTATAGATGCACAAAATACTGAGTGATTGCAAACCCCGCTCGAGCGTAAGAGGACTAGCTCGAGCAGAAGACCAAAATTCTGGGCAACAAGGTTTTAGACCAACTACCAACCAACCTGTTCCAAACACGCCCAAGACACTCCAACATTCAAATTCAAAGAGTAAGAGAAGGAAAAGACATAACAACAACATTAAACCACAAGACCCGAGTCTGAAACACCATAAAGGTCGAGTTAGAAACCGGGATCGCTATACCTTGGCTTGAATAAACATTTAAACATCCAAACAACAAAACAACAAAATAGAGCCATCATGTAACGTCCCAACTTTCAGGCTGTTAAATACGTACAATAATACAACACAAGTAGGATAGATAACCAAAACATCTTAATATACATATGTAACTAGAGTTAATATCACAAACAATTCGTTTATGTTCCATTACAGGATTACCAAAACATTGCCAAATCTAAAGTCAAAAGGAAAAAAAAACTAGTCTATGTCTTCAAATGAATTATAGCTCCATCTCTTCATCTTATTTGTCTTCGAAATAACCTTTACCATTGTAAACTGCTTCATCATTTGGCCTGACACGCTATGAGCTTGGAATGCCTAGTAAAAACACACACACCCCCATATTTTCTATCAACCAATCAACCATACACAGAACAAATTGGGTAACATAACATACACTAGTTCTATGAATTAGTAGTTAGACTAGACATCTAGAATCCCCCAAAGAGATCCTTTTACCCAACCACAAGGATTGAACACCGGACTATTCAGAACTCCCCCTTTTGCTGCTTTGCAGACCTTACCACCTATGCCCACCTTTCGGTTATTTACCGGTCAGTGACATTGATGGACCTCAAAAGGGACCGCCAAACAAGTGGGCTCGCTTACACCCAAATCATGCCTAGGGCTCGCTTACACCCTATACATACCATACTAAAGGGCTCGCTTACACCCTAAAACCACCGCATAGAGTTTGAATACATCCATGTCAGCCTAGGGGCTTGTTTAGACCGCTTGCGCGAGACTTAACTTGTTTGGTTTTAATCCCATCATAATTCATGTCATTCATATGTATAAATTATTCCACAATAGTAATGTGAACGTCACCCATTGCTAACCCCTTATCATTTCCCGTTTATTAGATCTTTTGCCAAGCAAGTTAGTTACATTCGGTAATTTGGTAATATAAAAGAGCATGAGACAAACATAAGAGAGGAAATATAGCCCATGATAATCATACATAAGTATGGTAAGGTAAGCAAACAACATTAGGCATGCTTTGAAATACTTGGAGACAAATAACATAATAAAACACCATTTTCAGCACTATTTAGTTTTGCAGGGCTAACAAGAATGCTTTTGTAAAAATAATTTCAGGTCAGATTAGGGGCTGAAATTGCACAGAAACAATAATCAACCTGTCTAGTTTCAGTTCCAATTCTCAGAATTTGCACAGCACCTCCAGAAATTCATTTACAAGCTATATTCAAAAACTTGTGCAGATTTGTCACCCTTTGGAAAAACTAGCTTGCCTCTCAATTTACTTGATGATTTTCACCCAAATAAATTTTGTTGGAAAGAGGACTCAGAATTCTAAATTTTGACAGAAAAACCAACATGAGATGATTTTTCTGGAATTTTATAAAATTGAAAGAAGTGGACTTTTTTTTCAGAGACTCCGGACCAGATTTTTAAACACAATATCCAAGCCCTAAAATCACACAAGGAGGGGCTAATAAAATTATCATAAGCTCTAAACACACCAAATATCCTACATTAAATTTAGATTTGAGAAATAAATAGGTTTGATGTTTCTTTTAAATTAGAGAAGTTGCAGCAGTGTATAATTTGACAAATTTGTAAGGCAGAGTCACTAAATCAAACCCACACTTTTCATACACATCAAAAACCCTATTTACCATTAATATGCAACATAAGAGGGCATCTAGACAATAGGATGAGATGGGTGAAGGATTGGAGAAGATAAGGAAGAGATGTGTTCTTACCTTGACTCAAGAAAGCACATTTTCTTCCTATTCTCCTTTTTTTTTTTTTTTTTCCCTTCTTCTTCTTCTTCTTCTTCTTCTTCTTCTCTACTTCTCCCTAATCACACTCTCCTTCTCTCACCCTCTCCTTGGCTACTGAAATATGGGTGTGGAATTAAGGGAAGACTCTCAATTTATAGGCCATGAATTTGGGTTAAAAAAACCATTCTACCCTTTTACTTAAAGCCTAAGGAAAATCATAAATATCTAGATATTTTGTGTTCCACTAATTTGCTCAACTAAAGAATAAAATAAATAATAAAAAAATTTATTTAAAGATATTTATTTGCTCAAATAAATAATAAAGATTTAAATAACTAGTATTCAAATAGGCTAAAAAAAATAAAATGTATGAATTACTTTCGAAACTAGGAGGTAAAGAAATAAAAACCAAGTTTTAGGGTATTTCTAATTATAAAGTGGTGTTCTAGGATTTAATTATAATATAAAATAAAATACAGAAAAATTATTCTTTATTTTGTAAAATTATATGAAATTTGGGACTAAAATGCAATTAACCTAAGGCTTAGGGTTTCAAGTGTAATCACCAAAAATTAGGGTCTCTACACTTCAGCTCCTAATCCTTCCAAGCTACATTTTTGGAGGTGGCATGTCACCGGTACTTGAAAATGGTTCCCCAAGTTGGGTGAGCCAAAGCTCAGTAGAAATAGTCTAACACAATATATGAAGTTTAACAAAGATATAAGTGTCAGAATAAAGGTTCGATATACATAACCAACTTACATCCTCCCCATGACCATTCAATAAAGATATTCACATCTCAATTCGTTTTCATTTGTTCATTTCAAGTTAATTCAGTTCAATTCATTTCAAGTCATATGACAAGTGTACATAACTTTCCAAATACCCAACTGAGATTACAACTCAATGATGTTCAATCAACATAACAATCATGCAAACACTTCAATCTTGTCATTTTACGGAATTTTCATCTGAGGGAATCAGTACCCATATGTACACAAGATTTCAGGACTTTCACCCTGGACACTCCGGCCAACTTAATTTTAATGGAGTCCATCCCCTATCTCCTCTCAAACAATGGAGTACATCTCCTATCTCCTCCCAAACAATGATACATATACAATGTTTTTAAAGGCATCATCTTATGCAATGACTATTCACAACACATATTCAATGTTTTAATCATATCGTCATATTCAATGACATAATTCAAACGATTAGTTTCAATTCACCTAATCCTCATGCAATTTCTACAACAATTATAACTATCCTCCACTGAGAGCCCAAAAGAGATATTTCTAAATGGATATACATTCTATGTAACAGGTAATTTATCAAATTTCTATAGGTGAGTGATTAAACAAATCAAACTACACCATTCATTTACACATCTTCCCAATTTCATATTTCTTACACCATTTCCATTATTTATACTAAATAATTATTTAACTCATATTAGGGCAAATTTCCCCCATTTTCAAATACTAACCCAAAGGTCAAATTCATCTATTTTATCACAAAATCACCTCATATCCCAACCCCATGGTCAAATATACAACAACACATAAAAACCCCTCTTTCATAAATTTGAACCTAAACCCTAGGTTTTCTCCAAACATCCCAAATCTCACCATATATTCATAACAACAAATAATTAGATTAAAATTCATAACAAAGTGTAGAATATCCCTATCTCAAGTGTAGAAGCCCAAAGGAGAAGCAGAAGAACTTCAAAAATTACCCAAACTCATTTTTACTCGGATCAAAGGGGAGCCCACAGAAGCTCTAACTCTTTGTCAAAGGGAGCAGGGTAGAGAGATCCTTAGATTTAGGTGTATTTGTAGAGAGAAGTCAATTTTTAGAGAGAGAGAGACAGCTGATCTAGGGTTTTTAGAAGAAAGGAGATTCAAAAAGTGATGTAAAACTCCTCTGCTGCGAACTAATATATGCGGTCTTCGCTCAAGCGAAGGAGCTGTTGCTCGAGCGACCAGACACAACAAGTGACCTCGCTCGAGCGCAAGATGCATCGCTAGAACGAAAATGCAAAGCTTCAGAAATTTTATAGATGCACACGCTCGCTCGAGCGCAAAAAGCCTCGCTTGAGCGTAGAATACATACCTTCAGGTGTAACACAGACGCACACCTTCGCTCGAGTGAAGAACTTCATCTTCCCAGAAATGCTGTGTCTGGGAAGGAAACCTGAGAAACCTCAAACCTCGCTTGAACGCAAGAAACTTCGCTTAAGCGAAGAAGCAAATTACACAAGGCTTGCTCGAGTGCAAGATGCCTCGCTCGAGCGAAGAGACCAAAATCTGGGCAAGAACAATTTAGACCAACTAACCACCAACTTGTTCCAAACATGCCTAACGTACCCTCAAGCTCAAATTCAAAGATTTAAAGGAGGAAAACAAGATATGGACACAATATTAAACCACAAAACCCAAGTCCGGAATACTATGAAGGTCGAGTCAAAACTCGGATCGCTATAACCTTCCCCCCTTAAAGAATTTCGTCCCCGAAATTTTAGTATAAGTTTCAAAACCATGTTTACCAAATTTTCAAAATGGTCACAATTCAATTCTCGTTACCATGATCCACCTACCGGTCATTCCATCTCCCCACAAGGGAACAAATCCACAATATATATAGCCCAACATATTTCACCAATATGCCATTTCCGAAATTTAACTAATTTCAATACATATATTCCATCTCTATAACATTTTCAATGTTTATGATTTATTTGCATTTTCCAAAACTCAAACAACATATACAATGTTCAAATTAAACTTGCATTTCTGAAACACATTCAACATATACAATGCTCTCATAATTCAAAACATATACAATATTTTCATAGTTCATAAACAAAACTAAAATCTCAACATACACTCAAACATCAATAAATAAGCCAGGATATTTCTCTTGGACTTCCAATTCACGCTCCCACGTTTCTTTCTCAACCCTGTGATGTTTCCACAACACCTTAATTAATGGAAAATTCTTGCTCCACAAGACTCGATAACGATAATAACAGTAACGACAACTTCAACAACTACAGCGTTATAAGACATCCACCATGTCTCGACTACCGACAATACCCAAACCAGTATTAAGTGCTTAACACTCCAACATAGGAAACATGAAACCACTCGCACATAAGGCTTTCGATCAACTCTCATAGAACGAGAACGCAAAATAAAGCACGAATGATCAATAACGTTATGGCACATTAATACCCGACAATTTCAAGTCCTTGCCAAAAGACACACAACATGTAACCAGCAACTCAGGCTAGATCAAAATCTAACTTCTCATAAGATATTTCGGCCAGGTTAAAGAAATTGCTTTATTTATCCCATTTGTTTCAAAATACTCAATTTCCCCCCAAAAGGTGTTCAGATTTACACCGTCACCATTTAAACACCACATTAACAACTGGTCACAGCAACACTCAAAGATTTTCAAATTATTTTCCCGAAAATAAAAGAAATCGCAATTTCACATTTCGACCCAAAACCGTTTTAGTTTATGAAGTGTACCCAATTTTGGTCTTCCTCCAAATTATTCATCAACATTCCTCCAGTGAATCACAACATAGTCATCCAACAAAACTCGTCACACTCACGGTGATGATGCAATACCCAAGACAAAATTTTCACGATGAGGACCCCCTACAAATTTTGAAATGATAACAACACAACAACACAAGAGAAGAAATTGCACACCCACTAATCACATAATGGCGCAAAGTGCATATAAGGCCGAAGTTCCCAACTGAAATTCCAAACCGGTTACTATAACTCAAAATAACCTTCCAACTGTTCAAGTAGAAGTTACATTCCACATCAAGACACCGTTTAATTACACAACCCACAATTTCGAATTATCCTTGAGGTGGCTATATGTCAACCAACCCAAGTATTATGGTCATACCTTTTCAAAGAGAGTCTGAATTGAAGGATCTCGTGGGTAAATCACATGCTTCCTGAATCTGGTCAATCAACCCAGCAATAGGGTGATATTACAATAGTGAATATCACCCACACAAACCACAATGCAAATGGCTTTGATCGTTGTTTTTTGGGAGAGAGTCAGTATATGGGAAAAACTCAAACATACGTTGTTTCTCTCTTAATCACCCATGTCCCATATTATCAGATATATAATATGTTTATCTTATTTTTCCATATCCGTTATATGAGTTAATATATAAGATATATCATCTATCCATATCAATTATATGATAGATATATATATCCTGAGTGGTTATCCAAATAGGTTTGAATTTGAATTCAAAACCCATTTGGATAAGGTTCAAAAAATTCAAAGGGTCATGCCACATGGGCGCCCATTTCTAACATCTCCCACTCGCACATGAGTTGGCATGACACTGCCACATCTCTATCTCAATCTCCTAAAAAATGAACAATCTCATACTAGCCAATGCACCGTGTGACCGTTGAGAACACCTGCATGTGGGAGCTCTATACTAGAAACTCAAAATGAGCCAGCATGGAGACATCAACCCAAAAAAAATAAAAATAGTGTCTCATATACCCCAGACCCATCTAATTACACTGGTCCAAAAAGCATCTCTAATCCCTCAAAAGAGCATGTTTGACCCTCTCAATTCTTGCAATATATTCACACTCAATCCGCCTCTCATGCAGAGCAATGTGAGTTGCCGGCAGTGAATATACAACAGTGGTGTAATACTAGATGATCTTCCCTTTGCCCTCATGCCATTTAGTTTAGGATTGACCGCTTTCCCAGTGATGTCCCTTATGGCCGAATCATACATGACCGCAGGCAACATACCAAAGTAGCAGAACATCAACCCCTTACCTTATGACATAGTCAAAAGTCACAAAAGGGTACATAAATGAAAGTCATATCAATAATGACACGTAAGACTCACATAGTGAGGAAACAGGGATCCATTCTCTCAGCTCATTACTTGGTCGCCAAGCACATGTAGTATGAATACATGTTACGGTGGAGTAACTCTTCCAAAAGAGTGACGTCATACTCGATACACCGTACAGATATTAGTCTAGTCACTTTCTAGTGCCTAACCCGAATTCTCTATTTGCTCGCCTTCTAGGCGCCAAATAAGATCTCGCATCTGGCTAATCATAACAAGCACAACATGGAAAGTGGGTACTAACATCCATGTTTGGTCTTTAACACGACCTCATCTTGGTTGTAACCAAGGCGACATGCGTAGTGGATAATTTAAGCCTCTCTTGGCTCCAAACAAAAATAAACCACTAGTCTCATCCTTGCTCGCTCCCAAGCGTCAAGAGCGATTGTTCGTGTGAGTGAACCAATCTTGCCTGCTGACATCATCATCTACTAATCATTATGACACAAATCTTAATAGTGTCAACATCCCATCATCTCATAACAAATAAGTGATCGTTTTTTCTAAAAAACGACCACAGTCTGCGCAATTATAGATTCCAAGCATAAGCCTTATCAGCACCTCTTGCGATAAGCATTTACAACGGAATCCACCATTTGCGCCTCACATGAAGTGGTTCAAGATCACTACCTATTGCGCAATTACCTCTCTAAAGATGTTTTGGTGACCAATTTGTGTTCATTCTTGATGCACCCAACTAGTGCAGATGCGCCCAACTAGCACATTGAATCTTACAAGGAGCAAATTAATATACTACTAGTAAAGCATTCTATCCATAGTCTAATGAGCAAGGTCAATGTCTAAACAACTCAGTTGACCATTTACCAAAGATAACACTTATCATGCCGAATACGCCCACATAGCGTACTTTAAACTCCCACAACAAAGAAAAGATCAAGGAATATAGGTCATCTGTTTCTCCCAAAGACAATCCGAGGATTCATTCAATAGTTAAGGCTCTGGCTTTTACCGATAGGTAAGTCAATGTGTTTGCAATTTTGCATCTAGAATCGTTCTAGGATATTCCTTATGTAAGTCATCGAAGACAAACTGAGAATTTTCCCAAAACAATCCCTAAGGATCGTACATCCGAGCATATAAATTACATCACCCATGTCCATCATATCTAAAATAGAGGACTGCTCAGATTAGGTGGCGACAACCTTATAAATTCCTTGCTCATAATGACTAAGTAAGGAAAAAGTTCTTTTTGGACCATTGATCATGCCTCAGTGGTCTTCATCGATCATCGTCGGCCTATCATGGCTTAACGAAATCTAAGAACCACTATTTGGATAACTGTTTTAGGCTGTAAAAGATTTATTGGAACTAGCAACCTTTTTGCACTCCTAACTTTTCACCATAAAAGCAGAAGGTAAATCCCTACGGATCTACTTATCCAATTCTCCAATGAGAAGTTGGGTCACAATGTTCACAAATCAATGTTTCGAACTTATGTCAATCATTGCCTAAGTCAAAATAACCTCACTCCCCAGGAGGAAGTCAAAATAACCTCACTCCCCAGAAGGAAGTCTTCTCATGGTCTACACTTTTCTCAATGGTGCGACTTTTCGATATCTAGCAAGCCTTATGCCTCAACAATGACTATCCCAATTACGCATAACTTTAGAATAGTTTCGCGTCATAATGGAAAGTCAACCAAATTATAGAAATGGTTAATCCTCAAAGACTTTGTCTTAAACTGCGCAACATTAATCCACTTTCTAAAAATAGGAGACTAGAGCCTTTGGCATTATCCTAGACTCTTTATCATCTT
This sequence comes from Camellia lanceoleosa, assembly GCA_025200525.1. Taxonomy (NCBI): domain Eukaryota; kingdom Viridiplantae; phylum Streptophyta; class Magnoliopsida; order Ericales; family Theaceae; genus Camellia; species Camellia lanceoleosa. The sequence goes on from CM045758.1 coordinate 156,969,819, forward strand.
GCGGAGCAATCATGAATGTTTCCTTATCAATCACCCAGTGATGACATGGAAAATTTTCATATTCGCTACCACGCAACTAAGAATGTAGAGTATTTTTCTCTAATGGAGTAATCCATTAGTAGGCACATCGCTCCCATTGTCCCTAGGATATTGGAAATTTCTTTCCATTCTCAACTAGGCTACATAAAAGTGCTATGCTTAGAATTCTCTATCTTATAGAGTTCCAAAACTCTATACACATCACATTTACTAAGAAACTTTATGTGACTTAGTTACACTACCACAAAGCTGCTTACCTATATGCACATGACCCGGAAGGTTTACATGACTGCATACAATAATGCGCCACACAACCCTATGTGTTTACAAGACAGCATAAAATAATGCGCTATAGAACCCTAGGTCTTAACTTCGCAATTTTATGAGAAGTAAAATAAAGATAAGTTGCTTAACGGTTATAGATCGCCCATAGATGGCTCTTCGCTAACCCATTACTCAAATGGAGTGTAAAATTTGATATGGAGGGCACTTAGTTAGGGATATAGGCAACAAACTAGTGCAATTCCCAATTGGGAAACATTTTGTGCCATTATCCACCTAACATTAACAATATTTAATTCCTTATCTCTACTACACCATTGTGTTGTTGAGTATTAGAAATAATCAATTTTCTAAGCATCCATTTCTCTTCACAGAGTTTTCTAAAATAACTCAAATAGATACTCGCCACCTTGATCAAAACTAAAAGCACAAAAGCTGTTATCTAATTGATCTCAACCTCATATGTGCAATGTCAAAAAATCATCTCAAAACTTTTGACTTATGGGAGATCAAATAGTCTTGACTCAGATGCGTATCGTAATCTATAAATGTGTCGAGATTGAGGCTTAGCTATCATACCCTTACACATATCTAGTCACAAAAATCATAGTGGACTAAATGCGCCAATACAAATGACCTTCTACGGCTTTCCTACTTACTTGTGCGCACCCATTGCGAACAAAGTTACACATTCACATGAGAGCAGGATGTCACAAGCGAGTGGGCCCGAGAAGGCCTATTCAAACCATCGTGTCATCATCTCATTAATGTGTTTAAGTATAATAAGCCACCGGTTCATGACCAATGTCATAAACTAATTCCAATCATCTTAATGTGTGAGTTCTCGAAGATAAGTTTAAAAGGTTTAGGCCCAACTAGGTACTGACTCAGGACTAATTCATATTCACTAGATCATAAAAGGATGTCATGGAGATATCAAGTGTACCTACGTCGCAAATTTAACTAGTAAGTGCTAATCCCCTGCACCTTTAAGTCAATTTTATTCTCCATACACTTTAATGCATCTAGTTAAAAGATGACGATACTCCTCTTGCCATATATATTTCTCGCTTCATAGTTACTTGCAATTAATTCTACTATCCACAAGAAAGAAAGAATAAGCTATCAATCTGTGACAGCTCTTGAAGTAACTTAAGCGGGAATTAGGCTAAAGAGTCTAATTCAACACAATGTTCTCACAAGCGATGCGTCAAATTCTTAGAGTCATAACAACTTTGTCGGCCTTGACCTTTTCATTACTATGCTGCAACGTTTGCGCTTAGTGGTAAACGTTATTCAAAAACATTAGCCTAGCTAAGGAATCATACAAAGAAGCCCCTCCTCATGTCTCACACTCAAGTGTGGAAACAATAAGTGTCCAGACTTAGACAAGTTGGCAATGCTAATAGATTTTTGCAGCCACTAAGCGCTAATCTTTTCACTTAGTGTTAATAGAATTTTGCAGCTTCTAAGCGCTAATCTTTTCACTTAGTGTTAATAGATTTTGCAGCTTCTAAGTGCTAATCTTTTAACTTCATGTGATATTTCAACGCACACTATTATAGTGCATGAATTTTTTTTTTCATCCACTCCCAATAATTGGGTAGAGAGCAAAACACTGCTTATACTGGCTACTAGTCTTGCACTTAATGACTAATTTATTTAAGCTTGCATTTCTTGGATGACGTGACTCTTGAATGTTACTTCAGCTAATGATGTAACATTATTTACAAGTCAAATTACAAAGTCAATCCACGCAGCTCAGTAGTCAAGATCATATTGAGGGCTTACTAATTTCATAACTCCAAAACTCGCCAATCAAAACTACATAGTGTGCCGCTAACCATAGCGCACACATCAAATTTTGTTGTGCCAAACAAGGCAACAAAAACAGGGCGACTTTGAGTCATGTTTCCTTACTTTGGCTCAATAAAGGTCTGACCTAAAGTCTCCAAGACTTTTGCTTATCTAAAGAATAGGATTACATTGTTCACATTTGAACATCTCTACTAAGTGTAGGTCAACCAATTAACTTCCATAAGCTAAGTCAATTTAGAGAGAAATTCGCATTGGGATTAATTTGATTAGCATAATTTAATTTTACCGCAAAAATCTAAATTAAATAGTGATAATATTACACATGTCACAAGATCGAAAATCCGCTATGTTCGTAATCATCTCTTGCGCCACTGGTGACAATTATCCAAAATTTAATTTAATTCATGCGCAAAATATTGGTTTTCGGGAGTAAATCTACAAAGATTTCTCTCAACTGAACAACCTCCCACTAACTATGACATGTCTAAAAGCATGATAAAAAATTCTAATTCCATACAACAGCATCATAATGTAGATTCACAATCAATACATGCTATGTTACATTTAATAACGGAATTAAAATAAAAAACAATTAATCTTGCTATTCTAATTACTACAATTTAGAAATTCTAGGCAAAAAATAACAACATGTTGTATTTAATATTCAAATCATGCCATAACAGAAAGTATATCACTTCTGAAATTTTCTAGAATTTTCTGGTATTTTTTGGAATTTTAAATAACTAATAAACACACATAAAATTAGAAATAAAAAATTCAAAAACTGATAAACTGAAACAATATTCAGATTATGCCATAATTAAAATGTATATCATTCTGAAATTTTCTGGAATATTTCTGAAATTTTCTGAATTTTTAAATAACTAATAAACACACATAAAATTAGAAATAAAAAATTCAGAAACTGATAAACTGAAACAATTATACCAGTAAATAGTAAAATATTTCAGAAGTCCACAATAAAAATTTCAACCCCAGAAAATTATTTATGCAATACCAGAATCATTCTAAAGCATAAAAAATGAATTATTAACACAGAAAAAATATTTTTTATTTTCGTAAAATTTTCAAATTTTACAGAATATAGAAAAATTAATTCTGAGTCTAACAGTATAAACCATGCATAAAAAAAATATGTAATGAATTAATAATGACTATTTAACGCGATACAGAATTAAAAAGCAAAACAAACAGTGCCTTATGCATCATTAGCCAAGCCAGCCAAGCCGACAGAGGAAAATGGCGGCTCGTCAACTGACTTCAGAATGGCTTAGCGCTTTCGGCTCAACATGGCTCGGCTCCAAGACGCAATGCGTGCATGATGACGACGGCAGCGTGGACGCGGCCGGCAGCGTGAAGCGCGTCGGCGCGTCTGGCGTGGAAGGCGTGGCGGCGACTCCGCGTGTCGGTGGCGTGAGGCCCATGCGCCGCCTTCCAGGGTGTTCTCCGGTCTAATTATTGTATTGCTAGGCTTCATTTTTTAAAATAAAACCATTTATGGTATTTAAAAAGACATTAATGAACATAAAAAAAAAATATTTATACTCTTAATCTAATAAAAGTAGATTTTTTTCATCCTTTACGTTTCATGTATATAATGTATACATATACATATAAAAATATACACATGATTAAGGGAAACACGAAAATATCCATTAATGCTCTAATACCAATGTAAACAAAGTATAACGCAGCGGAATAAAAATTATGGTCATACCTTTTCAAAGAGAATCTGAATTGAAGGATCTCGTGGGTAAATCACGTGCTTTCTGAATCTGGTCAATCAACCCAGCAATGGGGTGATATTACAATAGTGAATATCACCCACACAAACCACAGTGCAAATGGTTTTGATTGTTGTTTTTTGGGAGAGTGTCAGTATATGGGAAAAACTCAAACATACGTTGTTTCTCTCTTAATCACCCATATCCCATATTATCAGATATATAATATGTTTATCTTATTTTTCCATATCAGTTATATGAGATAATATATAAGATATATCATCTATCCATATTAATTATATGATAGATATATATATCCTGAGTGGTTATCCAAATAGGTTTGAATTTGAATTCAAAACCCATTTGGATAAGGTTCAAAAAATTCAAAGGGTCATGCCACATGGGCGCCCATTTCTAACAATTACCCCATCGACTATCCAACATTATTCACCCGTACCAGTCCCTGAGACACCAACATACCACTTAACTTCTCCCAATTTTGTATCAATGCCAACTTTTTGTCTAACCTCACCAACTTCGAAATAGAGTTCCATACACAACCTCTTAGGTCTAATAAATCACTCTGGATTCTTCAAAGTTAACCCACGGTACTTCTATTCACCTCTCACACGTATGCCTGTGTGGCACGTGCATCATCGTTTCACATTTGAGTCATAATCGAACTTTTCAAGTTAAACATAGTACACCATCTCAAGTCAGCGCTCACACCAATACCTTATGCCATGCACACAAGGATCGAATAAGTTAAAACAACTCTAACAAGAGTGCATCACTCACTCCACACAATCTGACTGCCTCACTCAGAGTTCTATTGTCGAAACGGGACGACAAACATCCACACCAAGATGACCCAGCACTATCTAATATTAAACTACTCAATCCAGTCATTAACCACACTATTGTCTTACCAAGGCACTCTCTTGGGATTGCCCTGTAGCCGATCACCTTCCACACATTGTCTGATAACGACAAACGAACTACACACCATGCTAGCAAAACCTTATTAAATGCACGATATCTTACACCCACATTGAATCCCTCAATCTGAGAATGTACTCACAACCTCGACCGAATTCACAACAACAAAATTTACATACTTATTCTCTCGCACTAAGTCAACTCACAAAGACTTACCACGCTACAACACCATCGTTATTACGTAACCACCTAGACCGAACAACAAGTAAACGCAACGCATTCATCCCTCAGTAACCAATAAGGTCAACTCTTTGATCTACATTCTACTCATCACTCAATACACAAGTACAACAAAAACACTAAGTCTCTTAGTCAACCCGCCAACTATTGATACTTACAAAACAATTACCCTGAACTAAGCTCCGAGCACACACATATTGTCATGACCCGAACCCGCCTCTATGGATTAAGGTCATAACTGGCCAGTAACCAAGAGATTACTTATGACCTCAAACCAAATTAGATATATTTTAACAGAGTCAAGGGGCCAAAATGGAAGCAACTTGAAACTTTTGTCCATAGAGCCGTGTTTACATGGCACATTATAACATTTCACATACATTCATTAATAACTCACATCAAAGGAAGTTAACATATAGCTTCGTACAACAGGATCATTCAAGTCATAGTTAACCAACCCAAAAGTTTATATACAAAAGTGTTCTAAGCTTTCGCCAACATAGCAAAAATATAGCAAAAGAACAAAAGGGTGAAAACAAGTCTCGTGCGTGAGACGTATGGGCTGACTCTTCGAAACTTCGACTGTTTCATAGATACATCACTGAGGCTGGGCTTGGACATCTCTTGGCTCACCTACAGACACATGAATGAGAGTGAGCGAAAGCCTAGTGAATAATATCAAGTAAAGAGGATACATGAACCAACTTTGAAACAGTTACATCAAACGGCCTTGGGCCCAATTCATGTTTTTATCTAATGTATCAAACGACAAAAGTTCTAGATGCATCAAATGGCCTCGGGCCCAATTCACTCACATTCGAAGTCCTTTGGCCAATTCATTCATGTCCAACAGCCTTTGGCCCAATCGTTTATTTCCGATGGCCTTTGGCCCAATTATTCATGTCTGACGGCCTTTGGCCCATTCAATTCGTGTCCAATGGCTTTTGGCCCATTCAATCCGTGTCCAACGGCCTTTGGCCCGTTCCATTCATGTCAAACGGCCTTTGGCCCATTCCATGCATGTCAAACGGCCTTTGGCCCATTTCATATATGCCAAACGACCTCTGGCCTATTTCATTCATGTCAAATGGCCTTTGGCCCAATCAATCGTATCCAACGACCTCAGGCCCAATCTTATAGCATAACAGGTATTTGTCTACAATTCAAATTAACAAGCTTATGAGACTTATAAACAAATAAGCAATAGGACAAATAACATACTTCAAAACATCTTTACTAAGATATTACTCACAGTGATCTACCGGTGGATTTGCTCTGGTACTTGACCTTACACATTCCATGAACATAATGGGTCACAAACGATTCAATCCGTTCTTAATTCATACATCCATCTTAGGCTTCTTTCTTATTCTTTTAACCCATTTACAATGCTTAATATATGCCTAAGAGTACTTAGAAATGAAAGAGAAAGGGGAATAAAACATAAAACATCTTTACAAAATTTCTGAAACAGGGCTCCCCGCTCGAGCGAACCCCTTTGGTCTGCAAAAGTACTGGTTACCTCATATCTGCGCTCCAGTGTGACTTTGGATGCTCGAGCTGGAAGTCAAACTACATGGCTTGGCGCTCGAGCGTGAATATCCCCTCTCGAGCGGACATCAAAGTTTGCAAAACTGTTGGGAACTAGCATTTCACGCTCGAGCGGACATGCCAGATTCTGGAAATTCCAACAAGCTGCTTGAAGCTCGAACTTGCATTCAAACCCATGGATCTTGCATATTATGACTCATACTTCACATGCACATCTTCTAACATGATATAAATGCTAGATTACAACATTATAAAGCTTAATTTCCATGAATTAATTACATAAACATACAACTCTTGCCAATTCCATCTTCAATACTTCAATTTCATGCATTCAACACCCATGCTTCTATGAATTGCACTTGCATGTGGAATGTCACTTCCATTCTCAACTTAGATGATACAAATGATGATCAAAAGCATGAACTTTAACCAGAATCTTACATGGATCATATTGTTCATGCTTAATTATACAAATTCATAGCAATTCTATGCATGCATGTACATATAAGCTTTAAATTCTTTAATTTCATCTCAATTTATGTTTTTGATTACCCAACTAGCTGGAATACAGCAATTTACAAACTTATACTCATGAATTTATGCTCAAATACTCACCTTGGAGTTCCAAGCTCCCAATTTCTAGCTAATTCTTGAAGTTAAGCTCCCAAATTCCCAATCTTTGAGCCAAGATACATAATTCTCCCTCTCTCTCTCTAAAACCGGCCCCCTCTCTCTCTCTCTCTCTAGGGTGTGATTTCTGATTTTTGAATTCACAAAATGAGGAGTTTGAGGGTAATAAGGCCCTTATAGATGAGCTTGCCTAATCAAACTGATTAGGCCAAATAATGGAGCTTAAATTAATCGTTCTGAATCTAATTATTTTAATCTGAATAAATTTTCAATTAAATTTCACCATAGGTACTAAAAATTATGCTAATCACAATGACGTAGTCAACTTTAGTTTTTGTGGCCGATAAGGCCTTCAATTTAAATTCTAAAGTAGAAAATCAGACAGATTTTCCTACGGTGAACAGATAGAAATTCGAAACCACATATAATCACACAATTGGCACTCAAAATCGTATTAAACACATAATCACAATCATAATTAAGATCAATTAGCATGATACGGAACATGGTTCTCTCAGTCTTCCCTCATTTAGAAAGTTTGGTCCTCCAAACTTATTTTACCTTCGTTAGGAAACAAATGTGGATAGTGTAGTCGCATTTCATCCTCTTTTTCCCATGTAGCGTCTATCCCATAGTGTTATTTCCATTATACTTTCACCATCGAGATGGATTTGCTCCTTAACTATTTCACTTACCGGTCAATGATTCGTTCCAGCCATTCTGCATACTCCATATTTTCATCAAGAGCTATCCGGTGATAATCAATCACATGAAACGGATCCCGAAGATAACTCCACAACATCGATACATGAAACACATTATGGATTTGTTCGAATCCTGGTGGTAAAGCAACCCTATAAGCAATTGCACCAAGCCTTTCTAGAATTCGGAACGGCCCAATGTAACGGGGCGATAATTTACCTTTCTTTCCAAATCTTACTTGGCCTTTCATTGGAGTCACGTGAATAAACACATGATCACCAACCTCATACTCAAGAGGTCTCCTTCGAACATCTGCATAATTCTTTTGCTGACTCTGAGCTGTTTTGAGCCTTTGCTAAATAGTTTTAATCTTCTCAGAAGTGTCTTGCACAATTTCGGGCCCAAGTAGAGCCCCATCCCCGATTTCTATCCAACAAATTGGTGATCTACACGTTCTACCATACAAAGCCTCATATGGTGCCATACCGATGTTGGAGTGGAAGTTGTTATTGTATGCAAACGCTGCTAGGGGCAAATAATCTTCCCAACTCCCTTGAAAATCCAAGGCACACATTCTTAGCATATCTTTCAAGATCTGTATTATCCGTTCTGATTGCCCGTCTGTCTGTGGATGGAATGCAATACTAAATCTTAATTTGGTTCCCATCGCCTTTTGTAAAATTTTCCACAATCTAGACACAAACTTCGGATCTCTATCCGAGACAATGGACACTGGGACTTTGTGTAAATGAACAATCTCATCAACATATATAGTAGCCAGTCTATAAGCATCAAATGTAGTTCTAACAGGTAGAAAGTGTGCAGATTTAGTCAGTCTATCAACTACAACCCAAATAGAATCCATACCTCGAGGGGTCCGAGGTAGACCAACAACAAAATCCATAGTCACATGCTTCCACTTCCATTCAGGAATAGGGAGTGGTTGAAGTAGACCACCCGGTTTCTGATGCTCAGCTTTAACTTGTTGACACTGAAAGCACTTGGATACATACTCTGCAATTTCTTTCTTCATTTTGGGCCACCAATAGCTCTGTTTCAAATCCTGATACATTTTGTTATTACCTGGATGCATAGCAAACACTGACTTATGGGCTTCATCTAGAATTCTCTTCTTTAACTCGGTAATGTTTGGGACACACAATCTGTCTTGAAATTTCAGCACCTCATTTCCCACTATATATCCTGGTCTCGGATTTATTTCAAGTTCATCAACTATCTTTTTAAGGAATTCATCCTCCTTCTGTTTCTGTCTAATCTCATCAATGATCGCTGGCTTGGTTGAAATGGCGGCTATCAATTCGCCCTATTCACACAATGTCACTTCAATCCCAGATTTCTCAAAATCTTGCAAAATCTCTTTCTGTTCAGTGAGTAAACAAGCCATATTCCCCATCGATTTTCTACTCAACACATTAGCAACTGTATTGCCTTTCCTGGGGTGATACTGAATCTCAAGATCATAGTCCTTTATCAATTCAAGCCATCTCCTCTATCGCATGTTCAACTCTTTCTGTGTGAAGAAGTACTTCAGACTTTTGTGATCTGTGTATACTTCACATTTCGCCTTATACAAATAATGCCGCCAAATTTTTAAAGCAAATACGACTGTGGCCAATTCCAAGTTATGTGTTGGGTAGTTCTTTTCATGCGGCCTCAATTGTCAGGAGGTGTAGGCAATTACCCTTCTATTCTGCATTAGTACACAACCTAAACCTTTATAAGATGCATCACTGAAAATTACAAAGTTTTCCATACCTGATGGTAGTGTCAATACTGGTGCAATGGTCAATCTAATTTTCAGTTCATGAAAGGCAGATTCTCTTTCATCATTCCACTCAAACGGCTGTCCTTTGCGTGTCAATTGGGTAAGAGGCACAGCTATTTTTGAAAAGTCTTTCACGAACCTCCGATAGTACCCAGCTAAGCCCATGAAACTGCGGGCTTCTGTTATGTTTGTCGGTGTAGACCAATTCACAATTGCCTCTATTTTCTGTGGGTCCACTGAAATCCCCTCTTTGTTGATAACATGCCCTAAGAAAACAACTTCATCCAACCAAAATTCACATTTCTTTAGTTTGGCAAATAATTTCTTTTCTCTAAGTGTTTGCAAAACAGTCCTCAGATGTCGTTCATGTTCAAGTCTATTCCTTGACTATATCAAAATATCATCAATGAAAACTACAACAAATTCATCAAGGTAGGTCTTAAAAATTCGGTCCATTAGGTCTATAAACGCTGCAGGGGCATTAGTCACCCCAAATGGCATAACAAGAAATTCATAATGTCCATACCTTGTTTGAAACGTAGTTTTCTCAACATCCTCTGCTTTCACCTTCAATTGGTGATATCCGGATCTCAAATCAATTTTGGAAAACACTTGTGATCCTTACAACTGGTCAAACAAATCATCAATGCGAGGTAAAGGATATTTATTCTTTATTGTCACCTTATTCAGTTCTCGATAGTCAATACACAAGTGCAAGGTTCCGTCTTTCTTTTTCACAAACAACACCGGTGTACCCCATGATGAAGTACTAGGTTGGATGAAACCTTTGTCAAGTAAGTCTTGCAACTGTTCTTTCAATTCTTTCATTTCAGTAGTAGCCATTCTATAGGGAGTTTTAGAAATAGGCTGAGTGCCTAGCACAATTTCAATAGTAAACTCTATTTCCCTGTCCACTAATTCCCCTGGTAATTCACTTGAAAACATATCTGGAAATTATCTAACAATAGGGATACTGTCCAATTCAACATTCACAGATTGTTCAGATAGCACACAACACAAATAACCCCGGCACCATTTCCTGATCAATTTACATGCTTTTATAGCAGATATCAAATAAGGTGGAGGCACTACCCCATTACCCACAAACACAATTTCTTCATGTATCGGTGGTTTAAACATAACCCGTCTTGTTACACAATCAATGGTGGCACAATATTTAGTTAAGCAATCCATACCTAGAACTATATCAAAATGTCTAAAATTCAGGGGCAACAAATCCACATACAGAATAGCATTCCCAATACGCATGTCACAAAATCGATACATGGATTCACACAACACAGATTCCTCGGATGGAGTAGACACACACAGTAAGTATGACAATGGTTCTAGAGGTCTACTAAGTCTAGTTGCAAATGCACAAGTTATGAAAGAATGTGTTGATTCGGAGTCAATTAGCACAAAAGCATCCTAATTACATATGGAGATAGTACCTGAGACAACGGCTTTAGCATTCCGTGTATCGCCCGGAACAAGTGCAAAAACTCTCCCTTGCTTTACGGTATCTCCACTGATAGCAGATCTCGTAGCATTTCTTGGCTTCGGGATCGATGCAGTCGAGCTAGTAGCTAACTTTCGACTGTTTTGATTGCAATCTCGGGCCATGTGCCCTGTTTTACCACATTTGAAACAAGCTCCTAACACATGGTAACAAACTCCACGATGTCTTTTACTACAAATATTGCACAATGGAGATGTGTCTCAGGAAGAGTTCGAAGTACTTGAAGAGCCTGTGTTTTGCTTCTTTGAAAATTTCTTCTTCGAAAAGAAGCCTTGTCTTTTACTACCTTTCCAGTCAATTGTCGATTTGGTCTATCTAGCTATGTTAGCTTATGATATTATGGCCCAGTCTAGCACCCCAATATAGGTTTCTAGCTTCAGGACATTCACCCTTTCTAAAATATCACTTCGAAGACCACCTTTAAAATGCCTCGCTTTCTTGTAGTCGGTATCGATCATATGAGGTGCAAACCTGGCCAACTTAGTGAATTTGGCCTCATACTCAGCTACTGTCATGTTGTCTTGCTTAAGTTCCATGAACTCCGATACCTTCCTGTCACGGACACATTGAGGGAAGTGCTTAACATAGAAGACTTCCAGGAATCTTGCCCAGCCAATGTCTTTATGATTCTCACGCATTAACATCCACTATCTTCTTGCTTCATCTTCTAGCAGAAAGGTGGCTTGGAGTACTTTCTGTGTCTCTGAATAAGGAAACACCTCAAACAACTTTTTAATGCCAAGAACCCATGCTTCGGCTTTTAACGGATCTAATCCCCCATGAAACTATGGTGGTTTCATTTTCTTAAACTCTTTGGTGAGAGCTATTATCCGGTCATCGTTCTGTAAGTCTGGCACATGTGGTGCCGGAGGAGGAGGTGGTTGCTACCACTGTTCTTGTTGCCTTAATGTTTCTTCCATTTCCTGGATTAATCTTTCCATCCTATCCATTCTGGCAATAGAGGACTCTTCTATCTCATCACCTATTGTTCTCACCATCTGATTAGACTTGCATTATTCCTTATACAGAAGTTTCACAAATATGCTTATACCAAGAAGTATACATATTCAAATAATTGCAATGCAAGTAAAGCACAAACATATAGCATATCATCATTCATTTTGAAGCATTTAAGCACATTATTGATGCTTTCAGATTCATACTTATCACATGAATGCATCCTAGATCTTTTCTAGATGCTTATTGCTCATTTGGACAAGTGTGTGAGTTATTAACTTGTGCTCTGATACCACTCTGTCATGACCCGAACCCGCCCCTATGGATTAAGGTCATAACTGGCCGGTAACCAAGAGATTACCTATAGTCTCAAACCAAATTAGATATATTTTAACCGAGTCAAGGGGCCAAAACAGAAGTAATTTAAAACTTTTGTCCATAGAGCTGTGCTTACATAGCACATTATAACATTTCACATACATTCATTAATAACTCACATCAAAGGAAGTTAACATATAGCTTCATACAATAGGATCATTCAAGTCATAATTAACTAACCCAAAAGTTTATGTACAAAAGTGTTCTAAGCTTTCGCCAACATAGCAAAAATATAGCAAAAGAACAAAAGGGCAAAAACAAGTCTCGTGTGTGAGACGTATGGGTTGACTCTTCAAAACTTCGACTGTTTCATACATACATCACTGAGGCTGGGCTTGGACATCTCTTGGCTCACCTACAGACACATGAATGAGAGTGAGCGGAAGCCTAGTGAATGATATCAAGTAAAGAGGATACATGAACAAGCTTTGAAACAGTTACATCAAACGGCCTTGGGCCCAGTTCATGTTTCTATCTAATGTATCAAATGACAAAAGTTCTAGATGCATCAAACGGCCTCGGGCCCAATTCACTCATATCTGAAGGCCTTTGGCCCATTCATTCATGTCCAATAGCCTTTGGCCCAATCGTTTATATCTGACGGCCTTTGGCCCAATTATTCATGTCCGATGGCCTTTGGCCCAATTATTCATGTCCGACGGCCTTTGGCCCATTCAATCCGTGTCCAACAGCCTTTGGCCCATTCAATCCGTGTCCAACAGCCTTTGGCCCATTCAATCCGTGTCCAATGGCCTTTGGCCCATTCCATTCATGTCAAACGGCCTCTGGCCCATTTCATACATGCCAAACGGCCTCTGGCCCATTTCATTCATGTCGAATGGCCATTGACCCAATTAATCGTATCCAACGGCCTCGAGCCCAATCTTATAGCATAACAGATATTTGTCCATAATTCAAATTAACAAGCTTATGAACAAATAAGCAATAGGATAAATAACATACTTCAAAACATCTTTACTAAGATATTACTCACAGTAATCTGTCGGTGGATTTGCTCTGGTACTTGACCCTACACATTTCATGAACATAATGGGTTACAAACGATTCAATCCGTTCTTAATTCATACATCTATAGACGTCCCCCGAACGCCCCAGGAGGGTGAGTCCCGTTCTGTTCATTTTGGGGTCACTACAGTTCGGACTCAAATTGTCACGGTTCTTAATCTGAACCAAAGAGTTCAAATCCGGCAAATCGTTTTGAGAAAATAGATTTTTAGAAAAGAAGTGCCAAACATGGACTGCTTTGCCAGATATAGAGTCGCCACCTAAATATTTTTTTTATGGGAAAATTTAGGAAACCCTGACTTGGTGCCAAAGGCCACGTGTCCGTCATCACCAAAGTTGCCTCAGCTTGGGAACTTGGGTACGATTGGGGAAGGTCACTTCGTGAGCACCCCCGCTCACCCGATCCGAAGATCGGCCACTACTAACCATGATATCTCATTTTTGAAAACACATGCGTTCTTATTCCGGTTAATTTAGCTAGAATTACTATGTAATGCGCACAGCACAACAAGTATAGACTAGATCGCCTAATTTGGAACAAAGCATTGCGTATCCGTTTGTTTGGAAAATGTTTGAAATTTGCTACTCGCAAGTAGGCTAAAACGCGGATTTTAATGAATTATCCCAATTCAAGTAATCCAACCTTCACCCACAGGCACTCAGGCAGTTATATCAACTAAGCATTTAGCTACATGGTAAGCATGCTGTCATGTTAACATTCACACTCATGCGAGATGCTAAAGCATAAATACTTACATCGTACTCCGTGCCAAAACAATGAAATTAGTTAGAAATCAATGTATGATCCTAACTATACAGAAATGCCTAATGCAACACATGCAAAATGCAACTATAGCAGACTCGGCTATTCTAGACATGGCATGTAAAATGCTACAGCTAACACATATTCAATTTGAAATTGAAATTCAAATGCAGTTAGTATGATACGCCGAGCCCGGTGCATGCAAAACAGATGAATGAATGCAAACATGCGATCATACTGTATGCTAATTTAAACATGCCCTAATCTAACCATCATAAGCGGTTAAATAAAAGGGAGAAAGAAAGGGGATTGGAAGACATGCACACACGCACGCACCCTTATTACAACAATTGGCCCTCACTCGGAGGGTCCGAAAGAATAATACAGTCCCAAATAAATACAGTCCGAATAAATAATATAAAATCCTAATTAATTAACAAATTAATCTAGGAAAGCAATAAATTGGCATGCAAGCCAGGGACCGCCTCAGCTCTGATCCAGATGATGAATGATGCATATTCAGGTTGCCTTGCGCGGAAATCCACTGCGATGCCCCGATTAGCCTCTGTTTGCAATTGTTCTTGGAATGCGTGCCAAGCTCCGGAAGGCTGCTGATTCTTGATTTGCTGCAACAGAGAGCAACAAAGGGGCATGGCAAAGTATTTTCACACATGTATGCATGACTACTCTTCAGGGAGTGTAGTCCTCGATTCTCGTGCCACCAATCCCGCATATCGATACATGATGGCCGAGGAGTCGAATTGCATGACTCGATGTGAAATAAATGCATATGTAAAGCAAGTAAAGCCTAGAACTCTATCAGGAATCATCAAGAGCTTCGGCGACCGAGAATTGAGACGCATCCCATCACTTGAAGTATGAAATAACCCTCGTTTCCCGTGCTCGGATTAACGTTTAACCCGAACAATGCAACATATAAGCATAGCAAACATGCAATATGGACTAAGTATGCAAACATGCAACTAAACCAAACATGCGACAAGCATATGAACATAATGTGAGGCGACAACCTTGGATAATCATGGCAAAATGCAATGTGAACATGCGAGCATGCGAGGCATGTAAAGCTAAGCAAGTATGCAATGACATACTATGTGTAACAAGCATGAGACAACATGGTAAAATGGGCTTACACCAACATGGACAGCTCTCAACTAGGTCCAAATTAGTAGCCATTGGATGAAAATGAGACACTCAAAATGCGTGTGCACATGCACGCAAACCGAGGATCGAACCTAAGGCACGAATGCCACTCTACCAAAGCATGGTAAGGCATGGAACATGGTATGCAAACATGCAAATTTCAGCACTCAAACATGATGCTAAACAGCCCCGAAACATGGCAACATGGCACCCGATGCATGAGATGAACCCCGAAATGCAAAACTAGGCACATAGAATGACTTACAGCTATGCAAAGCATGCATTATTGGACTATGAAGTCTAAAGAAGGAACCAAGAAAGTCCCAAAACATGGACTTTTCCAGTTTAAAGCAAGGCCAAAAAGTGCTAACAAGATGGACTAAATTAGCATGCGAATTTGACTAGCAAACATGGTTTACGTGGCAAATATATGATGCAAGTGAGAACTCATCAAACCAGAAAAAATCAGTGAATAAACCATGTGAAAATAGGCCCAAATAACCATGGAAATGCAGCCAATGCATACCAAAATGAGGGGCTCCTTTAGAGGGCCATGCAAGGAGTTATTAGGCACATACAAGATAGCCAAGTGGCATGACACATAAAAATCTGAAAATCAAATATGGTAGTTCTAAAACTCACAAAATTGGCCCCAAAATCAGTCAACAAAGCATGCAAGATGGGGGCCCTTTAGAAGACCAAAATGGCCATCAAGCAAGTCAAGGTGAGAGGGGGTCACCCCCCTCTGATTTGGAGGCTCAAAATAGGGTCTTAGCCACTGAAAATCCACTGGATTTCAGTGGCTAGAAGGCCAAAAAAGGCATGTAACAATAGCTTAGGCTTAAGGTTCAAAACAAGAGGCAACTAAGCATACTAGATAGCATATGACCTCAGATAAGAAAATTCCCTTAATCAAACATGGAGAGGGCCTAAAAAAAAAAACTTTTTACAGTTTAAAACATGCTTCAAAAATGAACACAAATAGGGCTAATCTATCATGCAAAAATGGCCCTAAAAGTGAGAATAGAGACAAGGGGCAGTAGCCGACCCCAAACAGCAAGGATCCCTTTAACAAAGTTTAAGAGGGGCTCAAAATAAGACATTTCAGAGTTTACATCAAACTACGAAAATAAACACAAGTAGGCCTAAACTGGCATGCAAGAAAAGGGCCTAAAAGAGGGGTAAAGAGGCAAGTGGTAGTAAATGACCTCAAACAGAGGAGAGCCCTTGAACAAAGTTGAAGAAGGTCTCAAAAAAAGCCACTTTAAAGTTTACATCAAAGCTCAAAACAGTTCACAAATAAACCTAAAATGCTATGCAAAAATAGGCCTAAAAGAAAGTTAAAGAGGCAAGTGATGGAAGGAGATCTCAAACAGAAAAGACCTTTAATCAAACATGAAAAGGGACTCAAAATATGATTATTTTTAGTTAGGGTCGAAGCCCAAAAATGCTTGTAAGCAAGGCTTATAAATGAAACAAAAAGGGCTAGTTTAGGGGAAAAGTATACTTACCCTTGAAGAACAAGTCTTTAGCAGCCTTTTGGTCCAAAAATCTGAGCTTCTATCCTCTGAAGATCAGCCTCAAGGTGTTTGAATGGAGGATGGAGGTCTTGTGCTATGAGGTGTAGTGCAAAAATGCAAAGAAATCCAACTTCCAAGCTCTAACCACAAGCAATATAGAGAGAGAGATGGATTTTTGCCCTCCAAAATCTCAGAACCTGGTGTAAGGAAGAAGCCCCTTGCTTATATAGAGCAATGCAAGGCAAAAGCTTCTTGAACAAGCTTCAAAAGGCTTTGATCCGTCCATACACGTGTATGGAGGGCAGATATGAGGAATCCAGCTGGTACAAAATATCTTTCTGGAAACTAGCTGAGAAAGGAGGGGTGCCGGCCATCAGCAATGGCCGGCAGTGCCACACTGATGGCCGGCAGGTGCTCACCAGTGGCCAGTAGGGGCAAAGCCATGGCTGGCAGTGCCATGTCTATGGCGGGTAGTGCACTAGGAGGGTCACTCTGACAGGACCTAGTCAGGGTCCAAAAATGAGGCAGAAAGGATACAGGGTTCGGAAACTCGAACCGATGACGGTCATTGACGATCGAATGTCATGGGAAAGCAATCGAACCAGTTGTTGGGTGTACCTACAAGCACAACGAAGTCTTGAGGACGGTCCAAAAAAATGGGGTGTCTACAACATCCATCTTAGGCTTCTTTCTTATTCTCTTAACCCATTTACAATGCTTAATATATGCCTGTAGACACCCCATTTTTGACCGCCCTTAAGACTTGGGCGCTATTGATGGTTTACTTAGTGATGCAGGCTATGCGATGCAAAGGGTTGATTTCTTCGGCAAGAGGAGAGTCAAATCCCAACCTCGCACCCCATTTTGGACCAAAGCTATTTTGAATGGTTTTTAGACCTTAAAACCCTCTCTTTCAAAATATTTTTTAAATAAAGGTTTCTGCAATGTTTTGAGGCTCGCATTTTGTCAAATGTTGCGCTTTTCGGTAAACCGAGCAAGGACAAAGTGGAAATGAATGAAAGAGAGATGAAATCTTTGAAAAATCTTTCGAAACACCTTGTTTAGGGGTTTGGAGTTGAAAAAAAGAGGAGAAGAGGGAAGAGTCCTAGTTGAGGAAGAAGTTGGGCATGAATCGTTAAGAGAAAGTCAATCGGTCCTCGCTAAATCGGGCTTATCCTTTTGTATACTTAGATTTAAGCTACGAGGCCACCACCATTGGAAAGAAGACTTTTGGGGCTTTGTTTGGCATTCAATAATCTCCTCAAACCAAGTCTGAATGGGAGAGATATGGTTGGTTGAAGTTGGGCATCATTCCAATTGGACCGGAACTGAGCAGCTTCACTAAAACATGCATAACTTTTTGCGCAGTTGGAATTTTGATGCAAGGCTGCCACCATTGGAAATTTTACTTTCGGGGCTTCACTTTGGAAACAAGAATGATCGAAAAGGAGTTCATATGAAGGAGTTATGCCCATTTGAATTTGGGCCTGAAAAGCAGATTTTGTTGGCCAATTGGCCAAAAAAGTAGCAGATAAGTGGCAGATCGGCACAAAAGATGGCTGATTGGCCAAGAGTGACCCAAACTCAGTTTTTTTGAAGATATTTTATCTCTAGCTATTCCACACAACCTCAAGTTGTCCCATATTTAGATATGTTCGAACCAACTCTTGCTTTTTGCTATATATGAGCCATATCTCCCGTTTTTGCAAAGAGAAGAAGATGAGAAGCAATTTTGGGAGCCTCTCTCTCTAAATTTTTTTTCTCTCTCTAGAAATTTCAGAGCTAAAATCTTAGATTTTCTCTCTAGTTGGCTCTCCCTCTTGACCTTGTGTGTATGCAAGAGATATACTTGGAGATATACCTCTCCTTTGCCTAAGCATCCTTGATCAAACTTGTTCACCATTGGGCTGAGATTCCTTGGGGCCTCCTTTGAGTCCTAGAAGTTGGTTTAAGCTCAAAATTTTGGCTATTTTGTAGCTGTGCTTCAAGGGTAAGCATCTCTCTCTTTTAAGCTCATTTTTGTACACTATCTTGGCCATTTTTGCATGCTTGTTTTGCCACCCTTTCAAACTGTTTTTGGCTTGGTTTTGAACTGAGGAAATATCTATTTTTTCAGTCCTAAAAGTGATGGTTTAGGCCTATTTTGTGTTAGGGGATTGTCTTTTCCTTTGCTCTTTGGCTTGTAAAGCCTTTAGACCCAACCTCCTAAGCTCTTGAAGCCATCTTTGTTTGACCTTTTAACCACTGAAATCCAATGGATTTTTAGTGCTAAGGATGTGGTTTTGAGGTTCAAAATGGGAGGGGGTGGTCCCCTCTCCTCTTGTCTTGGTTGTATGCCCTGTTAGCTCTATAAAGTAGCATCTTTTTGTGGCTTATGTTAGCTCTTTCCAAGCACTTTTTTGTGACTTTTAGGACCTGCCATAACTCTGATTTTGGCTGGTTTGGCCACCTCTTGCATGCTTCATGCACTTGTAGTGTAAATCCTCTTTGCTAGCCTTGTTAGGCTTACAAAGTAGCATGCTCTTGTGGTTTGAATTAGCTTAGTTCAAACATGTTTTTGGTGTTATTTTGGCATGTTATAACTCTAATCTTGATTGGTGGATTCACCTCTTGCATGCTTTATACACTTCTAGTGTAATCCTTTCTAGCTAGTCTTGCATGCTTGTCTCTTTAGTCTATTATTCTAGCTCATTTTGGCTATAGTTCAGCATGATTTTATTCGTATTTTGGGCTGTTTTAGGACTATTTTGGGCTGCCTTGGTCATATGACTCATGTTTTGTATAGCTATAGTGCAAATGCCTTGACTGGTCTTGAGTTTTGAGGCACCTACCATGCTATACTTGTGATGTTTGCATGCCTTGGCATCATTTGGCATGGAATTTTAGAGCTTATATCTTTGCATATTCTCATGTTTATCACTCTTTAATTGTGTTTAAGAGTTGTGCCTTTATGCCTTGTCCATAAGCCAATATGTATGCATGCATGCCTAAGCATTTGGGCCACCATATCAGTGTGTTTTTGGTGTTATTTTGCCATGCCATAACTCTGATTTTAGTGGGTGAAGTCATCTTATGCTTGGTTTTGGTAGGTGTAGTGTAATCCTCCTTATAGTCCTTGTATGCGTCGTGTTTTGTGCTTACCATGCTAGCTTGTTTTGGCTTTATTCCATGCATGTTTTGGCCTTATCTTGACTTGCCTTGGGACTATTTTGAGTCACCTTGGCCCTTTGGGGCTTGCTTGATATGGCCATGGTGTAAGTCCCTTGGCTAGCTTTAAGCTTTGAGCCCACTAACATGCTTTGCTTGTCATTTGTGCATGATTTAGCCTCATTTAGAATGTAATTTCAGAGTTTACTTCATTGCCACGCTCTCGTATTTGTCACTTCTTCATCATGTTTGAGAGTTGTGTTCTTATGCCTAGTTGAGGAGCCATCACATGAGCATGTGTCCTTGCCACCTTTTGTGCCTAAGTTTTGGTACGTTGTCCACTGTTTTGGACCCTCTTAGGTTTGTCCATATGTGGTTTAAGTCCACTATGTGTTGCATTACATGGCCCTTGCCATTGCATTGTTATTTGCATATTGTTGCATGACATTGTTGTTTGCATGTTGTTGAATGCTTATGTTGTTTGCATGTTGCATATTCATGATGTTTAGCATGTTGTTGCATGCTTGTTGCATTGCATGATTTTTGCATGCTTGTTGCATTACATTATGTGTGCATGCCTTGCATTGCATTGTATTTGGAATCGGATGTCGATCCAAACACGAGGAACGAGGGACGTTTCATACTTGAAGTGATGAAACATGCCTCAATCCTTAGATCACCGACACCTTTGAACGTGTATGATAAGGTGGAGGTTCATCGAGTCTTATGCGGTATTCGTGTGCATTCATTAACATTGATTTGTGCAACTTGGCCTCTTTGGCCATCATGCATCGAAATGCGTGATTGATGGCTTGAGAGTCAAGCACTGCACTCCTTTGAGCTTCAAACATGAAAAGGAGTGTGGTTGCACACACATTTTCTTGCAAATACATTGCCATGCCTCGCTTTGTGCTCGGCAAAGAAAAAAGAGTTAGCAGGAAGAGATGGCCAATCTATCCGTGTGCCGATCGGCAACAATATTTGGCCGATAGCCTCAAAATTGGTCGATGACCATTATCCACTGGCCGATGGCCACCCCTCTTGGCCGAGGACCTCTCAGAGTGCCCATGAGGGGGTTCGGAAGCATCACAAAAGTTGGCATAATTTTCAGAGGTGCAGAAGTGTGCAAACAGAGGCAACATGAGGCATGGCAACGGATTTCCGAGCGAAGCTGACTGAGCATGTATCTCTTCTTCGCCTGCGAGGCCATTTCACTGCTATGGACTAGTTTGAATGATTAATTATTTGATTTGTTGTGTAATAATTAAACTAGCTAATTTGTTTAATTAGTTAACGTGTTGTAATAATTAGCTTAGTGTTAGCTAGTTATTCATTTTGATTATGTAATAATTAGTCTAATTAGATTATTAGATTAGTTAGAATAGCTTAGCGTAGCTAGCTTGTATTATTCATTCGGACCCTCCGTCAAGAGGGCAAATTTTGTAATAAGTGTGCGTGAGTGTGTGAATGTCTTTCAACCCCACGTCTTTCTCCCTTTTACTTAACTGCTTACGATGGCTAGTTCTAGGTCATGTTTCAATTAGCATTCCTATGCCTGCATGTTTACATCCATTCATTCGTCTTGCATGCACCGAACTCGGCGCATCATACAAACTGCATTGTATTTCAATACATTTACTTGAATATGTGTTCAACAGCAAGTTATCAAGTTATATTTCATATGCCCTCTTAGAATAGCCGAGCCTATTTCTAGTTGCATTTTGCATGTGTTGCATTAGCCATCTTAACATGAACTAGGATCATGCATAATTTCTAACTAGTTCTCTGTTTTTGCTCGGAGTACACTGTAAGTGTTTATGCTTTAGCATCTTGCATGAGTGTGAGTGTTGCCATGATAGCATGTTTGCTATGAGGCTAACTGCTTAAGTGTCTAATTGCATGAATGCTTGTGGATGAAGGTTGGATTACTTGAATTGGAACAATTCATGAAAAAATGAGTTTTAAGCCCACTTGAAGTGGCAAAATCATGTTTTCTAAGCCCACTTGAGGGTTGCAAATCCACGTCTTAGCCTACTTGCGAGTAGCACCTTCAAACCATTTTCAAACAAACAAGAGATGTTTTGTTCCAACTTAGGCGATCTAGTCTATACTTGTATGCTGTGCGCATCACGTAGTAAGCTAGCTAATAAACCAGAATAAGAACACATGTGTTTTCAAAAACAAAATATCATGCGTAGTAAAGGCTGATCTTTTTGATCGGGCGAGCGGGGGTGCTCATTGCATGACCTTCCCCTCTCGTACCCAAGTTCCCGAGCCGAGGCAACTTTGGTGATGACGGACACCTGGCCTTAGGCACGAGTCAGGGTTTCCTAAATTTCCCAAAACAAAAACATTTAGGTGGCGACTCTGTATCTGGAAAAGCAGTCCATGTTTGGCACTTCTTTATAAAAATCAGTTTTCCAAAACGATTTGCCGGATTTGGACTTTTTGGTGATTTGTCGGTCTTGCATTGCACTTTGCGAGATTAGATTCAGAACCGTGACATTGAGTCCAAACTGTAGTAGCCTAAAGAACAAAACGATTTCGCACCTTCGCTGTGCGGAGCCGTGATGTTCGGGCATGTCTACAATGCCTAAGAGTACTTAGAAATGAAAAAGAACGGGAAATGAAACATAAAACATCTTTACAAAATTTTTGAAACAGGGCTCCCCGCTCGAGCGTGGCTTCTACCGCTCGAGCGAACCCCTTTGGTCTGCAAAAGTACTGGTTGCCTCATATCTGCGCTCAAGCGTGACTTCGGATGCTCGAGCTAGAAGTCAAACTACATGGCTTGGCGCTCGAGCATGAATATCCCTGCTCGAGTGGACATCAAAGTCTGCAAAACTGCTGGGAACTAGTATTTCATGCTCAAGCGGCCATTACCCCGCGTGGACATTACCCCGCTCGAGCGGACATGCCGGATTCTAGAAATTCCAGCAAGTTGCTTGAAGCTCAAACTTGCATTCAAACCCATGGATCTTGCATATTATGACTCATACTTCACATGCACATCTTCTAACATGATATAAATGCTAGATTACAACATTATGAAGCTTAATTTCCATGAATTAATTACATACACATACAACTCTTGCCAATTCCATCTTCAATACTTCAATTTCATGCATTCAACACCCATGCTTCTATGAATTGCACTTGCATGTGGAATGTCACTTCCATTCTCAACTTAGATGATGCAAATGATGATCAAAAGCATGAACTTTAACCAAAATCCTACATGGATCATATTGTTCATGCTCAATTGTACAAATTCATAGCAATTCTATGCATGCATGTACATATAAGTTTTAAATTCTTCAATTTCATCTCAATTTATGTTCTTGATTACCCAACTAGCTTGAATGCACCAATTTACAAACTTATACTCATGAATTTATGCTCAAATACTCACCTTGGAGTTCCAAGCTCCCAATTTCTAGCTAATTCTTGAAGTTAAGCTCCCAAATTTCCAATCTTTGAGCCAAGATACACAATTCTCCCTCTCTGTCTCTCTCTAGAACCGGCCCTCTCTCTCTCTCTAGGGTGTGATTTCCGATTTTTGAATTCACAAAATGAGGAGTTTAAGTGTAATAAGGCCCTTATACATGAGCTTGCCTAATCAAATTGATTAGGCCAAATAATGGAGCTTAAATTAATCGTTTCGAATCTAATTATTTTGATCCGAATGAATTTTCAATTAAATTTCACCATAGGCACTAAAAATTATGCTAATCACAATGACGTAGTCAATTTCAGTTTCTGTGGCTGATAAGGCCTTCAATTTAAATTCCAAAGTAGAAAATCAGACAGATTTTCCTACGGTGAACAGATAGAAATTGAAAACCACATATAATCACACAATTGGCACTCAAAATCATATTAAACACATAATCACAATCATAATTAAGATTAATTAGCATGATACGAAACAGGGTTACTACACATATGACACCTACAAGGTTTTCAAATTCTTACCATTCCAACTCTATAGAATAATGAAAGAAGTTCTCAATACACTCATTGTCATTCTAAACCTTTACTCAAAACACCAAACCACTGTAACCCTACACATAGGTCACACACTAACTATGGGTTATATACCTAACCAAACCTTCCAACAACATCTCTTAACTTAACCAGAATTGAGATACACACCCTTCACACCCAAATACAATAAGGCAATCCTAGAACTTAGGAAACGCCTATTATACTACTATTCGAAATATAATACCAGCTACACCGAGCTCATCACCTGTCGACGTCAACAATCACTACTACGATAAAGGTTTAACATCTCTCCACAAGAAACAATCAACTAGATAATATAGAGACCCGCTACCATAACCTGCCATTAGGGTACAAATCTATACCCAATGAAACTATACGCAATTTACCCTTTGGAGACAACGCGTTGTACGTATAAAACCTAGTGCCAATCTGTAGACGTCCCCGAACGCCCCGGGAGGGTTAAGTCCCATTCCGTTCATAGTGGGGTCACTACAGTTCAAGGACTCAAATGTCACGGTTCTTAATCTTGAACCAAAGAGTCCAAATCCGGCAAATCGATTTTGAAAACAGATTTTTTGAAAAGAAATGCCAAACATGGACTGCTTTGCCAGATACAGAGTCGCCACCTAAATGTTTTTTGATGGGAAATTTAGGAAACCCTGACTCAATGCCAAAGGCCACGTGTCCGTCATCACCAAAGTTGCCTCGGCTCGGGAACTTGGGTACGATTGGGGAAGGTCACTTTGTGAGCACCCCCGCTCGTCCGGTCAAAGACCGGCCTCTACTAACCATGATATCTGATTTTGAAAACATTGTGCGTTCTTATTCCGGTTATTAGCCTAGATTTACTATGCGATGCGCACAGCATACAAGTATAGACTGGATCGCCTGAATTGGAACAAAACATTTCATGCTTGTTTGTTTGAAAATGGTTTGACGGTGCTACTCGCAAGTAGGCTAAGACGTGGATTTGTCACCCTCGGGTGGGCTTAGAAAACAATAGTTTTGCTACTATCTAGTGGGCTTAAAACAAACATTTGATGAATTGTTCCAATCCAAATAACCCAACCTCCACCCACAGGCATTCAAGGCAGTTATATCACATAAGCAGTTAGCCTCATGGTAAGCATGCTATTCATGGCAGTCACTCACACGCATGCAAGGATGCTAAAGCATAAAACTCACCGAGTACTCCAAGCCAAAACAGAAACTCATTAGAAATCATGCATGATCCTAAATATACAGAAATGCCTAATGCAACACATGCAAAGATGCAACTATAGCAGGCTCGACTATTCTAAACATGGCATATGGAATGCTACAACTAACACGTATTCAATTTGGAATTGAAATACAAATGCAGTTTGTATGATGCGCCGAGCTCGGTGCGGACAAAACAGATGAATGATGCAAACATGCTGTCATACTGTATGCTAATTGAAATATGCCCTAATCTAACCATCATAAGCAGGTAAATAAAAGGGAAGAAAGATGTGGGGTTGGAAGACATACATCACGCTCACCCACACTTATTATAATTATGCCCTCGCGCAGAGGGTCCAAATAAATATTCAGTCCCGAATGAAAGAATAGTACAGTCCAAATAATACAGTCCAAATAATGTACAAATTCCTAATTAATTTACAAATTAACTAAGAAAATAATAAAGCTGGCATGCAAGCCAATGACTGCCTTGATTCTGCTCCGGATGATGGAATGATGCATGTTTGGGCTGCTTTGCGCGGAAATCCACTGGAATGCCCCAATTAGCCTTTGTTTTGCAATGATTCTTGAAAAGCGCGCCAAGCCTCGGAAGACCGCTGATTCTTGATATGCTGCAACAGAGAGCAGGAAAGGGGCATAGCAATGTATTTTCACAAATGTATGCATGTCTCGATCCTCGTACTACCAATCACGTATCTCGATGCATGATGGCCGAGGAGCCAAATTGCACAACTCAATATAGAATGAATGCATATGAACACTACAACAAAACCTAACTCTATCATGGATAATCCGAAGTGTTGGTCACTTGGGAATTGAGACGCGTTCCGTCACTCGGAGTACGGAACGTACCTCGTTTCCCGTGCCCGGGCTAACTCCTATCCCGAACATGATGCAATATGCATGATATGTGTGAAATGTAACTAAGATACAATCCTAACATACACAATGTTATGGAATGGCATACACGCTACACGAGGTGATACACAACCGAGCATACACAATGCTATGGATGAAATGGCATACGCAATGCAATATGGGCTTACACCAACATGAGAGAGCCTCAGCCACACTCACATAGGAGGCCATCAGATGAAAATAAGACAACTCGAAATGCGTGCCCGCGTGCACGCAAACCGAGGGACTCGACCAGCAATCAAATGCCACTCTAATGAGACATGGCAAGACATGGAATATAGTATGCAAACATGCAAAAAACCAGTAGCAAAATGAGGGGTAAAACAGCCCCGAAACCCGGTAAAATGGAACCCAATGCATGGAATGACCCCGAAACATGAATTTTGGTGCATGAAATGGCCTATAGCTATACAATGCATACATAATTTGAACAGGCGATGAAAAGAAAGAAGCAAGGAAGCCCCGATAAAAATATTTTTACAGTTCGAAGCATGGCCAAACAGTGGGTACAAACAGGGCAAAATTAGCATGCAAAAATGGGGGAGCCAAGAGAGGTAATGAAGCAAGTCATAGCTGCTGATCTCAAACACAGAAGGCCCCTTCTAAAATGTTGAAGAGGGGCCAAAAATATGATGTTTTTCAGTAGATGAAAAGCCCCAAAAACAGATACAAACATGCTCAAAATGCAATGCAAGATTAAGGCCATAAGAGAGCTATAACATGAAGTACACAAAATATTCATCAAAAAGCCAAAGACCCTTAATGAAACATGACAAGGGGGTAAAAATATGGCCACTTTCAGTTCTGATAAAGGTCCAAAAACAGAAGCTCAATAAGCTAATAAATCATGCAAAAATGGGGACCAAAGAGGGGTACAATGGCAAGTGATACATGGAGGTCCCAAACAGTGTTGAGTCCTTCTTAAATATTGAAGAGGGACTCAAAATAGGAATTTTTACAGTTTACATCAGGCTCCAAAACAGATCACACATAAGCCAAAAATACTATGCAAAGTAATGGCATTCAAGGGGATATTGAAGCAAGTGCAACATGGGAATCCCAAACAGTGTTGAGCCCTTAAACAAACATGAAAAATTGCTCAAAATAAGCCTAGTTCCAGTTAGGTTTGGAACCCAAAACAGTAAGCAAAGAGGGCTAAGAAATGTTGCAAAAATGAGACCAAAAAGAGGGGAAATGAACTTACCCTTGTAGACCAACCCATTTGCTGCCTCTTGGACCAAAAATGTTGCCTCCTAGCCTCTGAAAAACTCGCCAAGCTGCTGGAAACAGAGTAGTGGTGGTGGTGTTAGGTGGTGATGAAGAAAGGGTGTAGAACTTGGAAGATTTTTGAAGGAAATGAGAGAGATGGAGGGAGATATGCATACAAGAGCTCAAAGCAATTTTTTGTAACCCTAAAACTAGACCTGGGGCTGCTGTTATATAGGCAAAATGGGTGGAAAAAGGGGGGGAAAAAATAGAGGGAAAACAAGCCAAGTTTTCCTCCAAAATGGCCAAACCCTCGGACATGGGTGAAGTGTAAAACAAAATACATGGCTGGAACACACTCCCAGGGGCAAAAATGGCTGGCTAGTTTAAAATGGTAAAAAAAATCATTCACCAAAAAAAGTGGCCGGCCAGCCAGGCCAAAGGGGGAAAAGTGGCCGGCCACACCCTAGGATGAAGCCCCAGAAGTTAGCTTTCCAATGCTGCAAACCTTGCATTAAAATTCCTTCTGTAGAAAAAGTTATGCCAGTTTCCGTAAAGCCGTGCAGATTCGGTCCAACCGGACTTCAACCAACCATATCTCCTCCCCCCGGATTTGGACTTAGGAGATTCTTAAGTGAAAAATGAAGCCCTGGAAGTAAGATTTCCAATGGTGGTGGCCTCATATCTTAATTCCTCTTGTGCAAAGAGTTACGCCCGTTTCGGTGAAGCCGCGCAAACTTTCTCCTTCCCAGATTCATGCTGAACCACTTTTGACCAAACAAAAAGTTGGTTGTCAGAACAATTGCTGGCCTCCCACCCTCCTACAAGCTTCCTAATAATGAAAATAAGGCCTCCATCAAAAATGAGCCCAAACCGATGCGAAATGAAGGTTCGGGGGCCGAAACGCGTAGTTCGGGACCCCGAAAACTGACTGTTGGGCACCGGGAGTGGTGTTCGACCACGAAGTTGGTCTCTCGGACCCCAGTGTCCCTCAAAAGGGAGTAAATAAGATGCATGCCAAAACCAGAGCAAACGGAGGTAGTTAGGCGGTCCCAACCGAGGCACACGGCCCGACGGCCCAAAATCGGAACCAGTTCGAAATGAAAAAATGGCTCATGACCATGAAACGTAGCCTATGGCCACCGAGATGATCTACGAGACCTCTCCTCCCTCAGAAGAGAAAACAGAGAAACGAGCTTGGTTCGCAAACCGAGGCAAGGCATGTAAAAGTCTAGAAGTTCGGAGGCAAGGCTCACTACGAGACTCCGCAACCTCGCGAGCACAAGATACAACATCACCAAGCGCCAATCGGACGCCCGAGTCTTAATGTCACCAAAATGGGGTGTCTACAGGTGCCCTCTTGATGTAACTCGAAAGTCATAAGAATGACGGGAGTGAATGTCAAAACCCAGAGATGACCCATTTTTGACAAGGCCGAAGACTTAGACAAAGCAGACAAGATGGACAAAGATGTGCCCGCAGGCAGGGGCAAAATGAAAATGATATGCGGGAAGATTTTGATAATTGGACTTATACGCTACGCGAAGCCGGTTTGATAATTGGACTTATACGCCACGGGGTTTATCGAAAATTGGACTTATACGCTCTGGCGGTTTGAAAATTGGACTTATACGCCACTGGCCGGTTTGAAGATTGGACTTATACGCTACGCGAAGCCGGTTTGAAAATTGGACTTATACGCTACGCGAAGCCGGTTTGAAGATTGGGGATTCATGCAATGCACTGTAATGTAGTGGCTAAAATGCAATGTGATAGCTAGGAAAATGGAGGTACCTTACAGGGGCAACTGGCAATGACTTACCTCGGCAATGTCCTACCTTATGCTGATGTGAGAATCTTCCGCTTCTTCTTGGTTGAACCACAGGTACTACTTTTCTCCCTGACTATGGTCGCAGCTTTTTCTATTCTCCAACAGGGTGACAGACTAGGTTGATTCAGTATCCAGAATTGAGGCGCATACACATGCTATCTCAATCTATGGGGCTGCCATACAGATTTCAAGTCGAGGATATACCCCTGGGTATTTAAACCAGACTTTAGTCTCGGAAATCCCGAATCTTTGTGTTCTAGGAATGAGCCATTCGAACTCTAGTTTCCACCGTCTCAGTTGGTCTCCTAGGAACTCACCGCAAACACAGGCAGGTGGCTATACCAGACCACCGGAAGTCGTTCGGGTACGAAAAACACCAAAGGAATTGCACCTTTAGAGGATTTAAGGTCTTCTAGACCGGGCAATAAAATAGATATGATGCAATGGATGTGATAGATGTGATGCAATAGATAATAGATGCGATGCAACAGAGAGTATAACAGATGCAAAATGGTGACATACTCCAACCGTGCTGGACTAGTGAGAGTAGAGAGAACAAAGAAAACCAATCAGGCGCGTTCCACGCAACCTAAGATAAATTCCAGACACGCTGAAAATCGTGTGAGGAAGGGGACACTCAAAACATGCTGATAATCGTGAGAGGAGGTCCAAAAACAGCCCGCCTAGCGTGTCTACAATGCAACCTGGGATAAATTCCAAACACACTAAAATCGTGTGAGGAAAAGAA
Source organism: Camellia lanceoleosa (assembly GCA_025200525.1). Taxonomy (NCBI): domain Eukaryota; kingdom Viridiplantae; phylum Streptophyta; class Magnoliopsida; order Ericales; family Theaceae; genus Camellia; species Camellia lanceoleosa. The sequence continues at coordinate 156,999,963 of CM045758.1, forward strand.
CACTCTAACCACGCTGAAATCGCGAGAAGAGGTCCAAAAACAACCGCCCAGCGCGTCTACAACGTAACCTGGGATAAAATCCAAACACGCTGAAAATCGTGTGAGGAAAAGAACACTCTAACCACGCTGAAATCGTGAGAAGAGGTCCGAAGACAACCGCCCAGGTGCATACACAACACAACCTGAGATAGATTCCAAACACGCTGAAATCGTGTGAGGAAGAACCAAACTCTAACCACGCTGAAATCGTAAAAAGAGGTCAAAACAACCGCCCAGGTGCGTACATAACGCAACGTGAGATAGATTCCAAGCACGCTGAAATCGCGTAAGGAAAGGGACACTCAAACCACGCTGAAATCGTGAGAGGAGGTCCAGAAACAGCCCGCCCAGCGCATCTACAACGCAACCTGGGATAAATTCCAAACACGCTGAAATCGTGTGAGGAAAAGAACACTCTAACCATGCTAAAATCGTGAGAAGAGGTCAAACAACTCGGGAGCGTGTTCCACACAACCTAAGTTAAGTCCCGGGGGACAACGATCCTAAATGCTGCTCAGCGTAAAAGGATAAACAATAAGAGATAACACAATATGCAAATAAATGCAATAAGTGCGATGAAACGCGTGAACAATGCAAGACTTGGCACACAGCTTACGACATAGCATTCCATTCACTTGGCACACAACTCACAACACAGCACTCTGTTTGTTAGGCGCGCAACTCGCAACACAAAATTCTGTTCAATCTGGGCACACAGCTCTTTTGGGGCACACTGCGCATTTCGGGCACGCAGCTCATTTGGGCACATAGTATATTTCCGGGCACACAGCTCGTTTTTCGGGCGCACAGCTCATTTTGAACATACAAGATGCAATGACGGAACTTGCAGAAGTTGAAACAATCTTAGATGCCCAACATTTTCCCTCTTTTCTTTTGCTTTGCAGCCTGGAACTTTCATAGCTTCAGTGAGGTCCTGGTTTTACTGTTCTCACATGACCAGGGTTGAACATTACGATTTTATAAAAGAACAAATTTTGTTTTGCACAAATGTGGAGAACGGCACGACACTCGGAGCACAAAACGATTTTATTTTTGAAATTGAGAGATGAGTTTTCGACCAAGTATTGAGCCTACGACTAAACACAGCAAAACGACTCGACACGGAAATAAAAGGCACACAACCTAGACACATCGAGTAACACTCGAGACGACTCAAAACAAGAATCGAGACAAAAAAGACACGACACTCAAACGTGCATAGGGAGCCTGTTTCACCGGGTAGTGTTTCCCACCCTTTCTCATTTGTGGTTCTCACATCACTCGGCCCTCAAGCTCTGTTTTTTTTTTGAAAAAGCCCTTTTCTCACTTTTTCTCTCATCGCACATCTCTCTATTCTTCAATCTCTCATTTTTCAATCCCTCCCCTGGGTGGTTGATGGATAAACAGCAAGTTGAAGGCTCTCGCCCCTAGCACTCAGCTAGATTCTTCTTTCTTCCGCTCACAGCTAGTGAATTCCTCACATAGAGGGGTTGCGCTACAACTGGGTGTGTAGCAAATCTGCAGCTAGCATCGGTTGATGATGCTTTGTTGGGGAGTTTGGACGTGATAAGATCTGTCCGGATGATAGAGTGGAATATCTTGCCTCATTCCAGTTCGTGCTTCGCACTTGGCTCGACACCTCGTTGCTTGGAGGATACGAGAGCTTTCAGTCCTTTGTCGTTAACTTCAATTGCGCCCTTCTTGGCAGGTAGAGTGCCCTTCTTGGCGAGTAGGGTGCCCTTTCTGGCGAGTATGTTGACAATAGGGAAAAGACAGAACACTTGACTCAACTGTGCCCCTAGTTCATTATTTCGACCATTTTTGTTTTTGCTTTCCACTAAAACAGTTTTGACCAAAATGAGAGTTAGATCAACATGCTTGTTCGATTTTTGATTTAAAATCATGCAAGTTAGGCTATGAGCACTGAAAATTTTCCTTTTTTGGGTCCATGAAAAAGGTCCAGTTTTGGAAAAGATAGAATGATTTTCGAGAAAATAGTCAACCTCAGTAAAAATTCTCAAAAGCTATTTTTGCAATCGGCCACTGCTCAACGAGCATAGAACCCACTCTCGAGATGCACAACCTCAGATTCGAAGGAAAATTGCCCCTTGCTTGAAGAGAGTTGCATGGCAACGGAAAGTTGCCCCTTGTTTGAACGGCACCGCGGCGCATTGAATGGCAACGGAAAGTTGCCCCTTGTTTGACTGGCCAAGAAGATAATCGAATGGCAACGGAAAGTTGCCCCTTATTTGGATAGCACCGCGGCGCATTGTAGTCAGTCCTCAGAGTGACGAACACAACCAAATCCTCAGATACAGAGAAGACAAAGATGACCAGAATCATCGTATGGACACAATCAAATTGAAGTGTTTTACGGCTGGACTTCAGAATGAAGTTGCCTACGTATCCCAAACATGGGAATCAAGCCTTACGTAGTTCGAGGTTAAGGTACATTCGGATATTTAACCTCTCCTTTTTATGCTCTAACTTTTGCCAAGGCGCCTATTGCAGGTTGTCAACCTTGCGAGCTTTGTTTTTCTTTTCTTTTCATTCTTTTCTTTTCATTTTCATTTCTTTTCTTCTTTTTTTTTTTCCTTTTTTTTCTCTTTTTCTCTTTTTTTTTTTTTTTTGTATTTTTCTCTTTTTTTTTTCTTTTTGCATTTTTTGTATATATATTTTTTTGTCTTGCTCTAACTTTTGCCTGGGTCGCCCTTTCGGGTTTTGGGCCCAGCGAGCCTCTCAAAGGGTAAAAGTGTAGCTGGTCCATGCCAAATGGTTTTGAGATCCTGAAGTCATCTGAATCTCAGAAAATGACTACTGTATTGATTCGCAGAAGGATCCATCTTCGGCTCTTCGAGCATATGGCACATTTTTGCCCCTACTTCGAGGGGTGCTTCTGATTTAGCTTCGCAAGCTTCTTCTGATGAGGTCTGATCTTCTTGATCTGACTTTGGTGCCTCTTGTTCGAGGGCTGCTTCAAATCTGGCCACACAGGCCTCATATCGTAGTTGACCGTTGAACCTTCTGAATTCAAGTTCAAGGTTTGGAAGCAAAAGGGGTTGAGTCTCGAGGCTGAGAGCGATCCTAGGCTGCACAATCTCAAGAGCGACTCCACACAGGTCTTTGCAGGACTGCGCAAAACATTTTGTTTTTGAAAATTTTTAAGAAAGAGACAAATCGCTTGCGCTGAAGATAGTGTGAAACCAGTCTGGATCAAGCCAGGGTCCTTCTCAGTACTCACTCCAACAAGCATGATTTCATTCATTAAGGGCTTAGCACTCCTCTCTTTCTCTTAGTTTGATCAAAGTTTTGCAAATCCTGAGGAATTCCTCCATCTTTGTTTTTACCGCAGTGTTCAAAAGGTTTCGAAAAACTCAGGTCATTACAATGACTTCAAGGCACAAGAGAGCAGGTGGAATGCACTGCCATTTCATTCAAATCCCGGCACAACTAGCACACAGCAGAAGCAAATGTGAGAGCGTGAAAATCACTGCTATTTCATTCAAAATCTGTTGGCATAACTGGCTCCCTAGCAGAAACAGACTCAAAACAAAACAAAAAGACAAACATGAAACAAAATGGTGACGCCCAAGGTAACACCCCCGGAATCACCCGACTCCTATACAACAGGACTGACTCGATACAACAAGACAGACCCAAAACAAAAGAGACTAACTCAAAACAAAAAGACAGACTCAAAACAAAACAACAAAATTGACCCAACCAAGTCAGAAAACACAAAAACTGGTATTTGCACATTGCTCAGAACAGTGTGTGCCATCCACCATATTTGGAGTAAACTGAGCGCTGCCCGCAGGTGGTTCATCCCTCGATCACATCACATTATCCCTCACAAGTTCACTAATCAAGTGCCGATAGACTTTGCAGAGCTTGGCGGGAGGACAACCCCATTGTCAAGCAGATCCTGTACTTCATGGCGAAGACGAAAGCAGTTGTCGGTAGTATGGCCAGTTTGCTGATGGTATGTGCAGTACTGGGTAGCATCATGTGTAGCCGAAAGAGGGTTCGGGAGAGGCCGAGGCTCAAGGGGTTTGAGATGGCCTTGTCCAACAAGGATTTGGAAAGCTTTGGATAAAGGCATGTGGAGGGCATAGAAGACCCTCTGACCTCGGGGTTGGTACTTCTGGGTTTGTGGATTTCTGCTGGGCGCACCAGCAAAGGGATTGGCAGGTGTTGGCTTGGTTTGCTGATCTCTTCTGAGTGGAGGATTATAGCTGAAAGGAACGTTTTTGATACAACGACCCTTCTCTCGGCTTGCCCCTTGATTGAAACTGCCCCCGACTTGAATGGCGAAAATACCGTCCACAGTTTTTGCAACAACTGCGAGCACTTGCTCTTTGTTAAGTCCCTCGGCTTTCAAAGCCTCAATAGCCAACAGAAGATGCTCATGGGGATCCATGTCTGCCCCTATCTTGTTCTTTCCACTCGCCTCCACTTTGCCAAGGGATTGGCATTCCTCAAATACAGCTCGTTCCAAGATCGGGGAACCTTTTGTCGTGAAACTCCTAGCATGTGCTGTGGTCGATGATGGAGCCAATGTCCCAGAGGCTAGATCTTTTACAGTTCTTTGAAGATCTTTGATCATTCTCTTTAGCTGAGAAGTAATGGGCTCACGAGTTTGAGATGATTGGGGTTTAGGTGTATCCATAATGCATAAGTCCATGCTTTCTGGAATGAACACCTCAGGCTTGGGTAGATGGGCTGGGGTGATGTATATGCTGGGGTTGAAGGTGGTTGGTAGTGTATGGATGAGGTTGAGGTGGGGAGGTGACAAGTCAGTACTAACCTGAGGTCCTTTGGGTGGAGCTAGGGTCTCTTCGTCAATAAGATCCTGAATCTTATGACGGAGGCGGATGCAACGGTTCGTATCATGACCGTCTTCTTGATGGTAAAACCTGATTTAGCTGGGTCATATCTTGTTGGAAGAGGGTTTGGAAGGGGTTGGGGTTCTAGGAGTTCTAGGTGCCCCTCTTCTTGCAGCTTTTTCAAAGCTTGGGAGAGACTCATGTAAAGAGGATGGAATTTTCGGGCTTGGGGTCGAGTTGAAGTGGTTGGTTTTTGGTCATTGAGGGAAGTGGTGATAGTGTCTACTTCTGAGCATTTCGCAACTGTGCTACCATCAGTAGTAGCATTGGAACTGCGAGCAACATTCCTCTTCAAAGGCCCATTATCTTCTATAAAGATCCCTTGTCTGATTGCATCCTCAATTTGAACCCCCATTTCATGAAGAAATTTGGAAAAAGTAAGCAGTAGAACGACCATCTTTTGCAGCAACTCGCCATGCAGATTCCGAACAATCATCCTGATCTGATCTTTGTTGGAAGGCCTTGTAGTCATCATTGAGGCCTTTGCCCTCCATCTCGTCACGAACTCTGAGAAACCCTCCTTTGGTTCTTGGCAGGTGACTTCGAGATCACGAGTTGTGACCTCGATCTGTGTGTTATAGGAGTATTGATCAATAAAGTCCTCGGCCCGGCTCTTTCGATTCATTTCACGAGTTCTCCAATTTTGCATACCAGATTGCGGCTATCTCGGACAGGGTTCGGCCGAATAGTGATAGTTTTTGGGCTGTGGTCAAACCCATTGGTCTCAGGATATCAGAAAATAGTTGGAGGTGCACCATTGGGTCTTCAGAGCCATCAAATCGATCGATATGTGGCATCTTGAACCGATCCGGTAATGTCACCACTGAGTCGGTATAACCATCCTCTATATCAGGAATAGAATGGGCCCCCTGAGACTTTTTGAACAACTTCTCAAGCTTGCTCACTTTCAATGCTGTGGGGTCCGTCTCGAACTCAAAGGGTGAACTTGGTAGGTTGATCGGTGCTTTGGATAGCTGGGGTAGAACCAAGGCGGTGGCCTTGTCGGAATGTCCGTATCTTCTTGGACATTAGTTTGTCTCCTCGGCGTTGGAACTCGGGTGGGGAGGAGCTCGGTGTGAAGTAGATACCCGGTTCTTTGCTCTAGCCTGGCAATTGTCTCTGCCTGTTGGGCTATAATCTCGGCCTGGCTTTTGGCAAATTCCGCTTGACGAGTAGCGTCCTGCTGCATGAGTTTCATACTTTCTTGGAGTTGACGCATCATTTCCTCCATCCCTGCCATATTGCCCTGGTCTAACTGAACAACTGGTATAACTGTCCCTGACTGGCCTTTTTACCCTGCCTGATTGCTCTCGAACTGAATCTCTGACCCGACAAAGTCTATCAGCACAAGTCTAATGATCCTCGGGGGATATTGGAGCCTTCCGAAGCTATGGTTCCAAGACTACCTAGCAAAAGAGAAAACATGCAGCATCTCAGCCTGATGTTTACCAAAACAGATACGGGCCTAGCAGGATGATTGTGCCCCCTACTGAATTTTGCCCCAAATTCTACCTCAAAACTGGATCTGATACCCGTAGATAACTGATTCCTAAAATACCGATACTGGTGCCCGCAGGCCCGATGCCCAAACTTGCAAACTGATACATGCATTCCTGTAGAGATGCACTCTAAAAGCACATAACAGATAAGTGAGAGCCAAACACCCCTATGTTGGGGTAGGGTTTCCCTGTCCTATTTTGTCAGGAGCTAGGGTTTCATTACGAACGCAGCGGTTTCAAACAACCTATATCGGGTAAGCAACCTGTCCTAGTTTGGAATGGTCACTATAGATTTCGATATGCACTAGGTCGAATGGTCAAAAAGGGTGCCCCGATAAAACCGGGGTTTGTGTTCCCATGCTGTCAGAGCCCAGAGCCGATCAGCCTTATGGTCATGCCTTGACAAGACAAGCCTCCGACAAATCGTTCGGGAATGGCATATGGCAAACACGGTGTCCTAGGCGCACCAATGCAAATGCAATGCAAAGAAACACACAAGTGTAATCAAAACCAGATATCATGAGTTTGAGTCAAGTTCTCTAAATCCCCAGTGCGAAGCGTAGGCGTCCCGAACGCCCCGGGAGGGTTAAGTCCCGTTCCGTTCATATTGGGGTCACTACAGTTCAAGGACTCAAATGTCACGGTTCTTAATCTTGAACCAAAGAGTCCAAATCCGGAAAATTGATTTTGAAAACAGATTTTTTGAAAAGAAGTGCCAAACATGGACTGCTTTGCCAGATACAAAGTCGCCACCTAAATGTTTTTTAATGGGAAATTTAGGAAACCTTGACTCAATGCTAAAGGCCACGTGTCCGTCATCACCAAAGTTGCCTCGGCTCGGGAACTTGGGTACGATTGGGGAAGGTCACTTCGTGAGCACCGCTTCGCCGATCAAAAGAGCCTCTACTAACCATGATATCTGATTTTGAAAACATTGTGCGTTCTTATTCCGGTTATTAGCCTAGATTTACTATGTGATGCGCACATCATACAAGTATAGACTGGATCGCCTGAATTGGAACAAAACATTTCATGCTTGTTTGTTTGAAAATGGTTTGATGGTGCTACTCGCAAGTAAGCTAAGACGTGGATTTGCCACCCTCGGGTGGGCTTAGAAAACAATGGTTTTGCTACTATCTAGTGGGCTTAAAACAAACATTTGATGAATTGTTCCAATCCAAATAACCCAACCTCCACCCACAGGCATTCAAGGCAGTTATATCACATAAGCAGTTAGCCTCATGGTAAGTATGCTATTCATGACAGTCACTCACACGCATGCAAGGATGCTAAAGCATAAAACTCACCGAGTACTCATTAGAAATCATGCATGATCCTAAATATACAGAAATGCCTAATGCAACACATGCAAAGATGCAACTATAGCAGGCTCGCCTATTCTAAACATGGCATATGGAATGCTACAACTGACACGTATTCAATTTGGAATTGAAATACAAATGCAGTTTGTATGATGCGCCGAGCCCGGTGCGTGCAAAACAGATGAATGATGCAAACATGTCATTACATCAGTATGCTAATTGAAATATGCCCTAATCTAACCATCATAAGCAGGTAAATAAAAGGGAAGAAAGATGTGGGGTTGGAAGACATACATCACACTCACCCACACTTATTACAATTATGCCCTCGCGCAGAGGGTCCAAATAAATATATAGTCCTGAATGAAAGAATAGTACAGTCCAAATAATACAGTTCAAATAATGTACAAATTCCTAATTAATTTACAAATTAACTAAGAAAATAATAAAACTGGCATGCAAGCCAGGGACTGCCTTGATTCTGCTCCGGATGATGGAATGATGCATGTTTGGGCTGCTTTGCGCGGAAATCCACTGGAATGCCCCAATTAGCCTCTGTTTTGCAATGATTCTTGAAAAGCGCGCCAAGCCTCGGAAGACCGCTGATTCTTGATATGCTGCAACAGAGAGCAGGAAAGGGGCATAGCAATGTATTTTCACAAATATATGCATGTCTCGATCCTCGTACCACCAATCACGCATCTCGATGCATGATGGTCGAGGAGCCGAATTGCACAACTCAATATAGAATGAATGCATATGAACATTACAACAAAACCTAACTCCATCATGGATAATCTGGAGTGTTGGTGACTTGGGAATTGAGACGCGTTCCGTCACTCGGAGTACGGAACGTACCTCGTTTCCCGTGCCCGGACTAACTCCTATCCTGAACATGATGCAATATGCATGATATGTGTGAAATGCAACTAAGATACAATCCTAACATACACAATGTTATGGAATGGCATACACGCTACACGAGGTGATACACAACCGAGCATACACAATGCTATGGATGAAATGGCATACGCAATGCAATATGGGCTTACACCAACATGAGAGAGCCTCAGCCACACTCACATAGGAGGCCATCAGATGAAAACAAGACAACTCGAAATGCGTGCTGCGGCACGCAAAACCGAGGACGGACCAGCAATCAAATGCCACTCTAATGAGACATGGCAAGACATGGAATATAGTATGCAAACATGCAAAAAACCAGTAGCAAAATGAGGGGTAAAACAGCCCCGAAACCCGGTAAAATGGAACCCAATGCATGGAATGACCCCAAAACATGGATTTTGGTGCATGAAATGGCCTATAGCTATACAATGCATACATAATTTGAACATGCGATGAAAATACAGAAGCAAGGAAGCCCCGAGAAAAATATTTTTACAGTTCGAAGCATGGCCAAACAGTGGGTACAAACAGGGCAAAATTAGCATGCAAAAATGGGGGGGCCAAGAGAGGTAATGAAGCAAGTCATAGCTGCTGATCTCAAACACAGAAGGCCCCTTCTAAAATGTTGAAGAGGGGCCAAAAATATGATGTTTTTCAGTAGATGAAAAGCCCCAAAAACAGATACAAACATGCTCAAAATGCAATGCAAGATTAAGGCCATAAGAGAGCTATAACATGAAGTACACAAAATATTTATCAAAAAGCCAAAGATCCTTAATGAAACATGACAAGGGGGTAAAAATATGGCCACTTTCAGTTCTGATAAAGGTCCAAAAACAGAAGATCAATAAGCTAATAAATCATGCAAAAATGGGGACCAAAGAGGGGTACAATGGCAAGTGATACATGGAGGTCCCAAACAGTGTTGAGCCCTTCTTAAATGTTGAAGAGGGGCTCAAAATAGGAATTTTTACAGTTTACATCAGGCTCCAAAACATATCACACATAAGCCAAAAATACTATGCAAAGTAATGGCATTCAAGGGGATATTGAAGCAAGTGCAACATGGGGATCCCAAACAGTGTTGAGCCCTTAAACAAACATGAAAAATTGCTCAAAATAAGCCTAGTTCCAGTTAGGTTTGGAACCCAAAACAGTAAGCAAAGAGGGCTAAGAAATGTTGCAAAAATGAGACCAAAAAGAGGGGAAATGAACTTACCCTTGTAGACCAACCCTTTTGCTGCCTCTTGGACCAAAAATGTTGCCTCCTAGCCTCTGAAAAACTCGCCAAGCTGCTGGAAACGGAGTAGTGGTGGTGGTGTTAGGTGGTGATGAAGAAAGGGTGTAGAACTTGGAAGATTTTTGAAGGAAATGAGAGAGATGGAGGGAGATATGCATACAAGAGCTCAAAGCAATTTTTTGTAACCCTAAAACTAGACCTGGGGCTGCTGTTATATAGGCAAAATGGGTGGAAAAAGGGGGGGAAAAATGGAGGGAAAACAAGCCAAGTTTTCCTCCAAAATGGCCAAACCCTCGGACATGGGTGAAGTGTAAAACAAAATACATGGCTGGAACACACTCCCAAGGGCAAAAATGGCTGGCTAGTTTAAAATGGTAAAAAAAATCATTCACCAAAAAAAGTGGCCGGCCAGCCAGGCCAAAGGGGGAAAAGTGGCCGGCCACACCCTAGGATGAAGCCCCAGAAGTTAGCTTTCCAATGCCGCAAACCTTGCATTAAAATTCCTTCTGTAGAAAAAGTTATGCCAGTTTCCGTAAAGCCTCGTAGATTCGGTCCAACTGGACTTCAACCAACCATATCTCCTCCCCCCGGATTTGGACTTAGGAGATTCTTGAGTGAAAAATGAAGCCCCGGAAGTAAGATTTCCAATGGTGGTGGCCTCATATCTTAATTCCTCTTGTGCAAAGAGTTACGCCCGTTTCGGTGAAGCCGCGCAGACTTTCTCCTTCCCGGATTCATGCTGAACCACTTTTGACCAAACAAAAAGTTGGTTGTCAGAACAATTGCTGGCCTCCCACCCTCCTACAAGCTTCCTAATAATGAAAATAAGGCCTCCACCAAAAATGAGCCCAAACCGATGCGAAATGAAGGTTCGGGGGCCGAAACGCGCAGTTCGGGACCCCGAAAATTGACTGTTGGGCACCGGGAGTGGTGTTTGACCACGAAGTTGGTCTCTCGGAACCCAGTGTCCCTCAAAAGGGAGTAAATAAGATGCATGCCAAAAACCGGAGCAAACGGAGGTAGTTAGGCGGTCCCGAACCGAGGCACACGGCCTGATGGCTCCGAAAACCAAGAACCGGGCTCCGAAATGAGAAAAATGGCCTGCGACCACAAAACGTAGCCTATGGCCACTGAGAGATGATCTACGAGACCTCTCCCTCCCCTCAGGAAGAGAAAACAGAGAAAACCGAGCTTGGTTCGCAAACCGAGTCAAGGCACAGAAAAGTCCAGAAGTTCGGAGGCAAGGCTCACGGCCGAGACTCCGCAACCTCAGAACGAGCACAGTATACAACATCAACAAGCGCTCAATCGGTGACGTCTGAGTCTTAAGGTCAGTCAAAAATGGGGTGTCTACACAATCGCACACTTCACATCCTCTCGGGGAATTCTCACGATAGTAGACCAAAATTTCTACCACGTACATAAAATCAAATAAGTAACGCTCATGAAATTTACTTTACTTAAGTATAAGCTTCTCGCCCCATGGTAATCCTAACCAAAACACGCATTCCTCAACAACACTTTTTAATTTCAAAATATGGTTCACCAACCATCACATCTCCAAACCAAATCATAAGTGTATATATGCATCAATAAAAAAAAATTTCGATTCCACAACAACTTGTCACATTAATAAAACTTTAGAGTCATTACATGCTCCAATCTGCCCAATCCATGGAAATAAACAAGCAAAGGTACATACATATAAACAAGCAATTTTGATGTTTCAACATCTCCAAAACACATTGGTTACACAATAGAACCTAATGATTACAAAATGGTAATTCACTGATTACAAAATAGAATAGCCAAAACAAAACCATCCTATCGGTACTACCATCGTTACTGTCACTTGCTGGACCGCTAAAGTTGGTTATTCTCAAACCTAAGATATCCTACGAGCTTACAAGCCACGGACAAGAACTACTGATGTGTCCCAGCTGGCCACATCTGGAACAACTGTATAATTTTCCACTAGGGGTATGAGAATTCAATTTTCTCGAGGCCCTCGAAATCTGGCCTACTTGGTTCTCATAAAGGTATTGGCTCTGCCCAGACGAATAAAGTTGAACCAGACTAGGTTGCGAAACTCCCAAGGCAGCCCTCGACTGGGCACAAAAATGTTTAATATGACTCGGCTGATTACAAATCCAGCAAATAAATGGTTCCCGAATACATGACTGGTTCAAAGTCTGAATTGGTGAGGATCCCAATGACTACTTTCTCATCGAGCACTCAATCACTCCAAATCCTAGCTGGCTAGATGATCTTGGTGGTGTAACTACTAGTTGAACTACGAACCCTGCTCTCTTCTTCTGTGGGCAAGCCGGAGACTTGTGGCCCAGCAGACCACATTTGAAACAAGTGAAATCCCTTTGCTAACCCTTCTCTGAACCCAAACTCGGCACTGCAAAGGTAGAGCTAGACTGTGCTCTCTGAAACTATTGTGGGTTAAAACCCCTCTACCTCTTAAAAGGCCTACCAACACCCCGAGTTACAAGAGTTGCTGAAATGACCTCCTCCCTGCTCTGTCCCATAACTAGTACTGTTGCCTCTACATAAGCTGTCGCCTTAACAAGCACACTATAACTCCTATGCCAAGACCCAACAATCCTTTCTCAGATGTCGTTACATAACCTACTCTCAAACTCCGAACAACGAAGTTTCTTAGTCTCTACTAACCCCGGGGCAAATCTCGACAGGTTAGTAAACCATGTTTCAAACTATACCAAAGGTGTAGTACCTTGGCGTAACTCCACAAACTGTTTCCGTAACTCTTCCCGTGTGGAAGGAGGGAACTTGTTACTTCCTTGTCTAGGCATCCTATTAAGGGTAAGCCAAAGATTAGCACAGTAACAAATGTACTGAAGCTAATTCACTCAAGTCCTAGTACAATAGACAACACAAACTCATTCCACATAAGCATGTAATCACGTAAACATATACGAATTTTCTTCCTAGACAATGATTGTCTCGCGGCATTGCTAGAGTTTCAATTAGAAATAGTAGTGATCAAGTGTTCTTCTAATAGAATTTTAAGAAACCCGTAGACCCAATAAATATCTTAGGAACTAAATCCTATACCCATATAATCACATAAGCATGTTATCATGTAAGCACACAATACATGCAAACGTCTCAATCAAGCGAGACAAACCCATTATGGTACTAACCACTTCCCACGTACCTAAAATATTCAAACCCAGTACGCTCTGATACCAAGTTATAACGTCTCCAGAATAATACTATAGATGTAATCCAAAGCATAAACAACAATTACATAAATTTGAGTATGAGTAACCATTTCGTTATATGAAGTTGATAACACAAGAGGGTTTAACATAAACAAATGCCCTTCGGGTTTACATCTTTCCAAGACATTATTTGGTTACAACAAGAGAGTCATAAGCTCAATATATATAAAGCCCTTGGCTTGAATAAACATTTAAACATTTGAACAGCAAAACAACAAAATAGAGCCTTCAACTCCTAATCCTCCCAAGCTACATCCTTGGAGGTGGCATGTCATCGTTACCAAAAAATGGTTCCTCAAGTTGGGTGAGCCAAAGCCCAATAGAAATAGTCTAACACAATATATGAAGTTTAACTAAGATATATGTGTCAGAATAAAGGTCCGATATACATAACCAACTTACATCCTCTCCATGACCATTCAACAAAAATATTCACATCTCAATCCGTTTTCATTTGTTCATTTCAAGTTAATTCAGTTCAATTCATTTCAAGTCATACAACAAGTGTACATAACTTTCCAAATAATCCAACTGAGATTACAACTCAATGATGTCAAATCAACATAGCAATCATGCAAACACTTCAATCTTGCCATTTTATGGAATTTTCGTCCGAGGGAATCGGCACCCATATGTACACAAGATGTCGGGACTTTTACCCTAGACACTCCGGCCAACTAAATTTTAATGGAGTCCACCCCGTATCTCCTCCCAAACAATGGAGTACATCCCCTATCTCCTCCAAAACAATCATACATATACAATGTATTTAAAGGCATCGTCATATGCAATGACTATTCACAAGACATATTCAATGTTTTAATCATACCGTCATATTCAATGACATAATTCAAATGATTAGTTTCAATTCACCTAATCCTCATGCAATTTCTACAACAATCATAACTATCCTTCACTAATAGTGAAAAACAGATATTTCTAAACAGATGTACAATCTATGTAACAAGTAATTTATCAAATTTCTATACGTGAGTGATTAAACAAATCTAACTACACCATTTATTCATACATCTTCCCAATTTCATATTTCTTACACCAATTCCATTATTTATACCAAATAATTATTTAACTCATATTAGGGCAAATTTCCTCCCTTATCAAATACTAACCCAAAGGTCAAATTCATCTATTTTAACATAAAATCACTTAATATCCCAACTCCATGGTCAAATATACAACAATACATAAAAACCCCTTTTTCATAAATTTGAACCTAAACCCTAGGTTTTCTCTAAGCGTCACAAATCTCACCATATATTCATAATAACAAATAACTAGATTAAAATTCATAACAAAGTGTAGAATATTCCTACCTCAAGTGTCGAAGCCCAAAGGAGAAGAAGAACTTCAAAAATTGCCTAAACTCGTTTTTACTCGGATCAAAGGATAGCCTACAAGGTGCTCTAACTCTTTATCAAAGGGAGTAGGGTAGAGAGATCTTTAGATCTAGGTATATTTGTAGAGAGAAGTCAATTTTTAGAGAGAGAGACAGCCAATCTAGGGTTTTTGGAAGAAAAGAGATTCAAAAAGTGATGTAAAACTCCTCTATTGTGAACTGATATACGCGGTCTTTGCTCGAGCAACTAGACACAACAGGTAATAACCTCGCTCGAGCGCAAGATGCGTCGTTCGAGTGTAAAATTTAAAGCTTCAGAAATTTTACAGACGCACACGCTCGCTCGAGTGCAAGAAGCCACGTTCGAGCGTAAAATACATACATTTAGGTGTAACACAGACGCACACATTCGCTTAAGTGCAAGAAGCTCGCTCGAGCGAAGAACTTCATCTCCCCTAAAATGTTGCGTCTGGGAAGGAAACCTAAGAAACCTCAAACCTCGCTCGAGTACAAGAAACTTTGCTTGAGCGAAGAAGCAAATTACACAAGACTTGTTCGAGCGCAAGAAGCTTCACTCGAGCGAAGAGACCAAAATCTGAGCAAGAACAATTTAGACCGACTAACCACCAACCTGATCCAAATATGCCCAACGTACCCTCATGCTCAAATTCAAAGATTTAAAGGAGGAAAACAAGATATAGACACAATATTAAACTAGAAAACCCGAGTCCTGAATACTATGAAGGTCGAGTCAAAACCCGAATTGCTTTAGTTCTAGTCATTTACATACAACCCTAGCTGTGTGGAAGCTAGGCTTGGGAGGCGGCCATATGTGGTGGAGTGGCTAGTGAGATGTATACCTAATGAGAAATTAGAGAAATATGAGAATTTGTCTTTTAACGGTAATTTGATTAAAGAATAAAATTATGATTTAAAAAAAAAAATCACTAAATGTGTACAGGAAAAGAAATTGATATGCGAATATAAAAGTCAAAATATTTACCACTATGATTCATAATTAAAATATTAGCATTGTCATATCATTCTAATTAATCTTAAATTATGCATAAAATATTTTGTATTAATATGATTTACGATTTCGATATCATAAGTAGGTGGACAATTATACCATAGATATGCAATCAATCTAGTGATTGTCTTTGTGTTAATAAAGTGTGGCTAAACCGATCCAACCCATGTTTAAATGGATTAGTTTGAATTGGTTATACAATTTAAACGGAATGGATTGATTCTAATTTTTAGGAACCGTAGATAACGGATTGGTATTGGTTTTATCCCATGAGTAATCCGGATCATACTCACCCCTAGTACTAAGAGCAAAAATATCTCGAAATACATAATGCACAAATTTGAGACAAATGTGAATGTTTTTTGTCCTTAGATATTTTCAATGTTTTATTACCATTGATAGTATCTTTTTCAAGCAAAAATGATAATAATAATAAAAAAATTAAAAACCATGATTCCATCAGTAATCAACCTTGTTAGAAGCAAGTACTTGTAAACATGATCAAGGAGGGTTTATTGATGCAAATTGTTTTGTAAAAAGAAATCAAAATAAATCCATTGAAAACCACAACAAAACACACAATACAGATCAATCAGAACCAGATATATAGAAATAACCTAACAGAAACTCACAACTGATTGCACTGAGTGGGTATCAATGACAAGGTTTCCTTAGCTAGGTCATGTATAACCATCATGTTCTGCTGTTGTACATTTCCAAATACAGACATACCAAAACTTGATCCATTCATTGCCAAGCACATCAACCCCATATCTGATAACTGAATCATGTAGTTTTCGAACGGCAATTCCATATCCGCCCCATCAAAATGGAACACCAATTTGGGAGTCACGTCAACGACGGAGGCATTTGATGGCAACGTAAAGCAAAGATCAAGCCCAGTTGAGCCTGATTTATCGACAGAGAGCCTGGTTTGAGAAATGAACTCTTTTTTCACAAGATCAAAAGTACTTTGTTCCAAATATGTGATGGTTGTACCTGAATCAATGATTATCCCACCACTCCCATCTTGATTGAGTGGAAAAGTTATGGGCAAGGCAGTGTCACCAACTGTGATTCCTTGGAGAGAAAAATAGTAAAAATATGGTTTTGATGGGTTTGGAATCAAAGGAGTAGTTATGATTGAATTTTTACCACCTGTGCTGTTCACAATTGCTAGTGATCCGATTAAAAGAGTGCTGGTTTCGGATGAGTCATAAATGGAGGTTAGGCAATATGAAAATTTGGGCGCGCCGAGCTGGGAAACAAGGGAAAGGGGTCCACGGCTGAGCCCAACTAGCCCAGCCACTATGCTGAAAGCACTTCCGGTGTGGTTTTTGCCACAACCAAACTCAATATTAGGCACCGAGACCTTCCCAAACGTGAAGGTCTCGGTTGCCATGGCACCTTGTATCGAAGAGCTCAAAGAGTTAAAGCCATACCTGTATAGATACTCGCAGCCGTCAGTCCCACAATATGTAAACTGTAGGGCCGAGCAAAGGCTGCTCGAGCAAGGTAGCTGTGAAAAGGAAGAAGATTTGGTCGGATCGAAGACAGGCGTGGGCACATCGAAACACTGCTGACAAGGCTTGCATTGCGTCCATATAATATCGCTGCCCGTGTCCATTATAGCAGAGTAGGGCTCAGGTGGGGTGCCAATGGAAAGATTCATTAAAAACTCCCCTTTTCCGTGGTAAACCGGGGAGCTTACTTCGGAATCTGTTTTTGCCACCATTTCATTCAGCCTCTGCAACCTAAAGTTCCCGCGCTTCATGGCGCGTTGCAGACGCTCGAATTTAGTGCGGTTTCCACCCGAATCAACGTGCTTGAGATCGACTCTGAACCCGATTTGCATCGCCTTGGGATCAATAAGCGCTCGCCTTGACGTTGAACAAATTGGGGAAACAAATGTAACAACCACAAGAAATATCATTAGAGATGATAAAGAACATGATGATGAAGCCATGAGTGTAAAAACTATTGAGGGTAGGGTGGGAGAGAAATGTAATGTATCTTTATCTATATAGGAGGAAAAAGCGAACATATATATAGGGGTGTTTGGAACAAATGATTAAAAATTAATTTTTTATTTTATTTTATTTTAAAAAGTATCTAAAAAATATAAAAGGTGACATAATCTATATATTAGTGCAACACTTTTGTGAGAGATCCAATATTCAAATTCAAATTTTTTAATTTTTTAATTAAAAAAAAAAATAATCTCAATATTTATTGACTTTTCCCAACCTACAAATATTTTTGACTTATCTCATAGTTAGTGCAACACTGTTTTTAATTTCTCTCATATACTATAGTTAATGATGAGATTGTTAAATTATTTTCATAAAAAATCTAAAAAATAATTTGTATATTAAAAAAATTATCTACAATAATTAAAAAAAATATATATATATATCTTTCTATATATTATATAAGAAAAAAAAGGAGTTTATAATGAGAAGTCTCTTAAGAATTCCATACTCTCATTATAAAATTATTGATTTTTCAATTTATAAAATAGATTAAAAAAATCTATAGGCTGATTTATTTTTTTAATTATTTTAGAAGTAATAATGGGAAGATAACAAGAATATTTCATAATCTCTCCATCATAATCTCTCTCACCAATTTTCAAAAAAAAAAAAATTAAAACTTGCATTCCTTTTCTCTCATTCAAAAAAATTAGATAATATTTTTCAAGAAAGTTGTCAGTATCTGTCTATACATTATATGTTATATTGTAACATAACAAAAAAAATTAAAAATCAAATATACAAACAGATAAAATTAATGAACTAGATTTTTATTTATTCAGTTAAAATATTTCTTTTGCCTCTCAATATTTAATTTAAAATTTTAAAATCTATAAAGTCAATCTAAACAAATCTGATTTGAAAATATCTCCCACTATCATGTATTAAATCAATAAAACTCATATATCTATTACATATTTAACTCGCATAATAACTTACCTAAATAATAATTAAAAACAAACATAAACCATAGATAAATTAAATTTTTTAAAAAAATAAAAACCCACAACTCCATCCAAAATAAATTGAAAAAAAAAAAAGAAACCACACAAAAATAAAGAAGTTAATAATTTAGATATGAATCACAAAAAGATATAACAATATCTAAGTTTGAATTTTGATTTAGTAATATGATTATCTATTTTTTTTTTATGTATATCTATCAAAATTTTAAATCACTTAATAGGACAAATTAATCAATTTTCTAAAATTATTGATTTTTCAATTTATAAAATAGATTTAAAAATGAAAATATTTACTAATTAATTAATTAATTTATTTTAGAAATAATAATTACCCTTTAATTTATAAAAACCCACAACTTCATCTAAAATAAGCTAAAAAAAAAAATAGAAATCACACAAAAATAAAGAAGATAAGAATTTAGATATGGATCTCAAAAAGATATAACAATATTTAAATTTGAATTTTGATTTAATAATATAATTACCTATTTTTTTGATGTATATCTATCAAAATTTTAAATCACTTAATAGGACAAGTTAATTAATTTTCTAAAATTATTGATCTTTCAATTTATAAAATAGATTAAAAAAAAACTATTGACTGATTTATTCATTTAATTATTTTAGAAATAATAATTATCCTTTAATTTATGAATTTCAAATAGAAAGATAACAAAAATATTTCATAATCTCTCTATCCTAATCTCTCTCACCGATTTTCAAAAAATATATATATATATATATATATATGAAAACTTGTTTGCCTTCTCTTTTCCCAAAAAAAAAAAAGATAATATTGTTCATGAAAGTTATGAATATCTATTTATATCTTATATATTATATTATAACATAACAAAAAAAAACTAAAAATCAGATGTACAAACAGATAAAATTCATAAATTAGACTTTTATTTATTCAGTTAAAATCTTTATTTTGCATCACAATATCCAATTTTAAATTTTAAAAATCTTTAAAGTTTATTTAAACAAATCTAATTTGAAAATATTTTCCACCATCATACTTTAAATCAAGAAAACTCACATATCTATTACATATCTAACTCATATCATAACTTACCTAAATAATAATAATTGAAAACAAATAAAAAATATCGATAAATTAAATTGGGAAAAAAAATAGAAACCCACAGCTTCATCTTAAATAAATTGAAAAAAAAAAACAAAAAAAGAAAACCAAAGAGAAACCCCCCCTCCCCCCCTCCCCCCACACACACAAAGAATTTAGATATGGGTCTAAAAATAATATGACAATATCTAAATTTGAATTATGATTTAGTAATATAATTATCTATTTTTCTTATGTATATCTATCAAAATTTTAAATCACTTAATGGAATAAATTAATTAATTTTTAAACTTATTTAAAGAATAATTTGATTAGTCATTACAACTGTTAGACATTGCGGGTGTGTTTGATTGGGCGGACTGAAAAAGGGGGGATTAGAATCCATCGGACTTAAGTCCTGGGACTGTGAATCCCCCGGACTATTTGGTCGGACTGGATATGTATCCTGTGTTTGTTTTTTCATGGGATTAGATGTCTGGAACGGACTATTTTCAGTGAGTCCAACGTTTGGTTGGACGGACTGGATAGGATAAATGAATAAAAGACTATTTTGCCCCTTTTTCAATTAATTATTTTTAATAGGATAATTATTAAATAAATTATTTTTGGATAGGATAATTATTTGGTCGGATTATTTTTGGACCGGATAGGATAATTATTTTTGGACAAATGAATCCAACGCTTAATTATTTTTAATTAAATAAATTTGTTTTTTTTAAATTAAATAAATAAATAAATAAAATATCAATAAAATTTATTTTAAATCATTACTGTATAACAAATCATTATTTTTTTTACATACAAAACTTTACTGTGTGGTCCAACTTTACATACAAGTCATTAGTGAATCCAATTAAATAAATAAATAACCACTAAAAAAATAAATAATAAATAACCATAAATTTGATTTAATAACCACAATTAAATAAATAAATAACCACTAAATTTGATTTAATAAAATACTGTATAACCTGTATAAAAAATTTATATTATTTTTTTAATTAAAATTTTAAATAAATTTTAAATAAAACACCTATTACAATTTAAATAATGAAATTAAATAAATTATAAACAAAATTTTAAAATAAAACATCAATAAAATATTTATAAAAAATTATTTTAAAAAATTAAATAAATAAAACATCAATAAAAAGTTAAATAAAATTATTTTATTTTTAAATTGAGACATTTAAATTTTATTGAATTTTATTAAATATAATACATAATTAAATAGTAGAGGGTCAAAATGGTCATTTCATCATCTAATCCAAATAGTGATTAGTCCCCCACATTCTGTTCCCCCCCCCCCCAGGACAGGATAGTCCCCCATATGGGGGACATGGAGTCCGGCCGGACTCCATGTCTGACGGACTAAAAAAAAATCAAACGACGGATTAGAAGCACTATTTGGACTCAAGTCCAAATAGTGGATAGTCCCCTCCCCCCAATCCCCCCAATCAAACACACCCTGCGAGTACTAGTGGATGAGCTAACAGATTGGGTTAGGTGAGGTCTAAGTTGTTGAAGGTAATATTATCCCAATCCATAAATTTATTTGTTTTTAAATTTTATTTTTTTTCATGTGTGATTTTCTTTCTCTGCTGTTGGTTTGGTTTTAGTTTTGGTTTGGTTTGGTTTGGTTTCGGTTTTGGTGAGGTTTTATGTGTTTGTTTACATGTTTGTATGGTGGAGAAGAATTATTAGTGATTATGGTTGCAATCGAAGTATCTATGTCTATTCTGTGCCAAAGATTTTGATCAGATTTTTTTTTTCTTCAATGAAGACTACAAAATTGAAATAACAAAAATAAGTATCAAAAATTTGTATTTTTTATTATCATTTTATTTTATAGAAAATGTGAAAAGTTATTAAGAATTCCAGATTTTATTATAACAGTAGATAAATTTAAAACTTTTAAATATCATTGTGTTATTTATTTTTATCCTCTTTCTATCCCATTATACAATTACAGCTATTTGTTAGTTTGTTAATTATAATTCAATGAATTGAAAATGAAAGTTTGATATGACTTTTCATATATATTATAGTTAATTTGTTACAACTATATTATATATATATATATATATTCATACAGGTTAGTTTTATCCAATTGATGGCAGTGTCGCAATAGTAATTCAACCTAGTATGAGAGGAACTGTTGCTTCGCACAATTGGTCATCGCGCTTGGTTGAAAAGCCAGTGGCGCGAGACTACCGTGCGTTAGATTATGTTTTGTCTTTTGAACTTTTGGTTAAAGTTTGAACATTTAAATTGGTTTTAATACATTTGTAATAAATTCAATAAATTAAAGTGATATTATGAACACTTTCTAACAAATTCGTAAATGGGAAAAGTTAGGGATCATGAAATTTTTTTCATGAAAGTGATCATGAAAAATTTATGATCCTTGGATTACCTTGATTAGTGTGTGGTGCTTTATTCTAAGTGTAATCCAAGGGTCACAAAGCTTTCATGATTATTTTCATGAAAGGTTTTTCATGATACCTAGCATTGCTATTAGTAAATTCACCAAACAGTTGAATATTTAATGTTAAAGCTTTTAATATGTGCGGATCACGTAGACTTAAAATAAAACCAGGGAAACAATTTAAATGGACAGGACCTTTATGGAGGCCTGATTCCATCATACTCATTACACTATCATTGTAATTAATAAATCGGGCATCTCGTAAACATAATAAAACGGAAGTAGTTTTATCTTGTTGAGTTAATGGATTTATTCCTATTTGTATTAATCCTATATGAATAAAATTATAACCAGCTTTAAGATGTTTTCTGATTGCATCTTTAGATAATAACTGATAGATTTCTCTTGGTTTACTTAAAGCATAATCTTGTTCAACAGTTTTGACTTGTAGATCAACATTAAAAGTTGACTGAAAAAACTAGTTTTATAAATTTCTTTAGTTTTAACTTTAGGGATATTCCATCCTAAATCAATTTTAACATCTTGATATTCATGTTCTTCTTCATTTAATACTAGTTCTGTACTATGTATAGGAGCAAGAGTTGTAAACCGAGAGCTAACTGAAAAATTACTTCTGAATAATCTACTCATTGTGATTTTATAAAATTAAATCCAATTCCAAAATTCAATTATAACTTACCATGTTTTCTCATACGGTGTGTTCACTCATACCCTTTTTGGGAACCCCTATATCCTTCTACTGCCTAAATCTAAGGACTTACTTTGGATTGGGACGAAAGGTGGGTGGTTATTGACAAAGTGGAAAACAAGAGATAAATTAAACAAGAATAAGGAAACTGGAATTTAATTGAAGAAAATCAAATGGGAAGGTTAAGCAGAGAAAATAATTTAACAATAAGCACTTATCAATAACGTGGCTCTGATACCAAAAGTTTGAGTGCCTATTCTCAAGAAAAATAGTCATCTCTATAATTTTATTTTCATTTTCAAGTTATGTATTTTGAAGAATTGTTTGTTTCATTCCAGTAAACAATCGTAAGTTTTAATTTATGTTTTAAGTTATGTATTTATTAGTTAACTTTTTTTTTTTTTTAAGCTTTTTCAATGCATCAAATCTTGATATATTTATAAAGAATTTTTTTTTGACTAAAATATGAAAAAATAAATAAATCAATAAAGATAAATAAAAACCAGTTTCAAAATAATTTTTAAAAATTTAAACCAAACAAAACCTGTGTGCTAGAAACTTGAAGCATAAGCAAAATGCATTGAAATTGGAAATTTTTTAACTGAAGTATAATAAATTTTTTTTTAAAAAAAAATAGTAAACTTGTCATGACGGGTTCCACACAACGCATGCTTACCCACTAATTACATTAGTACTTTATGAAGAAATGATTTCTAAGATGTAGTATTTATTTGAGGGTTATATTTAAAGTAGGTTAAATTATTCTTCATTAATTATTGTCAACTCTTTCTTGGTCTTATGGACCTAGTCCATTGAATAGGAACTGTAAATCTCTATATGATAAAGTAATTTATTTGTGAATATAAATATATTTAAAAAGTAAAATAAATTGATTAGAATAATAAAAAAAGTCTCCGAGAAATAAATGAAAATTCAAATAAAAATCTATTCTTTTTTGTTCAGATTTTCATTTATTTTTAGTGATTTGTTTTTCTTATTTAGCTTCTTTTTATTTTATTTTTTTTATAGTTTTTTAGATGCATCTAATCTTGATATGTTTATAAAGCAAAAAATTTTGACTAAAATATGAAGAAAAAAATTTCAGTGAAGATAAATAAAAACTCATTTAAAAATAATTTTTGAAAATTTAAACCAAATGAACCTATGTACTAGAAACTTGAAACATTTGCAAAAGGCATTGAAATGGGAAAATTTTGAACAGAAGTATAATTTTTTTAAGAAAATATAAAAATAGTAAACTTGTTCAAATGGCGCCTAAATTGTGAAATTTTCCCAAATTTAATCTGTTACTCACTGCATAGTCAATAGATAATTTTGGTTTGAGCATGTATTTATCATTTTGTCATTTTTGTGATCAAAGTGCTCTAAATACTTCAGAACCACTTGATCTAAGGCGTATTTTGGCAATTATAAAAAAAAAGAAAAGTTTATTAACTTGTTGGCTTATTTAGGTTATACCACTTCTTTATTTTTTTCATATTTTTTTAAAATTAATTTATAAAATCAATAGATCAACTTTTGTCCTACTAAAGTCAATTTTTGTAAGCTACGACGGGTTCCACACAACTCATGCTTATGCATTAATTAGATTAGTACTTTGTGAAGAAATGATCTCTAAAATGTAGTATTTATTTGAGTGTTATACTTAAGTGCCTTACATTATTCTTTATTAATTATAATAAACTCCTTCTTGGTCTTATGGACCTAGTCCATTGAATAGGAATTTATATGATCACAGTAATTTATTTGTAAATCTAAATACATTTAAAGAGTAAAATAAATTGATTATCATATTAAAAAACTTCCCAAAAAATAAAAAAAATTCGACTAAAAATTTGTGCTTTTTTGTAATGATTTTTCTTTATTTTTTTGTAATTTTTTTTTTCATATTTAGTTAATTTTTTTAGTTTTTTAGATGCATCTAATTTTAATATATTTATAAAGCAAAAACTTTTGACTAAAATATGCCCAAAAAAATTTTTAAAAAAAATAAAATTCAGTAAAGACAAATAAAAGCTCGTTTAAAAATAATTTCTTAAAATTTAAACCAAACAAAGTCTATGTACTAGAAACTTCAAACATTTGCAAAATGCTTTGAAATTGGAAAATTTTGAACACAAGTATAATAATTTTTTGAGTAAATTATATAAATAGTCCCTGTGGGTTGCACGATATGTCAATTTGATTCATATTGTTTTAATTTGCTCGATTTTGCCCCTTAATTTAACGAATTGTATCATTTTAGTCTAATAAATAACGGTTGTTAAGTTTGGTGGACGACAAGTCAAATTATGTGTCAATTTAGTAACCTGTAGTTTACACAAGTGTTAATTTGGCCCCTGTCAAAATTGAGCAAATTAAAACACCATGAGCCAAATTGACACATTGTGTAAACTACAGGAACCAAATTAACACATTGTGTAGATTTTCCATCCACCAAACTTAACAATCGTTATTTATTAGACTAAAATGACACAATCTATTAAATTAAGGGGCAAACTTGAGGAAATTAAAACAATATGGCCCAAATTTACACATTGTGTAAATTATAAATATCATTTGCATAAGATCAATGCTAGTGAATAATGAAAAAAGTCTCGAAACAAATTAATTTTCTCTCTCCCTCTCTTTCTCTCTAAAAACCTCCTTCCAAGGCCTCACTTTGGGGCCGGCCGGCCGCCACCTTTGGCTATGGAGGTCGGCTGGCCCAGCTCTTTTAGTGTGTTTGGTTGTTAGTTTTCCGTTTAATAAACTTGATTCCTTCAAAATTTTCTTACCGGTGATGTGCGGGCTGCCGTAGATTTGGCTTGGTCTTTGGGGTGTATTGGTGAACGTTTTGGTTGTTCACTGGATCGGCAAAGAGGACGATCCAGATTTGGTTAGGTTGTTCACTCGGGCGCTTCTTCGCGAATGGAAGTTTGAGGGGTGTTCTCAGTTCAAATCTATGGAGGTGTACGCCGTCCAGTTGTGTCTGTGGAAGATTTCATTTGAGCGCTTCTATGCGTATGGAAGTTTGAGGGGTGATCGCCGTCCAGTTGTATGGTGTGTTTTTGGTGTTTGGGTTCTTTCGACCATAGGTGTGGAGAAGTGGAGATGGCAGTGTTTTCGACCATAGGAGTGTGTAGGTGTGTTCGAATGCTTTGAGTGCTCGGTCGGTTCAGCAGCTTAGGTTGTAGCAGGTTTGCTTGGAAATGTCGTGGAAATTTTAATTTCAATTGGTGAGGTCGTGGCTGGGCTTTGGGAGTGTAGCAGCATGTGGGTTTTGGCTGGGCATTGGGAGTTTAGCAGCTTGGAGATGTCAGGTAAGGTAGTTTTTCAGCCATGGAGTTGTTGGCTATGGAGCTTTTCGGCCGGTGAATATTCTCGGTAGGTGTAAAGCATAGGTGTGGGAGTGTAGCACAGGTGAATATCCTTAGAGGAGCATACACCTGTGGAAAGCATGTGTGTGTAGTAGGTAGGCGTTGGGAGTTGAGGCAGCATAGGTGGAAAGCTTTAGTTTGAAAAATAGTAAGTGGGTGGGAAAGCTTTGGTGTTTGGTGTTGGGTTTTGATTTGGCTTGGTTTTGTGGGCAGATTTTGTGGGGTTTCTTATATTTTATTTTTTAGTTAAGTCATTCTTAACTTCTTTTTTTGTTGTTTTTTGTATAAAAAAAAAAAAATTGTGAGGCCGAGGGGTTGGTTGTATGGATGCAAGTAGCAGTAGTAGGGGTAATTTGTACTTTCCGAATCTCTCTCGATGTATGCCATCTTCCTGTACCTTTAATTTCATGTTGTTAATGAAATTTTTACTTTGCCGATCAAAAAAATAAAAATAAATAAATAAATACCATTTGCATAATTGCCCTAATTTTTTTAAAGAAATAGTAAACTTGTTCAAATGGCGTCTAAATGGAGATATTTTCCCAAATTTCATGGTTACTCACTGCAAAGTCAATGGATAATTTTGGTTTGAACAAGTATTTACCATTTTTGTCATTTTTTTTTTGGATGAAAGTGTTCCAAATACTTCAAAAGTCATTGATCAAAGGCTAATTTTGACACTTAGAAAAAAAAATTTAATTTATTGATTTATTGACTTATTTAAATTACATCATTTCTCTAATTTTTTTTTTTTTTTGGGTACATTTTTTTTAACAAAAGTTAAAAAATTCAATAAAACAACTTTTTTCCTACTTAAGTCAATATTTGTAAGCTATGAGGGTTCCACACAACTCATGCTTACCTATTAATTAGATTAGTACTTTATGAAGAAATGATCTCAAGATGTGGTATTTATTTTAGGGTTATATTTAAGTGGGTTATATTATTTTTTATTAATTATTGTCAACTCCTTCTTGATCTTATGGACCTAGTCCATTGAATAGGAGTTGTAAACCTCTATATGACAAAGTAATTTATTTGTGAATCTAAATATGTTTAAAGAGTAAAATAAATTAATTATAATATTAAAAAAATTCCAAAACATAAATGAAAATTCGACTAAAAATATGTGTGCATTATTGTTCAGGTTTTCGTTTGTTTTGTAGTGATTTTTTTTTTTTCATATTTAGTTAATTTTATTTATTTATTTATTTATTTTAGATGCATAGCAAAAAAAATTAACTAAAATATGAAGGAAAAAAAATTAGGGCGAATTACACTAACAATCCCTATAGTTTGGGACTTGTGTCACGTTAGTCTTTGACTTTTCAATTGTGATGCATTTGACCATGAATTTTGAATCTTATTCCAAATAAGAACAATTGAAGATACCATTACTCAATTTCAAGGGCAAAGTCGTCAATTTGATAAAATTTAAACTAATTTAACAAAAATAAATGTCAAAAAAACATTTTTCAATTTTTAGAAATTATTTATACCCACCAAAGATAAAATTATATAAAATTGATAAATTTTTTATACTTTTATTTATTTTTTAACCAAATTAATTTTTATTATGTGTTTGAATGATGATCATGTAATAGGTGGTTATTAAGCTTTTAATGTGTAATCGATATATTTAATACATGAAATGTTTTTAGTTTTGAATTTTTTGATTTAATGGATTGGTTTAATAATGATATTAAAGTTGTCGCCATATTTAATTTTTAAAAAAATAAAAACTAATTTGATGAAAATAAAAACAACCACAATTACATGATCATCATCCAAACATATAATACAAATTAATTTGGTAAAAAAATAAATAAATAGATGTGTAAAAGATTTATTAATTTTACCTAATTTTATTATTGGTGGGTAGAAATAATTTTTTTAAATTTAAAAATATTTTTTGACATTTATTTTTGTCAAATTAATTTATATTTTATCAAATTGACGACTTTGCCCTTGAAATTGAGTAATGATATATTCAATTGTCCTTATTTCAAATAAGATTCAACATTCAGGGTCAAATGTGTTACAATTGAAAAGTCAGGGGCCAAAGTGATACAAACCCTAAACTATAGGGACCTTTAATGTAATTCGTCCAAAAAATTAGTAAAGACAAATAAAAATCCGTTTAAAAATAATTTTTGAAAATTTAAACGAAACAAAACTTGTGTACTAAAAACTCGAAACATTTACAAAATCTATTGAAATTTTTTGAACAGAAGTATAATAATTTAAAAATAAAATAAAATAGTAAACTTGTCCAAATAGTGCATAAATTGAGAAATTTACCCAAATTTCATCGTTAGTCACTGCAAAGTCCATGGATAATTTTAGTTTGAATACGTATTTACCATTTTATCATTTTTGTGATCAAAATGCTCTAAATACTTCAAAAGTGGTTGATCTAAGTCAATTTTTGTAACCTATACGGGGTTCCACACAACTCATGCTTACCCATTAATTAGATTAGTACTTTAGGAAGAAATGATCTCTAAGGTGTAGTATTTATTTGAGGGTTATGCTTAAGTGGGTTATGTTATTCTTTATTAATAACTGTCAACTCCTTGGTCTTATGGACCTAGTCTATTGAATAGGAATTGTATACCCCTATACGATCACAGTAATTTATTCATGAATCTAAATAGATCTAAAGAGAAAAATAAATTAACTATATATAATTTATTTGACAATGGTGCACCTAATAACTTAAACTTACAGGAGCTTGATTAAACATTAACGTTATAAGATAACTACAGTAGCTTGATTAAACATTAACGTCATAACACAACTATATAAAATTAAGTAAATGGCCACAAAGGAAAGAAAAAAACTATATGGAGTTCTACGACTGACTTTGGTTACCAAATCTCCCACGTTTGTTTATTGAATTAGATTGATTATGATTATTAGTATAGTTGGATTAAATGAGGAGAGGCAAGATTTTAAGGCTCCGTGTGTTTATCGGATTATGTTGTATATGATTGTTAGGATGGTGAGATTGAAAGAGGGAATTGCTGGAGGGGTAGTATTAGGCTTGAGATGTAAGATAAAATGTATTTATTTGTATAGTAGTATAATAATATTAGTTTGTTGAGATTAAATATATAAAATTATGTAAAAGTCCTCATTATGTATGTTGGAAATTAGGTCGAATTTGGCCCAACCCATAACTCCTGGAGCATCTACATGGGTTGTTGATAATTCACATGATTTATAATATAAGATAATTAAGAGAATTATCTACAGAGGTGTTTGAATTGTTGTGAGAGATTATAACTCCACCTCTATGAGCAGAGATTCTCTGATATAGAGAAAATAACAATATGTATTATTGGCGTAGGAGTTTACCCGAAAAACCTCTACAAAATATTTGTCTCTCTATTTTCTATGAGTTAAAATTAGTATAACAATAGTATAAAATTTTTCATTTTCTATGACTTAAATTCAAATATTATGAAATTACTCCTTTTAAGCTTTCCATCTATATAAAATAGGTTTTAATCGGAGTTATATTGAAAAAGTTATGGCTTTTCAAAGACTTTTGGATGAAAATTGTTATTTTTGAGAAATTTTGGGAAAAATAAAAGGTATGTTAAGATTTTGGAAAGTCGAAAGCTGACTTCAGCAGAACATGGCAACCAAAGCAGCGTGGTGCGACCAGCACGACATGGCTCATTGCGCCTCCCATTGACGATTCTAGCGATCCCGATATTCCCTTTACTGTTCAGTTGTATTCCGGACTCGGTTCCGTGGAGTTAGTAGTTGTGTTTGTCATCCTTTAATACCATTTGATTGAGTTTTAAGATGTGTTGGGCATGTTTTGAACAGGTGGGTTGAGCCTCGATCTAATTTCTTGTTGCCCAGTTCTTGGTCGTTCCGCTTGAGCGGGTCTTCCTGCGCTCGAGCGGGGTTTACACCTTTCTAGCATTTTGTGTCCCTGCAAAACTTCTGCAGGTGTGATTTCTATGCTCGAGCGGGTTTCCTACGCTCGAGGGGGTCGCGCTCGAGTGGGATTGTTGGTGCTCGAGCGGGTAGTACATTTTTGGTGAAAGTTCTGGGAGATGAAAATCTGCGCTCGAGCAGACTAGTTTTTCACGCTCGAGCGAGTGTGTTTTGTCTTTGTGTCTTGGAGCTCGAGCGGGCATTATTGCGCTCGAGCGGACCATGTCTTTTTGTTCTTGACGCTCGAGCATCCTGTTCTCCGCTCGAGCAGGAATGTTGTATATCAGAAGGTAGTTAGGCATTTTTGAATCACTTTTTACATTCACTATCTCTCTCTTACTTTCCCAAACCGATTTTAAGAGCCTCTCTCTCTAGAAACTCTCTTCTCTCTAGGGTTTGATCTAGTTAGAGTGCTTCATTTTCCTTCGGCCTTTGTAAAAGTTGTGTTGATCGTCGAGGGCGTCGTTTTGATCTGAAAAGTTTGGAATTTGGAGCACTTTGAGTTTGGTCTTCTTCTTCCTTTGGGCTCCGAATTTGAGGTAGGGATTCCTACTCACTCTTATGAGTTTTGACCTAGGTATTGGGCAGGTTGTTCAAATGTTTTGATTTTGGGATCTAGGGTTTCAAAATGTATAAAAGAGGGTTTGTGATTTTGGCTCATAATATGTATTTTGGGTTTCAAAATGATGATTTAGTTGTTGGTTGTTGATTTTTGAACCTTTGGATTAATAACGAGAAATGGGGGAGAAAGCCCTAAATTGTATATAAATTAATTGGCATAATTAATTTGAAAAAGTTATAGATTTGTGGAATTGAGTTGAATATGATAGTGGTTCATTATGAGATAGAATAGTGGAGTCGGATTAATAAATCGTTCACTTTTGAAATTATGGATAATTTATCTGTTGGTGCTTTTATTATCTGTTTAGAAATAATTGCTTTGGGCTACCGGTGGAGGGTAGTTTTGATTGTTGTAGACAATGCATGATGATTAGGCAAACTAAAACTAATCCATTGGTTGTGTTATCGAATATGACGGTTGAAAGAATATATTAATTTTATATATTGATTGATTATGTATATGACCTATATTTGTATATGTTGTGTGTGTTGGAGGAGATAGGGGATGTACTCCACGATTTAGGGGAAAATAGGGAATGGACCTCTAAACCGGATGTTGTTTGGGAGAAGATAAGGGATGGACTCCATTGATATAGCTCATATGCTTATCAGTTTATGTGTTGATATACCTCATATGCTTATTTATGGAAGTGTTGATATAGTTCATATGCTTATCTGTTGAATTGTTGATATAGCTCATATGTTTATCTATCAAGGTGTTGATACAGCTAGCATGCTTATCTATTGAAAGATGGGAAATATTTAATATGAGTCACTGTCTCATTTAAATTGTTGGCCAGGTTCTGAGTGGTAGTTAAGAATTGTGAATCTGATAAGAAATGGATAATGAAATGAAACGTGGACATATTTGTCAAGTAATGAAAATGGTGTATGAATTGGTTTATGTGAGTCAAACATTTATCAATTGCTAATGTCTTAGTTACTGCTCATATTGTGTTTAGCATATCTCTACTAGGCGTTGGCTCACCCTATATGGGACATCATTTTCAGGTGCAGCTAGCATGCCACCTCCAAGGACATAGCTTGGATGGTTATGGGAGTTGAAGACTCTTTTTGATTCTTTTGTTTGTATTACATGTATATCAAGCCAAGGGCTTATCTTGTATAGAGTTAGTACTCTTCTTTTGTAACCAAGTGTTGACTTGGAAAACTGTAAGTCCATAGGGCACTTGCTTTTGTTGTTAACATGTAATACTTTTGTAAGGATCACTCTGATGAATGGGAAAATGTTTATTTCTCTTATATTTTGGCATGTCAAGAAATGATGGGTTTTATGTTTTTTTTAGGGCGTTGCAACTTGGTATCAAAGCTTATCGGGTTCGAATACTTTGGGTATGTGGGGAGTGATTAGTATCACAATGGGTTTGTCTCGCTTGATAGAAACCTAGATGTAGTGTCATATGCTATGTGTTTAATTGATAACATGCTTATGTGACTATGTAGGTATGGAATGTAGTTTCTAGGATGCTGATTGGATCCTTGGATTCCTGGGAGTCTTGTTGGAAAAGCACTTGATCAATGCTATTTCTAACCGGAACTCTAGTAACGTCACGGGACTGTCATTATCCGGAAATGAAATTCATAATTGCTTACGTGATTATGTGCTTACGTGGAGTGAATTACAGTTGTCCATGTGTTAGGACGTGAGTGGATTAGCTTCGGCACATTGTGAATGTGCTAATGTTCTTCGTTGCCTTTATTAGGATGTCAGGACGACAACGTGGAGGTAGGCAAGGTAGGCCTAGAAGGCAGGAGATGCCTTTACCGGATGATATTCCGGCACAGCAAGAGGGAGTTGTTTAGGCCAATGTGGCCGAGCCAGCGGGTCAGCAGGCTATGAGTGCCTTGGCCCGAGAAATAGCAGGAGCTTTGAGTATTCTCAGAGCTGGGAATTAGGATCAGGCCCACATTTTTGAGGCAGGGCCTTCTTTCCTAAAGAGGGAATTCTTCCGATCTAACCTGGACGAGTTTGTTGGGGATCCGAAGGAGCTACTTAAGGCTGATGAGTGGTTGGAACAGATAAAGAAGACGTTCAAGATGCTTGGCATCGAGGATGGGGCTTTAAAAGTGACCTTGGCATCCTTCCAACTGAAGAGAGATGCGGGTCAGTGGTGGAAGTACGAGAAGGGCCGTGTTGGTGGTGCATGGGAGGTGTGTATAGATGCTTTCCAGGAGAAGTTCTTATCTTCAGCTGCCAGGGAGAAGCTGAGGGAACAGTTCTGCCAGCTTAAACAACAGGGTTTGTCTGTGGCTGAGTTTGAGGCCACATTTACCAGTCTGTCCAGGTTTGCACCCGAGCTTGTGGCGTCCGAGGAATGCCGTTGCTTTGAGTTTGAGCGAAAGTTGAGGCGTGGACTCAAGTTGAGGGTTGGAGGGTCTTTTATTCGAGAGTATAGACGTCTGGTGGATGTTGCAGCTCATATGGAGATTGTGATGCAGGAGGAGGAGGAAGGGCAAAGAGGCTCCAAGAGGAGCCAAGATGGCCAGGGTGATGGCAGGAGACAGAAAGGTTTTAACCCTCAGTAGTCTCAAGGTGGTTTGGCTAGATCGACCTTTCCAGTGCGGAGTGCAGGCTCCGGGAGAGGTAATCAGGGAGGCTTGACATGTTTTACGTGTGGCCAGCTGGGTAACAAGTCTTCAGCTTGCCCACAGAAGGGAGGAGGTCAGCGGGCTGCTTCTTCTTCGGTTCGACCTCAGGGCCAGAGTCAAGGCAAGGGCCAGCCCTTGTCTTATTATCAGTGTGGACAATCTGGGCACCTGAAGAGGTTTTGCCCACAGTTGAGTGCCACATCAGGAGTGTCTGGTTCTAGGCAGACGCAGGGTTTTCAGCCAGCTCAGTCTGTGCAGGCCTCGAGGGCCAATCCGGGAGCTTCGTCGTCCCAATTAGTGCAGCAGTCTTTTTGCTCCTAGAGGTGAGAAGGTGGATCAGGGGCTCACTGGTTGCGTGTATGCTGTTACCGCGCAGGACCTAGTACCGGCTCCATCAGTTGTGAGAGGTACGTTTCTGTTTTGCAACTCGGTTGCTAGTGTGTTGATTGATACGGGTGCATCTCATTCTTTTGTATTTGTTGCATTTACATCTGTTTTGGAGTTGGAGTTGGCACAATTAGCATCTCCTATTTGTGTTGTATCACCTGTCGGGGGTGAGTTGATTTTGAAACAAGGGTGTAGGGGTTGTGATATAGAGGTAACAGACCGTTGTAACAAGCCCGCCGGGGGACCTCGCTACAGTTTGGACACCCCTTTTTGTTTGTTGCGGTTCTTAATCTGAACCAAAGAGTCCAACTCTGGCAAATCGTTTTGAGAAAAATAGATTTTGAAAGAAGTGCCAAACATGGACTGCTTTGCCAGATACAGAGTCGCCACCTAAATATTTTATTTTGGGAAATTTAGGAAACCCTGACTCGGTGCCAAAGGCCACGTGTCCGTCATCACCAAAGTTGCCTCGGCTCGGGAGCTTGGGTACGATCGGGGAAGGTCAGCTATGAGCACCCCCTTTCGCCCGGTCCGAAGACCGGCCTCTACTAACCATGATATCCGATTTTTAAAACATTATGTGTTCTTGTTCCGGTTATTAGCCTAGAATTACTATGTTATGCGCACAGCAAACAAGTATAGACTAGATTGCCTAATTTGGAAACAAGCATCGCATATCCGTTTGTTTTGAAAATACTTTGAAATTTGCTACTCGCAAGTAGGCTAAAATACGGATTTCAATGAGTTTTTCCAGCTCAAACAATCCAACCTTCACCCACAGGCATTCAAACATTTTATCTCATATAAGCACTTAGCCGCATGGTAAGCATACTGTCATGTTAACATTCACACGCATGCGAGATGCTAAAGCATAAATACTTACATCGTACTCCGTGCCGAAACAATAAACTGGTTAGCAAACATGCATGTCCTAGTTCATGTTAAGTGGCTAATGCAACACATACAGGATGTGATTAGGATGGGCTCGGCAAACCCTAAAGTGGCATGTGAAATGCTACAACTATCACGTATTCAATTTGGAATTGAAAATACAATGCAGTTTGTATGATGTACCGAGCCCGGTGCATGCAAGACAAATGCATGGATGCACGCATGCATTGCATGAGATATGCTAATTTAAACGTGCCCTAATACTAACCATCAAAGCAGGTAAGTAAAAGGGAGAAAGAAGTGGAGGTTGGAAGACATGCACGCACACGCACCCACACTTATTACAGATTCGCCCTCGCCCGGAGGGACCAAAAGAATAATACAAATTAACCAACTACGCAAGCTAATTAATAATTACAAATTGCCTAATTAGTTAACAACTAACTAAACTAGGAAAAACAGTAAACCGCCTCGGGAGGAGAGCCTGATGCAACGCATGCTCGGGTCCTGCTCGGAATTGCACTGCCATGCATGGATTACCTCTGTTTTCCCTGCTATTCCCCTCTAGAGATTGCCAAAGTCTCAGGAATGCTTCCCTGGACACTGGGGGACACCACCGGCTGAATAGAATTACCATCGGCAGCAAGATGTGATCATCGGCTGGAAATGAGGCTATTGGCCACCAATACATTGCCGGTCGGCACTAAATATTGCCGGTCGGCAAAAAGTTCCTGCAGAACCTGCAACTCACAGCAGCAGAGGGCAGAACTTGCATGGCAATACAATTCAAGCAATGTATGCACCAATCATGCCCCTTATCATGTTTGTGACTCAAAGGGGCATGTGCCTCGATTCTCGGACCACCAATCACGCATTTCCATGCATGATGGCCCAAAGAATCAAGCATGCACTTTCATGTCAAATGAAATGCAATGCACACAATCAAACCAAGGGGCTTCTACCTCCATCATGACTTAGTCAAGAGGTAGAGCATGCATGCCAATGTAATGCAACCCTAAGCATGTTAACTAGGCATGCAACATGGCAATGCAAACAAGCATACAAGCTAGCAAGCATGCAAGATAAATAAAGGGTGGACTTAAACATGAATTAGGCAACTCTAAATAGGCCCAAAACAGTGGCCAAACACCAAGGAATTGAGATCAAACATACATACACACATGCAAGTAAGTTGGACCAACACTTAGGCACTAAACAAGCAACTCTCAAGCACACTTGAAAAGAGCATAATGTGGACAATTAGCATGCAACATAAGCTCTGAAAAATCATGCTAGAATGTGGTGCCAAACCAACTCAAATGAAGCAAACATTAGCATGCAAATGGCCCAAGTGCTTGAAACAAGTCAAGGAGGCTTAAACCATAGCTAAGCCAACCAAGCCTCACAAGGCCAAGAAGGCTTAAAACAGGTTCAAGGCAGACCTTGGCCATGCAAAGGGGACCCTTAGATGGCATCTAAGTGGCTCAAATTCAAAAGCATGCATAATGGCCAAAACATAGAGCATACAACACGAGCTTTTGAAGCATCAAAGAGGTGTCCAAGGCAAGCATATGAGCATGTCAAAGGGACTGAAATGACATGTAGGATGGTTCTAAACCACTAAATTAATGCAAGCAATGCATGCTACACATTCACCTACTTGAAGCATACAAGCTCAAATACAAAGGAGCTATACTAAGCATGCCAAGATCGACCCAAGAAACTATGGACAGACCTAATACATGGCAAAATGAACACAAAACCTTCACAAGGCTTAGCCTAAAACATGCTAGAACAAAGGCTAACAACCTAAGGCATATTAAGGCAATAACAAGGCATTACATGGTAGGTATGCTAGGCATGCATGGTGTACCAAAACCAACTTAATACAAAGTTAAATCATGACAATATAAGCATAAAATACAGCCATGGCATGATCAACAAACCTTTAAACACAATGCTCCCTTAAGAGGCCAAAATTGGTCTTTTTCAAGGACAACAAGGAGAGGGGGTGGCCCTCCCCTTTTTGAGACTTTAAGGCACCATCTTCACCACTGAAATCCCTCAAGATTTCAGTGGTGAAGAGGCCCAAACACCAAAGTCCTGAAACTTGCACAAAATATCACAAAAAGGTGCCTTACAAGGCTTAAGAGGGGTCAAACCCCTCCAAATCACAAAACACCCTTAACAAACAATCAAGAGGGCTTAAAAATAGAACTTTTTTGTATTATACACTAAGCACAAAAATAGTTCTAAGATAGGCAAAAGTGGTGTACAAAAATGGGATAAAAAGGGACTAGTGTCTCACCCTTGTAGACCTCTTCAGAAAATGAAGCTCCAGCTGGTTCTCCAAGCTCAAAACCACCTAAAGACCTCAAGAACAACCTCTGATCCTTCAAGGAACCAAGAAAAGATGTAACACTATGTGTTTGTGTGCAATAATGAGACAAAACACACACAAAACTACAAAGAGAGGAAGGTATGGATATAGGATAGATATAAGTCCTAAAGCTAAAACCAGAGCTCCTCTCCAGATGTTGTCTAACCCTAGAAGAGGAGGAAGAGGTCTCCTCTTATAGATATTCACTCTTACAAAGCTTACAAAACAAGCTTGGCAAGAGTGAGATCCCTCCATACACGTGTATGGAGGGGGGTAAAGGTGGGTGCCAGCTATCACAGCTGGCACAAAATATCTACCAAAAGTAGATGAATAGTGATCGGCTAGCAAAAAGTATCATTTTGACAAAATTCACTGCCGACCGGCAACAAAGAGTGCCGACTGGCAATATATATTGCCGGTGGCAACAAAACCTTGGTCGGTGGCCTCTAGCCACTGCCGGTGATGTGTGGGGATGCCTCACAAGGCATTCCCTGCCCTTTCAAGGCAAAACACAAGTGTTTGGTGCAAAACCAGACACTAAACAGTCGAGTTCGGAGATCCTGAGGCAAGGCGCGTAGTCGAGACCTCCGGGAACTCCAAACGAACACAAACATGGATGATCACCGGGTGTTCAAACGGTGACGTCCAAGTCTTGAGGACGGTAAAAAATGGGGTGTCTACAGTTGCCCCTCTTTGACAGAACTCGAAAGTCATAACAATGACGGTAGTGAATGTCAAAGCCCAGAGACGACCCATTTTTGACAAGGCCGAAGACTTGGACAAGCATGCAACAAGATATGCGCCCGAATGCAGGGGCAAAATGCAAAACAATGCATGAAGCCGAGCATAACTTATGATCATGCAAAGAAAGTTGTAACGAAGTACGCATGCGACAGTTTTAAGCTAGTATACACCAAACTACACTACAATGCAGAAAGGATGTAAGAGAATTATGCAATTCTCAATACGTCTCACGCGGAGGATACAATACCTGTCCGGTTCGTCCGGTTGCACCGGCTTCAAATGAGCTGTACATACAATATCGTGCCTGTAAAGAAAACAAACTTAACAGGGACAATGTCGTTAGCAACATGCATGACAATGCAAGAACGAATGCAAAATGATATACAATATATACAAAACTATGTATGAACAATGCAAATGATATGCAATGCAATTGAAACAATGCAAACTACATACAAAGCAATTGAATCATGATCCAATCATGAGCGGTTCGAAACCACACATATGTCAAATAGATTGATGGAGGTAACAAGTCTGTTTACCATAGAAAAGGTGCCGCAACCCTCAAACCAACATACCAGCGTGAAATAGGCGCGTACACATGCAGAACTATGAGTAATGTAGACAGACACAAGAACGAGTATTGGGTGGAATGACATAAGTGGGGTGACAACCTGCTGGGGAAAGAACAATGATCCTAATGCCGGATGCAAAACTTACACTACAATGTAATATCTACAATGGATATGGCGTGCGACCAAAACCGTATCTTGCTTAGGAAAGACATGTAGACGTACAAGCCATGTCTAATACAGAAAAGGTGCCGCAACCCTCAAACCAACATACCAACGTGGAATAGGCGCGTACACATGCAGAACTGTGTTTTGATGTGAAAAGTATGAACACATACCAGACCAAGCTCAACATGGAAAGACGTAAGCCATAGATGGAGGATAATGCAGTGAATGCATGCAACTAAAATGCAATGGAGATGGATACAATGGATATGGCACGCGGGCCAAACCAAATCTTGCCTAGGAAAGGCATTTACACGTACAAGCCATGTCTAACACAGAAAAGATGCCGCAACCCTCAAACCAACATACTAACGTGGAATAGGCGCGTACACATGCAGAACTATGTTTTGACGTGAAAAGTATTAACACATACCAGACCAAGCTCAACAAGGAAAGGCGCAAGCCATAGATGGAAGTGATGCAATGGATGCATGCAAGCTACAATGTAATATCTACAAATATGCAATGGAATGTAAATGCAATATTTACAGTGGAAATGCATGACAATGCACTATATTACAGTGAAATGCATGACGTATGCATTATCTACAATGTAATGACATATGCAGTATTTACAATGCAATGCATGACAATGCGGTATTTACAATGCGATGTATGACAATGCGGTATTTACAATGTGATGCATGACAATGCATCAAAGGTCTCGCACCCTCCAAGGATTTAAGGTCTCCTAGACCGTGATGCGGGAAAAGTGCATGATGATGCAAAATGTGTGCGTTACAACGCGTGCAGTCATGCAAAACGATGCAAGTGATGATGTGTACTACACCACATGCGGTCATGCGTAACAATAAAGGTTTTGCACCTTCGAAGGATTTAAGGTCTCCTAGACTGTGATGCGGGAAAAGTGCATGATGATGCAAAATGTGCGCGTTACAACGTGTGCAGTCATGCAAAACGATGCAAGTGATGATGTGTACTACACCACATGCGGTCATGCGTAACAATAAAGGTTTTGCACCTTCGAAGGATTTAAGGTCTCCTAGACCGTGATGCGGTGATGCACAATGCAAGTGAGACACGCATGCCAATGGAAATGTGACACGCATGCCAATGGATATAAAATGAAGTGCAAATGAGACATGCATGCCTCAAAGAAATGTAAAATGATGCAAATGAGACACGAATGCCGTGAAGGAATGTAAAATGATGCAAATGAGACACGCGTGCCTCAAAGATAATGTAAAAAGATATGCAAATGAGACACGCGTGCCTCAAAGGAATTGAGGCACGCATACCTCAAAGGAATGTGAAATGAAATGCAAATGATAATGTGAATGAATTCGAATGCGTAACAACGCATGTTTTCCTTTTGCAATGCATGACAATGCAAACGAATCTAAGTGCGTGACAACGCACGTCTTTCGAAGTGCATGACAATGCATGTGACGTGCTAGAATGCGTGACAATGCAAATGGACTTAAATGCGTAACAACGCACGTGTTTTGGAAAGCATGACAATGCAATAGTAAGGGGATGCACGACAACGCGAACGATGCGCGAGGCGACGTATGTATTGAAATGCATGACAATGCTTGTAATAAAAATGCAATGACAATTCATGAGAGATGTGCATGACAATGCAAGGGGTGTGTGTTACAACGTATGTAGTACGTGCATAACAATGCAACTGTGAGGCGCACGACGGCGCGATGCAATGCACCGAAATAGTGCGATGAATGCGTGCGACGCACACGAGGGCAACTTTTTGAATCTTGCAAAAGGCAAAAGGATACAGAAGGATACAACATGCACGAATTCGAGTGCCACGCACAGCAGACGCGGTCCGAGGTCAAAACGGAGGCCGGTTGAGCGTCAGAGATACACTTTCTTGCACTTTCTTGAGCTATGAAGACCAAAAACTACTCATATGGCCTAAACAAAGGTGTAGGAGGCTTAAAAACCACTATGGAAGACCACTGGATGTCCACTGGCCATCAGAACACATCACCGGCCATCCGTCGGCCATCAAACAATTCCATCGGCACAAAATAGTGCCGACCGGCAAAGAGTGTGGCCGACCGGCACAAAATTCCTGTATCGGGGCAGTTTTGGTATTTGGCCACGGGTGTTTTAAAATAGGGCTTCTAGCCCTATTTTCTCACTTCCTCCTTGCTCGAAAATTCTTCCTCCTTCTCTCTAGAGTGTTTTCGTCCTTCGATCCTCTCATTTTCTTGCGTTTTAACCTCGATTTCGTTGTTTGATTCGCATTCACCCTTGCATTTCGAACATTTTGAACCGATTGAAATTTCAATTCAGTGTTTCTTTCTTGATTTTCGCCACTCGGGGCTTGTTTCCCTCGAGTTTTTCTCGATATCCGTGGCTTTTCCTCACCTCGGCTTTTCCGGCCATTTTCCACCCTCCCGGGGGTTGACTTTTTTGTTGAGTCTTCGTATTCTCACCCGTTTTTTCCTCTTCTGACCATTTTCACATTCACTTCGAGATGGCGGATGATCTTCCAGAGGGTGGGGCTCTTCCAGAGCTTGAGATGGGCCCCGAGGCCGAGCCTTTGCCACTCCGCCTCCGGCCGTTCGATCCGGAGACCTACAGGCCCGTGGTTCACGTGATGCTCCCTGACGGACTACGCCAGTTCCGGAGCTTCGAGAGGGGCGTAGCACCCGAGCTACTACTTCGTGAGCCAGAGTCACACTTGTCGTACGGCGCCTCCGAGGTACATACTTCCCCCGGTTTCAATTTTTCGCAATGTAGAATACTTGAACTGCTATTGTTGATTCTGTTCTTTAATTGCTTAGTTCAAATGTACTGATGCGCTGTACATTGTAGTTGATTGCGAATATACTGGCAACTGATAATTACTTGAATCTGACATGCACACACATACTGCACTAGCCCTGAATTGCCCAATTATATTAACACGACACCTACTGCACTTCACTGTGGG
Source organism: Camellia lanceoleosa (assembly GCA_025200525.1). Taxonomy (NCBI): domain Eukaryota; kingdom Viridiplantae; phylum Streptophyta; class Magnoliopsida; order Ericales; family Theaceae; genus Camellia; species Camellia lanceoleosa. The sequence goes on from CM045758.1 coordinate 157,041,405, forward strand.
CACACCAGCACCCGGTGTCTGCTTGATTTCTGAGAAATGTGCACACATGCCGCATTTACCCTGAACTACTCAACACGCTGACATATCACACATCGTAGTTCCCTGCTAGTACACCGGCACCCGATGTCTGCTTGATACTGAAAAACATGCACACACGCACTATATCTGTATGCTTCTTAAAACTGTATCTTGAATATTGCTTCGCAATTGCTGTTTTTGATTACAGGCGGACTCCCATACCATCCGTGGGTATGGGAATGTCGTTGCCGAGGCGGTATCGAGAGTTGCTGACGATTCTCGAGATCGTCGGCGAGGCGGCATCTTGCGAGGGCTCTCGGCTTACTACTGCGCAGCCCTTGCTTGCTGCTTTAGTGGAGAGGTGGTGGGATACCACCAACTCCTTCCACTTCTCCGTCGCAGGGGACATGATGATGACCCCTTATGACTTCTCGATGCTTACTGGCATTGGGGTAGGGGGGGATCCGATTCCCTTCGACACTGATATAGTTGAATGGGACGCCCTCCAGCTGTACCTGCTCGGCGCTCAGCCTCCCCTTGCTTGAGAAGGGTTTGTCAGATATTCATGGTTCGAGACTCAGTTCCGGACTCAGCGAGCCTCGGAGGAGGAGGCGCAAATGACTCCAGGGGAGGTAGATCAGTATGCGCGGGGCTTCATCATGTTCCTTCTTGGGACGACCTTGTTCGCCGATGCCTGTTGAGCGCACTGGTGGATATTAGGCGGATCCGCTGCTATGACTGGAGTGGCGTAGGTCTGGCCACTTTGTATGGTTACATGAGCTCTTCTTCCCTCCTCCGCGGACAGCTTCTCGGCGGATACTGGCGAGCTTGGGAGGTACATCTTCTTCCCCTTTTACATTTACGCTACGCTTTACATTTTACGTATTACAGCCTTTGCATTTCTGTATTCTGCATTGCACGGTCTATCTCACTGACTATATACTACACACGCGGCACACACATATATACGCTTTACATCGATTGTACCTGCACACCGTACACTCTGCACAATACACTGCACAACACACGGCTCTGTCATTTTTGTTTTATTCGGTATTCTGCTTTATCTGATAGTCATACTGATATCTGTTCTGCAGTTGTGGGTTTATGCCTACTTTCCCAAGCTTGCCCCAGTACCCGATGTGGAGATCCCGCTCGACGTCTCCTTTTCTCATCGCTTTGACGTGCAGTGTGTGCGGAGACCTCGGGAGTCCTTTATCTTTTTCCACTGCTACTTTGACACCATCACCGCTGTGGAGGTATGTTCAACTTTAGAGTTTTAGTTTAAGCTTCGCTTTAGCACTGTATTTTTCGATGACAGATAGATAACAAACTGCATTTTGTACCCGCAGATCACCTGGCAGCCTTGGGCCCCGTTGTCGGCCGTGGTGAGGGACCACTACGAGAGCGCTGAGGAGATTGCCTGTCTCCGGATTCTTTTGGAGGGCTCGGTCTGTCGGGCTTGGTACTTGGGCAGCGTTTCTTACATCAGACCCTGGGTTTATCGGAGCAGATAGTTCTGGGTTCGCCTCCTATACACATGAGGCATACAGAGAGGCTCTCTCGAGCACACGAGAGTATCTTTCTTTGGTCAGGCGCGGAGCGTCATAGAGACGATGGCGACTATGCCGAGTATGTCCGGGCCTACATCATGCGACCCTTGGGCCGTGACCGTCGAGCTGGGAGGGAGAGGCCAGCAGCGCCAGGAGCTGGAGCGGGAGCGGCGAGGAGGGCTCGAGTCCGTGGCAGGGGTGGAGTTCACCGAGGACGGGGGACGGGTTGGCCTGCTCTGCCTGCTTCACTGACTTTCAGAGGGCTGGGTGGGGCGACCTACCAGATCCCTTTTCTCCTGCCCCGGCTGATCACGAGTTGGTTGATGTCCCTGATTTGCCTTCGGTATTTATCGCTTCATTTCGCATCTTGTACTGTTATTTCATTTCAGTTTATTTGATATTCCACAAAATGTTGATGCATCTAATACTTTTGCAGGCGTCCTCCGAGTACACCCGGCAGTCATTGGAGATGAATGCCTCCATGATGGGGATGCTACAGCGGACCTTCGACCTCCTAGCCCTTTACAGCATTCCGATATGTTCTTTCTGACTATAGCCACAAACCATACACAAACTGTTTCATATAATCTGATGCACGACACAACACCCGATAAACTGTTCATAGCATTCATACACTGTATTTACACACTGTACTTATACACTGATACACTGCTCACGGCATTCATACACTGTACTCATACACTGTATTCTGCATTGATATACTGCTCATGGCACCCATACACTGTACTCATACACTGTATTCTGCACTGCTATACTGCTCACCGCACCCATACATTGTACTCATATACTGTACTTATACACTGATACACTGCTCACGGCATTCACACACTGTACTCATACACTGTATTCTGCATTGCTAAACTGCTCACGATATTCTGATGCATTTGTCTCTTATGTACTTTCAGCCTCCCTTCCAAATTCCATTGGCGGGTGGTGTTCCAGCCGGGTCCTCTATTCCTGCTCGAGGAGGGCGTGGAGACCTTTGCGTCCGTGCAGGGGAGGCGTACTCATGTTGGGAGTAGCTCTCGGGCACCCATTCCTGATGACGAGGATGATGAGTCCGAGTCCGACTCCGAGGCAGAGGCAGAGGCAGAGGCGGGGTCATCTGGGGAGGAGACCGGAGGCAGTACTGACTCGGACTCGGGCTCAGACGGTGATGCTCCTGGTAGTGCTCCTGGTGATGATGCTCCTGGACCTTCGTCTAGGAAGAGGACTAGGACAGATTGATAGCCCCGGGGCCATTTTGACATTCGATACAGATTTTTACTGTTTTTCTTCTTTTTTGCATTTTCCTCTTTTGTTAGTAGTTAGAGTACTTTGTATTACCGCAGGCAGGTTTCTGTTTTCTTCAAAACTATGTACTTGAAAAGATGATATGAAATGAAACAAACTTTTGTTTGAAAGAGTGTTATATCTGCACATTTCATACTTTGCACTGCATTGCATCATATTACACCTCGAATGTAAATGATATTGATCTGTTGTCTGAAAATTGAACACTTGTAAATTGAGCACTTGCACTATGATAATCGGATAGCCAACCAACTAACATCAAACAACTCATACAAACCACTACTCAAACTGAATATACAGCCCATACTCTACTGGGGATTGATCTGCATCTGACCCATATCTGACACTTTCGGTTCATTTTGCACACAGCAAACCCTGAACAAAATAGCCCAATCTGACAAGACGGACCACAAAACTGAAATGGTTGGAGCTGAAACACGCTCAAATGTCCCAAATTTTGCCTTTCCTTCTCCTGCCTCACATAAATGTAGAGAATGGCACAGCATTCTGAGCACAATCGATTTTTTTAAAATAAAGAAGGGTTTTCAACCGGGGTATCGAGCCTACCACAGAACACAACTAGACAAACTCAAACAAAGAAACAAAAGGCACACGTCCTAACATAACGAAACATGCTCGGAAAAGAGTCAAAGCTAAAATCGAGACCGACAAATCAAAAGACACGACATACGAACGTGTTTACGAAATGGGAGACCTCAAATCTCGGGGAGCCAGTTCGTCCGGGTATACTTCCCACCCTTTCTGATTTGTGATACTTACATCACTCGGCCCTCAGGCTCGTTTTTTTCCTCAAAAAAAACCCTTTTCTTACTTTTTTCTCGAATTACTCCTCTCTATTCTTTATTCTCTCATTTTTCATCCCTCCCCAGAGTGGTTGATGGGTAAACGAGAGGTTGTGGGTTCACACCCGATGCAGCTACCTTGCAGCCACTTCTTTTGGTAGTGTAACAAGCCCGAGGACCTCATCTGATTCGGACTCGATTTTGTCATAGCCCAAATCTTGAACCAAAGAGTCCAAATCGGCAAATCGTTTTGAAGGAAAACAGATTTTTGAAAGAAGTGCCAAACATGGATCGCTTTGCGGATAATGAGTCGCCACCTAAATATTTTTAAAATGGGAAATTTAGAAACCCTAACTTCGTCAAGGCCACGTGTCCGTCATCATCACCAAAGTTGGCTCGGGAACTTGGGTACGATTAGGAAGGTCACATCGTGAGCACCCTTCGCCCGGTCAAAGACCGGCCTCTACTAACCATGATATCTGTTTTTGAAAACTTTGTGAGTCCTTATTCTGGTTATTAGCCTAGGTTACTATGTGATGCTCGCAGCAAACAAGTATAGACTGGGCCGTCTGAATTGGAACAAAACACTTCATGTCTGTTTGTTTGAAAATGGTTTGATGGTGCTACCCACAGGTAGGCTAAAATGCGGATTTGCCACCCTCAGGTGGGCTTAGAAAACATGATTTTGCCACTATCTAGTGGGCTTAAAACAAACATTTGATGAATTGTCCCAATTCAGATAACTCAACCTCCACCCACAGGCATTCAAGGCAGTTATATCATATAAGCACATAGCCTCATGGTAAGCATGCTATTCATGGCAACACTCACACGCATGCAAGGATGCTAAAGCATAAAACTCACCGAGTACTCCAAGCCAAAACAAAAGCTGATTAGAAATCATGCATGATCCTAAGCATACTGAAATGTCCAATGCAACACATGCAAAATGCAACTATTGCAGGCTCGGCTACTCTAAACATGGTATATGAGATGCTACAGTTAGCATGTATTCAACTTGGAATTGAAATACAAATGCAGTTTGTATGATGCGCCGAGCCCGGTGCGTGCAAAACAGATGAATGATGCAAACATGCTGTCATACTGTATGCTAATTGAAATATGTCCTATATCTAACCATTGTAAGCGGATAAATAAAAGGGAGAAAGAAATGGGGTTGGAAGACATACATCACACTCACACACCCTTAATACAACATTGCCCTCGCGCAGAGGGTCCGAATAAATATACAGTCCCGAATAAAAGAATATTACAGATTTCTAATTAGTTAATAAATAATTACAAAAAAGTAAATCGGCATGCAAGCGAGGACCTTACTCTTGCTCCGGATGATGAAATGATGCATGCGGATGCCTTTGGCTGAAATCCTGACGGTGCCCGATTAGCCTCTATTTGCATTTTTCTTGAAATGCGTGCGAGTTCGAAGGTTCTTTGATTCTTCATTTCTTCGCAGAGAAGCGAGAAAGGGGCATAGCAATTTATTTCACAAATATATGCATGCCTCGATCCTCGTGCCACCAATCACGCATCTCGATGCATGATGGCGAGGAATCGGATTGCACAACTCAATATAGGATGAATGTATATGAATGCTACAATAAAACCTAACTCCATCATGGGTAATCCGGGTGTTGGTGACTTGGGAATTGAGACCCGTTCCGTCACTCGGTCTGAAAGCGTGCCTCGTTTCCGTGCGCTAACTCCTATCCCGAACACGATGCGATATGCATGATATGCATGAATGCAACTAAAATATATCCTAGCATGCACAATGCTATGCAAATGAGACACCTCGAAATGCGTGCTTGCAGACACGCAAACCGAGATGATAGCATAAAACATGGAATGACATGAAAAATGATGTACAATGGGACTAAAATGAGATACCTCGAAATGCGTGCCCAGGCACGCATAAGCGGTGACATATCTGAGCATGAAATGGCATACAGAATGCAAATTGGACTTACACTAACATGAGAGAGCCTCAGCCGCACTCACATAAGAGGCCGTGAGATGAAAATGAGGTGCCTCGAAATGCGTGCCCACAGGCACGCAAACCGAGGAATGTATGAAAAGGAAATCGGATAAAACAGAAGTGTCGAAATGCGTGCCCATAGGCACGCAAGCCGAGACGATGATGTGACATGCGAATCGGATAAAACCGAAGTGCCTCGAAATGCGTGCCCACAGGCACGTAAACCGAGGCGATGATGAAATAGAAATCAGATAAAACCGAGGTGCCTCGAAATACGTGCCCACAGGCACGCAAACCGAGGCGATGATGAAATGGAAATCGGATAAAACCGAAGTGCCTCGAGATGCATGCACACAGGCACGCAAACCGAGGAATGTATGAAATGGCATACGGACTGCAATGATGGGCTTACGCCAACGTGAGAGAGCATCAGCCGCACTCACATAGGCTGCCGTCGGATAAAAAGAAGTGCCTCGAAATCGTGCTGCAGACACATAAACCGACGGTGATGTCTGAGCATGAAAAATACGGATCGGGCTTATACTAACATGAGAGGACCTCGGCCGCACTCACATAAGATGCCGAGAATGGAAGCGGAGTGCCTCGAAGTGCGTGCCCACGCATAACCGAGGCAATGCACTAAGGCATGAAATGACATGGAAAATGATATGCAAGCATGCAAACCAAATTCAATGACTAAATGAAGGGAAAAAAATTGAAATGGTGCGAAATGACGATCAATGCATGAAATCATCCGAAATGTGATTTTAAGTGAATGGCCTCTGCTATGCCTTGGAGACAAGTCTTTGCTACCTCTTGGCTTCAATTTGTTGCTTCTTGGCTCGGAAAACACCCCTTTCTTTGGAATGGAGGTGGGGATGGTGGAGCTTAGGGTTGATGAAGGAATTAGCTAGGAGGCTTGAAGGTTTTTGAGCTTTTGGCTATGAAAATGGAGGTTAGGGAAGATGAAGTATTGAGGTGAATTGTTCCAACCCTAGCAAAGAAGGAGTTGGACCCTTTAAATAGGCAAGAAAATGGTGTAAAATGGGAGGGAAAAGCACCCAAGCTTTCCCTCCCAAAATATCCCCCGGATGCCCGGGATATTTTGAAAAATATCCGGACAGCTGGAAAGAGGTGAAAAGCAGAAAGCTGGCCGGCCAGGTAGGTTTCTGGGAGGTGGCCGGCCGGCCACCCCACCTGGTCGGCCAGCCACTCACCCTGGCCGGCCGGCCATGTACCAAAAATGAAGGGCAAAAATTCTGGCCGACCACCATGCAATGGTGTCCTCCCATGTGTGTAGAATAAGGCCCCAAGGTCGGAAATTGGCAACTCAAGCGAGCCACAACATAGAGCTTGAAGGAGGGCTCAAAAATGAAATCCACAATTGCCGACCAAGAGTTTTAGGGTCCTCCATGTCCCCGATCACAGATATGTAGCTTTGGTTGAAGAAAATATCCCCAGGGTGTCCAACATTGGCCTGGAAGTGAGCAAAACGGGCGCCGGAGGAGCGAAACTGGTTATCTGGGATAATTGCTGGCCTCCCCCCCCCCCCAGTGAACTCCTTGGTGTTGAAACAGAGGTACTTGCCAAATTTGAACAAAAACTAATGAGAAATGAGCGCCGGCCAAACCGCAATTCAGATCCCGAAAAATGGACTGCAGTCTGAAATGGTGTTCAAGAAATAAGTGGGTATCTGCGACCCCAGTGTCCCTCGGAATGACAAAACAGAGGTTCCTGCCAAAAATCAGAGAAAACCGATGCAAAATAAATGCTCGGGGCCCAAAACACGCAGTTCGGGATCTCAAAACCCAGCAGTACCAAAGTGGCATCTGACCATGAAGTGGGCATCAGGGGCCCCAGTGTTCCTCAAAATGATAAAACAGAGGTACCAGCCAAGGACCGGAGAAATCGGAGACGATTGGGCGGTCCCGAACCGAGGCTCACGGCCGACGGTTCAAAACCGAACCGGACTCGAATGGCAAAATGGCCTCTGACCGCCGAAATGTAGCTCACGGCCACCGGGAGATAGTCTATGGGACCACTCTCTTCCCGCAGGAAAGAAAACAGAGAAAACCGAGCCTGGTTCGCAAGCCGAGACAAGGCACAAAAGAGAGTTCGGAAGTCCGGAGGCAGGGCGCACGGCCGCGACTCTGAGACTTCTGAACGAGCACAGTATGCAACATCACCGAAGCGCCAACCGTGACGTCGAGTCTTAAGGTCGGTCAAAAATGGGGTGTCTATTGCCCTCTTGATGTAACTCTAAGTCAAGAAGTGACGGAGTGAATGTCAAAGCCCGAGGCGACCCATTTTTGACAAGGCCAAGACCTAGACAATCATCACGAGATCAACAGATATATGTGTGTGTGCAGTAAAGGGGGCAAAATGCAAAATGACAGCACGGAGCTGTGTGATCGTGCAAGTGCAAAGAAGTCGTAATGAAGCAAGTATTGACAAATAGATGCAACAGTTTTAAGCGAGAATGCAAAGCAACAACTACATTTCATGCAGTTAGGAATGCGGAGAATTATTCAATTCTCGTCGCGTCTCACACGGAGAAGATACGATACCTGCGCGGTTCGTCTGGGTCGCACCAAATTTCAAATGAACCGTACATACAATATCGTGCTCAAAAGAAAGAGAAATTCAACAAGAACAATATGCTAACAACATATATTCAATGCGATTCCTATGATTCCAAGAGTTGGACACACACAGTGTCTGCGAGTGAATACATCACAATGCGAGAAAAGATAATGCGTGACAACGCATGCTCAAGCATAGAAGTACTGTTCACCAAGAAATCACGCATGACAATGCAAAACATTCATGAGAATGTAAATTATGAGCCAAATAATGCAAAACGAGCACAAATCAGGATGCCCGTTTGTTGCAACAACGAAATAGGAAACGCAAGATTTCGGCGACGGCAACTCGATCGCGGCCTCTGATTCACCTCCCGGAGAGGTCACAACATGTTTAAAAAGGATACACTCTGATTTTGACGAATAATGATGAGACACATGCCAGAAATTGCAGCTGAAGTTCCGGCGGAGCAATTCGGCGCCAGAAAGTGCACTTTTCTTAAACTTTTTCAGGTCCCGGGAACTCCGATTTTCCTCAAAATTTGCAGAGAGGTAGGGGAGGGGGTGGGGAGCATGGTCGGCCAGCCCACTGCCCTAGGAGAGGCCATCGGCCAGGGCAAAAAAGTAGAGGGGCCGGCCAGCCAGGTTAGGTGGCCGGCCGGCCACTGCCCAAAAGCAGGGGCATTTTGGTCTTTTTCGAGATTTCTATATATACACACCTCCAATGCCACCCGAAATCACTCCCAAAGTTGTGAAAACTCCTCCTCTTGCTCCCCAGACCATTTTCTCTTTCAGATCTGCATTTTATACGCGCCCTCCGGCCTTCCACACAAGTTGTTTCTGCGAAATCCTTCAGATTTAAGCACTTCGAGCCGACTAAATTTTGACTTTGGGGCTTCTCTTCTCATTTTCACCACTTGAGGTAATTTTGTCTCAATATTTGGAAAATTTTTCGGGAGTTGACTTTTGTTGACTTTTCATTTCCCGAGAGTTGACTTTTGTTGACTTTTTCCAACTTTGGCCCATTTTGCTCATTTTTGCTCCTCTTTGCAGATTTCTCGACATAGCGGGTCATTTCCCTCACGGAGGAGGTTTTCCAGGTGCCGGAGACGATTTCGACATTATGACATTGCCCCCGAGGGTTCGCCCTTTTGTTCCCGAGCGATATGCCCCCGCAGTACATAGGCTTCCACGAGCCGTCTTTCCTCATTTCACCGATTTCAACGACGGCATGGGGATCTCTTCATGAGAACCGAGCAAAGATTCTCTCCTACGATCCAGAGGTATTTTACTTTATTTCCTGTATCTTTCGTGCATTTTGTATCCTTGCCATGCTTAGACACACAGTTTAGCTTATATACAAGATTTACTTGCATCCGGAGCATGTGACTTAGCCACTTGAATTTCACGAACATACAATACATCGCTGATTGTGAGCGTATAGATTGAACACACGGCATCAATTGAACCTGAACGAAGTTGATGAACACGCATTAGTTAGAAATTAGAACACACTACCCCAAAACATTTTTGAACACGAACCCAGTTGGAAGTGAACACACAACACATAACGATTAAGAGTAGAACACATGACCCTAAACCGTTGCATTTTCCAACACGCAGCCTTGATTCGAAGTGAACACACACCTAATTGATTAAGAGTAGAACACACACCTAAACTCGACATCGAACACGCAATTCAGATTTGAAATGAACACACAAATTGATCGATTTCAATTTTGAACACGGCCCAAATACCAAACTTATCGAACACGCGGCCCAGATTCGATGTGAACACACATTTAATCGATTAAGAGTAGAACACAGACCCTAAACTCGATGCATGAACACGCAGCCCAGATTTGAAGCGAACACATGTACCCCATCGATTAAAGTAGAACACACACCCTAAACTTTGATTTTACGAACACCACGTTCAGATTTGAAGCGAACACACCTAATCGATTAAGAGTAGAACACATGACCCTAAACTCGATTCATCGAACACGCTGACCATTTGAAGTGAACACATGTTCTAATGATTAAAAGTAGAACACATGACCCTAAACTTTGATTCTTGAACACACAAATTTCAGATTTGAAGCGAACACGCGTTAATCGATTAAACGTAGAACACCTGACCCTAAACTTTGATTTTCGAACACACACGTGATTTGAAGCGAACACACGACCAATCGATTAAGAGTAGAACACCTGACCCTAAACTCGATTCATCAACACGCACCAGATTTGAAGTGAACACCAATTTAATCGATTAAAAGTAGAACACATGACCCTAAACTTTGATTTATCAACACAAATTTCAGATTTGAAGCGAACACATTTCACTTTCACTTCATTTGCACCTGACTCATTTTCACTTCATTTGCACACGGCTCATTTTCACTTCATTTGCACCCATTTTCACTTCATTTGCACACACTCATTTTCACTTCATTTGCGGGGCGCCGTGACAAGACGAGGATATGGCTCCACCCGCGAGGGAGTGGTATCTTGAGCTCCTAAGCCTTGCCCGACTTGGTTGACTTCTACAGATTGGACCATTCTCAGGGGTTATCATAATCGCCTTATCAAGAGGACATTATTTGTCGCTTTGGCGGAGAGATGATAGGACACCACCAATTCTTTCCATTTTTCTGCGATCGGGATATGACCATGACCCCATCGATTCTCGCTATGCTCACCGCCTAGACCTGGGCGGTGGACCTATTCTACGACGAGGATATGGGCCAAGGAAGGCGCTTGGATGTATCTATTGGGGCCCGCCTACCAGAGACAGAGGTACAGGAGGGTCCGATATACTTGGTTCTCTTCCCATTTCCGGCCACAGATGGAGCTCGAGTCTCCCGAGGAGGTCGAAGCAAGATACCATGGTTTCTTATGTTTCTCTTTGGCACCACTCTGTTTGCCGATAGAGGAAACATGGTCGGGTTGTATCTACTGAGTGCTCTGGTAGACCTATCACAGGTCGGTCAGTATGATTGGGGCGGCACTGGCCTGGCTACCCTTTATTGTTACATGAGCGCAGCCTGACGCTGGGACTTACTCGGCTGACTCTTGGAGAGCTTGGGAGGTACATTCTGTCCTCTTGACTTACATTTTTGCTCCTCATTACTTGTTCACTGCACACACGGCGCACTTTGCATTCTGTATTCTGCCCTTAACACTTTGTATTCATATTCCGCACTGCTTTTCTCAGCTATGGGTATATGCATATTTCCCCACATTAGCCCCGGAGATGGAGGTGGCAGGACCTCCTATGACTCCATTTTCATTGATGTTTGAGGGCGAGCACTTATCGAGGCCTCGAGAGACTCTCTTTCATTTGCGATAGTACTTCGACACTGTGAGGGCGACATAGGTATTTCAGAACTCTCAGTTCTTTTCATTTTCATCTTTGATCTGCCTTGTATTTCTTGATTTCTGATTGATTTATGCACTGGTTATCCGCAGATCACTTGGCGATAAGGCGATCTTGGCGATGATCTCGAAAATCAAGACCGAGGGTCGACTAGTTCAGATAGGTTCTGCCGAGGACGGTCGGGCTTGGTTCTCGGGGAACGCTTCAGCGTCGTGGGGGTATGATTCCCAGACCTCCTCGCCGTGCCTCCACCCACTATGCGGATCACGACAAAGCTATCTCATTGAGGAGGTCATTAGGGATATGCAGGCGAGGATGCTTTATTACATCTCATTGAGGGAACCACGCCACCTATCGCCGCATATATCCGATGCCCCTTGACGAGAGTGCGGTTCCGCCATCGAGGCCTACCGCGCGCCATCTTCGAAGTCGCGTCTGCCGCAGACATCCCCTCTTCTAGCAGGGCTGGTGCATCTAGAGGTAGAGGCAGTTCGATTCCTCCGATCCCTCCGACTCTCGATCATCCCGGATGGCCAGATATGCCGACTGAGTTGACGAGTTGGCAGTATGGGACTACTTCTCCGATCCCGATCCCGATGGAGCCTCCGATGCCTGGTCACAGATATGTCAGTGATCCTGACTCACCACCGGTATGTTCCACCATTTTTCATTCATCACGCAGTCATTTTGGCAGTTTCTTATTTATTGATGAGTTGAGCTTGTATCTGCAGCCACCTCGGGATTACATAGACCAGATGCTCGGGGTGGTGGCCTCGCTTGAGGGGATGGTCCTGCATAGAGAGGCACAGATGTCCATCATGGGCTTCCAGGTATCCTTTCATCTCTCTTTCATTCATCAGATTTCTGCTAATGCTCTGGCTTTAAACATTTTGCTGTATTGATAGACTGTGTAGAACACATCTGGCACACACCTCACTCACATATTGTACTTGCACCTGCTTTTTATGTTTGAACTGATGTATTGCATTTTTCATTTTCAGATGCCTCCCGTATATGCTCCGACACGAGGCGGGCCACCCGGGCCTTCTCAGAGAGGTCGAGGTGTTAGACCTACTCGAGGTACTGGGCCGCGAGGAGCTGGGCCATCCAGGCCTTACCGAGGAGCTCGAGGAACTGGGTCGTCTCGCAGACGTAGGGCACCCATTGTCGAGGATGAGGAGGAGGAGGTCGCAGACCGTGTGTCAGAGACATCTCCTGGGGAGGGGGGCTCCGGTCTTGGTTCCGGGAGCGGAGACAAGCCCGAGGGGGATCCGGACGATGACAGCTCTGATCCGGATGGTGATGATGATGCAGAGATTATCCCGCAGAAGAGGATGAGAGGACCTCCGCCTTCCCGTTCCCGAGGATATTGATGCCATTTCTTGCTTTATTTTACCTTTTTAGCTAGTAGTTTGTAGCACTTTGCACATTGTTAGGCAGTTTTATTTTCTGTCAAACTTGTACCTTTATTTGTTGTAAAACATGATGGAATGAAACAGCTTTTGAAAAGATGTTGTATTTGAAATTCTCAGCATTGCATCGCATCATTTTGCACAAAAATGGAATCGAATGAAAATGTGCCTCATGTATTCACCGGGTCAGGTAATGAACCGACGCGACAAATCAAAACAAACCGACCCGCTAAGAAATAACAGAATCTTAGCCAGTTTACAACTCGATAAGCAAAGTACAATATTGTTAACGACTCAATAAACAAGACTTTAACAAAATTGTGTAACCAAAGGGTAACAACTCAAAACATAAAATGCGACAGCTCGACAAACTTACAACTCGATAAACAAAACAACAACTCGATAAGCAAAGATACAACAAAATGTATTTCAGACAGACGATCTGGATGATGGAACGTATCTGAAACTGATAAAGATGAAGGCCTTCGACATTCCCGATGCATGAAAGTGCCTCAAACTTCCTTCCGGAGGGTGAAACAGGACCAACGCGTGGCCGAAAGCATTTTGTATCTGGAAAACAGAGGGTGGCCGGCCTACTAGAATAGGTGGCCGGCCGGCCACCCCTCCCGTGACCTCCAAAATTTTGACAAGTTTCCCTTGAATAGTGTTTTAGCCTCCTATAAAAGCCCCAATCTTGGAACTTATTCATTTCATCACCTTTCCTTGCAAAAATGGAGGCATTTCTCACAGAAAATCTCACATCTTGGATTTCTTCTTTAGATGGCTCGGAGAAGTTGAACTTCCGGGGTTTTGGCTTGAATGCACTATTTACGCTAAGCCGGACTCCACTGCATCTTCCTTTCCTCTCTGCTGCGGCAAGGTTTTGGAACCCGGTAACGCATGTCTTTAGCTTTGGCGGGCAAGAGGTATGTCCTACTTTTGAAGATTTTCAAGCCTTGATGGAGTCTGAACGCTCAGAAGAGATCTTGCCTCAGTCTCGTTTTGGCCATGCCCAAGCTTTAGGGCGGATGTGCGGTCTCGACGCGCATAATGCTCGATCTCTGATTGGTAATGGGATGTTGGATATCCCGAGTTTGATTTACCGATTCTCCAATGCTGGTGATCGCAACGACCACCATTGGCAAGGTTTCCGACAACATGCCCTTTGCTTGTGCATGCTATCTCATTTTCTGTTTGCCTCGCCCGGAGGATAACATCCGCTGATCGAAGTCGCTCAAGGCTTGAGGAAGGAAAGAGTTGTATCGCCATGACTTTGGCCGAGACATCGATGGGTCTAGATGCCTTCTACCGCTAAGAGACAGCCAGTTTATGGGAGTCCACCATCGCTATGGTAATGTTTCCCACCCTACCTCACATATATATTTGCTCACATGACTCGCCTCGGCCCGGTTTTCTCACAAAACCCTCATCTTACTTTTCTCTCATCGCACATCTCTATTCTTTATTCTCTCATTTTTCATCCCTCCCGGATATGGTTGATGGATAAATTGCAAGTTGTGGACTCTTGCCTCGCTTACTCAAATTTCTTTTCGACAACGCCGTTGACGCCCTTGATGAGGGATGGTGGTTTGAATGGATGTGCAACTTGTCGGCTGAACGCATTGCTTGGCGCTGTCCTTGGCTTAACCTTCCGGCGATGAGTTATAGCATGTTTCAGGATACTGGGATCCGGCTGGTTGGCTTGACTCAATGCGTATTTTATTTCCCGTTCCGCATTCTGCGTCAGTTTGGCCATGATCAAACTTGCCCTCCGGAGGGGATTGAGTATCCGGCTACTTTCCTGGTTCGAGGTGCACACCTTGCTCGACATACTACAGCCTGGAGGACCAGAGAGCTCCTATCCCCCGCCCCTACCTTCAGTTGCACTTTATCTGATGAGTGCTGGGATTGGCTCAACGAAGAAGCACAGGTTGGGCCTAGGCTGGCATCAGAGGCTTCAACTAGCTCTTGAAGGGGGCGCAGGGACACCTGACTTGACTATGCCCCAGATTTATTGTTTTATTAGTACTTTCAAGTTTTCTTTATGAGTGTAATAAAAAGCAACTTCAATTGTATGCAAGAGCAAAAGAACTCTGTTTTGAAATCAATGAAATTGAAGGTTGTGGTACTGAAAATTCTCCGCTTTGGTCCAAAAATGGTCTTAGTTGTGAAAAGATTAATTTGAACAAAGTCAACTTTCAATAACACTTTTCAAAACTATTTTCGATATGGATCAGAACTGGATACACCTGAGATCTGTCACTGAGATGCACAACTCCGAATCCTAGCAACTGGAAAGTTGCCCCTAGTTTGAAAAGTGCCTGGGCAATTCATAGCAACGAAAAGTTGCCCCTAGTCTGGATAGCACTGTACCGGAGATCACAATAAATGCTGATGAATAGAGATAGCTGAGGTGATCAGAATGGACAAAGTTGATCGGGGAAAAGATTGTGACTGAACTTCAAGATGAAGTCGCCACGATCCCAAAGATGGGAATCAAGTCTTACATAGTTCAGTAGGTTCGCCGGTGTTTTTGCTCTCCTTTTGCGCTCTAACTTTTGCCAAGGCCGCCTTTATGGTTTTCAACCTTATGAGCTCGCTTTTATAATTTTCAAATTTTCTATGCTCAATTTTGCCTAGGTCGCCTTTTCGGTTTTCGCCCAGCGAGCCTCGAGGTAGTATTTCTTCAACTTGTCCATGTTGATCGGTTGGGAAAACTCCAAGCCATCTAGATCCATCGTAACCACGGCTCCACGACTGGATAGACTTGATAATGTAAGGACCAGTCCAATTGGGTCTGAACTTGCCCCTTGGGTCGTGGATGGGAGCTCGGTTGTCCTTGAGTACTAAATCTCCTTCTTTCAAGTTCCTGGACTTAACCTTCTTATTAAAAGCCCGGGCGATTCTGCGTTGATAACCTTGGACGTGGTATAGTGCTTTCAGCCTTCTTTCATCAAAGAGCATAAGTTCCTCGAACCTACTCTGCTGCCAATCTGCTTCAGTTATCTGACACTCAGCCAATACTCGTAGAGACGGAACCTCAACCTCAATGGGTAGAACGGCTTCCATCCCATAGACCAATGAGTACGGAGTCGCCCCAATAGAAGTTCTGATCGAAGTCCTGTAGCCCCACAGAGCAAACGGCAACTTATCTGGCCAGTCTCGATAGGTTTCCACCATCTTCTGTAGTATGCGCTTGATATTCTTGTTGGCGGCCTCAACTGCTCCGTTGGTTTGCGGCCGGTAAGTAGACGACTTATGAAAAGCCACATTGTATTTCTCCAACAAATCAATCACCTCCTTCTTGAAGTGGGAACCATTGTTTGAAACAATCTCATTTGGGACTCCGTAGCGACAGATGATGTTGTTTCTGATGAATTTTGCAACGTGTGAAGCTTTCAACACTGCGTAAGATTGGGCCTCAACCCACTTTGTGAAATAATCTATCGCTACCAAGATGAACTCATGCCCATTCGACCCTTTTGGCGTGATGTACCGATCACATCAATTCCCTGCATGTAAAACGGCCATGGCGAAGCCATGTTGTATAGCTTTGACGGTGGGATGTTCATGCGATTTGCATGAATTTGACACTTATGGCATCGCCGGACGAAGCCAATACAATCCTCCTCCATGGTGGACCAATAATAACCCCGCTAAGGATCTTCCGCGCCAACATTACCCCATTCACGTGTGCACCACATTCACCCCGTGGATGGCTTCCATCGACGCTTGACTCTTCAAAGATCAACACACGCTTTATACATTCCCAGATGACCCTTCTATACGGTTTACTCCGCAGATGATGAACGAACGCCAACCTTCTTATTGCCCTTTTGTCTTTGGCATTTACCTGGCGGTATGTTTCGCTCCAAGAAGTTCCAGATGTCGTAATACCAAGGGTGTTCGTCCTGAGCTTCATCTATGGCTGCAATCGACTCATAGGCAGGTGCAAATTTCTGGTCAATAATGACTGGACGCATTCGGACTCCACACGGGATGTCTATCATGGATGATAGAGTTGCTAAAGCGTCTGCGAACTTGTTGTTCTCTCTTAGTAGATGAGTAAAACTTAACTTCTCAAACCGAGGAATTAGCAAATCCAAGGTCTGGTGATATATCATCATCTTTTCCTCTTTCACTTTCCAATCTCCTTTAGCTTGAGACACAACAAGGTTCGAGTCCCCGATGACGTCCAGCCGTCTTGCCCCTAATTCCGTATCGCTTCCAAACCAAAGAATGCACGCCGTGATTCTGCTTCATTATTTGAGACTTTGAACCGGAGTTTGAAGGCTAGAGGGATACGGGAATTGTCGGGTGCTATCAGCAACACTCCTATCCCATACCCATGCTGATTTGACGCTCCGTCAAAGTACATTGTCCAAGTTTCCTCGTCGATGTGCAGAATTGCTTCATCTGGGAATAGATACTCAACTGCTTCATCCCCCTCAACCGGGTGGTCGGCAAGGAACTCTGCCACTGCTCTTCCTTTCACTGACTTGCGCGTCACATATGTGAGATCAAATTCGGAGAGCAACAGCAACCAACGAGCTAGCCTACCCGTAAGCGCTGGTTTCTCGAAAAGATATTTGACGGGATCAAGTCGCGAAACCAACATTACAGAGTGAGCTAACAAGTAGTGCCGCAGCTTCCTGGTAGCCCATACCAGAGCTAAGCAAGCCTTTTCCAGTGGCGTATACCGGGTCTCATATTCCAGCATCTTCTTGCTCAAATAGTAGATGGCTCTTTCCACCTTATCTTCTGATTCTTGCGCAAGCATGCAAAATTTCATCGTGGTCTCATTCTTGACAAATACAAAATCAACGGTTTCCCTGGTTCTGCTGGTGATAAAACGGGTGGGTTCTGTAGATATTCTTTAATCTGTTCAAATGCAGCTTGACATCGGCCGTCCCACTGGAACTTCTTTCCTTTCTTAAGGAGGCCAAAAAGTGGTTCACAAGTCAAGGTTAGTTTTGAAATAAACCGTCTTATGAATTGCACTTTACCCAGAAAGCCTCGCACCTCTTTTTCAGTCCTTGGTGGTGGCATTTCTAGGATGGCCTTGATTTTGGAAGGGTCGACTTCGATGCCCCTTTGTGTAATCAGAAACCCCAGCATTTTTCCCGCTGTAACACCAAACGTACATTTCTGAGGGTTTAGCCGCAACCGGAATTCCCTGATCCTTTGGAAAAACTTGTGTAAGGCGGTGTAGTGGCCGTCTCTTTCTTTGGACTTGACAATCATGTCGTCCACGTACACCTCAACCTCTTTGTGGATCATATCATGTAGTATTGTGGTCGCGGCTCGTTGATAAGTAGCCCCAGCGTTCTTTAACCCAAACGGTATTACCGTGTGATATGTTCCCCACGGGGTGGTGAATGCAGTCTTTTCCCTGTCCTCTGGCGCCATCACTATTTGGTTGTATCCTGAGAAGCCATCCATGAATGAGAGCAATGCATGCCCTGCCGTGAAGTCCACTAACTCATCAATGTGTGGCAAGGGAAAGTCGTCCTTCGGACTAGCTCTGTTCAAATCCCTAAAGTCTACACACACCCGAATCCTGCCATCTTTCTTTGGCACCGGAACAATGTTGGCCAACCAAGTCGGATATTCAGATACTAGCAGGAAGCCTGCGTCAATTTGCTTGGTGACCTCTTCCTTAATCTTGAGAGCCCAATCCGGGCGGATCCTTCTGAGCTTCTGCTTGACAGGTCGGGCCTCGGGATCAAGGGGGATCCGATGCTGTACAATCTCAGGATCGATTCCAGGCATGTCTTCGTAGGACCACGCGAAAACATCTTTGAAATCTTTTAATAAAGCGACTAAGCGCTCGCGTTCCTCCGAAGACAACGTGGACCCGATCTGGACCAGCCGCGGGTCCTCCTCAGTACCAATGTTCACAAAAATGATTTCATCCATTAATGGCTTAACAAATCTCTCTTGCTCTTGCTCAATTAGACGTTGTAAAACCGGAGGGACTTCGTCCTCGTCGTTTTGATCAAAATTTTGAAAGTCCGAATTAATGCAATAAATTAGGGGCACAGAAAAGTACTCGGAAACCACATTCACCTCATTCTCATTAAGTTCATCCAAATCGTCCAATTCATCGGTTACAACAGACTCAAATGAAAAGGAAAAAACGACTGGGACGGAATTTGTGGCATCTGGGTTGACACCCAGAGTACCAGACTCGGACTTCGGTCAGTGGAATCGATTCGACTCACAGGACTCGGTGGAATCGATTAGGCTCACTACGACC
The DNA here is from genome assembly GCA_025200525.1 of Camellia lanceoleosa. NCBI lineage: Eukaryota > Viridiplantae > Streptophyta > Magnoliopsida > Ericales > Theaceae > Camellia > Camellia lanceoleosa. The sequence continues at coordinate 157,060,724 of CM045758.1, forward strand.
GGAAGCTGGCGGATAAGAATCCTCCTCGTCTTGCCAAGTGAGAGAGGTCGCGATTGATGCATCCAAGATAGGCTGGTTGGCTCATGACCGTTTCATCCCCAATCATGGAAACCATGAAGTTATTCCCCAAGCAATCTTGGTCGTCGGAGGATCGAGAGAGAGACATGCTGCTACCCCCATTTCCAATTCGTGCCCTCGAGAATCCTCGCCTTATTCGCTCGGCCTCGGTTGTTGGAGTGCATGCGCTCTCTGCAACGTCATCCCGGATAGTTGCAGTCGAAGAAGATTTGAAACTGCACGCGCTTCCTCTCGCGTTGAACCATGGTTCAGGAAGCGCAAAATGGAAAGTCTTCCCCTCGGACAAAGCGTCCGTGGTACCAGATGGGCACGTGCATTAGATCAAAAGGCTTCGCTCTGGCTCTGCCGGCCATTTCCTTTCCTTTCCTCGCCCAGTCTTCTTTGGTGGGCAGATAACCCAATCCAAAGGTATGTGGATTGTGTGGCACTTCGGCCAACGCTGCGACTCCTTTCCTGCCGCTTCTTCCCAATCCCATCCCGGGGATATGTTGTAGCTTGTTCATGAGGTAGACGGCTTGAGCGCTGACATACACACCCTCATTCACAGCCATAATGTTTTGCACCACCCGGGCCTCAGCCAAAGTAAATCCTGATATGAACATGTCTTCCATGCCGTGTTCGATCTCCAGGACTGGCGTAGATACCTCCGGAGGAGGATGGATTGATGAATTCCCAAAAATAATGGCTACTCCCTTTCCATAGGGGTATTTCACCATTTGATGTAGAGTAGATGAGACAGCCTTCACCTGATGCAACTGGGTCGCCTAAAAGCATGTTAAAAGATCACGAGGGACCTCCAAGACATGAAAATCTACCTCGTGTTGTCCAGGCCCAATCTTGGTTTGGATTTTTACTGTTCCCAGGACATCCCTACTTTTATTGTCATAGGCTCTGATCACTTGAGTAGTCGGTGTGAAGTCATGACTTTAACCCAATTGCATACGCCCGTTCGGCGAGGCGAGACATTAATAGCGGACGGTATCAACAAGTACTACGGAATCCATTTGTCCTGCATTCTATAGAGATGTAGAGGTGCTGTATGATCTCGCCCTAGGCGGCGATTCTTATCGAAAAGGTCAATGCCGGAACTTCCTCCGGAAAGACTAGCCCAACTAGTTGTTACGGCGTAGTTTCGATAGAGAGTTTGGCTCTGTCCATAGCAAAGAGGACTGACACTGCACCCTTGAAGCCATAAGCGATCCCAGATGGAGATGTCTGCTTGTATTTTCTTTACTTGCTTGATCTGACCTCTTCTTCAACTTGCTTCTCCCTCTGCTTCTCCGCTTCTTTATCTTTCCCTGATGCCTCGGGTTGATCAAGGTGTGGGGGCTTGAAATACCGCCCACTTCTAGTCATATGGTCCACCTCTTCGAGGTACCAGGTGCTGTCTGGTTGGCCACCTGCCCAATCTTCGTCTGTGTGGGCGAGATACAAGTCGTCATCTTCCCACCACATTCCATTAGCATCTAGCAGGCACCTGTCTGGTTCCGGCTTGTTTGCGCTCTCAGCATTTTCCTCCCACATGCTCACAGCATGTTCAGTTTTTGTGCTCACAGCATTCTCAACCTCCTCATGGTTCTTCGCTTTTCGGATCCTCTCAGAATCCCATTTCTTTTCTTGTTCCTCTAGTGTCAATTGTTCGGTTTTCAAAATGTCTTGCTCCTGAGCGAAATTCTTCGTACCGGCGCTCTCCGGCAATTCAATCTGACCCTCGGCCCTTCCGGCCACAAATGGTACAATATCTGGTTGATCATCCAACCACCCGACGACTTCTGCTGACTCCTCGTATTCGAACCAGTTAATTGATGCGTCCCCTGATTCTTGGTCATTGAAAAACTGGAGGTTGGCGAAGTCCTCTTCCATTGTTGTCAGATCATCCCCCGCTGATTCAAGTTTGTCCCCCCGGATCATATACAATTCAGCCTCTTCCGGCGACTCCACACTCAGCTTAGGCTGGCTCATTGACAAGATATATCCACTCGGATCATAAGCTCTGCCAGCTAAATTCTCAGACTGCTCCACCCCAGACTCAACAGTTTTGCTCTCCCCGGAAGCCTGCCCCGTTCCATCTTCGGTGGTCACCACCTTTGGCTCAGGTTGGGTTATGGAGGTGTCCATCATGCACAAGTCAGTGCTATCAGGAAGGATCACCTCCGGCTTGGGTAAATGGGAGGGAGTAATGTAGATACTAGGGTCGTAAGACACGTCCCCAGTTTGGATGAGATTAATTCTTTTCGGTGGATCTTGGTTATGTCTTTGGGAGTGGGTTGGTTGTAACGTTGGGTCGCCGGGAGGTAGAATGATGTTTTTGTCAATGAGGTCTTGAATTTCATGGCCTTGACTGTAACATTGGCTCGGTATCATGACCATCTTCTTTGGTGGTATTTGCAATATTTGGCTGGGTTGTGGGAAGGGGGGAGTGGATTTGGAGGGGGCCTCGGTTCCAAGGGTTTCAAATGCCCCTTTCTGACTAGAACCCCGAGGACTTTGGTCAAAGGCATATGTAGTGGAGAGAAGGTTCGTTGACCCCTGGGTTGGTATCTTGAAGCATGGTTACTGCTCCCAGATGCATCAGAAAAAGGTGTGGCCGCTGTGGGCCTTGGTTGGGGAGGGGGATTGGTGGTGACCATTCCGACCTCTGAAGTTCTTGCATTGGTAGAGCCACTCGGGCCCGCATTGTTGTTTCGGTTAAATGTCCGCCGGGGCTGCTCCCGATCTTGGTCAATCAACCCTTGCTTCATAGCATCCTCAATTTGCACCCCCATATCATGTAAATCTGCGAAGGTGGGGGAAGGGAACTACAATCATTTTCTGCATAAGCCTTGGTTGGAGATTGCGCACGATCATCCGTATTTGATCTTTATCAGTTGGCCTCAAGGTCATCATCGATGCCTTGGCTCTCCACCGAGTAACAAAATCAGAGAAGGACTCTTTCTGTTCCTACCTTGTTGTCTCGAGATCACGTGTTGTAATCTCGATCTGAGTATTATATGAATATTGTGCAACGAAGGCTTGACCATCTCATCCCGCCTCTTGACATCATTATCCAACTTTGCATACCGGTTGGCGGCCACTCTGACAGGTTGCCAAACAAGCGAGTTTCAGAGTCTGGTTAAGCCCATTGGCCTCAAGATATCCGAAAATACCGCAGATGAACCATGGGGTCTCAGATCCATCAAAGCGATCGATCTGGGGCATCTTAAATCTGTCCAACAATGTTACGGCCACATCAGTGTAGCCGTCCTCAATATCTGGGATGGCCTTCACCCCCAGTGATTTCTTGGACAGCTTTTCCAACTTGCTCAATTTCAGGGCTGACTGGTCCACCTCGTACTCAAATGGAGAATCGGGGTGATTGGGTGTGATACTTTTGGACGATTCTTGGCGAAGCGGGCGGAGCCCGTTGGAAGACCGTGTCCTCTTGGGTGTTTAGGAAGTTTGGCGAGGCGTTCGTGGATTTGGGAGGGTATTCGGTGTTCAGGTATTCAGGGATTTGGAGGAGCATTCTGGCCAGCAGATATCTGCTCAAGTAATGGGGCCGAGTGGAGGAGAAACTGATCGCCCTAGTGGAGGAGGACTGGTGTGAAGCGGATCTGGCGTTCTATTGTAATCAGTGATCGGCTCGCATTTGTTGGGCCATGACTTGTTGTTTAGAAAATTCCGCCTGGCGGATAGCATCATCTTGCATTTGCTTCATGCTTTCATTCATCTGGCGCATCATGGCCTCCATTGTTGGATTCTGTTGTTCCATCGAATAAGGCAAGTGTATATCTATAGCGTAAACAGAATCTCAACCCGGTATCGACACTAGAGTAGACTGCTGTTCCGGTGATCCGTGCTCTGACACACTGTGCCTTCTTGGCCTTCTTCTGGTGACTGGGGGTAAAGAGTAGAACACTGGATGTCCGTCAACTAGATCCTCGGATCGGTTGAGTCGGCGACCTCGCGTCCAAAGTGCTTGGGGAGTATCGACTGGTTCGGAAGCAATCGTGCTACAAACTGCCCTAGCAAAAAGATAAATAAAGCGAAAAAGAAATAAATAACCAGAAATAAAACGGGCAGCATAACGGCTTAAATTGAATACACCACACACAGTCGGGTATACAACAACACACAGTTGGTAAGCTGGCTATACACTGTCCTCAAATACTGGTCAATATCCCTGTATCACTGTTCCCCAAAACTGAATCGGATATCCGCAGACGACTGATTCACAGATACTGGCATGATGCCCGCAGTTCGATATCAAACCGATAAACGATGCGTGGGCTGATGCCCAAACTCAACTGATACATACATTCTCTGTGGAGACGCACTCCAACAAGCACATAACAGATAAGTGAGAGCCAAACACCCCTATGTTGGGGTAGGGTTTCCCTGTCCTATTTCGTCAGGAACTAGGGTTTCACTACGCACACAGCGGCTTCAAACAACCTATAAACGGGTAAGCAACCTGTCCTAGTTTGGAATGGTCACTATGGATCCGAATATGCACTAGGTCGAATGGTCAAAAAGGGTGCCGGTAAAACCAGGTTTGTGTTCCCATCTTTGGCGAGAGCAGAATCGACCTTATGGACATGCCTTGACAAGACAAGCCTCCCACAAACCGCCAGAATAGCAGATGGCAAACACGGTGTCCTAGCGCACCAATGCAAATGCAATGCAAAGAAACACACAAGTGTAGTTAAAACCAGATATCATGAGTTCGAGTTAAGTTCTCTAAATCCCTAGTCGCGAAGCGTAACAAGCCGTGAGGACCTCGCTTCTGATTCGGACTCGATTTTGTCGCGATTCAAATCTTGAACCAAAGAGTCCAAATCGGCAAATCGTTTTGAAGGAAAAGCAATTTTTTGAAAGAAGTGCCAAACATGGATTGCTTTGCGGATATGTAGTCGCTACCTAAATATTTTTTTAAATGGGAAATTTAGGAAACCCTAACTCGGTGCCGAAGGCCACGTGTCCGTCATCACCAAAGTTGGCTCAGGAACTTGGGTACGATTGGGGAAGGTCACATCGTGAGCACCCCCGCTCGCCCGGTCAAAGACCGGCCTCTACTAACCATGATATCTGTTTTTGAAAATTTTGTGAGTCCTTATTCGGGCTATTAGCCTAGGTTACTATGTGATGCTCATGACAAACAAGTATAGATCGGGTCTGAATTGGAACAAAACAGTTCATGTTTGTTTGTTTGAAAATGGTGTGATGGTGCTACCCGGAGGTAGGCTAAAATGCGGATTTGCCACCCTCAGGTGGGCTTAGAAAACAGGATTTTGCCACTATCTAGTGGGCTTAAAACAAGCATTTGATGAATTGTCCCAATCCAAATAACTCAACCTCCACCCACAAGCATTCAAGGCAGTTATATCATATAAGCACATAGCCTCATGGTAAGCATGCTATTCATGGCAACACTCACACGCATGCAAGGATGCTAAAGCATAAAACTCACCGAGTACTCCAAGCCAAAACAAAAGCTGATTAGAAATCATGCATGATCCTAAGCATACTGAAATGTCCAATGCAACACATGCAAAATGCAACTATTGCAGGCTCGGCTACTCTAAACATGGTATATGAGATGCTACAGTTAGCATGTATTCAACTTGGAATTGAAATACAAATGCAGTTTGTATGATGCGCCGAGCCCGGTGCGTGCAAAACAGATGAATGATGCAAACATGCTGTCATACTGTATGCTAATTGAAATATGCCCTATATCTAACCATTGTAAGCGGATAAATAAAAGGGAGAAAGAAATGGGGGTTGGAAGACATACATCACACTCACACACCCTTAATACAACATTGCCCTCGCGCAGAGGGTCCGAATAAATATACAGTCCCGAATAAAAGAATATTACAGATTTCTAATTAATTAATAAATAATTACAAAAAAGAGTAACACTGGCATGCAAGCCAGGGCCCCTTTGCTATCTTTCCGGATGATGAAATGATGCATGCGGATGCCTTTTGCTGAAATCCACGCGGTGCCCCGATTAGCCTCTATTTGCATTTTTCTTGAAATGCGTGCCGAGTTTCGAAAGGTTGCTGATTCTTCATTTTGCTGCAACAGAGAGCAGGAAAGGGGCATAGCAATTTATTTCACAAATATATGCATGCCTCGATCCTCGTGCCACCAATCACGCATCTCGATGCATGATGGCCGAGGAATCGGATTGCACAACTCAATATAGGATGAATGTATATGAATGCTACAATAAAACCTAACTCCATCATGGGTAATCCGGAGTGTTGGTGACTTGGGAATTGAGACCCGTTCCGTCACTTCGGATGCAAGCGTGCCTCGTTTCCGTGCGGGCTAACTCCTATCGAACACGATGCGATATGCATGATATGCATGAATGCAACTAAAATATATCCTAACATGCACAATGCTATGTAAATGAGACACCTCGAAATCGTGCCTGCACGCATAAACCGAGATGATAGCATAAAAACATGGAATGACATGAAAAATGATGTACAATGGGACTAAAATGAGATACCTCGAAATCGTGCCCAGACGCATAACCGAGGCGGTGACATACGAGCATGAAATGGCATCTGAGAATGCAAATTGGACTTACACTAACATGAGAGAGCCTCGGCACTCACATAAGAGTGAGATGAAAATGAGGTGCCTCGAAATGCGTGCCCACGGGCACGCAAACCGAGGAATGTATGGAAAGGAAATCGGATAAAACCGAAGTGTCTCGAAATGCGTGCCCATAGGCACGCAAGCCGAGACGATGATGTGACATGCGAATCGGATAAAACCGAAGTGCCTCGAAATGCGTGCCCACAGGCACGCAAACCGAGGCGATGATGAAATAGAAATCGGATAAAACCGAGGTGCCTCGAAATACGTGCCCACAGGCACGCAAACCGAGGCGATGATGAAATGGAAATCGGATAAAACTGAAGTGCCTCGAAATGCGTGCACACAGGCACGCAAACCGAGGAATGTATGAAATGGCATACGGACTGCAATGATGGGCTTACGCCAACGTGAGAGAGCCTCAGCCGCACTCACATAGGCTGCCGTCGGATAAAAAGAAGTGCCTCGAAATGCGTGCACACGGGCACGCAAACCGAGGCGGTGATGTACAGGCATGAAAAATGCAGATCGGGCTTATACTAACATGAGAGGACCTCAGCCGCACTCACATAAGATGCCGACGAATGGAAACGGAGTGCCTCAGTCGTGCCCGCGCACTAAACCGAGGCAATGCACTAAGGCATGAAATGACATGGAAAATGATATGCAAGCATGCAAACCAAATTCAGCAGCTAAATGAAGGGAAAAACAGCCCCGAAATGGTACGAAATGACAGTCAATGCATGAAATCATCCCGAAATGTGATTTTAAGTACCCGAAATGGCCTACGGCTATGCCTTGGAGACAAGTCTTTTGCTACCTCTTGGCTTCAATTTGTTGCTTCTTGGCCTCTGGAAAACACCCCTTTGCTGCTGGAATGGAGGTGGGGATGGTGGAGCTTAGGGTTGATGAAGGAATTAGCTAGGAGGCTTGAAGGTTTTTGAGCTTTTGGCTATGAAAATGGAGGTTAGGGAAGATGAAGTATTGAGGTGAATTGTTCCAACCCTAGCAAAGAAGGAGTTGGACCCTTTAAATAGGCAAGAAAATGGTGTAAAAGGGGAGGGAAAAGCACCCAAGCTTTCCCTCCCAAAATATCCTCGGATGCTGGATATTTTGAAAATATCAGACAATTTGGAAAGAGGTGAAAGTAGTCGGCCGGGGCCAGAGGTTCTGGGAGGTGGCCGGCCGGCCACCCCACCTGGTCGGCCAGCCACTCACCCTGGCCGGCCGGCCATGTACCAAAAATGAAGGGCAAAAATTCTGGCCGACCACCATGCAATGGTGTCCTCCCATGTGTGTAGAATAAGGCCCCAAGGTCGGAAATTGGCAACACTGAAGCAGGAGCCACAACATAGAGCTTGAAGGAGGGGCTCAAAAATGAAATCCACAATTGCTGGCCGACCAGTAGTTTTTAGGGTCCTCCCATGTCCCCTGATCACAGATATGTAGCTTTGGTTGGAAGAAAATATCCCCAGGGTGTTCAACATTGGCCCGGAAGTGAGCAAAACGGGCGCCGGAGGAGCGAAACTGGTTATCTGGGATAATTGCTGGCCTCCCACCCCCCAGTGATCTCCTTGGTGTTGAAACAGAGGTACCTGCCAAATTTGAACAAAAACTAATGAGAAATGAACGCTCGGGGCCAAAACCGGGCAATTCAGGATCCCGAAAATGGGCTGCAGGTGCCGGAAATGGTGTTCAGCAGTGAAGTGGGTATCTGTGACCCCAGTGTCCCTCGGAATGATAAAACAGAGGTTCCTGCCAAAAATCAGAGAAAACCGATGCAAAATGAAAGCTCGGGGCCCAAAACACGCAGTTCGGGATCTCGAAAACCGGCTGCAGGCACCGAAAGTGGCATACGGCCATGAAGTGGGCATCAGGGGCCCCAGTGTTCCTCAAAATGATAAAACAGAGGTACCAGCCAAGAACCGGAGAAATCGGAGACGGTTGGGCGGTCCCGAACCGAGGCTCACGGCCTGACGGCGGTCCAAACCGGAACCGGACTCGAAATGGGCAAAATAGCCTCTGCTTGCTTACGCGAAATAGCTCACGGCCACCGGGAGATAGTCTACGGGACCACTCTCTTCCCGCAGGAAAGAAAACAGAGAAAACCGAGCCTGGTTCGCAAACCGAGACAAGGCACAAAAGAGAGTTCGGAAGTCCGGAGGCAGGGCGCACGGCGGCGACTCTGAGACTTCTGAACAAGCACAGTATGCAACATCACCGAGCGCTCAACCGGTGACGTCTGAGTCTTAAGGTCGGTCAAAAATGGGGTGTCTACAGGTAGATAGAGTGCCTTTCCGGCAAGTGCGTTGACGATGAGGAGGGAGACAGAACACTCGACTCAACTGTGCCCCTAGTTCATCACTTCAACCATTTTTTGTTTTGTAAAACGGTTTTGATCAAAAATGAGAGTCGGATTGACACACTTGTTCGATTTTTGATTTGAAAATCATGCAAGTCAGGCTGTGAGCACTGAAAATTTTCCTTTTTGGGTCCAAACATGGTCCAATTTTGGAAAATAGTTTTCGAGAAAATAAGTCAACCTCAGTAAAAATTTTCAAAAACTATTTTTGCAAACAATCAATGCTCAACGAGCACGAAACTTACCCTCGGGATGCGCAACCTCGGATTGGGGACAATGGAAAATTGCCCCTGGCTTAAAGGAGGATAAGGCAACGGAAAGTTGCCCCTGGTTTGGACGGCATCTCAGTGCAACTTATGGCACTGTATGGCAACGGAAAGTTGCCCCTTGTTTGGATGATGCCGCGGCATGCTGTAAGCTAGTCCTCGTTGATGACGATTGGACCCTCGGACGCGGAGGAGACGAAGACGGTATGAATCAATATATGGACACAATCACCTGGAAGGTGTTGGTGGTTGGATTTCAAGAGGAAGTTGATCACGTAGTTCCAGCCACTGTAACCAAGACATCGGATTCGGAGGAGGCACAGGTGATCAAAACCATGACATGGACTGAGATGCTATGGAAGCGTTGGGGGCTAGACTTCAGGATGAAGTTGCCTACGTATCCCAAACATGGGAATCAAGCCTTACGTAGTTCCGGTTAAGGTACACTCGGGTATTTTAACCTTCACTGTTTAGGCTCTAACTTTTGCCAAGGCGCCTGTTGCAGGTTTTCGACCTTGCGAGCTATGTTTTTCTTTTCTTTTTTTTTTATTCTTTTCTTTTTCATTTTCATTTCATTTTTTTTATTTCTTTTGCTATTTTTTGTTCTTTTTTTATCTTTTTTTGCTTCATTTTTTGTCTCTTTTTTTTCTTTTTTTCTTTGCTCTAACTTTTGCCTGGGTCGCCCTTCCGGGTTTTCGGCCCAACGAGCCTCTCAAAGGGTAAAAGTGTAGCAAGCCCATGCCAAATGGTTTTGAGATTGAAGCCTCTCTGTATCTAGGAGAGTGACGGTTGTGTTGATTTGCAGAAAAGTCCATCACGGTTGCTTCACGAGCCTTGCCTGGTGGGATCTGATCTTCTTGATCTGACTTTGGTGCCTCTTGCTCGAGGGCTGCTTCAAATCTAGCCACATGGGTCTTTCATGGCAGTTGGCTGTTGAATGTTATGATCGGATTCCAAGTTCGAAACAGATAGGTTGAATCTTGAGGCTGAGAGTGATCCTAGACTGCACAATCTCAAGAGCGATTCCACAAAGGTCTTCACAAAGCTGCGCAAGACATTTTGTTTTTGAAAGTTTTTAAGAAAGCGACAAATCACTCGTGCTGAAGATAGTGTGGAACCAGTCCGGATCGAACTAGGATCCTTCTTAGTACTCATGCCGACAAGCATGATTTCATTCATTAAAAGCTTAGCATGCCTCTCTTTCTCTCAAAATGATCAAAATTTTGCAAAACCCGAGGAATTCCTTCCTCTTCGTTTTTATCACCGTAGTGTTCGAAAAGGGTTTTTATGAAAAGCTTAGGTCATTACAACGATGTTTAAGGCACAAGAGAGTAGGTGGTATGTATTGTCGTTCCATTCACATCCTCTGGCACAACTAGTTGAAACAACAACAAGTGCGGAAACGTGATAGCCGCAGCTGTTTCATTCAGATTCTCTGATTGCGACTGGCTCCTCAATCGAGACAGATTCAAAAGGAAAAACAAAAGGATAATTACAAAACGGCGTTCGAGGCAACAACCCCAGAATCACCTGACATTCTATACAAAGGGGACTGACTCGCTACAACAAGACAGACCCATAAGCAAAAGGACTGACTCAAGACAATGAGACAGACTTAAAACAAAACAAAACAAAGACTGACTCGATACCCAAGCCAGATTTTACAAAACTAGCATTCGCAGATGCTCAAAATGCATGCCAGACGCCACATCAAAAACACTGGGCGCCGCTCACAAGTGGTCCCATCCTGATCAGATACTCACAGTATCCGCATCCTAAAAATCCAATAGCTGGGTAGTAACAGACTTGGCTGAGGCGGGCGGGAGGATAACCTCGCTGTCAATTAAATCTTGCACCTCATGACGGAGGCGGAAACAATTGTCGGTAGCATGGCCTGTCTGCTGGTGGTACGCGCAGTACTAAGCAGGGTCATGAGTAGCAGGGAGATTCTTCGGGAGAGGCCGAGGCTCCAGGGGTTTAAGGTGTCCCCTCTCGGTAAGGATCTGAAGTGCCTTGGACAATGGCATGTAAAGAGCATGGAAGACCCTGCGCCCTCAGGGCAGGTACTTTGGAGCCTGAGTACTCTTGCTAGATACACAAGCGAACGGATCGGCAGGTGCGGCCTTGGATTTCTGATCATTCCCGGATGCAGGGTTGGGAGCGGGAAGAACTGTTTTGGCATGACGGGGCCTATCCCGGTTCTCTGGCCCGAGCGCCTCGGCGGGGAAAGCATCCTCCACAGCTTTCGACACAACTGCGGATATCTGTTTCTTGTTCATCCCCCCGGTTTTCAAAGCCTCTACTGCCCACAGCAGTTGTTCGATAGGGTCGGCATCTGCCTTCATCTGGTCTTTACCTCTGGCTTCAGCCTGATTGAGGGTTTGGGTTGATGTTGACACGTCATTGTTATAACTGGAGGCCATCTCCGGTTGACTAAGTTCAATAACAATTATGAGCTCTACGGGGTAAAAAGCTCCCGTCAAATGGGGCCTTCTGGTGGCGGTGAAAGTGACATCCCATAGGCGAGATCCGCCATAGACCTCTGGAGATCACCTATCATCCCCATTAGTTCAAATGTAGTAGGCTCACGAGCCTGATATAGCTGAGGGGCCCAGTGCGCGAACCGGCGATCTGGTGGATCACATATCAACAGAGTCTCACTGTAGGGTGATTCCTTGATCCAACGCGGCCGTCATGACCACGATCTCTTCTGAATTCTGCGTCATGCTAAGTTCTGTCTCAGCAATAAGAAGACACTAGCTATTCTGGATCAACTCTCTGAATCTTTGAACTGAAACGGAAAACAAGCAGTATTTCAGCCCCAAACAGATCAAACACGGGTGTAGCCGAACAACTGCACTCTACTACTGATCACTATTCCCCATCTTGCTCAAAATCGAATCGATACCCGCAGACATAATTGATTCTCAACAACACTGATACCGGTGCCCTCAGGCCGGATACCCAATCTTGCAAACTGACATGGGCATTCCTGTGGAGATACACTCTAAAAGCACATAGCAGGTAAGGGAGAGCCAAAACACCCCTATGTTGGGGTAGGGTTTCCCTGTCCTATTTTGTCAGGAGCTAGGGTTTCACTACGCACACAGCGGTTTCAAACAACCTAACATCGGGTAAGCGACTTGTCCTAGTTTGGAATGGTCACTATGGATTCCGAATATGCACTAGGTCGAATGGTCAAAAAGGGTGCCCCGGTAAAACCGGGGTTTGTGTTCCCATCCTGTCAGAGCCCATAACCGGTCAGCCTTATAGTTATGCCTTGACAAGACAAGCCTCCGGCAAACCGTTCAGGAATGGCAGATGGCAAACACGGTGTCCTAGGCGCACCAATGCACATGCAATGCAAAGAAACACATAAATGAAATCAAAACAGGATATCATGAGTTCGAGTCAAACTCTCTAAATCCCGGTAGTCTTGAGTCGTAACAAGCAGCCGGGGACCTCGCTCTGATTCAGACTTTTTTGTTTGTTGCGGTTCTTAATTTGAACCAAAGAGTCCAACTCTGGCAAATCGTTTTGAGAAAAACAGATTTTGAAAGAAGTGCCAAACATGGGCTTTGCGGAATCTGAGTCGCCACCTAAATATTTTATTTTGGGAAATTTAGGAAACCCTAACTCGGTGACAAAGGCCACGTGTCCGTCATCACCAAAGTTGCCTCAGCTCAGGAGCTTGGGTACGATCGGGGAAGGTTAGCTATGAGCACCCCCTTTCGCCCGGTCCGAAGACCGGCCTCTACTAACCATGATATCCGATTTTTAAAACATTATGTGTTTTTGTTCCGGTTATTAGCCTAGAATTACTATGTTATGCGCACAGCAAACAAGTATAGACTAGATTGCCTAATTTGGAAACAAGCATCGCATATCCGTTTGTTTTGAAAATACTTTGAAATTTGCTACTCGCAAGTAGGCTAAAATACGGATTTCAATGAGTTTTTTCCAGCTCAAACAATCCAACCTTCACCCACAGGCATTCAAACATTTTATCTCATATAAGCACTTAGCCGCATGGTAAGCATACTGTCATGTTAACATTCACACACATGCGAGATGCTAAAGCATAAATACTTACATCGTACTCCATGCCGAAACAATAAACTGGTTAGCAAACATGTATGTCCTAGTTCATGTTAAGTGGCTAATTGTAGACACCCCATTTTTGACCGACCTTAAGACTCAGACGTCACCGATTGAGCGCTCGGTGATGTTGCATACTGTGCTCGTTCAGAAGTCTCAGAGTTGCGGCCGTGCGCCCTGCCTCCGGACTTAGAACCCTCTTCAGGTTTTGTCTCGGTTTGCGAACCAGACTCGTTTTTCTCTGTTTTCTTTCCCGAGGGAAGGGAGTGGTCCCGTAGACTATCTCCCAGTGGCCGTGAGCTATATTTTGTGGCCGTAGGCCATTTTGCCCATTTCGGAGCCCGGTACCCGGTTTTCGGGCCGTCAAGCCGTGTGCCTCGGTTCGGGACCACCCAACTATCTCCGATTTCTCCGGTTTTTGGCATGCACCCCTGTTTTATAGTTCAGGAACACTGGGGCCTGATGCCCTTGACGAACACCACTTAGGTGCGGCGACCCATTTCGAGACCCCAAACCGAGCGGTTTTGGTCGAAGCTTTCATTTTGCATCACCTTCTCGGTTTTTGGCGGAGAGCTCTGTTTAATATTCGAGAACCACAGGGCCCCGATGCCACGCCGTGGCCGTATGCCACTTCGGTGCTCATAGCGTTTTGCCCCAAATTGAGCTTTGGTCCCAAGCATTCATTCGCATCCATCTTCTCCGGTTTTGGCGGTACCTCTGTTTTGTCATTCGAGGACAGGGTCGCAGATACCCACTTCGCCGAACCACTTCCATGACCCATTTCGGGATCCCGTTGCTCGGTTTTGGCCGACGTTCATTTCTCATTAGTTTTTGTTCAAACTTGGCGGTACCTCTGTTTCAACATCGGAAGATCCTTTGGGGGTGGGAGGCCAGCAATTATCCCAGATAACGGTTTAGCTCCTCCGGAGCCCGTTTTGCTCTTAAGGCCAATGTTGAACACCTTGGGGTATTTTCTTCCAACCAAAGTTACATATCTGTGATCGGGACATCTGGGAGGACCCTTTGGTATCTTGGTCGGCCAGAAATTATGGAGTTCATTTTTGGGCCTCTCCTTGGCTCTATGTTGTGGCTCTTGGTTCAATGTTGCCAAATTCAACCTTGGATCCTTGCTCTACACATCTGGAGGACACTTTGGTATGGTGGTCGGGAAATGGTGCATTTCAGTTTGAGCCTCTCTTTCAAGTTCTATGTTGTGACCACGGTTCGGTGTTGCAGATTCCAACCTGGGGCCTTATCCTACACTTGGGAGGACACTCTTGTATGGTGGTCGGCGAAATTTTGAAGTTGGTTTTTGAGGTGGCCGGTCGGCTGGTGGGTGGTGGCCGACCAGTGGGGTGGTGGCCGCCACCTCCTAAATTTACTCCCGGCAGATTCTTGCTATCTTCAACATATCCGGGGCATCAGGATATTCGAGAGGGAAAGATTGGGTGCTTTCCTCCCTTTTACACCCATTTCTTGCCTATTTGAAGGCCCTCCCTCCTTCTTCAAGGTTGGAAAAACTTGTCTCAAGATCACCCTCCAAAATCCTCCATTTCCAAAGCTTTAAACTCCAAAAAAGCTTCAAGTGTCAAGGCCATTCCTTCATCAACACCTAGCCTCACCATCCCTACCATCATTTCAGCAGCAAGGAGGTGAATTTCAGAGGCTGAGAAGCTACAAATCAAAGCCAAGAATCAAAGAAAGACAAGTCTTCAAGGGTAAGTCTTCAAAACCAACTTTTAGGGCTTTTTCTTGATTCATTTCTATACTCCAATTGGTTGAGATTTGGGGGTCCGACCCCTACTGCTTTTGTGCTTGTTTTGAGCCCCTCTACAACTTTGTAGAAGGGCTCAACTTCATTTGATGCTCCTATGATATACTTGTTTCAATACCTAGCTTTTATGCCATCATCTTGCATGCTAGTTTAGGTCTATTTCCTTTTGTTTTTGGGGCTCCGACCCCTACTGGTTTTGTGCTTATTTTGAGCCCCTCTACAACATTGTAGAAGGGCTCAACCTCATTTGGCCATTCTATATACCACCTCTCTTGGAAATTCACTTTAGGCCCTAATTCTTGCATGCTTTGTTAGGCTTACTTGGCTCCGGATTTCAGCCTTCATCAGGCTTATAAATAGCCTTTTTTTTGTCTCCTTTTCATGTTATGTTGAGGGCCTTAAGCCATTTGGTGTATATTTTTGGTACTTCCTTTGAAATCCATCAAATTTACCGTATTCTTGCATGTTTTGTAGCCTCTTGTGCTTTTGGTTTTGGCCTTTGGTCAGAACTGAAAGGGGTCTTATTTTGACCCCCTTTACATATTTCATGAAGATAGTTTTGTCATTTGGTTTGGCAAGTCTCATGATATAGCCTATTTGGAAGCCTACTTTGCATGGATTTTATAGCATGTTTGTATTCTGATTTTGAGGATGTCACCTTCTGCAATTGTGCTTATTTTTATCTCACCTTCAATATTGCAGAAGAAAGTTTGTCCATTTGGGGTTTGCATATATCACTTGTCTCAATACCCCTCTTTTGGCCACTAATTTTGCATGCTATTGTTGATCTATCTATGCTTGCATTTTGGCCATGTTTGTTACTGAAAAATGCCATATTTGGGACTGCCTTGCTACTGTTCTTGCTGCCATGATCATATTTTGCATGTATAGCATGGCTATAGGCCATTTCGGGGCTTAATTTCACATTTTCGGGATGAATGCATGCTTCGAGCGTTATTTCGAATTGTTTCGGGGCTGTTTTCCCCTTTATTTAGGTGCTGAAATTCCATTGCCATGCTTACATATCATTCCCTATGCCATTTGCATCATTTTTGCATTGCCTCGGTTTGCGTGCCAGTGTGCACGCATTTCGAGGCGCCCCTGTTTTATCCGACGGCCTCCTATGTGAGTGAGCTGAGGCTCTCCCATGTTGGTGTAAGCCCATCGTTGCATTCCGTATGCCATTTCATCTCATTTCATCATCGCCTCGATTTGCCGGATTTGGACTCTTTGGTTCAAGATTGAGAACCGTAACAAAAATCGAGTCCGAACTGTAGCGAGGTCCCCCTCCGGCAAATCGTTCGGGAATGGCATATGGCAAACACGGTGTCCTAGGCGCACCAATGCAAATGCAATGCAAAGAAACACACAAGTGTAGTCAAAACCAGATATCACGAGTTCGAGTCAAGTTCTCTAAATCCCTAGTCGAAAAGCTGTAATAACGCCCGAGGACCTCGCTTCTGATTCGGACTCGATTTTTGTTGCGGTTCTCAATCTTGAACCAAAGAGTCCAAATCCGCAAATCGTTTTGAAGAAAAAGCAGTTTTTGAAAGAAGTGCCAAACATGGACTGCTTTGCGGATAATGAGTCGCCACCTAAATATTTTAAAATGGGAAATTTAGGAAACCACGACTCGGTGCCAAAAGGCCACGTGTCCGTCATCACCAAAGTTGGCTCGGGAACTTGGGTACGATTAGGGAAGGTCACATCGTGAGCACCCCCTCTCGCCCGGTCAAAGACCGGCCTCTACTAACCATGATATCTGTTTTTGAAAATATTGTGAGTTCTTATTCTGATTATTAGCCTAGGTTACTATGTGATGCTCGCAGCAAACAAGTATAGACTGGATCGCCTGAATTGGAACTAAACATCTCATGTTTGTTTGTGAAAGATGGTTTGCTACCCGCAGGTAGGCTTAAAATACAGATTTTGCCACAATCTAGTGGGCTTAACAAACAATTGATGAATTGCTCCAATTCAGATAACCCAACCTCCACCCACAGGCATTCAAGGCAGATATATCACATAAGCACCTAGCCTCATGGCAAGCATGTTATCATGGCAGCACTCACACGCATGCAAGGATGCTAAAGCATAAAAACTCACCGAGTACTCCAAGCCAAAACAGAAAACTGATTAGGAATCATGCATGATCCTAAAAATACTGAATGTCTAATGCAACACATGCAAAGATGCAACTATAGCAGGCTCGGCTATTCTAACGTGGCATATGAAATGCTGCAAATAACATGTATTCAACTTAGAATTGAAATACAAATGCAGTTTGTATGATGCGCCGAGCCCGATGCATGCAATACAGATGAATGATGCAAACATCTTTGTCATCTTGTATGCTAATTGAAATATGCCCTATATCTAACCATCGTAGCGGATAAATAAAAGGAAGAAAGAAATGGGGTTAGAAGACATACATCACACTCACACCCTTATTACAACATTGCCCTCATGCAGGGTCGAATAAATAATATCTGAGACCGAATAAAAGAATATACAGTCCGAAATAATACAAATTCTAATTAATTTAACAAATTAATTACAAAAGAATTAAAACTGGCGTGCAAGCCGGGGCGCCTCGCCGATAGATGATATATCTTTGAAATGCTTGCAGCGAAATCCTTTGGGATGCTGATTAGCCTCTGTTTGCAATTTTCTCGAAATGCGTGCCAACCTCCGAAAAGTTGTTGATTGTTGATTTTGCTGCAACAGAGAGCAGGAAAAGGGCATAGCAATGTATTTCACAAATATATGCATGCCTCGATCCTCGTGCCACCAATCACGCACATCGATGCATGATGGCCGAGGAATCGAATTGCATAACTCAATATGGGATGAATGCAAATGAATGCTATAACATAACCTAACTCCATCATGGGTAATCCGGAGTGTATGGGTGGCTTGGGAATTGAGACTCGTTCCGTTGCTCGGAGTATGAAACGTGCCTCGTTCCCCGTGCAAAATGCAAGACATGTATGAAATGCAACTAATATACAACCTAGCATGCTCAATGCTATGAAAATGAGATGCCACGAAATGCGTGTCCACGGGCACGCAAACCGAGCGATCTTGAATGACATGCGAAATGTAATGATGGGCTTATACCAATCATGAAGAGGGCCTCGGCCACACTCACATAGGATGCGGAATGATAAGAATGAGGTGCCAAATGCGTGCCATCGCACGCAAACCGAGGCAATGATGAAATGCAAACCGGATAAAGCGAGTGCCTCGAAATGCGTGCACGCAGACGCAAACCGACGGAGCATACACGGTGCCAATCGGATAAAAGCAGAATGTCTCGAAATCGTGCACTGCACGCATAAGCGAGGCGAGCATACGCAATGCCAAGCGGATAAAAGCGGAGTGCGGAAATGCGTGCACGGGCACGCATAAGCGAGCGAGGCATACGCAATGCCCAGCGGATAAAACGAGTGCCTCGAAATCGTGCACACGCATAACCGAGGCGAGGCATACGCAATGCCCAGCGGATAAAGCAGAGTGCCTCGAAATGCGTGCACGGGCACGCAAACCGAGGCGAGATGCAATGAGAAAATCGGATAAACAAAGTGCCTCGAAATCGTGCACAGACGCAAACCGAGGCGAGGATGCAAGAATGAAAATCGGATAAAAAGTGCCTCGAAAGCAGCGTGCCTGGTAGCGCCGCAGCAAATCGAGGCGGTTAAAATGGAGATCGGATAAAGCGAAATCGCCTCGAAATGCGTGCACACGCACGCAAACCGAGGCGATGATAAATGCAAAAAATCGGATAAACCGAAGTGTCTCAAACGCAGCGTGCACGGACACGCAAACCGAGGCGATGATGAAATGAGATGAAATGGCATACGGAATGCAACGATGGGCTTACACCAACATGGGAGAGCCTCAGCTCACTCACATAGGAGGCCGTCGGATAAAACAGGGGCGCCTCGAAAGGCGTGCAAACCGACGAGGCAATGCAAAAATGATGCAAATGGCATAGGGAATGATATGTAAGCATGGAAATGGAATTTCAGCACCTAAATAAAGGGAAAACAGCCCGAAACAATTGAAATAACGTCAAGCATGCATTCATCCCGAAAATGTGAAATTAAGCCCCGAAATGGCCTATAGCCATGCTATACATGCAAAATATGATCATGGCAGCAAGAACAGTAGCAAGGCAGTCCCAAATATGGCATTTTTCAGTAACAAACATGGCCAAAATGCAAGCATAGATAGATCAACAATAGCATGCAAAATTAGTGGCCAAAAGAGGGGTATTGAGACAAGTGATATATGCAAACCCCAAATGGACAAACTTTCTTCTGCAATATTGAAGGTGAGATAAAAATAAGCACAATTGCAGAAGGTGACATCCTCAAAATCAGAATACAAACATGCTATAAAATCCATGCAAAGTAGGCTTCCAAATAGGCTATATCATGAGACTTGCCAAACCAAATGACAAAACTATCTTCATGAAATATGTAAAGGGGGTCAAAATAAGACCCCTTTCAGTTCTGACCAAAGGCCAAAACCAAAAGCACAAGAGGCTACAAAACATGCAAGAATACGGTAAATTTGATGGATTTCAAAGGAAGTACCAAAAATATACACCAAATGGCTTAAGGCCCTCAACATAACATGAAAAGGAGACAAAAACAAGGCTATTTATAAGCCTGATGAAGGCTGAAATCCGGAGCCAAGTAAGCCTAACAAAGCATGCAAGAATTAGGGCCTAAAGTGAATTTCCAAGAGAGGTGGTATATAGAATGGCCAAATGAGGTTGAGCCCTTCTACAATGTTGTAGAGGGGCTCAAAATAACTAAAACCAGTAGGGGTCGGAGCCCCAAAAACAAAAAGGAAATAGACCTAAACTAGCATGCAAGATGATGGCATAAAAGCTAGGTATTGAAACAAGTATATCATAGGAGCATCAAATGAAGTTGAGCCCTTCTACAAAGTTGTAGAGGGGCTCAAAACAAGCACAAAAGAAGTAGGGGTCGGACCCCCAAATCTCAACCAATTGGAGTATAGAAATGAATCAAGAAAAAGCCCTAAAAGTTGGTTTTGAAGACTTACCCTTGAAGACTTGTCTTTCTTTGATTCTTGGCTTTGATTTGTAGCTTCTCAGCCTCTGAAATTCACCTCCTTGCTGCTGAAATGATGGTAGGGATGGTGAGGCTAGGTGTTGATGAAGGAATGGCCTTGACACTTGAAGCTTTTTTGGAGTTTAAAGCTTTGGAAATGGAGGATTTTGGAGGGGTGATCTTGAGACAAGTTTTTCCAACCTTGAAGAAGGAGGGGGAGGGGCCTTCAAATAGGCAAGAAATGGGGTGTAAAAGGGGAGGGAAAGCACCCAATCTTTCCCTCCCGAAATATCCCCCGGATGCCCCGGGATATGTTGGAAGATATCCGGACAGCTGGGACAGGCTGTAAAGCAAGAATCTGGCCGGCCAGGTAAATTTGTGGGAGGTGGCCGGCCAGCCACCCCACTTAGCCGGCCACCTCAAAAAACCAACTTCAAAATTTCTGGCCGACCACCATACAAGAGTGTCCTCCCAAGTGTGTAGGATAAGGCCCCAGGGTTGGAATCTGGCAACACTGAACCAGAAGTCACAACATAGAACTTGAAAGAGAGGCTCAAAACTAAAATGCACCATTTCTGGCCGACCACCATACCAAAGTGTCCTAGCAGATGTGTAGAGCAAGGATCCAAGGTTGGAATTTGGCAACATTGAACCAAGAGCCACAACATAGAGCTTGAAGGAGAGGCCCAAAAATGAACTCCATAATTTCTGGCCGACCAGTATACCAAAGGGTCCTCCCAGATGTCCTGATCACAGATATGTAACTTTGGTTGGAAGAAAATACCCCCAAGGTGTTCAACATTGGCCCGGAAGTGAGCAAAAGCAGACTCGGAGGAGCGAAACTAGTTATCTGGGATAATTGCTGGCCTCCCACCCCGGTGATCTTCCCGATGTTGAAGCAGAGGTACACCAAGTTTGAACAAAAACTAATGAGAAATGAGCGTTCGGGGCCAAAACCGAGCAAATCGGGATCAAAATGAAATGGGTGCGGAAGTGGTGTTCGGCAAGTGGGTATCTGCGACCCAGTGTCCTCTGGAATGACAAAGCAGGTACACCCAAAACCGGAGAAGATGGATGCGAATGAATGCTTGGGACCAAAACCGCCAATTTGGGGGGCAAACCGCTATGAGCACGAAAGTGGCATACGACCACGAAGTGCATCGAGCCCAGGGTTCCTCGAAATATTAAAAGAGGTCTCCGCCAAAACCGGAGAAAGGTGATGCAAAATGAAGCTCGGGACCAAACCGCCGGTTTGGGGTCCGAAAATGGGTCGCCGCACCGAAGTGGTGTTCGTGCAAGTGGGCATCGGGCCCCGTGTTCCTCGGAACTATAAAACAGTGCATGCCAAAAACCGGAGAAATCGGAGATAGTTGGGTGGTCCCAACCGAGGCATTACACGGCTGACGGTTCAAGCTCGAAATGGGCAAAATGGCCTCTGACCCACAAAATATAGCTCACGACCAGGGAGATAGTCTCGGGACCCTCCTTCCTGAAAGAAAGCAGAGAAAAACGAAGTCTGGGTTTGCAAACCGAGACAAGGCATGAAGAGGGTTCGAAGTCCGGAGGCGACGGCGCAACTCTGAGACTTCTGAACGAGCACAGTATGCAACATCACCGAGCGCTCAATCGGTGACGTCTGAGTCTTAAGGTCGGTCAAAAATGGGGTGTCTACACTAATGCAACACATACAGGATGTGATTAGGATGGGCTCGGCAAACCCTAAAGTGGCATGTGAAATGCTACAACTATCACGTATTCAATTTGGAATTGAAAATACAATGCAGTTTGTATGATGTACCGAGCCCGGTGCATGCAAGACAAATGCATGGATGCACGCATGCATTGCATGAGATATGCTAATTTAAACGTGCCCTAATACTAACCATCAAAGCAGGTAAGTAAAAGGGAGAAAGAAGTGGAGGTTGGAAGACATGCACGCACACGCACCCACACTTATTATAGATTCGCTCTCGCCCGGAGGGACCAAAAGAATAATACAAATTAACCAACTACGCAAGCTAATTAATAATTACAAATTGCCTAATTAGTTAACAACTAACTAAACTAGGAAAAACAGTAAACCGCCTCAGGAGGAGAGCCTGATGCAACGCATGCTCGGGTCCTGCTCGGAATTGCACTGCCATGCATGGATTGCCTCTGTTTTCCCTGCTATTCCCCTCTGGAGATTGCCAACGTCTCAGGAATGCTTCCCTGGACACTGGGGGACACCACCGGCTGAATAGAATTACCATCGGCAGCAAGATGTGATCATCGGCTGGAAATGAGGCTATCGGCCACCAATACATTGCCGGTCGGCACTAAATATTGCCGGTCGGCAAAAAGTTCCTGCAGAACCTGCAACTCACAGCAGCAGAGGGCAGAACTTGCATGGCAATACAATTCAAGCAATGTATGCACCAATCATGCCCCTTATCATGTTTGTGACTCAAAGGGGCATGTGCCTCGATTCTCGGACCACCAATCACGCATTTCCATGCATGATGGCCCAAAGAATCAAGCATGCACTTTCATGTCAAATGAAATGCAATGCACACAATCAAACCAAGGGGCTTCTACCTCCATCATGACTTAGTCAAGAGGTAGAGCATGCATGCCAATGTAATGCAACCCTAAGCATGTTAACTAGGCATGCAACATGGCAATGCAAACAAGCATACAAGCTAGCAAGCATGCAAGATAAATAAAGGGTGGACTTAAACATGAATTAGGCAACTCTAAATAGGCCCAAAACAGTGGCCAAACACCAAGGAATTGAGATCAAACATACATACACACATGCAAGTAAGTTGGACCAACACTTAGGCACTAAACAAGCAACTCTCAAGCACACTTGAAAAGAGCATAATGTGGACAATTAGCATGCAACATAAGCTCTGAAAAATCATGCTAGAATGTGGTGCCAAACCAACTCAAATGAAGCAAACATTAGCATGCAAATGGCCCAAGTGCTTGAAACAAGTCAAGGAGGCTTAAACCATAGCTAAGCCAACCAAGCCTCACAAGGCCAAGAAGGCTTAAAACAGGTTCAAGGCAGACCTTGGCCATGCAAAGGGGACCCTTAGATGGCATCTAAGTGGCTCAAATTCAAAAGCATGCATAATGGCCAAAACATAGAGCATACAACACGAGCTTTTGAAGCATCAAAGAGGTGTCCAAGGCAAGCATATGAGCATGTCAAAGGGACTGAAATGACATGTAGGATGGTTCTAAACCACTAAATTAATGCAAGCAATGCATGCTACACATTCACCTACTTGAAGCATACAAGCTCAAATACAAAGGAGCTATACTAAGCATGCCAAGATCGACCCAAGAAACTGTGGACAGACCTAATACATGGCAAAATGAACACAAAATCTTCACAAGGCTTAGCCTAAAACATGCTAGAACAAAGGCTAACAACCTAAGGCATATTAAGGCAATAACAAGGCATTACATGGTAGGTATGCTAGGCATGCATGGTGTACCAAAACCAACTTAATACAAAGTTAAATCATGAAAATATAAGCATAAAATACAGCCATGGCATGATCAACAAACCTTTAAACACAATGCTCCCTTAAGAGGCCAAAATTGGTCCTTTTCAAGGACAACAAGGAGAGGGGGTGGCCCTCCCCTTTTTGAGACTTTAAGGCACCATCTTCACCACTGAAATCCCTCAAGATTTCAGTGGTGAAGAGGCCCAAACACCAAAGTCCCGAAACTTGCACAAAATATCACCAAAAGGTGCCTTACAAGGCTTAAGAGGGGTCAAACCCCTCCAAATCACAAAACACCCTTAACAAAAAATCAAGACGGCTTAAAAATAGAACTTTTTTGTATTATACACTAAGCACAAAAATAGTTCTAAGATAGGCAAAAGTGGTGTACAAAAATGGGATAAAAAGGGACTAGTGTCTCACCCTTGTAGACCTCTTCAGAAAATGAAGCTCCAGCTGGTTCTCCAAGCTCAAAACCACCTAAAGACCTCAAGAACAACCTCTGATCCTTCAAGGAACCAAGAAAAGGTGTAACACTATGTGTTTGTGTGCAATAGTGAGACAAAACACACACAAAACTACAAAGAGAGGAAGGTATAGATATAGGATAGATATAAGTCCTAAAGCTAAAACCAGAGCTGCTCTCAAGATGTTGTCTAACCCTAGAAGAGGAGGAAGAGGTCTCCTCTTATAGATATTCACTCTTACAAAGCTTACAAAACAAGCTTGGCAAGAGTG
This sequence comes from Camellia lanceoleosa, assembly GCA_025200525.1. Classification (NCBI taxonomy): domain Eukaryota; kingdom Viridiplantae; phylum Streptophyta; class Magnoliopsida; order Ericales; family Theaceae; genus Camellia; species Camellia lanceoleosa. The sequence continues at coordinate 157,085,224 of CM045758.1, forward strand.
AAATCCCTCCATACACATTTATGGAGGGGGGTAAATGTGGGTGCCAGCTATCACAGCTGGCACAAAATATCTACCAAAAGTAGATGAACAGTGATCGGCTAGCAAAAAGTGTCATTTTGACAAAATTCACTGCCGACCGGCAACAAAGAGTGCCGACCGGCAATATATATTGCCGGTGGCAACAAAACCTTGGCTGGTGGCCTCTAGCCACTGCCGGTGATGTGTGGGGATGCCTCACAAGGCATTCCCTGCCCCTTCAAGGCAAAACACAAGTGTTTGGTGCAAAACCAGACACTAAACAGTCGAGTTCGGAGATCCTGAGGCAAGGCGCGTAGCCGAGACCTCCGGGAACTCCAAACGAACACAAACATGGATGATCACTGGGTGTTCAAACGGTGACGTCCAAGTCTTGAGGACGGTCAAAAATGGGGTGTCTACAACCGTCGACTTCTGTTTCCGTTTGTAGTTATGCCTATGACGGGCTTTGATATTATTTTGGGTATGGACCGGCTATCGTCATACCGGGCTATTATCGATTGTTACTGCCAGAGGGTCACAGTATGTACCTTAAGTGGGGAGTGTTTCCTTTTCTTGGGGGATCGGGTTGGTAGTGTGTTGCCATCGGTGTATGATCTGCGAGGGCGGAGTGAGCTTAGTAGTCTACTGGCTAGCTTTATGAGTAGTGAGTGTGATGAGACCCAGATTGTATTACCGATGGTGGTTTGTGAGTATTCGGATGTTTTTCCCAAGGATCTCGTTAGTTTGCCACCTCACCGAGAGATCGAGTTGTCTATTGATTTAGTGCCCGGCACGACGCCAATTTCTATGGCACCTTATCGTTTTGCCCCAGCCGAGTTGAGTGAGTTGAAGATTCAGCTCCAGGAATTGCTAGATAAGGGTTTTATCCGCCCTAGTGTTTCGCGGTGGGGAGCACCGGCCCTCTTTGCTAAGAAGAAAGATGGTGCCTTGAGATTGTGTATTGATTATCAGAAGTTGAATCGGGCTACGGTCAAGAATAAGTACCCTATGCCCCGTATAGATGATTTGTTTGACCAGTTGAAGGGTTCCCGTTGTTTCTCTAAGATAGACTTGAGATCGGGTTACCATCAGTTGAGGGTCAGGGAGGAGGATATTCCGAAGGCGGCATTCCATACGCGGTATGGCCACTATGAGTTTCTGATGATGCCATTTGGGCTCACCAATGCACCGACAGTCTTTATGGATTTGATGAACCAGATCTTTCGGGAATTCTTAGATCGCTTTGTGGTCGTTTTCGTGGACGACATTCTTATCTATTCACCTTCCGAGGAAGAGCACGAGGAACACTTGAGAGTGGTGCTTGAGTTGCTTAGAGCCCATAGGCTGTATGCCAAGTTTAGGAAGTGTGAGTTCTGGCTAGAAGAAGTCAAGTTCTTAGGCCATGTGGTATCCGGGAAAGGGGTGTCTGTTGATACATCCAAGGTTGAGGCAGTGCCAGATTGGACACAGTCTAAGAGTGTTTTTGAGATCCGCAGTTTTCTGGGATTAGCTGGGTATTACCGTCGGTTTGTGAAAGATTTCTCCAGGCTAGCTTTGCCGTTAACTAGATTGACGCGAAAAGCGGTCAAGTTTGTGTGGAGTGAGACTTGTGAAAATTCGTTCTAAGAGTTGAAAGTTAGGTTGACCACCGCTCCAATTTTGACTATCCCGGAGAGAGGTTTGGGTTATGCGGTTTATTGTGATGCCTCACGAGAGGGTTTGGGTTGTGTGTTGATGCAAGAGGGAAAAGTGGTTGCCTATGGCTCACGTCAGTTGAAAATTCACGAGAAGAATTACCCTACACATGACCTAGAGTTAGCAGCAGTGATCTTTGCCTTGAAGATTTGGAGGCACTACCTTTATGGTGAGAGGTTCGAGGTGTTCTCGGACTATAAGAGTTTGAAGTATCTGTTTACACAGAGAGACCTGAATTTGAGGCAGAGGAGGTGGATGGAGTTCATTGAGGACTATGATTTTGAGTTGCACTATCACCCGGGAAAGGTCAATGTTGTGGCTGATGCCCTTAGTAGGAAATCCATTAGTGATGTAGCTTGTATAGCCATCCAGGAATGAGAGATGTTGGGTGCATTTGGCAAGTTTGATTTGCTTCTAGGCGAATCCGTTGAGGCTGCGGCCTTGTTTTCTGTTGTTGCACAGCCTACACTCATGACTCGAGTGTTAGAGGCATAGAGAGCTGACCTTGAGGTAGAATCCCTGCGAGAGAAGATCTCTAGTAGGAAGGTTGAGAAGGGTTTGACAGTGTATCCCGATCTGAGTGTGAGATACAGAGACCGTTTGTTTGTGCTGGAGTCTTGCCGAGAGGAAGTACTCCGAGAGTTTCACCATTCACGCCTTGCGGTGCATCCGGGAGGCACTAAGATGTATCGTGATTTAGGTCGCCAGTTTTGGTGGCGGGGTATGAAAAGAGATGTGGCTGTTTTCGTGTCAAAGTGCCTTATTTGTCAGCAAGTGAACGTCGAGCATCAGAGGCCAGGGGGTTTGTTGCAACCCTTGCCTATTGCCGAGTGGAAGTGGGAACATGTCACTATGGACTTCGTTGTAGGTCTTCCGAGGACTCAGCGTGGTAGTGATGCTATTTGGGTGGTTGTAGACCGGTTGACTAAGTCAGCGCACTTTATCCCTATGCCCGTGAGAGATTCGGTAGATCATCTTACCGATTTGTATATTTGGGACATAGTAAGGTTGCGCGGGATCCCAGTGATGATCGTCTCAGATAGAGATCCTCGTTTTACTGCCAGGCTGTGGCAGAGTTTGCAGAGTGCCTTGGGTACTAAGTTGACCTTTAGTACGGCTTATCATCCTCAGACTGACGGGCAGTCCGAGCGTACTATTCGGATCCTTGAGGATATGCTTCGGGGTTGTGTCCTTGACTTTAGTGGGACGTGGGAGAGGCACTTGCCCTTGGTGGAGTTCGCCTACAACAACAGTTTCCAGTCTAGTATCGATATGGCACCGTTTGAGGCCTTGTATGGCCAACCGTGTAGGTCTCCAGTATGTTGGGCCGAGGTGGGAGATGCACCTTTGTTGGGCCCGGAGTTGGTGAGGGAAACGACGGAGAAAGTTGAGCTTATCCGTAGGAGGCTTGTTACAGCCCAGATTCGTCAAAAGAGTTATGCCGACCATAGAAGGAGGCCTTTGGTGTTTGAGGTAGGTGATCATGTTTTCTTAAAAATATCACATAGGTAAGTTTGATGAGGTTTGGGAAGAGTGGGAAGTTATCCCCTCGGTTTATTGGCCCTTTTGAGATCCTTGTGAGGATTGGTGAGGTTGCCTATCGTTTAGCTTTGCCACCGCAGTTGTCCGGAGTGCATGATGTGTTTCATGTGAGTATGCTTCGGAGGTATGAGCCGGATCCATCGCATGGATTAGATTGGACCGACTTAGAGGTAGATGAGGATGCCTCGTATGAGGAGAGGCCGGTTCGGGTCTTGGATAGGCGGGATCAAGTCTTGCGAGGTAAGACCATTCCCTTGGTAAAGGTTTTGTAGAGATATCACGGAGTGGAAGAAGCCACTTGGGAACGTGAGTTGGAGGTCCGCGAGAAATATCCGGACTTGTTTGTTGATGTGTAACCATGCATTGGAAATTTTGTAATATTGTTGAACTTTAAGAGCATTATATATGTCTTAAGTTGTAAAACATTGTAAATGTTTTGGTTTATGGAAGTATTATAGAACTTGCCTTGAAATGGAAGTTTGTTATAACATTGTATATGTTGAATGTATTGTAGAAATGGAGATATATCATGAATGTGGAATATGATATAAAATTGTGAAACATGTATGCAGAAATTGTTGAATTTCGAGGAAAGCATGTTGTTAATACATATTGAGATATGTGGTAAATTGCCTCTTGAATAGAGATGGAATGACCGGTAGTAAGTCGAGTTGTTAAATTTCGCATTGTAATAATGTTAAGAATTGAGTAAAACTTGTATTTAATTTCGGGGACGAAATTCTTTAAGGGGGGAAGGTTATAGTGATCCCAGTATTCCCTTTACTGTTCAGTTGTATTTCGGACTCGGTTCCGTGGAGTTGGTAGTTGTGTCTACCTTGTTGTCGTCCTTTAATACCATTTGATTGAGTTTTAGGATGTGTTGGGCATGTTTCGAGCAGATGGGTTGAGCCTCGGTCTAATTTCTTGTTGCCCAGTTCTTGGTCGTTCTGCTCAAGCAGGTCTTCCTGCGCTCGAGCGGGGTTTACATCCTTCCAACATTTTGTGTCCTTGCAAAACTTCTGCAGGTGTGATTTCTACGCTCGAGCGGGTCGCGCTCAAGCGGGATTGTTGGTGCTCGAGCGGGTAGTACATTTTTGGTGAAAGCTCTGGGAGATGAAAATCTGCGCTCGAGCGGACTGGTTTTTCACACTCGAGCGGGTGTGTTTTGTCTTTGTGTCTTGGAGCTCGAGCGGGCATTATTGCGCTCGAGCGGACCATGTCTTTTTGTTCTTGACGCTCGAGCGTCCTGTTCTCCGCTCGAGTGGGAATGTCGTATATCAGAAGGCAGTTAGGCATTTTTGAATCACTTTTTACATTCACTATCTCTCTCTTACTTTCCCAAACTGATTTTGAGAGCCTCTCTCTCTAGAAACTCCCTTCTTTCTAGGGTTTGATCTAGTTAGAGTGCTTCCTTTTCCTTCGGCCTTTGTAAAAGTTGTGTTGATCGTCAAGGGCGTCATTTTGATCCGAAAAGTTTGGAATTTGGAGCACTTTGAGTTTGGTCTTCTTCTTCCATTGGGCTCCGAATTTGAGGTAGGGATTCCTACTCACTCTTATGAGTTTTGACCTAGGTATTGGGCATGTTGTTCAAATGTTTTGATTTTGGGATCTAGGGTTTCAAAATGTATAAAAGAGGGTTTGTGATTTTGGCTCATAATATGTATTTTGGGTTTCAAAATGATGATTTAGTTGTTGGTTGTTGATTTTTGAACCTTTGGATTAATAACGAGAAATTGGGGAGAAAGCCCTAAATTATGTATAAATTAATTGGCATAATTAATTTGGGAAAGTTATAGATTTGTGGAATTGAGTTGAATATGATAGTGGTTCATTATGAGGTCGGATTAATAAATCGTTCACTTTTGAAATTACGGATAATTTATCTGTTGGTGCTTTTATTATCTGTTTAGAAATAATTGCTTTGGGCTACTGGTGGAGGGTAGTTTTGATTGTTGTAGACAATGCATGATGATTAGGAAAACTAAAACTAATGCATTGGTTGTGTCATTGAATATGACGGTTGAAAGAATACATTAATTTTATGTATTGATTGATTATGTATATGACTTATGTTTGTATACATTGTGTATGTGGGAGGAGATAGGGGATGTACTCCACGGTTTAGGGGAAGATAGGGGATGGACCTCTAAACCGGATGTTGTTTGGGAGAAGATAGGGGATGGACTCCGTTGATATAGCTCATATGCTTATCAGTTTATGTGTTGATATAGCTCATATGCTTATCTATGAAAGTGTTGATATATCTCATATGCTTATTTGTTGAATTGTTAATATAGCTCATATGTTTATCTATCAAGGTGTTGATACAGCTAGCATGATTATCTATTGAAAGATGGGAAATATTTAATATGAGTCACTGTCTCATTTAAGTTGTTGGTCAGGTTCTGAGCCGTAGTCGAGAATTGTGAATCTGATAAGAAATGGATAATGAAATGAAACGTGGACATATTTGTCATGTAATGAAAGTGGTGTATGAATTGGTTTATGTGAGTCAAACATTTATCAATTGCTAATGTCTTAGTTACTATTCATATTGTGTTTAGCGTATCTCCACTGGGCGTTGGCTCACCTTATATGGGACATCATTTTCAGGTGCAGCTAGCATGCCACCTCCAAGGACATAGCTTGGATGGTTATGGAAGTTGAAGACTCTTTTTGATTATTTTGTTTGTATTACATGTATATCAAGCTAAGGGCTTATCTTGTATAGAGTTAGTACTCTTCTTTTGTAACCAAGTGTTGACTTGGAAAGCTGTAAGCCCGTAGGGCACTTGCTTTTGTTGTTAACACGTAATACTTTTGTAAGGATCACTCTGATGAATGGAAAAATGTTTATTTCTTTTATATTGTCGCATGTCAAGAAATGATGGGTTTTATGTTTTTTTTTAGGGCGTTACAACGATAGCAGTACGCAAGGCACGAATGCCATGTGGCACCATGGACGTGTGTGTGCCTATTATGTGCGTAGACCTATAGCAACAACACATGATCACGCATAATCACGATTCCCGAGGCGCATGTAGTACACGTGCGGGCATGGGTGTAGTTGACTACCTATTCTATTTTTTTTTTTGTAATTTGTTTTGGCCACTGTTATCAGAATTAATTTATTTTGAATTTTCTTTGGATATTTTCACATGTTTATATATATTTTAATTCTAAAAATTATAGAAAATGGAAAATACAATTCTGAAAATTACAGAAAAATTTAAAGAGATTTTAGAAAATATTTTTTCTATTTTATCAATAATCATGCATAATTTGTTAACGACTCCGCTACGTAGCTCAAAAACATGGAGCTTGAATGGCCTGATTTTTTTTATATTTTTTATTATTCTTTTTCCTTCTCCTTCCCTCTCTTTTTCCTTCTCCTTCCTTTTTCAATTCTTTGAATATATATATATATATATAAATATATGTGTGTGTTATTTAAAACGTTACAGCTATAGTTGTATATAATAGCATAATCTATAGGGATAATCTCTAAATATAATTTATATTTTTTTATGTTATTAAACAGTCCGTCTTAAATAGTTTATAGAAGATTTAGATGGCTTCTTTTATCTCTAAAAAATCCAATCTATTTTTTTTTTAGCTTTTTAATTTTTAAATTGAAACATCAATTGTTTATATCTATAAAATAAAATTGATAAACACATATCCAAACGCTACACATTTTTGATTTTTTTTTTTAATATGTAGGATATTTACAAATAGAAAATGTTTGACACCTCAAAATTTTTTCCATAATCTGACTTATAATGATGTAGTCATAAGTGTCAATTTTATACAAATATGAAAAGAGAATTAATTAAATTATACATTTCAACCAACCACATGCTCAAACTTTTACTATTTCATGATGTTATTTCATATAATTTCAATTAAGAGAATTTTCAACTCTTAATATATATATATATATATTTTGTCAAATTATAATTTGATAAAAATTTAAAAAGATGAAGTGTTGAAAATTATTGTTTTTTCCATCAAAATTGGTGAAAAGAAAAAAAAAAAAGGGATAAGAATGAAATTCTTTTAAAAATTGATAAAAATCCAATGAAAAAGTTAAAGTAATTAATGTAAAATCAAAAAAATTATTCAAATTTTAAATCAAATTAGATAAAAAAAAATTAAAAGTAAATGATGAAAGTTTGAAAATGTTTTGAAACCTTCTTATCCTTAAAGATTAGAAATACATGTGTGTATTATATTCATATTGTATTTTTAGTTATGAAATTGAACTCAAAAGAAAAGTAACTTAAATTATTGGATTAATAATAGAAACATGATATTAATTATTGTTTAATATCATCTCACTTTTTATTTAATAATAAAATTGTATATTTGTCTTAATTATAACTTTTAAAGTTGTATATTTTCATAATATGAACATGTACATCATAACTAATTTGGTCATTTAATCAAATTTTACTTTTTTATATAAATTACCAAAATTGTACTAATTAAACTTATTTATATATTTTTAATTTTTTTAAACTAATAATTTTAAAAGTTATAAAATAAAAGTTAGCTTATAAATTTTATATATATTATAGCGATTCCAGTTTTCCCTTTCATTGTTTATTGCATCCCGAACTTAGATTCCGTGGAGTTGGTAGTTGTATATCCTGTTGTCATCCTTTAATTCCCTATGTTTGAGTTTTAGGATGTGTTGGGCGTGCTTTGAACAGGTTGGTTGAGCCTTGGTCTCATTCCTTGTTGCCCAGACTTTTGCTGGTCCGCTCGAGCGGGTCCTTTTGCGCTCGAGCGAAGTTTGTTTTTGCTGTTTGTCCACTCAAGCGGGTCCCTTTGCGCTCGAGCGGAATTTACACACTTCCAATATTTGTGCCTCTGCAAAAAATCTGCAGACGTGTTTTTCATGCTCGAGCGGGTTTCCTTACGCTTGAGCGGGTCGCGCTCGAGCAGAATGTTCATTTTCTGTGAAAATACTGGGAGAGGAGAATCTACGCTCGAGCGGACTGGTTTTCACGCTCGAGCGAATGTATTTTATTCTTGTGTCTTAGCACTCGAGCGGGTCTTTTTGCGCTCGAGCGGGTCCAGTTTGTTGTGCTTGACATTCGAGCGTCCTATTCTCCGCTCGAGCGGATCATGCGTATATCAGTTGGCAGCCGGGCATTTTTGAATCACTTTTCAACTTTCATTCTCTCTCTTACGTTCCCAAAAACCGATTTTGAGAGCTCCTCTCTCTAGAATCTCCCTTCTCTCTAGGGTTTGATCTAGCTAGAGTGATTCACTCCCTTGGTGTCTTTGTAAAAAGTGTGTTGATCGTTGTGGGCTACATTTTGATCCTAAAAGTTTGGAGTTTGGAGCACTTTGAGTTTGGTCTTCTTCTCCGTTTGAGCTCTAACTTCGAGGTAGGGATATCCTACTCCATCTTATGAGATTTGTCTTTAAATTTTGGCATTTTGATATGTTGGGGGTTGTCGGGTAATTTTGAGAAAGTTTGGGGTCCTTGTATAATTTTTGAAAGAGGGGTTTCAAGTTCAAAACCCACATGTATGTAATGTGTTGAAAAATGGAATTATATGTTGGAATATTGATGGAAATGGAGCCTTAGGGTTGATGTTGAGAATATGGGGAAAAGCCCTAATTGCTATGATAAATTAATTTGTATAATTAATTTAAGGAAATAAGAAATTGAATAGGAAATATTCAAATTGGAAAGGTATGGGATTAAAGGGTACAGTTGAATTAATTTATCGCTCACCTAGACACAATGTTGATATTTTATCCATTTGGTGCATTTATTTTCTGTTTAGAAATAACTGCTTTGGGCTATCGGTGGAGGATAGTCTTGATTGTTGTAGACAATGTATGATGATTAGGCAAAATGGAACTAATCAATTGAGTATGCTATCGAATATAGCGGTTGGTATAATACATCAAATTTTGTATTGATTGATTGAACATGTATATGATAATTGCTTATATACATTGTGTTATATGGGAGGAGATAGGGGATGCACTCCACGGTTTAAGGGAAAATAGGGGATGGACCTCTAAATTGGATGTTGTTTGACATTGATACAACACTAAAATGTGTATCATTTGTGAAGTATGGAAGTGTTTTTACATGTTATTGATACAACACCATAATGTGTATCATTTGTGAAGTATGGAAGTGATTTTGGCTAAGATTGATACAGCACCAAAATGTATATCTATTATGATGTAAGAAATGTTTAACATGAGTTGTTATCCCAATGAATTGGAAATATTGTTAATAAGAGATGTAATCTTTGTCGGATTATCTGGCCAGGTTCTGAGCTACGTTTTTGAAATGAAATATAACATCGACATGATTGTCATGGAACTGTAATGTGATGTAAGTGGATGTATAAGTGTTGACCATCCATCAATTGGTAATATTTTAGTCATTGTTTATAGTTGATTTAGTATATTTCTACTGGGCTGTGGCTCACCCTATATAGGACATCATTTTCAGGTTCAGGTACTATGCCGCCCCCGAGATCTTAGCATGGATTATTGTGGGAGTTAAAAACTCTTTTGTTAATTTTTGTTGTATTACATGTATATCAGGCCAAGGACTTCTTTTGTGTAGAGTTAGTACTCTCTTCTTTTGTAACCAAGTGTTGACTTAGAAAGTTATAAGCCTATAGGGCATTTACTTTTGTCGTCAACATGTAATACTTTTTGTAAGAATACTCTGATGATTCTAATATGAGATCCCTTTTCTTTGTCGTGTTTCTATGATATTATGGGTTTATTTTAAGGGCGTTATAACTTGGTATCAGAGCGTACCGGGTTTTAATACTTTGGGTACGTGGGAAGTAATTAGTATCATAATGGGTTTGTCTTGCTTGTTAGAGGCTTAGATGTAATGTTATGTGCTTATGTGATAACATGTTTATGTGACTACTTGGGTATGGGATTTAGTTTCTAGAATGTTGATTGAATCCTAGGGTTTCTATGAGTCTTGTTGGAAAAGCACTTGATCAATGCTGTTTCTAACTAGAATTCTAGTAACGCCTCGAGACCATCATAATCCGGAGATGAAATTCGTAAGTGCTTATGTGTTTATGTGCTTACATGGAATGAATTACAATTGTCCATGTATTAGAACGCGAGTGTTATAGCTTCGGCACATTTGTGAATGTGCTAACGTCTTCGTTACCTTTATTAGGATCTCAGGACGAGGACGAGGTGGTAGGCGTGGTAGGCCTAGGAGGCAGGAAGTGCCTGTATCGAAAAGAGATTCCGGCGTCAGAGGGAGTCGGCGTTAGCCCGTGGGATAACTGATGCTTTGAGGGAATCTATGGGCATTCTCAGAGCTGAGAATCCAGTTCAGGCCCAAGTTCAGGCCCAGGTTGTTGATGCAGGGCCTTTCTTTCTGAAGAGGGAGTTCTTCCGATCTAATCCGGATGAGTTTGTCGGTGATCCGAAGGAGCCACTTAAGGCGGATGAGTGGTTGGAACAAATAATGAAGACGTTTGAGATGCTAGGCATCGAAGACGGGGCTTTGAAAGTGACCTTGGCATTTTTCCAGCTTAAGGGGGATGCAGGTCAGTGGTGGAAATTCATAAAGGGTCGTATTGGTGGCACTTGGAAGGCTTTTGTGGGTGCTTTCCAGGAGAAGTTCTTATCTCCAACTGTCAAGGAGAAGCTGAGAGACCGATTCGCCACTTTTGCGGTGAGTTCTTCGATGGCGAGTTTGAAATTGCATTTACTAGTTTGTCCAGGTTTGCACCTGAAATTGTGGCGTCCAAGGAACGCTGTTGTATCGAGTTCGAGAAGAAATTGAGGCGCGGCCTCAAGATGAGAGTTGGCGGGTCTATGACTCGAGACTATGGGCATCTGGTTGATACTGTAGCCCATATGGAGATCATGATGCAGGAGGAAGAGGGGTAAAAAGGCTCCAAGAGGAGTTAGAATGGTCAGGGTGATGGCAGGAGACAGATGGGTTCACACCCTCAGCAGCCTCAGGGAGGTTTTGTTAGATCTACCTTTCCAGTGCCGAGTGCAGGCTCTGGGAGAGGCAGTCAGGGAGACGTAACTTGTTTTAAATGTGGCCAGCTGGGTCACAAGTCTCCAGCTTGCCCACAGAGGGGAGGAGGTCAGAGAGTTACTTCATCTTGCCTAGACCCTGAGCGAGTCGAGGCGAGGGTCACCATCGTCTTGCTATCAGTGTGGTCAGGCGGGCACTGTAGACACCCCATTTTTGACCGTCCTCAAGACTTGGACGTCATCGTTTGAACACTCGATGATTATCCATATTCGTGTTCGTCTTGAGTTCTCGGAGGTTTCGACCGCGCGCCTTGCCTCGAGACCTCTCGACTTGCTTGTTTTGTGCTTGGTTGTAGACCAAACACTTGTGTGATTGCTTCTAAGGACAGGGAATGGCTTGTTGGCCATCCCCACACCTCACCGCCATGGCCTGAGGCCACCGGCCCTGTTTTCTTGCTACCGGCCAAAGGTGTTGGCTGGTCGGCATTGTTTTTGGTCGGCCAGCCATTGTTTTGATCAGTCGGCCACTTTTTCTGGTCGAGACCTTTTCTTGGGGAGGCTTGACCCTTCTGAACCTTTGGTTTAGCTTCTTGTAGGAGGCTTGACCCTTTTGAACCTTTGGTTTAGCTTCTTATGGGAGGCTTGACCCTTTTGAACCTTTGGTTTAGCTTCTTGGGGGAGTCTTGACCCTTTTGAACCTTTGGTTTAGCTTCTTGGGGGATTCTTGACCCTTTTGAACCTTCACCTAGCTTCTCCAAGAAGCTTGAACCTTTTGCTCCAAGCTTCTAAGACAAGCTTGAACCTTTCTTAACTTCTTGAGGAAGCTTGACCCCTTTGCTCTAGCTTCCTCAAGAAACTTGACCCTTTTTGTTTTAGCTTCCTTAAGAAGCTTGGACCTTTGTTCTTCTATAAGAGAAAGCCTCTCCCTCATTAGAAAAGGTTCAGATTTTTGGCCAAGGCTCCATACACATATATCTCTCTCTATATCTCCACCATTTTAGCTCAAAAGTGTAAGGTTCTTGGCCCCATTGCACTACAACTCTTAGCCCAACCCTTCCACCTTTGGTCTAAGCATCTTGGAGGCCATTTTCAGAGGCTAAGGGACTGGTTTTTGGTTCCAGAGCTGCTGGAGTTCTTAGCTACAAGGGTAACACTCATTTTCCCTCTTTTATTTCCCATTTTTGCACAAGCTTTTAGCCTATTTTTCATGTTGTTTTGAGCTTAGTGTATAACTAACAAAAGTTTTGATTTTTCATGATTTTGATCTTTGTTTAAGGTCACTTTTGTGTTTGGGGTTGTTTACCCCCTCTTAGGCCTTGTTTAGCCTCTTTTTTATGCCTTTTTTGTGAGCTTCGGGACCACCTTGTATTGGCCTTCTCACCACTGAAATCTAGAGGGATTTCAATGGTGGGGATGGTGTTTTGAGGTCCTAAGAAGGAGAGGGCCATCCCCTCTTCTTGTTGTCTTATTTGTTGGCATTTTTGGCCTTACAAAGAAGCCCTATTTGCACACTTCTTTAGCATATTTCAGGCTGTTTTTAGTGAGTTTTAAGACCTGCATAGGATCTGCCCAGAGCCATTTTTTCCATTTTAAGTGTCCATCTTGCATGTGTACAACAACCCTTTTTATAGCCTATCAAAGGAGCCTATCATTCTTGCATGCATGGACCATGTTTTAGTGGGTTTTTGGGCTTTATTTAACATGTCATACCTCTGAATTTTGTTGGTTTGGTGGCCTCTTGATTGCCTCATGTACTTGTAGTGTAAACCCCCTTTACTAGCTTGTATTGCATGCCATTTTAGCCTATGATTCTAGCACTTTTTGGCCATGCCTTAAACTGATTTTGTTCATGATTTAGGCCCTAAAGCTCTTTTTTGTGGCCTCATGGTCGAAAAATGCTTGCCATGCATACTTGTTGTGTAATAGCCTTGCATAGCTTTGAGTTTCGGGGTCCCTTGCATGCTTGACTTGAGCTATTTACATGTTTTGGCATCATTGGGTATAATATTTCAGAGCTTATACTTGTGCCATACTCCCATGTTTTCCATGCTTTAAGTGCTATTGAGAGTTGTGCTTGTATGCCTCATTTACCGACCATTGCATGAGCTTCATTTGAATGCATTCCGAGCCACCATCCCAACACATTTTGCCACTGATTTTGGCCTGCATCAGGTCAGTTCGGGGTTGGTTTCATCATTTGAGCATTGCTTTGCATACCTCTAGTGTAATGTGCTTCACTAGTTTCGATACTTGAGCCTATCAACATGCATTGCATGAGTTGTTGCATCATTTCGGAGTCATTTTGTATGCTATTTCAGAGCTGGAGTGTATGCCATTGTGTCTCATGTTTCATCCTTGCCATGCTCTTGGAGAGTTGTATCTTGTGCCCTTGGCTTGGAGCCTTTGCATTGTGCATGCTTATGTATGTTTTGTTGCTTTGATTTCATCATTTTAACACTATTGGCCACTGATTTTGGCATGCTTGAGAGCTACCCATGTTAGTGTAAGTCCATCTTACCATGTTGTTGCATGCTTGTTTCATTTTGCATGTTTTTGCATGCTATACATGTCCACATGTTTAGGTTGTATGCCTATTGCATATTGCATGTTAACATGCTCATGTTGCATTAGATTTGTTGCACACTTGAGTTATTTGCATGCTTGCTTGCTTGCCTAGGTTGCATTGCATTGTGTGTGCATCTCTTGCCTCTTGATCAATCATGATAGAGGTTGGGGCCCTTTTTGTGTTTTGTGCATTTCATTCCATATTGAGTTGCACACTTGACTCTTTGGCCATCATGCATGGAAATGCGTGATTGGTGGCCCGAGGGTCGAGGACCATCATCCTTTGAGTTCATAACATGATAAGGAGGGTGGTCGTGCACACATTGCTTTGAAAATGCATTGCCATGCTCTGTTTGCCCTCTGCTGCTGCAAAACAAGATTCTGCAAGAAGAGTTGGCCGACCGACTACATTCAGTGCCGGCCGGCTATTCATTTCTGGCCGAGAGCTATACAACTGGTCGATGACCATTTTTCCATGGCCAGTGACCTTCCACAGTACTCAGAAGGTGGTCTAGAAGCAGCCTTAGGACTTGTGCAGTCTTCAGAGGTGCAGTGCAGTGTAAACAGAGGCAACATGTGGCATAGCGACGGATTTCCGAGAGAGGCGAATCGAGCATGCAAGCATTTGACCCTCTTCCCAAGGCAGCTTTACTGCTTTAGTAGTTTAATTAATTTGTTAATTAATTACAATTTTGTAATATTTAATTAGCTTGTTAGTTAGTTAATTTATATTATTCTTTCGGACCCTCCGAAAGAGGGCAATGTTGTAATAAGTGTGCATGTGTGTGATGCATGTCTTCCAACCCCCATTTCTTTCTCCCTTTTATTTAACCACTTACGATGGTCAGATTTAGGGCATATTTCAATTAGCATCCTTATGCTATGCATGTTTGCATCATTCATATGTCTTGCATGCACCAGGCTCGGCGCAGCATACTAACTGCATTGTATTTCAATTCCAAGTTGAATACGTGTTAGTTGTAGCATCTCACATGCCATCTTAGAATAGCCGAGCCTATCTTAGTTGCATTTTGCATGTGTTGCATTAACCATCTTAACATGAACTAGGATCATGCATTGATTACTAACTAGTTTTTGTTTTGGCTTGGAGTACTCGGTAAGTGTTTATGCTTTAGCATCCTTGCATGCGTGTGAGTGATTGCCATGATAGCATGCTTACCATGAGGCTATATGCTTATGTGATATAACTTCCTGAATGCCTGTGGGTGAAGGTTGGGTTGCTTGAGTTGGAATAATTCATCGAAACCCGTGTTTTAGCTTACTTGCGAGTAGAAAACTTCAATCCATTTTTCGAAACAAACGGATATACGATGCTTTGTTCCAACTTAGGCAATCCAGTCTATACTTGTTTTGCTGTGCGCATCATGTAGTAATTCTAGGCTAATAAACCGTAATAAGAGCACATAATGTTTTCAAAAATTGATATAATGGTTAATAAAGGCCGATCTTTGATCTGGTGAGCGGGGGTGCTCATAGCTAACCTTCCCCAATCGTACCCAAGTTCTCGAGCCGAGGCAACTTTGGTGATGACGGACACGTGGTCTTAGGCAAACGAGTTAGGGTTTCCTAAATTTCCCTAAAATAAAATATTTAGGTGGCGACTTTATATCTGGCAAAGCAGCCTATGTTTGGCACTCCTTTCTAAAAATCTGTTTTCAAAACGATTTGCCAGATTTGGACTCTTTGGTGATTTATCAATCTCGCATTGCACTTTGAGAGATCAGATTAAGAACCGTGACAATTTGAGTCCGAATTGTAGTGAGTCGAAATGACCAGAACGGGGTTTTCCCCCGGGACGTTCGGGGATGTCTACAAGCACCTGAAGAGGTTTTGCCCGCAATTGAGTGGCACATCTGGTGCATCTGGGTAGAGGCAGAGTTTTTAACCAGCTCAGTCAGTTCAGGCCTCGAGGGCCAATCAAGGGGCTTCATCGTCGTAGTTTTGTAGTAGTCGTTTGCTCCTAGAGGTGAGTAGGTTGATTAGGGGCCTACAGGGCGCGTGTATGCTGTTACCGCGTAGGATCTTGTACCGGCTCCAGCAGTTGTGAGAGGTACCTTCTTGTTTTGCAATTCGGTTGCCAGTGTGCTGATTGATACGGGTGCATCCCATTCTTTTATATCTACTGCATTTGCATCTGTTTTGGGTTTGGAGTTGGCACATTTAGCATGTCCTATTTGTGTTGTATCACCTGTTGGGGGTGAGTTAATTTTGAAACAAGGGTATAGAGGCTGTGATATAGAGGTAGCAGATCATCGGCTTCCGTTTCCTTTTGTAGTTATGCCCATGTCGGGATTTGATGTTATTTTGGATATGGACTGGTTATCGTCATACCGAGCAGTTATTGATTGTTACCGCCAGAGGGTCACAGTATGTACCTTGAGCGAGGATTGTTTCCATTTCTTGGGGGATCGGGTTGGTAGTGTGTTGCCACCGGTGTATGATCTGCGAGGGCGGAGTGAGCTTAGTGGTCTTCTTGGTAGCCTTTTGAGTAGTGAGTGTGATGAGACCCGGATTGTATTGCCGAGAGTAGTTTGTGAGTATTCAGATGTTTTTCCCGAGGATCTTGTTAGTTTGCCACCTCACCGAGAGATCGAGTTCTCTATTGATTTAGTGCCCAGCATGGCGCCGATTTCTATGGCACCTTATCGTTTTGCCCCAGCCGAGTTGGGTGAGTTGAAGATTCAACTCCAGGAATTACTAGATAAGGGCTTTATTCGCCCTAGTGTTTCACCGTGGGGAGCACCGGCCCTCTTTGCTAAAAAGAAAGATGGTGCCTTGAGACTTTGTATCGATTATCGGAAGTTGAATCGGGCTACGGTTAAGAATAAGTACCCTATGCCCCGTATAGATGATCTGTTTGACCAGTTGAAGGGTTCCTATTGTTTCTCTAAGATAGACTTGAGATTGGGTTACCACCAGTTGAGCGTCAGGGAGGAGGATATTCCGAAGACGGCATTCCGTATGCGGTGTGGCCATTATGAGTTTCTGGTGATGCCTTTTGGGCTCACCAATGCACCGGCAGTTTTTATGGACTTGATGAATCGAATATTTCAGGAATTCTTGGATCATTTTGTAGTCGTTTTTGTGGACGACATTCTGATTTGTTCGCCTTCTGAGGAGGAGCACGAAGAACACTTGAGAGTGGTGCTTGAGTTGCTTAGAGCCCATAGGCTGTATGCCAAGTTTGGGAAGTGTGAGTTCTGTCTAGGAGAAGTCAAGTTCTTAGGCCATGTGGTCTCCGGAAAAGGGGTGTCTGTTGATACATCCAAGATTGAGGCAGTGCAAGATTGGGCACAGCCTAAGAGTGTTTTTGAGATCTACAGTTTTCTGGGATTTGCTGGGTATTATCGCCTGTTTGTAAAAGATTTCTCCAGGCTAGCTTCGCCGTTGACTAGATTGACGTGGAAAGGGGTCAAGTTTGTATGGAGTGAGACTTGTGAAAGGTCGTTCCAAGAGCTGAAAGTTAGATTAGCCACCACTCTGGTTTTGATTATTCTGGAGAGAGGCTTGGGTTATGCCGTTTATTGTGATGCCTCACAAGAGGGTTTGGGTTGTGTGTTGATGCAAGAGGGGAAAGTGGTAACTTATGGCTCTCGTCATTTGAAAATACATGAGAAGAATTACCCTACTCATGACCTTGAGTTAGCAGCCGTGATTTTTGCCTTAAAGATTTGGAGGCAATACCTTTATAGTGAGAGATACGAGGTGTTCTCGGATCATAAGAGTCTAAAATATCTGTTTACATAGAAGGACTTGAATTTGAGGCAGAGGAGGTGGATGGAGTTCATTGAGGACTACGACTTTGAGTTGCACTATGACCCGAGAAAGGCCAATGTTGTGGCCGATGCCCTTAGCAGGAAAACCATTAGTGATGTAGCTTGTATAGCCATCCGGGAGTGGGAGATGTTGGGTGCCCTTGGGGAGTTTGATTTGCTTCTGGGCGAATCCGTTGAGGCTACGGCCTTGTTTTCTGTTGTTGCGCAGCCTACACTTATGACTCAAGTGTTAGAGGCATAGAGAGGTGACCTGGAGGTAGAAACCCTCCGAGAAAAGATCTCTAGTGGGAAGGTTGAGAAGGGTTTGATGGTGTATCCCGGCCTGAGTGTGAGATACCGGGACCATTTGTTTGTGCCGAAGTTTTGCCGAGAGGAAGTACTCCTAGAGTTTCACCATTCACGCCTTGCGGTGCATCCAGGAGGCACTAAGATGTATCGAGATTTAGGTTGCCAGTTTTGGTGGTGGGGTATGAAGAGAGATGTGGCAGTTTTCGTGTCTAAGTGCCTTACTTGTCAGCAAGTGAAGGTCGAGCATCAGAGGCCAGCGGGTTTGTTGCAACCCTTGCCTATTGCTGAGTGGAAGTGGAAGCATGTCACTATGGATTTCGTTATAGGTCTTCCGAGGACTCAGTGGGGTAGTGATGCTATTTGGGTGGTTTTAGACCGGTTGAGTAAGTCGGTACACTTTATCCCTATAAGCGTGAGAGATTCGGTAGATCATCTTGCCGATTTGTATATTCAGGACATAGTGAGGTTGGACGGGGTCCCAGTAACGATCGTCTCAGATAGAGATCCTCGTTTTACTACTAGGTTGTGGCAGAGTTTGCAGAGTGCCTTGGGCACTAAGTTGACCTTTAGCACGACTTATCATCCTCAGATTGACGGGTAGTCCGAACGTACTATTTAGATCCTTGACGATATGCTTCGAGGTTGTGTCTGTGACTTTAGTGGGACGTGGGAGAGGCACTTGCCCTTGGTGGAGTTTCCCTATAACAACAGTTTTCAGTCTAGTATCGGTATGGCACCGTTTGAGGCCTTGTATGGCGACCATGTAGGTCTCCAGTTTGTTGGGCCGAGGCGGGTGATGCACCTTTGTTGGGCCTGGAGTTGGTAAGGGAAACGACGGAGAAAGTTGAGCTTATCCGTAGGAGGCTTGTTATAGCCCAGAGTCGTCAAAAGAGTTATGCCGACCGTAGGAGGAGGCCTTTGGCCTTTGAGATGGGTGATCATGTTTTTCTGAAAATATCACCTAGGCAAGGTTTGATGAGGTTTGGGAAAAGTGGGAAGTTTTCCCCTCGGTTTATAGGTCCCTTTGAGATCCTTAAGAGGATTGGGGAGGTTGCATACCGTCTAGCTTTACCACCGCAGTTGTCCGGAGTTCATGATGTATTTCATGTTAGCATGCTTCGGAAGTACGAGCCGGATCCATCCCATGTGTTGGATTGGACCGACTTGGGGGTAGATGAGGATGCCTCGTATGAGGAGAGACCGGTTCGGGTTTTGGATAGGCAAGAGCAAGTTTTGCGAGACAAGACCATTCCCTTGGTAAAGGTTTTGTGGAAACATCACGGAGTGGAAGAAGCCACTTGGGAACGTGAGTTAGAGGTCCGTGAGAAATATCCGAACTTGTTTGTTGATTTGTAACCATGCATTGGTAATGTTGGAATATTGTTGAACTTTAAGAACATTGAATGTGTCTTGAATTGTAAAACATTGTAAATGTTTTGGTTTATGGAAATATATTTTGAACTTGCCCTAAAATGGAAGTTTAATGTAACGTTGCATATGTTGAATGTATTGTAGAAATGGAAATATATCATGAATACTAAATATGATATAGAATTGTGGAATGTGATGTTGAAATTTGTGGAATTTCAGGGAATGCATATTTATAATGCATGTTGTGGAAAATGTTGTAAATTGTCTCTTGAAAAGAGGTGAGATGACTGGTAATGGGTCAAGTTGTTGAATTTCGCATTGTATTAATGTTGGTAATTGGGAAATCCTATGTTTGAAAAACATGTATTTAATTTTGGGGACGAAATTCTTTAAGGGGGGAAGGTTATAGCGATCCCAGTTTTCCCTTTCATTGTTTATTGCATCCCGGACTTAGGTTCCTTGGAGTTGGTAGTTGTATATCTTGTTGTCATCCTTTAATTCCCTATATTTGAGTTTTAGGATGTGTTGGGCGGGTTTTGAACAGGTTGGTTGAGCCTTGGTCTCATTCCTTGTTGCCCAGACTTTTGGTGGTCCGCTCGAGCGGGTCCTTTTGCACTCGAGCGGAGTTTGTTTTTGCTATTTGTCCGCTCGAGCGAGTCCTTTTGTGCTCGAGCGGAATTTACACACTTCTAGTATCTGTGCCTCTGCTAAACCGGGCGTATTTTTCCGACGCTTAGTCGAGTGGCGCTTTTTGCGGCTTTCGGCGAGTGTTCATTTTCTGTAAAAATGCTGGGAGAGGAGAATCTACGCTCGAGCGGACTGGTTTTCGTGCTCGAGTGGATGTATTTTATTCTTGTTTCTTGGCGTTCGAGCGGGTCTTCTTGCGCTCGAGCAGGTCCAGTTTGTCGTGCTCGATGCTCGAACGTCCTATTCTCTGCTCGAGCGAATCATGCGTATATCAGTTGGCAGCTGGGCATTTTTGAATCACTTTTCAACTTTCATTCTCTCTCTTTCTTTCCCAAAAATCGATTTTGAGAGCTCCTCTCTCTAGAATCTCCCTTCTCTCTAGGGTTTGATCTGGCTAGAGTGATTCACTCCCTTGGTGTCTTTGTAAAAAGTGTGTTGATCGTTGTGGGCTATATTTTGATCCGAAAAGTTTGGAGTTTGGAGCACTTTGAGTTTGGTCTTCTTCTCCGTTTGAGCTCTAACTTTGAGGCAGGGATATCCTACTCCATCTTATGAGCTTTGTCTTTAAATTTTGGCATTTTGATATGTTGGGGGTTGTCGGGTAATTTTGAGAAAGTTTGGGGTCCTTGTGTAATTTTTGAAAGAGTGGTTTTCAAGTTTAAAACCCACTTTTATGTAATGTGTTGAAAACTGGAATTATATGTTGGAATATTGATGGAAATGGAGCCTTAGGGTTGATGTTGAGAATATGGGGAAAAGCCCTAATTGCTATGATAAATTAATTTGTATAATTAATTTAGGGAAATGAGAAATTGAATAGGAAATATTCAAATTGGAAAGGTATGGGATTAAAGAGTGTAGTTGGATTAATTTATCGCTCACCTAGACAAAATGTTGATATTTTATCCATTTGGTGCATTTATTTTCTGTTTAGAAATAACTGCTTTGGGCTATCGGTAGAGGATAGTCTTGATTGTTGTAGACAATGTATGATGATTAGGCAAACTAGAACTAATCAATTGAGTATGCTATCGAATATAGCGGTTAGTATAATACATCAAATTTTGTATTGATTGATTGAACATGTATATGATAATTGCTTATATACATTGTGCTATATGGGAGGAGATAGGGGATGTACTCTATGGTTTAGGGGAAGATAGGGGATGGACTTTTAAACCGGATGTTGTTTGACATTGATACAACACTAAAATGTGTATCATTTGTGAAGTATGGAAGTGTTTTTACATGTTATTGATATAGCACCATAATGTGTATCATTTGTGAAGTATGAAAGTGTTTTTGGCTAAGATTGATACAACGCCAAAATGTGTATCTATTATGATGTAAGAAATGTTTAACATGAGTTGTTATCCCAATGAATTGGAAATATTGTTAATAAGAGATGTAATCTCTGTCGGATTATCTGGCCAGGTTCTGAGCCACGTTTTTTAAATGAAATATAACATGGACATGATTGTCATGGAACTGTAATGTAATGTAAGTGCATGTATAAGTGTTGACCATCTATCAACTGCTAATATTTTAGTCATTGTTTATAGTTGATTTAGTATATTTCTACTGGGCTGTGGCTCATCATATATGGGACATCATTTTCAGGTTCAGGTACTATGCCGCCTCCGAGATCTTAGCATGGATTATTGTGGGAGTTAAAGACTCTTTTGTTAATTTTTGTTGTATTACATGTATATGAAGCCAAGGGCTTCTTTTGTATAGAGTTAGTACTCTCTTCTTTTGTAACCAAGTGTTGACTTGGAAAGTTGTAAGCCTATAGGGCATTTACTTTTGTCGTCAACATGTAATACTTTTTGTAAGAATACTTGGATGATTATAATATGAAATCCCTTTTCTTTATCGTGTTTGTATGATATTATGGGTTTATTTTGAGGGCGTTACATATATCACATGACAAAAAATTATATTATTTCAAGATAATTATAATAATTTTTTTTAATTTATAAAATTTCATGTATAGCATGTATAGTGATTCAGGATTTACCCTAACCTTTGTTGTGTTCTGGACTTGGGTTCCGTGGTTGCATGTTGTTGTCTTTGTTTTGTTTCCTTCCTTTAATTCTTTAAAATTGAGTTGTGGGTCATGTTGGGTGAGTTTGGAACAAGTTGGTAGTCTATTGGAGCAAAATGGTTGCTGCCTAGGTTTTGGCTTTTTCGCTCGAGCGAGGATTGAGAGTCCTTACGTTTCTTTCTTAGACGCAGCTGTCGCTCGAGCTAGAACTTTTGCACTTGAGCGAGACGTGTGTTCTTTGTTCCTTCGCTTGAGCGAGAATTCTTGCACTCGAGCGTGCGTCTGCGTTGGTGGCAGACCTGAAGCTTTGCTTTGTACGCTCGAGCGACGCTTCTTACGCTCAAGCGAGGCCACCCATTGTGTCTGGTCGCTCGAGCAACAACTCCTTTGCTCGAGCGAGCCTCACATATATCAGTTCGCAGCAGAGTGATTTTATATCACTTTTTGATCCCTTCTTCACTCAAAACCCTAGATCGGCTGCCTCTCTCTCTAAAACACACACTCTCTCTACAAATACTCCTTAATCTAGAGCCCTCCTACCTTACTTCCTTTGTAAAAAGGGTGGAGCATCGCGTGGGCTTCCTTTTGATCCGAAAAAGTTCAAGTTTGGAGCATCTTCAAGTTTTTCCTTCTTCCTCTTTGAGCTTTTCCTTTGAGGTAGGGATGTTCTACTCTTTATTATGAGTTTTAACCTAGATGTGTGTCATCTTTGCATAAATGGTTGAGTTGGGAAGTTTGGGTGAAGTTAGGGCTTGGGATTGAATTTGTGAAAGATGGGGTTTTCTATTTTGGACTCCATATGTGTATATGAAGTCTTGAAGATGGGGTTAATTGTGTATAATGAGTGAACTTTAGCCTTGGGTGCAATATTTGAGAAACGGGGAAAAATGCCCTAGTTTGAATTAAATAAACTATTTTGTATAAGGAATGAAGTCAATATGGAAATATGAAATTGGTTTGGGAATTATGAAATTAGGAGAATATGTGATTAAATGGTGTAGTTGGATTGATAAATCACTCACCTATGGAAAACTTGATAAAGTATCTGTTGATAGATTTATTTATCTATTTAGAAATATCTGTTTTGGGCTATTGGTGGAGGATAGCTATGAATGTTGTAGAAAATGCATGAGGATTAGGATAATTGAAACTAATCAATTGAATTATGTCATTGAATATGACGGTTTGAGTAAATCATTGAATATGTGAATTGATGAGTCATTGTATATGACAAAGTGTTTAAATACATTGTATATGTATCATTGTATGGGAGGAGATAGAGGATATACTCCGTTGTTTTGGAGGAGATAGGGGATGGACTCCATTGAAAATTATGTTGGCCGGAGTGTCTTGGGTGAAAGTCTCGAAACCTTATTTATTTGTGGGTGTTGGTTCCCTCGGACGTGGTTCCATAAAATGGTAAAAAATAGAAGTGTTGGATTGATGAATGTATTGAACTGTGAATCATTGAGTTGTAGTCTCATTTTGGTTTTTTGAAAATCATGAATTTGGTTAATTGATTTACCCGAAATGAAAGAATGGAAATGAATCGAGATATTGACTATCTATATTGAATGACCTTAAAAAGAATGTGTGTTGGTTTAGAATACTGCACATTTATTGGATGCTCATATTTTAGTTGATTCTCATATACTGTTTAACATATCTCTACTAGGCTTTGGCTTACCTTACTGGGGAAACCATTTTTCAGGTACAGGTGACATACTGCCTCCAAGGACTTAGCTTGTGAGGTTTAGGGGCTGAAGGCTTCGTTTTTGTTATCATTTTTGTATTTAAATGTGAATTCAAGTCGAGGGCTTTATATGTAAAAGAGTTAGGACTCTTCTTTTGTTATAACCAAGTGACAACTTGGAAAGATGTAAGCCCGTAGGGAACTTATTCTGTTGTTAGCATTTAGAAACTATATGTAATATCTTTTGTAATATTAACTCTGATGAATGAAAGTATAACATTTCTATTATGTCTCTAGATCTTATGAATGGTTGATTTATATAACATTTGGAGGGCGTTACAACTTGGTATCAGAGCGTACCGGGTTTGAATACTTTGGGTACGTGGGAAGTGGTTAGTACTATAATGGGTTTGTCTCGCTTGTTAGAGACTTATATACGATGTTATGTACTTATATGATAACATGCTTATATGACTATATGGGTATGAGATTTAGTTTCTAGGATGTTAATCGGGTCTATGGGTTTCTGGGAGTCCCATTGGAAAGGCACTTGATCACTGCCATTTCTAGCTGGAACTCTAGCAATGCCACGGAACGGTCATTATCCGGAAACGAAATTTATATGTGTCTATGTGATTATGTACTTATGTGGAATGAATTACAGTTGTCCATTGTATTAGGACGTGAGTGAGATAGCTTCGACACATTTGAAAATGTGCTAATCTCTTTGTTACCTTTATTAGGATGTTAGGACGAGGTTAACATATAGCTTAATACAACAGGATCATTCAAGTCATAGTCAACCAACCCAAAAGTTTATATACAAAAGTGTTCTAAGCTTTTGCCAACATAGCAACAATATAGCAAAAGAACAAAAGGGCGAAAACAAGTCTCGTGCGTGAGACGTATGGGTTGACTCTTCAAAACTTTGACTGTTTCATACATACATCACTAAGGCTGGGCTTGGACATCTCTTGGCTCACTTACAGACACATGAATGAGAGTGAGCGAAAGCCCAGTGAATAATATCAAGTAGAGAGGATACATGAACAAACTTTGAAACAGTTACATCAAACGGCCTTTGGCCCAATTCATGTTTCTATCTAATGTATCAAACGACAAAAGTTCTAGATGTATCAAACGGTCTCGGGCCCAATTCACTCATATCCGAGGCCTTTGGCCCATTCATTCATGTCCAACGGCCTTTGGCCCAATTATTCATGTCCGACGGCCTTTGGCCCAATTATTTATGTCCGACGGCTTTTGGCCCATTCAATCCGTGTCCTACGGCCTTTGGCCCATTCCATTCATGTCAAACGGCTTTTGGCCCATTCCATTCATGTCAGACATCCTTTGGCCCATTTCATTCATGCCAAACGGCCTCTAGTCCATTTCATTCATGTCAAACGGCCTTTGGCCCAATCAATCGTATACAATGGCCTCGGGCCCAATCTTATAGCATAACAGATATTTGTCCAAAATTTAAATTAACAAGCTTATGAGACTTATAAACAAATAAACAATAGGAAAAATAACATACTTCAAAACATCTTTACTAAGATATTACTCACAGTAATCTGCCGATGGATTTGCTCTGGTACTTGACCCTACACATTTCATGAACATAATGGGTCATAAACGATTCAATCCATTCTTAATTCATACATCCCTCTTAGGCTTCTTTCTTATTCTTTTAACCCATTTACAATGCTTAATATATGCCTAAGAGTACTTAAAAATAAAAGAGAACGGGAAATGAAACATAAAACATCTTTACAAAATTTCTGAAACAGGGCTCCCCACTCGAGCGTGGCTTCTGCCGCTCGAGCGAACCCTTTTGGTCTGCAAAAGTACTGGTTGCCTCATATCTGCGCTCAAGCGTGACTTCGAATGCTCGAGCTGGAAGTCAAACTACATGGCTTGGCGCTCAGGCGTGAATATCTCCACTCGAGTGGACATCAAATTCTGCAAAGTTGCTGGGAACTAGCATTTCATGCTCAAGCCTCCATTACCCCGCTCGAGCGGACATGCTGGATTCTGGAAATTCCAACAAGTTGCTTGAAGCTCAAACTTGCATTCAAACCCATGGATCTTGTATATTTTGACTTATACTTCATATGCACATCTTCGAACATGATACAAATGCTAGATTACAACATTATGAAGCTTAATTTCCATGAATTAATTACATACACATACAACTCTTGCCAATTCGATCTTCAATACTTCAATTTCATGCATTCAATACCCATGCTTCTATGAATTACACTTGCATGTGGAATGTCACTTCCATTCTCAACTTAGATGATGCAAATGATGATCAAAAGCATGAACTTTAACCAAAATCCTACATGGATCATATTGTTCATGCTCAATTATACAAATTCATAGCAATTCTATGCATGCATGTACATATAAGCTTTAAATTATTCAATTTCATCTCAATTTATGTTCTTGATTACCCAACTAGCTTGAATGCACCAATTTATAAACTTATACTCATAAATTTATGCTCAAATACTCACCTTGGAGTTCCAAGCTCCCAATTTCTAGTTAATTCTTGAAGTTAAGCTCCCAAATTCCCAATCTTTAAGCTATGATACACAATTCTCCCTCCCTCTCTCTAGAACCGGCCCTCTATCTCTCTAGGGTGTGATTTCCGATTTTTGAATTCACAAAATAAAGAGTTTAAGTGTAATAAGGCCCTTATATATGAGCTTGCCTATCAAATTGATTAGGCCAAATAATGAAGCTTAAATTAATCGTTCCGAATCTAATTATTTTGATTCGAATAAATTTTCAATTAAATTTCACCATAGGCACTAAAAATTATGCTAATCACAATGAAGTAGTCAATTTCAGTTTCTGTGGCTGATAAGGCCTTCAATTTAAATTCTAAAGTAGAAAATCAAACAGATTTTTTTACAGTGAACAGATAGAAATTCAGAACCACATATAATCACACAATTGGCACTCAAAATTGTATTAAACACATAGTCACAATCATAATTAAGATTAATTAGCATGATACGGAACAGGGTTATCACACATATGACACCTACAAGGTTTTCAAAGTCTTACCATTCCAACTCTATAGAATAATGAAAGAAATTCTCAATACACTCACTGCCATTCTAAACCTTAACTCAAAACACCAAACCACTGTAACCCTACACATAGGTCACACACTAACTATGGGTTATACACCTGACCAAACCTTCCAACAACATCTCTTAACTTAACTAGAATTGAGGTACACACCCTTCACACCCAAATACAATAAGGCAATCCTAGAACTTAGGTAACGCCCGTTATACCACTGTTCGAAATATAATACCAGCTACTCCGAGCTCACCACCCGTCGACGTCAACAATCACTACTACGATAAAGGGTTAACATCTCTCCACAAGAAATAATTAACCAGATAATACAGAGACCCGCTACCATAACCTGCCATTAGGGTACAAATCTATACCCAATGAAACTATACACAATTCACTCTTTGGAGACAACGCGTTGTACGTATAAAACCTAGTACCAATCGCACACTTCACATCCTCTCGGGGAATTCTCACGACAGTAGATCAAAATTTCTACTACGTACATAAGATCAAATAAGTAACGCTCATGAAATTTTGCACACCCGGCAAGTATTACTGTTCTCGCCCCATGGTAATCCCGACCAAAACACGCATTCCTCAACAACTCTTTTTAATTTCAAAATATGGTTCACTGACCATCACATTTCCAAACCAAATCATAAGTGTATATATGCATCAATAAAAAAAAAATTCGATTCCACAACAACTTGTACATTAATAAAATTTTGGAGTCATTACATGCTCCAATCTGCCCAATCCATGGAAATAAACAAGCAAAGGTACATATATATAAACAAGCAATTTTGATGTTTCAACATCCCCAAAACACATTGGTTACACAACAAAACCCAATGATTACAAAATGATAATTCATTGATTACAAAACAGCATAGCCAAAACAAAACCATTCCATCGGTACTACCACCGTTACCGTCTCTTGCTGGACAGCTAAAGCTAGTTATTCTCAAACCCAAGATATCCTACGAGCTTACAAGCCACGGACAAGAACTACTGATGTGTCCCAGCTGGCCACACTTGGAACAACTATATAATTTCCCACTAGGGGTATCAGAATTCAACTTTCTCGAGGCCTTGGAAATCTGGCCTACTTGGTTCTCATAAAGGTATTGCCCCTGCCCAGACGAATAAAGTTGAACCAGACTAGGTTGCGAAACTCCCAAGGAAGCCCTTGACTGGGCATAGAAATGTTTAATATGACCCGACTGATTACAGATCTAGGAAACAAATGGTTCCCGAATACGTGATTGGTTCAAAGTCTGAATTGATGAGGATCCCAATGACTACTTCCCCATCGAGCACTCAATCACTCCAAATCCTAGCTGGCTAGATGATCCCGGTGGTGTAACAACTAGTTGAACTACCAACCCTGCCCTCTTCCTCTGTGGGCAAGCCGGAGACTTGTGGCCTAGCAGACCACATTTGAAACAAGTCAAATCCCTTTGCTAACCCTTCTCCGAACCCAAACTCAGCACTATAAAGGTAGAGCTAGACTGTACTCTCTGAAACTGTTGTGGGTTAAAACCCCTCTACCTCTTAAAAGACCTATCAACACCCCGAGTTAGAGGAGTCGCTAAAATGGCCTCCTCCCTACTTTGTCCCATAACTAGTACCGCTGCCTCTACGTGAGCTGCCGTCTTAACAAGCACACTATAACTCCTATGCCAAGACCCAGCAATCCTTTCCTGGATGTTGTCACATAACCTACTCTCAAACTCCGAACAACGAAGTTCCTCAGTCTCCACTAACTTCGGGGCAAATGTCGACAGGTTAGTAAACCATGCTTTAAACTATACCAAAGGTGTAGTACCTTGGCGTAACTCCACAAACTGTTTTCGTAACTCTTCCCGTGTGGAAAGAGGGAACTTGTTACATCCTCGTCTAGGCATCTTATTAAGGGTAACCCAAAGATTAGCACAGTAACAAATGTACCGAAGCCAATTCACTGAAGTCCTAGTACAATAGACAACACTAACTCATTCCACATAAGCATGTAATCACGTACACATATACGAATTTTCTTCCTAGATAATGACTGTCCCGTGACATTGCTAGAGTTTCAATTAGAAACAGCAGTGATCAAGTGCTCTTCTAATAGAATTTTAAGAAACCCATAGACCCAATCAATATCTTAGGAACTAAATCCTATACCTATATAATCACATAAGTATATTATCATGTAAGCACACAATACACGCAAACGACTCAATCAAGCGAGACAAACCCATTGTGGTACTAACCACTTCCCACGTACCCAAAATATTCAAACCCGGTATGCTTTGATACCAAGTTATAACGTTCCCAGAATAATACTATAGATGTAATCCAAAGCATAAACAACAATTACATAAATCTAAGTATGAGTAACCATTTCATTATATGAAGTTGATAACACAAGAGGGTTTAACATAAACAAATGCCCTTCGGGTTTACATCTTTCCAAGACATTATTTGGTTACAACAAAAGAGAGTCATAAGCTCAATACATATAAAGCCCTTGGCTTGAATAAACATTTCAACATCTAAACAGCAAAACAACAAAATAGAGCCTTCGGCTCCTAATCCTCTTAAGCTACATCCTTAGAGGTGGCATGTCACCGGTACCTGAAAATGGTTCCCCAAGTTGGATGAGCCAATGCCCAATAGAAATAGTCTAACACAATATATGAAGTTTAACTAAGATATAAGTGTCAGAATAAAGGTTCGATATACATAACCAACTGACATCCTCTTCATGACCATTCAACAAACATATTCACATCTCAATCCATTTTCATTTGTTCATTTCAAGTTAATTCAGTTCAATTCATTTCAAGTCATACAACAAGTGTACATAACTTTCCAAATAATCCAACTGAGATTACAACTCAATGATGTCCAATCAACATAGCAATCATGCAAACACTTCAATCTTGCCATTTTACGGAATTTTCGTCTGAGGGAATCGGCACCCATATGTACACAAGATTTCGGGACTTTCACCCTAGACACTCTGGCCAACTAAATTTTAATGGAGTCCATCCCCTATCTCTTCCCAAATAATGATACATATACAATGTATTTAAACGCATCGTCATATGCAATGACTATTCACAACACATATTTAATGTTTTAATCATACCGTCATATTCAATGACATAATTCAAATGATTAGTTTCAATTCACCTAATCCTCATGCAATTTCTACAACAATCATAGCTATCCTCCATCAATAGCCCAAAGCAGATATTTTTAAACAGATATACAATCTATGTAACATATAATTTATCAAATTTCTATAGGTGAGTGATTAAACAAATCTAACTAGACCATTTATTAACACATCTTCCCAATTTTATATTTCTCACACCAATTCTATTATTTATACTAAATAATTATTTAACTTATATTAGGGAAAATTTCCTCTCTTATCAATTACTAACCCAAAGGTCCAATTCATCTATTTTAATACAAAATCACTTAATATCCCAACTCCATAGTCAAATATACAACAACACATAAAAACCCCTCTTTCATAAATTTGAACCTAAACCCTAGGTTTTCTCTAAACATTCCAAATCTCACCATATATTCATAATAACAAATAACTAGGTTAAAATTCATAACAAAGTGTAGAATAGTCCTACCTTAAGTGTAGAAGCCCAAAGGAGAAGAAGAAGAACTTCAAAAATTGCCCAAACTCGTTTTTACTCAGATCAAAGGGGAGCCCACAAGATGCTCTAACTCTTTATCAAAGAGAGTAGGGTAGAGAGATCTTTAGATCTAGGTGTATTTGTAGAGAGAAGTCAATTTTTAGAGAGAGAGACAGCTGATCTAGGGTTTTTAGAAGAAAGGCGATTCAAAAAGTGATGTAAAACTCCTCTACTGTGAACTGATATGCGGTCTTTGCTCGAGCGACTAGATACAACAGGTAACATCGCTCGAGCGCAAGATGCATCGTTTGAGCGTAAAGTGCAAAGCTTCAGAAATTTTACAGACGCACATGCTTGCTCGAGTGCAAGAAGCCTCGTTCGAGCATAAAATACATACCTTCAGGTGTAACACAGACGCACACCTTTGCTCAAGCGCAAGAAGCCTTGCTCGAGCAAAGAATTTCATCTACCCTGAAATGTTGCGTCCGGGAAGGAAACCTAAGAAACCTCAAACCTCACTCGAGCGCAAGAAACTTTGCTTGAGCGAAGAACCAAATTACATAAGGCTTGCTCGAGTGCAAGAAGTCTCGCTCGAGCGAAGAGACCAAAATCTGAGCAAGAACAATTTTGACCGACTAACCACCAACCTGTTCTAAACATGCCCAACGTACCCTCAAGCTCAAATTCAAAGATTTAAAGGAGGAAAACAAGATATGGATACAATATTAAACCAAAAAACCTGAGTCCTAAATACTATGAAGGTCGGGTCAAAACTCGGATCGCTATAGTTCTATTCATTTATAGCCCTAGTTGTGAGGAAGCTAGGCTTGGGAGGTGGCCATATGTGGTGGAGCGGCTAGTGAGATGTATACCTAATGAGAAATTAGAGAAATATGAGAATTTTTCTTTTAAGGGTAATTTGATTAAAGAATAAAATTATGATTTAAAAAAAATCACTAAATGTGTACAGGAAAAGAAATTGATATGCGAATATAAAAGTCGAAATATTTACCACTATGATTCATAATTAAAATATTAGCATTGTCATATCAATCTAATTAATCTTAAATTATGTATAAAATATTTTGTATTAATATGATTTTCCATTTTGATATCATAAGTAGGTCGACAATTATACCATAGATATGCAATCAATCTAGTGATCATCTTTGTGTTAATAAAGTGTGGCTAAACCGATCCAATTCATGTTTAAATGGATTGGTTCGAATTGGTTATATGATTTAAACGGAATGGATTGATTCTAATTTTTTAGGAACCGTAGATAACAGATTGGTCTTGATTTTACCCCACTAATTTGGACCATGCTTACCCCTAGTGCTAAGAGTAAAAACAGCTCGAAATACATAATGCACAAATTTGAGACAAATGTGAACATTTTTTGTCCTTAGATATTTTCAATGTTTTATTACCATTAATAGTATCTTTTTTCAAGCAAAAATGATAATAATAATAAAAAACTAAAAACCATGATTCCATCAGTAATCAACCTTGTTAGAAGCAAGTACTTGTAAACATGATCAAGGAGGGTTTATTGATGCAAATTGTTTTGTAAAAAGAAATCAAAATAAATCCATTGAAAACCACAACAAAACACACAATACAGATCAATCAGAACTAGATATATAGAAATAACCTAACAAAAACTCACAACTGATTGCACTGAGTGGGTATAAATGACAAGGTTTCCTTGGCTAGGTCATGTATAACCATCATGTTCTATTGTTGTACATTTCCAAATATAGACATACCAAAACTTGATTCATTCATTGCCAAGCACATTACCCCATATCTGATAACTGAATCATGTAGTTTTTGAACGGCAATTCCATATCCGCCCCATCAAAATAGAACACCAATTTGGGAGTCACGTCAATGACGGAGGCATTTGATGGCAACGTAAAGCAAAGATCAAGCCCGGTTGAGCCCAATTTATCGACAGAGAGCCTGGTTTGAGAAATGAACTCTTTTTTCACAAGATCAAAAGCACTTTGTTCCAAATATGTGATGGTTGTACCTGAATCAATGATTATCCCACCACTCCCATCTTGATTGAGTGGAAACGTTATGGGCAAGGCAGTGTCACCAACTGTGACTCCTTGAAGAGAAAAATAGTAAAAATACGGTTTTGATGGGTTTGGAATCAAAGGGGTAGTTATGATTGAATTTTTACCACCTGTGCTGTTCACACTTGCAAGTGATCCGATTAAAAGAGTGCTGGTTTCGGATGAGTCATAAATGGAGGTTAGGCAATATGAAAATTTGGGCGCGCCGAGCTGGGAAACAAGGGAAAGGGGTCCACGGCCGAGCCCAACTACCCCAGCCACTATGCTGAAACCACTTCTGGTGTGGTTTTTTCCACAACCAAACTCAATATTAGGCACCGAGACCTTCCCAAACGTGAAGGTCTCGGTTGCCATGGCACCTTGTATCATAGTTCTAAATATTGGCCGGTACGGTACATACCGGCCGATTCGTACCAGAAAATCATACCACCGATTCAGATATCGAGCCGTAGCGTCCGAGTCCCGATACGTAGCGGCCTGAAACCGATACATTGGGCAATACGGTCCGATACAGCTTGTGTTTTGCCGGTACGGATGAAATAAAGTGCGGTAGAGAGCTCTAATGCTGCTTTTGGTCTTCGCTAAAGTGGGAGGTCGTGATGTTCTTCGGTGAGGTCGTCATGTTCTTCGGTATAAGGTTCATGACGAGGTCGTGATGTTCTTCCTCGGCTTCCGGCGTGTTTCAGCATGCTTTCTGGGTCGTGCGCCATTGAAGCTTTGAGGCTACAGCAGCAACCTAGGTACTGACTACTGAGTATGTCTTTTATATTCATATTTTATATGAATATATATATTGATAGTTTTGGGCCAAAATATTTGACGGGTTGTTTTGGACAATCGTGGGCCACTGAGTATGTCTTTTATATTCATATTTTATATGAATGCATATTGATAGTTTTGGGCCAAAATATTTTACTCAAGATAGTTGGTGGGTTGTTTTGGACAATCGTGACCCATATGTTTCTTCAACCAACTTATGGGTCTATACTGTTGTGGTTTTATTTTAAATTGTAGATAATTGAAAGTTATAATTGAGACTAAAATAAATATATATCATTTGGTTAAAAATGAGTTTAAAGTGTCCTTATATATCAAAATTTTGATTAAAATATGATAAATTAAGGTTAAAAGAGTCAAAAAAATGTATAAAATTGAGTTTCTGAAGGATTGTTAATAATTTTTAAAATTTCACGGCCGCGACACCCGATTCTCGATACGTATTGGCCGATACTACCGATACCGATACTCCGCGATCGATACCGTTACGTTACCCGATACTGCGATTTAGAACTATGCCTTGTATCGAAGAGCTCAAAGAGTTCAAGCCATACCTGTATTAGATACTCGCATGATCGGTCCACAATATGTAAAGTGTAGAAATTTGAGCAAAGGTCGCCGAAACAAGGTAGTCAAAAGGAAGAAGTTTTGGTCGGATCGAAGACATGCGTGGGCACGTCGAAACACTACTGACAAGGCTTACATTGCGTCCATATAAGATCGCTCCCCGTGTCCATTTATAGCAGAGTAGGGCTCAGGTGGGGTGCCAATGGAAAGATTCATTAAAAACTCCCATTTTTCGTGGTAAACTGGGGAGCTTACTTCGGAATCTGTTTTTGCCACCATTTCATTCATCCTCTGCAA
Source organism: Camellia lanceoleosa (assembly GCA_025200525.1). Classification (NCBI taxonomy): domain Eukaryota; kingdom Viridiplantae; phylum Streptophyta; class Magnoliopsida; order Ericales; family Theaceae; genus Camellia; species Camellia lanceoleosa. Next base: position 157,119,414 of record CM045758.1, read on the forward strand.
CCTAAAGTTCCCGCGCTTCATGGCGCGTTGCAGACACTGAAATTTAGTGTAGTTTCCACCCGAATCAACGTGTTTGAGATCGACTCTGAACCCAATTTGCATCGCCTTGGGATCAATAAGCGCTCGCCTTAACGTTGAACAAATTGGGGAAACAAATGTAACAACCACAAGAAATATCATTAGAGATGATAAAGAACATGATAAGGAAGCCATGAGTGTAAAAATTATTGAGGGTAGGGTGTGAGAGAAATGTAATGTATCTTTATCTATCCAGCAATATTAGATATTATGAAAAGTCTTTTATGAAAATGATCATGAAAGATTTGTGATCTTTGGATTACACTTATAATAAAACACCACACACTAATCAAGGTAATCTAAAGGTCACAAATTTTTCATGATCGTTTTCATGAAAAAAATTTCATGATCCCTAACATTTCTCTTATCTATATAGGAGGAAAGAGCGAATATATATATATATATATAGGGATGTTTGGGACAAATGATTAAAAATTAATTTTTTGTTAATTTTTTTTTAAAAAAAGTATCTAAAAAATATAAAAGGTGATATAATCTATCAGCAATGCTAGGTATCATGAAAAATCTTTCATGAAAATAATCATGAAAGTTTTGTGACCCTTGGATTACATTTAGAATAAAGCACCACACACTAATTAAGATAATCCAAAGATCATAACTCTTTCATGATCATTTTCATGGAAAAATTTTCATGATTCTTAACTTTTCTCATAATCTATATATTAGTGCAACACTTTTGTCGGAGCTTCAATATTCAAATCTTAATTTTCTAATTTCTTAATTTAAAAAAAAAATAACCTCAACATTTATTGACTTCTCCTAACCTATAAACATTTTTGACTTATCTCATAGTTAGTGCAACACTCTTTTCAACTTCTCTCATATGCTATGGTTAATGATGAGATTGTTAAATTATTTTTATAAAAAATCTAAAAAAATAATTTGTATATTAAAAAAATATCTAAAATAAATATAAATATAAATATAAATATCTAACTATATATTATATAAGAAAAAAGGAGTTTATAATGAGAAGTCTCTTAAGAACTCCATACTCTAATTATAAAATTATTGATTTTTCAATTTGTAAAATAGATTAAAAAAATCTATTGGCTGATTTATTTATTTATTTAATTATTTTAGAAATAATAATGGGAAGATAACAAGAATATTTCATAATCTCTCTATCATAATCTCTCGCACCAATTTTCAAAAAAAATAAATAAATAAATAAAAATTAAAACTTGCATTCCTTTTCCGTCTTCCAAAAAAATCAGATAATATTTTTCAAGAAAGTTGTGAGTATCACTCTATATATTATATGTTATATTGTAACATAACAAAAAAAAAATTAAAAATAAAATATACAAACAGATAAAATTAATAAACTAGATTTTTATTTATTCAGTTAAAATATTTCTTTTGCCTCTCAATATCCAATTTAAAATTTTAAAAATCTATAAAGTCTACCTAAATAAATCTGATTTGAAAATATCTTCCACTATCATGCATTAAATCAACAAAACTCATATATCTATTACATATTTAACTCGCATAATAACTTACCTTAATAATAATAATTAAAAACAAGTAGAAACCATAGATAAATTAAATTTAAAAAAAAAAAAAAAAACTCACAACTCCATCTAAAATAAATTGAAAAAAAAAAATAGAAATCACCCAAAAATAAAGAAGACAATAATTTAGATATGAATCACAAAAAGATATAACAATATCTAAGTTTGATTTTTGATTTAGTAACATGATTATTTATTTTTTTGATGTATATCTATCAAAATTTTAAATCACTTAATAGGACAAATTAATCAATTTTCTAAAATTATTGATTTTTCAATTTATAAAATAGATTTAAAAATAAAAATATTTACTAATTTATTTATTTATTTATTTTAGAAATAATAATTACCCTTTAATTTATAAAAACCCACAACTCCATCTAAAATAAACTGAAAAAAAAAATAGAAATCTCACAAAAATAAAGAAGATAAGAATTTAGATATGGATTTCAAAAAGATATAACAATATCTAAATTTGAATTTTGATTTAATAATATAATTATCTATTTTTTTGATGTATATCTATCAAAATTTTAAATCACTTAATAGGACAAATTAATCAAATTTCTAAAATTATGGATTTTTCAATTTATAAAATATATTAAAAAAAACTATTGACTGATTTATTTATTTAATTATTTTAGAAATAATAATTATCCTTTAATTTATGAATTTCAAATAGAAAGATAATAAAAATATTTCATAATCTCTCTATCCTAATCTCTCTCACCGATTTCTAAAAAAAAAATATGAAAACTTGTCTGCCTTCTCTTTTTCCAAAAAAATAAGAGAATATCGTTCATGAAAGTTATAAATATCTATCTATATCTTATATATTATATTATAACATAACAAAAAAACTAAAAATCAGATGTACAAGCAGATAAAATTAATAAATTTGACATTTATTTATTCAGTTAAAATCTTTATTTTGCATCTAAATATCCAATTTTAAATTTTAAAAATCTTTAAAGTTTATTTAAACAAATCTAATTTGAAAATATTTTCTACCATCATATTTTAAATCAAGAAAACCCACATGTCTATCACATATCTAACTCACATCATAACTTACCTAAATAATAATAATTGAAAACAAATAGAAACCATCGATAAATTAAATTGGGAAAAAAAAATAGAAACCCACAGCTTCATCTTAAATAAATTGAAAAAAAAGAAAAAAGAAAAAAAGAAAACCAAAGAGAAACCATACACACGCACACACAAAAAAAAAAGAAAAGAAAAAAAGAATTTAGATATAGATTTAAAAATAATACGACAATATCTAAATTTGAATTATGATTTAGTAATATAATTATCTATTTTTCTTATGTATATCTATCAAAATTTTAAATCTCTTAATGGGACAAATTAATTAATTTTTAAACTTATTTAAAGAATAATCTGATTAGTCATCCCAACTCTTAGACATTGCGAGTACTAGTGGATGAACTAATGGATGGGGTTCGGTGAGGTCTAAGTTGTAGAATGTAATATTCTCCCAATCCATAAATTTATTATTTTTTTTAATTATATATTTTTTCATGTGTGATTTTCTTTCTCTGTTGTTGGTTTGGTTTCGGTTTTGGTTTTAGTAAGGTTTATGTGTTTGTTTACATCTTTGCATGGTGGAGAAGAATTATTGATGAATATGGTCGCAATCGAAGTATCTATGTCTATTTTGTGCCAAAGATTTTGATCAGATCTTGTTTTCTTCAATGAAGACTATAAAATTGAAGTAACAAAAATAAGTATAAAAAATTTTTATTTTTTATTATCACTTTATTTTATAGAAAATGTGAAAAATTATTAAGAATTCAAGATTTTATTATAACATTAGATAAATTTAAAACTTTTAAATATCATTGTGTTATTTATTTTTATCCTCTTTCTATCCCATTATACAATTACAGCTATTTGTTAGTTTGTTAATTATAATTCAATTAATTGAAAAGGAAAGTTTGATATAACTTTTCATATATATTATAGTTAATTTGTTACAACTATTGCGATCTCGGGTTTTACCCCTTGTGTACGGTAATCCAGACTTGTTTCCGTAGGTGTTAGTAGTTGCTTACATCTTGTTTGCATCCTTTCGTACTTTGTATTTGAGTTATAGGATGTGTTGGGCAGGTTTGTTACAGGTTGGTTGAACTTAGAAACCAAGGGTAGTTGCCCAGATTTTTGCCTTCACGCTCGAGCGGAGCTTTTGACGCTCGAGCGGGCCCTTCGTTGTTGTTTCTCCGCTCGAGCGTGATTTTCCATCTTCCAGTATTTCCTCTACAGTGTTGGACGCTCGAGCGGATGTTTTGACGCTCGAGCGTGAGTTTGTGTGTGACTTCGGCGAAAGGAATTTTACGCTCGGCGAGACTGGTTCACAAAAAGTTACGATGTGTGTATCCGCCGCTCAAGCGAGATTTTTGACGCATGAGCCGAAGTCTGTGAGTGACGCTCGAGCGGGGGTTTCCACGCTCGAGCGGGGCGACTTTTATATAAACACGGGATCCGACTTTTTGGATCACTTTTTCAACACACTTTCTCTCTCTTACTTTCCCAAATACAGATTTGAGAGCCCCTCACTCTAAAACCTTACCTTCTCTCTTAGATTTGATCTAGTATGAGTGATTTCCTCACCTTGGGCCTTTGTAAAAGTTGTGGGGATCGTCGAGGGCTTTGTTTTAATTTGAAAAACTTAGGATTTCGAGCACGTCGGTCTTGGGTCTTCATCTTCGTTTGAGCTCAAACTCCGAGGTAAGGATATCCTACTCCTCCTTACGAACTTTGTCTTTGAATTTTAGTATTTTGATGAGTTGGGGATTGTTGGGTAATTTTGAGGAAGTTTGGGCCTTTGTGTAATTTTACAAAAGTTGGGGTTTTATTTATAATAAACCAATATGCATGTTTGGCATAGAGAAATGAGTTAAATGTTGGATTATGGATGGAAATGGAACCTTTGGGTTGTTATGTAACTTATGGGAAAAATGTCCTAATTACATTGTTTAGTTAATTTGTATAATTAATTTGGAGAAATAAAGAATTGAATTGAGAATGTTGAAGTTGAACGTGTATGGAATTAAGGGGTGTAGTCGGATTCATTCATCGCTCACCTAGTGGAAATGTCGATTATATATCCATTTGGTGCATTTATTTTCGGAATAGAAATAACTGCTTTCGGCTATAGGTGAAGGATAGTCTTGATTGTTGTAGACAACGCATGATGATTAAGCAAACTAAAACTAAACGATTAAATATGCTATTGAATATAGCGATTGGAATAATACATCAACTCTATGTATTGATTGATTGTATATGATTTATGTTTATATACATGTATTGTGTGGGAGGAGATAGGGGATGTACTCCACGGTTTAGGGGAAGATAGGAGATGGACCTCTAAACCGGATTATGTGTAACATTGATACAGCACTACAATGTGTATCAAGTGTTGATTATGGAAGTGTTCGAATTGATTTGATATAGCACTAAAATGTATATCGTTATCAATTGTGAAGTATAGAAGTGATTCTATGTTGTGTTGATACAACACCGAAATGTGTATCTTTCGTAAAGTGTGGAAATGGTTTATGTGTTATTGATACAGCATTGAATTGTGTATCCACCATGAATTTTGAAAGTGTTTTAAAGATGAGTCTAAATCTCATTAAGTTATTTGGCTAAGTGTTGAGCCTTGTCTTCAAACTCAAAGTTGAGAAAGAAATGGGAAATGAAATGTAACATGGACTTAATGTCATGAAGTCGGATTGTAATATAAGTGGATGTATCTGTGTTGACCATCTATCAACTGCTAATCTTTTAGTCATTGTTCATAGCTGGTTTAGTGTATTTCTACTGGGCGTTGGCTCACCCTATATGGGACATTATTTTTAGGTATCGGTAGCATGCCACCTCCAAGCACATAGCCAGTGCAGGTCTCGAGGGCCAATCATGGGGCTTCATTGTCCCAGTCTGTACAGCAGTCGTATGCTCCGAGGGGTGAGTAGGTGGATCAAGGGCCTACTGGGCGTGTGTATGTTGTTACCGCGCAGGACCTGGTGCCAGTTCCATCAGTCGTGAGAGGTACCTTTCTGTTTTGCAACTCGGTTGCTAGTGTATTGATTGATACGGGTGCGTCTGATTCTTTTGTATCTGCTGCATTTGCATCTGTTTTGGAATTGGAGTTAGCACAATTAGCATCTCCTATATGTGCTGTATCACCTCTTGGGGGGTGAATTGATTTTGAAGCACAGATGTAGAGGTTGTTATATAGAGGTCGCCGATCATCAGCTTCCGTTCCCTTTTGTAGTTATGCCCCTGAAGGGTTTTGATGTTATTCTGGGTATGGACTGGTTATCGTCATACCGGGCTGTTATTGATTGCTACCGCCAGAGGGTCACAGTTGGTACCTTGAGTGGGGAGTATTTCCATTTCTTGGGGGATCAGGTTGGTAATGTGTTGCCACTGGTGTACGATCCGCGAGGACAGAGTGAGCTTAGTGGTCTGCTTGCTAGCTTTTTGAGTGGTGAGTGTGATGAGACCCAAATTGTGTTACCGAGAGTGGCTTGTGAGTATTCGGATGTTTTTCCCGAGGATCTCGTTGGTTTGCCACCTCACCGTGAGATTGAGTTCTCTATTGATTTAGTGCCCAGCACGGCGCCGATTTCTATGGCACCTTGCCGTTTTGCCCCAGCCGAGTTGAGTGAGTTGAAGATTCAGCTCCAGGAGTTGCTGGATAAGGACTTTGTTCGCCCTAGTGTTTCGCCGTGGGGAACACCGGCCCTCTTTGCTGAAAAGAAAGATGGTGCCTTGAGACTTTGTATCAACTACTGGAAGTTGAATCGGGCTACGGTCAAGAATAAGTACCCTATACCTTGTATAGATGATATGTTTGACCAGTTGAAGGGTTCCCGTTGTTTTTCTAAGATAGACTTGAGATCGGGTTACCACCAGTTGAGAGTCAGGGAGGAGGATGTTCCAAAGATGGCATTCCGTACGCGGTATGGCCGCTATGAGTTTCTGGTGATGCCATTTGGGCTTACCAATGCACCGGCAGTCTTTATGGATTTGATGAACCGGATCTTCCAGGAATTCTTAGATCATTTTGTAGTCGTTTTCGTGGACGACATTCTTATCTATTCGCCTTCTGAGAAAAAGCACGAAGAACACTTAAGAGTGGTGCTTGAGTTGCTTAGAGCCCATAGGTTGTATGCCAAGTTTGGAAAGTGTGAGTTCTGGCTAGGAGAAGTCAAGTTCTTAGGCCACGTAGTATCCGGGGAAGGGGTGTCTGTTGATACATCCAAGATTGAGGCAGTGCAAGATTGGGCACAGCCGAAAAGTGTGTTTGAGATTCGCAGTTTTCTGAGGTTAGCTGGGTATTACCGCCGGTTTGTGAAGGATTTCTCTAGGTTAGCTTCACCGTTGACTAGATTGACTCAAAAGGGAGTCAAATTCATATGGAGTGAGACTTGTGAAAAGTCGTTTCAAGAGCTGAAAGTTAGATTGACCACCGCTCCGGTCTTTATTATTCCGGAGAGATGGTTAGGTTATGTAGTTTATTGTGATGCCTCACGAGAGGGTTTGAGTTGTGTGTTAATGCAAGAAGGGAAAGTGGTAGCTTATGGCTCACGTCAGTTGAAAATACACATGACCTAGAGCTAGCAGTAGTGATATTTGCCTTGAAAATCTGGAGGCATTACCTATATGGTGAGAAGTTCGAGGTGTTCTCGGACCACAAGAGTTTGAAGTATCTGTTTACACAGAAAGACTTGAACTTGAGGCAGAGGAGGTGGATGGAGTTTATTGTAGATTATGACTTCGAGTTGCACTATCATCCAGGGAAGGCCAATGTTGTGGCCGATGCCCTTAGCAGGAAATCCATAGGTGATGTAGCTTGTATAGCCATCCGGGAATGGGAGATGTTGGGGGCGCTTGGCGAGTTTGATTTGCTTCTGGGAGAATCCCTTGAGGCTGCGGCCTTGTTTTCTGTTATTGCGCAGCCTACACTTGTGACTAGAGTGTTAGAGGCACAGAGAGGTGACCTTGAGGTAGAATCCCTCCGAGAGAAGATCTCCAGCGGGAAGGTTGAGAAGGGTTTGTCTGAGTATCTCAACCAGAGTGTGAGATACCGAGACCGATTGTTCGTACCGGAGTCCTGCTGAGAGGAGGTACTCAGAGAGTTTCACCACTCACGCCTTGCGGTGCATCCGGGAGGCACCAAGATGTATCGTGATTTAGGGCGCCAGTTTTGGTGGAGGGGCATGAAGAGGGATGTGGCAGTTTTCGTGTCGAAGTGCCTTACTTGTCAGCAAGTGAACACCGAGCATCAGAGGCCAGCGGGTTTGTTACAACCCTTGCCTATTACCGAGTGGAAGTGGGAGCATGTCACTATGGACTTCGTTGTAGGTCTTCCGAGGACTCAGTGGGATAGTGATGCTATTTGGGTGGTTGTAGACCGGTTGACTAAGTCGGCGTACTTTATCCCTATGCACGTGAGAGATTCGGTAGATCATCTCGCCGACTTGTATATTCGGGACATAGTGAGGTTGCACGGGGTCCCAGTGACAATCGTCTCAGATAGAGATCCTTGTTTTACTGCCAGGCTGTGGCAGAGTTTGCAGAGTGCCCTGGGTACTAGGTTGACCTTTAGTACAGCTTATCATCCTTAGACTGACGGGTAGTCCGAGCGTACTATTCAGATCCTTGAGGATATGCTTCGAGGTTGTGTCCTTGATTTTAGTGGGATGTGGGAAAGGCACTTGCCCTTGGTGGAATTTGCCTACAACAACAATTTCCAATCTAGAATCGGTATGGCACCGTTTGAGGCCTTGTATGGCCGACCGTGTAGGTCTCCAGTTTGTTGGGCCGAGGTGGGTGATGCATTGTTGTTGGGCCCGGAGTTAGTGAAGGAGACGACGGAGAAAGTTGAGCTTATCCGTAGGAGGCTTGTTACAGCCCAGAGTCGTCAGAAATCTTATGCAGACCGTAGGAGGCGACCCTTAGTATTCGAGGTGAGTGATCATGTCTTTCTAAAGATATCACCTAGGCGGGGATTGATGAGGTTTGGGAAGAGTGGGAAGTTATCCCCTCGGTTTATTGGTCCCTTTGAGATCCTTGAGAGGATTGGCGAGGTTGCCTATCGTTTAGCTTTGCCGCCGCAGTTGTCTGGAGTTCATGACGTGTTTCATGTGAGTATGCTTCGGAAGTATGAGCCGGATCCATCACATGTATTGGATTGGACCGGCTTAGAGGTTGATGAGGATGCCTCGTATGAGGAGAAATTGGTTCAGGTCTTAGATAGCCGGGAGCAAGTCTTGCAAGGCAAGACCATTCCCTTGGTAAAGGTTTATTGGAAGCATCACGGAGTGGAAGAAGCCACTTGGGAACGTGAGTTAGAAGTCCGTGAGAAGTATCCGGACATGTTTGTTGATGTGTAATCATGTAATGAAATTTTGTAACGTTATTGGGCTTTAAGAACATTATATATATGTCTTAAGTTGAAAAACATTGTGAATGTTTTGGTTCATGGAAGTTAAGTTAACATTGTGTATGTTAAATATATTGTGGAAATGCAAGCATGATATTAATGTTGCATGTGTTATGAAATTGTGGAAAATGAGTTGAAATTGATAAATTTCAAAGGAATGCATATTGATAATGCAGGTTGTTATGTATGATGTGAATTGCCTCTTGACAAGAGATGAGATTGACCGATAATGGGTCAAAATGTTTAATATTATGTTGTAATATTGTTGGGAATGGAGAAAACCTATTTTTGAAAAACTTGTGTTTAATTTCAGGGACGAAATTCTTTAAGGGGGGGAGGTTATAGCTATCCCGGGTTTTACCCCTTGTGTACGGTGATTCAGACTTGTTTCCGTAGGTGTTAGTAGTTGCTTATATCTCGTTTGCATCCTTTCGTACTTTGTATTTGAGTTATAGGATGTGTTGGGCAGGTTTGTTACAGGTTGGTTGAACTTAGAAATCAAGGGTAGTTGCCCAGATTTTTGCCTTCACGCTCGAACGGAGCTTTTGACGCTCGAGCGGGCCCTTTGTTGTTGCTTCTTCGCTCGAGCGGGAGTTCTGACGCTCGAGCGTGATTTTCCATCTTCTAGTATTTCCTCTGCAGTGTTGGACGCTCGAGCGGACGTTTTGACGCTCGAGCATGAGTTTGTGTGTGACGCTAGAACGGGGAGTTTTACGCTCGAACGAGGACCTTGGTTGACAAAAGTTACGGAAGTATGTATCATTGCTCGGCAGAGTCGTGAGTGGCCTTCGGCGGGGGTTTCCACGCCGGCGGGCGATTTTTATATAAACACGGGATCCGAATTTTTGGATCACTTTTTCAACACACTTTCTCTCTCTTACTTTCCCAAATACAAATTTGAGAGCCCCTCACTCTAAAACCTTACCTTCTCTCTTAGATTTGATCTAGTATGAGTGATTTCCTTACCTTGGGCCTTTGTAAAAGTTGTGGGGATCGTCGAGGGCTTTGTTTTAATCTGAAAAACTTAGGATTTGGAGCATGTTGGTCTTTGGTCTTCATCTTCGTTTGAGCTCAAACTCCGAGGTAGGGATATCCTACTCCTTCTTATGAACTTAGTCTTTGAATTTTAGCATTTTGATGAGTTGGGGATTGTTGGGTAATTTTGAGGAAGTTTGGGCCTTTGTGTAATTTTACAAAAGTTGGGGTTTTATTTATAATAAACCAATATGCATGTTTGGCATAGAGAAATGAGTTAAATGTTGGATTATGGATGGAAATGGAACCTTTGGGCTGTTATGTAACTTATGGGAAAAATGCCCTAATTACATTGTTTAGTTAATTTGTATAATTAATTTGGAGAAATAAAGAATTGAATTGAGAATGTTGAAGTTGAACGTGTATGGAATTAAGGGGTGTAGTTGGATTCATTCATCGCTCACCTAGTGGAAATGTCGATTATATATCCATTTGGTGCATTTATTTTCGGTATAGAAATAACTGCTTTGGGCTATTGGTGGAGGATAGTCTTGATTGTTGTAGATAACGCATGATGATTAGGCAAACTAAAACTAAACGATTGAATATGCTATTGAATGTAGCGATTGGAATAATACATCAACTCTATGTATTGATTGATTGTATATGATTTATGTTTATATACATGTATTGTGTGAGAGGTGATAGGGGATGTACTCCACGGTTTAGGGGAAGATAGGAGATGGACCTCTAAACTGGATTATGTGTAACATTGATACAGCACTACAATGTGTATCAAGTGTTGATTATGGAAGTGTTCGAATTGATTTGATGTAGTACTAAAATGTATATCGTTATCAATTGTGAAGTATAGAAGTGATTCTATGTTGTGTTGATACAGCACCGAAATATGTATCTTTCGTAAAGTGTGGAAATGGTTTATGTGTTATTGATACAGCATTGAATTGTGTATCCACCATGAATTTTGAAAGTGTTTTAAAGATGAGTCTAAATCGCATTAAGTTATTTGGCTAAGTGTTGAGCCTTGTCTTCAAACTCAAAGTTGAGAAAGAAATGGGAAATGAAATGTAACATGGACTTAATGTCATGAAGTCGAATTGTAATATAAGTGGATGTATCCGTGTTGACCATCTATCAACTGCTAATCTTTTAGTCATTGTTCATAGCTGGTTTAGTGTATTTCTACTGGGCGTTGGCTCACCCTATATGGGACATTATTTTCAGGTACAGGTAGCATGCCACATGAAAGGACATAGCCTGGATGATGATGAGAGTTGAAAACTCTTTTTTTTTATTATTATTATTTTTTTATTTTGTTTGTATTACATGTATATCAAGCCAAGGGCTTCTTTTGTATAGAGTTAGTACTCTTCTTTTGTGCAACCAAGTGTTAACTTGGAAAGCTGTAAGCCCGTAGGGCATTTCCTTTTGTTGTTAACATGTAATACTGTTGTAAGAATGGCTCTGATGAGTAGAAGAACATTTATCTTTTATATCAACGCATGTCTAAATTGATGGGTTTTAATGTTATTTTTTTTAGGGCGTTACAACAACTATATATATATATATTCATACAGGTTAGTTTTATCCTACTGATGGCAGTGTCGCAATAGTAATTCAACCTAGTACGAGAGGAACCGTTGATTTGCACAATTGGTCATCGCGCTTGGTTGAAAAGCCAGTGGCGCGAGGCTACCGTGCGTTGGATTATATTTTGTCTTTTGGACTTTTGGTTAAAGCTTGAACATTTAAATTGGTTTTAATACATTTGTAATAAATTCAATAAATTAAAGCAATATTATGAACACTTTCTAACAAATTAGTAAATTCACCAAATAGTTGAATATTTAATGTTAAAGCTTTTAATATGTGCGGATCACGTAGACTTAAAATAAAATTAGGGAAATAATTTAAATGGACAGGACCTTTATGGAGGCCTGATTCCATCATACCCATTACACTAGTATTGTAATTAATAAATCGGGCAGCTCGTAAACATAATAAAACAGAAGTAGTTTTACCTTGTTGAGTTAATGGATTTATTCTTATTTGTATTAATCCTAGATGAATAAAATTATGACCAGCTTAAGATATTTTCTGATTGCATCTTTAGATAATAACTGACAGATTTCTCTTGGTTTACTTAAAGTATAAACTTGTTTAACAGTTTTTACTTGTAGATCAACATTAAAAGTTGACTGAAAGAACTAATTTTATAAATTTCTTTAGTTTTAACTTTAGGAATATTCCATCCTAAATCAATTTTAACATCTTGATATTCATATTCTTCTTCATTTAATACTAGTTTTGTATTATGTATAGGAGCAAGAGTTGTAGACCGAGAACTAACTGAAGAATTACTTCTGAATAATCTACTCATTGTGATTTTATAAAATTAAATCCAATTCCAAAATTCTATTATAACTTACCATGTTTTCTTATATGGTGTGTTCACTCATACCCCTTATGGGAACCCCTATATCCTTCAACTGCCTAAACCTAACGACTTACTTTGAATTGGGACGAAAGGTGGGTCGCTACTGACAAAGTGAAAAACAAGAGATAAATTAAACAAGAATAAGGAAACTGGAATTTAATTGAAGAAAATCAAATGAGAAGGTTAAGTAGAGAAAATAATTCAACAATAAGCACGTATCAATAACGTGGCTCTGATACCAAAAATTTGAGTGCCTATTCTCAAGAAAAATAGTCATCTCTATAATTTTATTTTCGTTTTCAAGTTATGTATTTTGAAGAACTGTTTGCTTCATTCCAGTAAACAATTGTAAGTTTTAATTTATGTTTTAAGTCATGTATTTATTTAGTTAACTTTTTTTTTTTTTAGCTTTTTCGATGCATCAAATCTTGATATATTTATAAAGAATTTTTTTTTGACTAAAATATGAAAAAAAAAAAAATTCAATAACGATAAATAAAACCAGTTTTAAAATAATTTCTAAAACTTTAAACCAAACAAAACCTGTGTACTAGAAACTTGAAGCATATGCAAAATGCATTGAAATTGGAAATTTTTTAACTAAAGTATAATAATTTTTTTTTTTAAAAAAAATAGTAAACTTGTTATGACGGGTTCCACACAACGCATGCTTACCCACTAATTACATTAGTACTTTATGAAGAAATGATTTCTAAGATGTAGTATTTATTTGAGGGTTATATTTAAAGTAGGTTAAATTATTCTTCATTAATTATTGTCAACTCCTTCTTGGTCTTATGGACCTAGTCCATTGAATAGGACCTGTAAAGCTCTATATGATAAAGTAATTTATTTGTGAATCTAAACATATTTAAAAAGTAAAATAAATTGATTAGAATAATAAAAAAAGTCTCCAAGAAATAAATGAAAATTTGAATAAAAATCTATTCTTTTTTGTTCAGATTTTCATTTATTTTTTAGTGATTTGTTTTTCTTATTTAGTTTCTTTTTATTTTTTATAGTTTTTTAGATGCATCTAATCTTGATATATTTATAAAGCAAAAAATTTTGACTAAAATGTGAAGAAAAAAAATTCAATGAAGATAAATAAAAACTCATTTAAAAATAATTTCTGAAAATTTAAAAATAGTAAACTTGTTCAAATGGCGCCTAAATTGTGAAATTTTCCCAAATTTAATCTGTTACTCACTGCATAGTCAATAGATAATTTTGGTTTGAGCATGTATTTATCATTTTGTCATTTTTGTGATCAAAGTGCTCTGTATACTTCAGAACCACTTGATCTAAGGCGTATTTTGGCAATTATAAAAAAAAAAAAAAAGTTTATTAACTTGTTGGCTTATTTAGGTTATACCACTTTTCTATTTTTTTTAAAATTAATTTATAAAATCAATAAATCAACTTTTGTCCTACTAAAGTCAATTTTTGTAAGCTACGACGGGTTCCACACAACTCATGCTTATGCATTAATTAGATTAGTACTTTGTGAAGAAATGATCTCTAAAATGTAGTATTTATTTGGGTGTTATACTTAAGTGCCTTACATTATTCTTTATTAATTATAATAAACTCCTTCTTGGTCTTATGGACCTAGTCCATTGAATAGGAATTTATATGATCACAGTAATTTATTTGTAAGTCTAAATACATTTAAAGAGCAAAATAAATTGATTATCATATTAAAAAACTTCCCAAAAAATAAATAAAAATTCGACTAAAAATTTGTGCTTTTTTGTTCTGATTTTTCTTTATTTTTTAGTAATTTTTTTAGTTTTTGAGATGCATCTAATTTTAATATATTTATAAAGCAAAAACTTTTGACTAAAATATGCCCAAACATAAAATAAAATTCAGTAATGACAAATAAAAGCTCGTTTAAAAATAATTTCTTAAAATTTAAACCAAACAAAGTCTATGTACTAGAAACTTCAAACATTTGCAAAATGCTTTGAAATTGGAAAATTTTGAACACAAGTATAATAATTTTTTGAGTAAATTATATAAATAGTCCCTGTAGGTTACACGATGTGTCAATTTGATTCATATTGTTTTAATTTGCTCGATTTTACCTCTTAATTTAACGGATTGTATTATTTTAGTCTAATAAATAACGGTTGTTAAGTTTGGTTGACGAAAGGTCAAATTATGTGTCAATTTGGTAATCTGTAGTTTACACAAGTGTTAATTTGGCCCTTGTTAAAATTGAGCAAATTAAAATACCATGAACCAAATTAACACATTGTGTAAACTACAGGGACCAAATTAACACATTGTGTAGATTTTCCATCCACAAAACTTAACAATCGTTATTTATTACACTAAAATGACACAATCTATTAAATTAAGGAGCAAAATCGAGTAAATTAAAACAATATGAACCAAATTTATACATTGTATAAATTATAAATACCATTTGCTTAATTGCCCTAATTTTTTTTTAAAAAAAATAATAAACTTGTTCAAATGGCGTCTAAATGGAGAAATTTTCCCAAATTTCATGGTTACTCACTGCAAAGTCAATGGATAATTTTGGTTTGAACAAGTATTTACCATTTTTGTCATTTTTTTTTTTTTTGGGGATCAAATTGTTCCAAATACTTCAAAAGTCATTGATCAAAGGCTAATTTCGACAATTAGGAAAAAAAATTTAATTTTGTTGATTTATTAACTTATTTAAATTACATCATTTCTCTAATTATTTTTTGGGTACATTTTTTTAACAAAAGTTAAAAAATTCAATAAAACAACTTTTTTCCTACTTAAGTCAATGTTCGTAAGCTATGAGCGTTCCACACAACTCATGCTTACCTATTAATTAGATTAGTACTTTATGAAGAAATGATCTCAAGATGTGGTATTTATTTTAGGTTTATATTTAAGTGGGTTATATTATTTTTATTAATTATTGTCAACTCCTTCTTGATCTTATGGACCTAGTCCACTGAATAGGAATTGTAAACCTCTATATGACAAAGTAATTTATTTGTGTATCTAAATATATTTAAAGAGTAAAATAAATTAATTATAATATTAAAAAAAATTTCAAAAAATAAATGAAAATTCGACTAAAAATATGTGTGCATTATTGTTTAGGTTTTCGTTTGTTTTGTAGTGATTTTTTTTTTTTCATATTTAGATATTTTTATTTTATTTTATTTTATTTTTTTAGATGCATAGCAAAAAAATTTAAATAAAATATGAAGGAAAAAAATTAGGACGAATTACACTAACAGTCCCTATAGTTTGGGACTTGTGTCACGTTAATCTTTGGCTTTTCAATTGTGACGCATTTGACTCTGAATTTTGAATCTTATTCCAAATAAGGACAATTGAAGATACCATTGCTCAATTTCAAGAGGAAAGTCGTCAATTTGATAAAATTTAAACTAATTTAACAAAAATAAATATCAAAAAAATATTTTTGAATTTTTAAAAATTATTTCTACCCACCAAAGATAAAATTATGTAAAATTGATAAATTTTTTTCACATTTATTTATTTTTTTACAAAATTAATTTTTATTATGTGTTTGGATGATGATAATGTAATGGGTGGTTACTAAGCTTTTAATATGTAATCGATATATTTAACACATGAAATATTTTTAGTTTTGAATTTTTTGATTTAATGGATTGGTTTAATAATGATATCAAAGTTGTCGCCATATTTAATTTTTGAAAAAATAAAACTAATTTAATGAAAATAAAAAGAACCATAATTACGTGATCATCATCCAAATATATAATACAAATTAATTTGGTAAAAAACTAAATAAATAGATGTGTAAAAGATTTATTAATTTTACATAATTTTATTATGGGAAATTTATCACTAAGTCCCACCATGGGAACATGTGATCCATTTGGTCCCACGCAATATCCGTTTGATTTTGAAGTCCCCTTTCTGTGTGATTTGTTACCGATAGGTCCTAATTCAAACGTTCATGGATGGTGCGTTGCCGAAAATAACCTCGCATGTTTGGTGGGATTGTTTTGTTCATGTTTGGTATGTGTAATCCCATGTATTCTGAATGCCGAAATTGTAGGACACTACCATTTCAAAGTGGGGGGATAGGGTTGTTGTTCCAGTATATTGGTTTGGGGGAGGCGAAGTTTTTTGCCACAAAACGTGAACACTATTGTCGGCACGCAGGTACGTCACATATTACTTTGCCGATTACCGAACATCACCAGCACCGTCAAACATGAACACTGTAGTCGGCACACAACGTGAACACTGTAGTCGTCATGCAGGTAATCGGCATGCTAACGTGGGCTTACCAACAAATTGTAGGAAAAAAACATACACATCTCACAGCCCGATGTAAACTATTTCACACAACAGATGAGATACACCAAATATATATATTCACAACTACACAGAAAACAACAAGATGTACATTATTATACGTTATGTGGGCTTACCAACAAATGATGAGAACTACATCGTCTATGGACGATTTCCACACCACGGCTTCAAATTATTCATAGCACTCCACCAGATCTGCTCCACCAAATCTGTGAACCTTAGGGTTCCACACACCAACCTTAACCCACACAGTACCAGAATCGGTGAGGAACCACAGTACCAGATCGGTGAGATTGAGAACGAGAATCGGTGGAATCGGTGAGGTTCACGTCGATTCGTCACAAATGGCAATTGGACAACAAAGTGGAATTCCGTAGCTGTACAGATCTTCTCTAACCCAGCAACCCCCTTTCCCCCAACCCCAATCCCCATTCCCCAGCAACCCACACATCCAATCCCCATTCACACACACACACACAAACAAACACACACACACACACACATACACATATATATATATATATATATTGAATAAAATTAGGACTTGATTACAAAATAATAAGAGAATTCATACAGGCCGGCGAGAGATAATGTTTGAAGTTATAGATGTAGAGAAGAAATTTGAGGACATAACCCATGATCACCACCTACAAGACTCCCAATTAATTCCCTCGAAATTCATCCCCCTCCGCTGAGTACCAATTGGGGGTGGAAGTAGGGTCCGTTGTGAGATCGAGAATATGGAGCTAGAGTTTCGTTGGCGGTGATGTTTGAAGTTTCAAGCAGAGGAGGTGAGGAAGAGGAGGGACGGAGAGTTCTTGTGATGGAAGGAAGCGGGAGGAAGGAGACGCGGGATCGGATTATGAGAGGGTTTCATCCTCTGTGGTCAAGTACATGTATTTGTGAGCATAGACGGTCTTGATCAGTTAAATCGTGATATGATTTGATGTGGTAACGTGAAACACAGGCACCCTTACTTGTGTTTAACCCACGTCACAACCCACGTCACAGAAAAAGAGTACTATTATCTTTTTTTTGGAACGTGAATCTCACACATCCCTTCCCATAAATACATGCGGGTCTATAAATTCAAATTAACACTTTAATGGCAAAATAGTAAACAAACAACCCAAAGGACTAAACGGTTTAAAAGAAAACAATTAGGACCACATGATCTACAAGATGATAAAATGGGATTTATTGGTCAATTCCCCTTTTATTATTGATGGGTAGAAATAATTTCTAAAAATTTAAAAATATTTTTTGACATTTATTTTTGTCAAACTAGCTTATATTTTTATCAAATTGACGACTTTACCCTTGAAATTGAGTAATGATATATTCAATTGTCTTTATTTGAAATAAGATTCAAAATTCAGGGTCAAATGTGTCATAATTGAAAAGTCAGGGACCAAAGTGATACAAATCCTAAACTATAGAGACCTTTAATGTAATTCATCCAAAAAATTAGTAAAGACAAATAAAAATCCGTTTAAAAATAATTTTTGAAAATTTAAACGAAACAAAACTTGTGTACTAAAAACTCGAAACATTTATAAAATCTATTAAATTTTTTTGAACAGAAGTATGTGGGAGCCAGAAAAATATAGGTACTAGCTTATTGGGCCTAACCCAAACAAAGCCTAAAATGGGTCCAATCCAAACAAATATCACACTCCCTATCTATATAAAGAGGGGCATTCCAAGTGGAAAGCATGTCTCATCTCTCTCTACAGAACACACACCCCTTCAAATATATATACTATTTACTTCTTGATTTATAATGCCCTCATAAATACACCCATAAATCATGCATTCATTACATCCATAAACTGAAGAGAATAAAATATATTACCATTCATCAGAGTATTCTTACAAAAGATATTACATATTGACAATAAAAGTAAATGGCCTATAGGCTTACAACTTTCCAGATCAATACTTGGGCTCAACAAAATAGAGTTCTAACTCTTTACACAAAATAAGCCCTTGGCTTGATGTACATGTAATATAAAACGATAATCAACAAAAGAGCTATCCGCCTCGAACCTCCCAAGCTACGTCCTTGGAGGTGGCATATCACCTGAACCTGAAAGTGATGTCCCATATAGGGTGAGCTAACACCCAATAGAAATATGTTAAACATAATATGAGCAATAACTAAAATATTAGCATTTGACATATGTTTAACTCATATAAACTAACATACAGCACAACCCAATTCCATAACAGATATGTCTATCTTTGATTTCATTTTCCTTTACTTAACCAATTATCAATTCTTAGACATGGCTTAGAATTTGGCCAAACAATTAAATGAGATTACTACTCATATTAAAAGCACTTCTACTTCAAATGAGATAACAACTCATAACAAACACTTCCATACTTCACATTAGATACACATATTTGCTGTATAAAGTTCATATTAAAACACTTCCATACTTCACAATAGATACACATTTTTGTGCTGTATCTATGGAGTCCATCCCTTATCTCCTCCCAAATAATATCCGGTTTAGGAGTCCATCCCCTATCTCCTCTTAAACCGTGGAGTACATCCCCTATCTTCTCCCATACAATACAATGTATATAAACAATTATTATATACATGATCAATCAATACATAGATTCAATGTATTATTCCAACCACCATATTCAATGACATATTCAACCGATTAGTTTTAATTCACCTAATCATCATGCAGTATCTACAACAATCAAGACTATCCTCTTCCGATAGCCCAAAGCAATTATTTCTAAACAAATAATAATTACATCCAACAGATAAATTATCAACAATTTCAAGGTGAGTGATTAATTAATCTAACTCCACCATTCATTCCCATATTTACCCAATTTCATTAATTCCAACTCAATTCATATTTCCATAACTTTCCAAATTAATTCATAACATAAAATTAGGGCTTTTCTCTCTCTTTCGTCAACATTGACCCAAAGGCTCAAATACCAACAATAAACAATAATAACCCCATTTAAGACCCAAAATACACATGTATTGGCCTAAAAGAACAAAACCCCTCTTTATACATTTTGAAACCCTAACACCCAAAATTATCCAACTTCAACATTAAATCAAAATGACCAAAAGTTTATGTCAAAGATTATAAAAGTGAGTAGTTATCCCTACCTCGAATGGAGAGACCAAATGGAGAAGATGAAGAAAACTCGAAGTGCTCCAAATCAAGAAATTTTTGGATGGAAAGGTAGCCCAAGCCAAGCACTACACTATTTGCAAAGGAACTAAGGTAGATGATCACTCAAACTAGATGAAACCCTAGAGAGAAGAAGAAGTCTAGAGAGAGGAGCTCTCTAATGGAGGTTTTGAAAAGTTAGAGAGAGAAAAGGCACCAAAAAAGTGATCCAAAAGTCAAAAATTCAGACTGATATTCTGTACTCTATGCTCGAGCGTGGAACGTCCCGTTCGAGCGTCAGACACAGACTCACGCTCGAGCGTCAAAAGCGCCGCTCGAGCACCGGATACACATTTCCAGAAGTTTTGCAGACCATGGTCCTCGCTTGAGTGTTCGAATCCCCGCTCGAGCGGAGGAACAAAATCAAAAGGGCCCGTTCGAGTGTCAAAAGCCCTGCTCGAGCGTCCGACGACCTGCAGAGAAAAATACTGGGAGATGGAAAATCACGCTCGAGCGTCAAAACACCCGCTCGGGCCGAGAAGGAAAAACAAAGGGCCCGCTCGAGCGTCAAAAGCCCTGCTCGAGTGTGAAGGCTAAAATCTGGGCATCAACTCTAGGTGTCCAAGCACAACCAACCTGTTTCAAGCCTGCCCAACATAACCTAATACTCAAATACAAAGAGTAAAGGATGGGAACGAGAAAACGATAACACAACCACGGAACTGAGTCCGAAATACGTTAAATAAAGAAAGGGAAACCGGGATCGCTATAATCTCCCCCCCTTAAAGAATTTCGTCCCCGAAATTAGGTACAAGTGACAAAAACATGTTTTTCTCAATTCTTAATAATATTACAATTCAATATTCAACATCCTGACCCATTACCGGTCATCTTATCTCTTTTCAAGAGGCAATTTACAACATAAGTTACAACATGCATTATCAATATGCATTCCCTTGAAATCCACCAATTTCAACACATATTCCACAATTCACTTACATATTCAATGCCAATAATACGTTGCATACACAATGTTAAAAATAAACTTCCATTCCGAGGCAAGTTCCATAATATTTCCATAAACCGAAACATATACAATGCTTTATAACTTAAGACATATTCAATGCTCTAAAAGTTTATCAATACAAAACAAAACTCCAATTACATGGTTAAACATTTACAAACAAGTTCGGATATTTTTCTCGGACCTCTAACTTACGTTCCCAAGTGGCCTCTTCGACTCCGTGATGTTTTCACCAAACCTTTACCAAGGGTATCGTCTTGCCTCGCAAGACTTGTTCTAGCCTATCCAAGACCTGAACCGGTATCTCCTCATACGAGGCATCCTCATCTACCTCCAAGTTGGTCCAATCCAATACATGTGATGGATCCGGCTCGTACTTCCGAAGCATACTAACATGAAACACGTTATGCACTCCGGACAACTGCGGCGGCAAAGCTAAACGGTAGGCAACCTCACCAATCCTCTCAAGGATCTCGAAAGGGCCAATAAACCGAGGGGACAACTTCCCACTCTTCCCAAACCTCATCAAGCCTTGCCTATGTGATATCTTTAGAAAGACGTGATCACCCACCTCAAATGCCAAAGGCCTCCTCCTACGGTCGGCATAACTTTTTTGGCGACTCTAGGCTATAACAAGCCTCCTACGGATAAGCTCAACTTTCTCCGTTGTCTCCCGAACAAACTCCGGGCCCAACAAAGGTGCATCACTCACCTTGGCCCAACAAACTGGAGACCTACAAGGTCGGCCATACAAGGCCTCAAATGATGCCATACCGATGCTCGATTGGAAACTGGTGTTGTAGGCAAACTCCACCAAGGGCATGTGCCTCTCCCACGACCCACTAAAGTCAAGGACACAACCTCGAAGCATATCTTCAAGGATCTGAATAGTACACTCGGACTACCCGTCAGTCTGAGGATGATAAGCCGTGCTAAAGGTCAACCTAGTGCCCAAGGCACTCTGCAAACTCTGCCACAACCTAGCAGTAAAGCGTGGATCTCTACATGAGACGATCGACACTGGGACCCCGTGCAACCTCACTATGTTCCGAATATACAAGTCGGCAAGATAATCTACCGAATCTCTCACACGCATAAGGAAAAAGTGTGCTGACTTAGTCAACCTGTCTACAACCACCCAAATAGCATCACTACCCCACTGAGTCCTCGGAAGACCTAGGATGAAGTCCATCGTTACATGCTTCCATTTCCATTCGGCTATAGGCAAGGGTTGCAACAAACACGCTGGCCTTTGATGTTCGACCTTCACTTGCTGACAAGTAAGGCACTTCGATACAAAAATTGCCAGATCCTTCTTCATACTTCGCCACCAAAACTGGCGACCCAAATCACGATACATCTTAGTGCCTCCCGGATGCACCGCAAGGCATGAATGGTGAAACTCTCAGAGTACTTCCTGTCGACAAGACTCCAGCACAAACAAACGGTCTCAATATCTCACATTCAGGTTGGGATATACAGTCAAGCCCTTCTCAACCTTCCCATTGGAGATCTTCTTTCGGAGGGATTTTACCTCAAGATCACCTCTCGGTGCCTCTAACACTCAAATTACAAGTGTAGGCTATGCAACAACAGAAGACAAAGTCGCGGACTCAACAGATTCGCCCAGCAGCAAATCAAACTCGCCAAGTGCACCCAACATTTCCCACTCCCGGATGGCTATACAAGCTACATCACTAACAGATTTCCTACTAAGGGCATCAGCCACAACATTGGCCTTTCCTGGATGGTAATGCAACTCGAAATCGTAATCCTCGATAAACTCCATCTACCTCCTCTGCCTCAAGTTCAAGTCTCTCTGTGTAAATAGATACTTCAGACTCTTATGACCCGTGAACACCTCGAATCTCTCACTATACAGGTAGTGCCTCCAAATCTTCAAGGCAAAAATTACAGCTGCTAACTCTAGGTCACGTGTAGGGTAATTCCTCTCGTGTATTTTCAACTGACGTGAGCCATAGGCTACCATCTTCCCCTCTTGCATAAGTACACAACCCAAACCTTCTCGTGAGGCATCACAGTAAACCGAATAACCCAAACCTCTCTCCGGAATAATCAAAACTGGAGTAATAGTAAGTCTGACCTTCAACTCTTGGAATGACTTTTCACAAGTCTCACTCCACACAAACTTGACCCCTTTTCGTATCAATCTAGTTAACGGTGAAGCTAGCCTGGAGAAATCCTTCACAAACCAGCGGTAATACCCAGCTAATCCCAGAAAACTACGGATCTCAAAAATACTCTTAGGCTGTGCCCAATCTTGCACTGCCTCAGTCTTGGATGCATCAACAGACACCCCTTCCCCGGAGACTACATGGCCTAAGAACTTGACCTCTCTTAGCCAGAACTCACACTTCCCAAACTTGGCATACAGCCTATGGGCTCTAAGCAACTCAAGCACCACTCTCAAGTGTTCCTCGTGCTCTTTCTCCGAAGGTGAATAAATCAGAATGTCATCCACGAAGATGACCACAAAGCGATCTAGGAATTCCCGGAAGATCCGGTTCATCAAGTCCATAAACATTGCCGGTGCATTGGTGAGCCCAAAAGGCATCACCAGAAACTCATAGTGGCCATATCGCATACGGAATGCCGTCTTCGGAATATCCTCCTCCCTGACCCTCAACTGATGGTAACCCGATCTCAAGTCTATCTTGGAGAAACAACGAGACCCTTTCAACTGGTCAAACAAATCATCTATACGGGGCATAGGGTATTTATTCTTAACCGTAGCCCGATTCAATTTCTAGTAATCAATGCAAAGTCTCAAGGCACCATCTTTCTTTTTAGCAAAGAGGGCCGGTGCTCCCCACGGCGAAACGCTAGGGCGGATAAAACCCTTATCTACCAACTCCTAGAGTTGAACCTTCAACTCACTCAACTTGGCTGGGGCAAAACGGTAGGGTGCCATGGAAATCGGTGTCGTGCCGGGCACTAAATCAATAGAGAACTCAATCTCTCGGTGAGGTGGCAAACTAACAAGATCCTCGGGAAAGACGTCCGAGTACTTACTAACCACTCTCGGCAATATAGTCTGGGTCTCATCACACTCACTACTCATAAAGCTAGCGAGAAGACCACTAAGCTCACTCCGTTCTCGCAGATCATACACTGGCGGCAACACTCTACCAACTCGATCCCCCAAGAAATGGAAATAATCCCCGCCCACAATACATACAGTGACCCTCTTGCGGTAACAATCAATAACAGCCTGGTATGACGATAACCAGTCCATACCCAAAATCACATCAAATCCCGACATAGCTATAACTACAAAAGAAAATGGAAGCCGGCGGTCGGCGACCTCTATATCACAGCCCTGATACCCTTGTTTGAAAATCAATTCACCCCCAACAGGTGATACAACACAAATAGGAGATGCTAACTGTGCCAACTCCAACCCCAAAATAGATGCAAATGCAATAGATATAAAAGAATGGGATGCACCCGTATTAATCAACACATTGGCAATCGAGTTACAAAACAAAAAGGTACCTCTCACAACTGATGGAGCCGGTACAAGATCCTGTGCGGTAACAGTATACACACTCCTTGAAGGTCTCTGATCTATCTGCTCACCTCTCAGAGCAAAAGATTGCTGCACAAACTAAGATGATGAAGCCCCTTGATTAGCCCTTGAGGCCTGAGTCGACTGTGCTGGCTAAAAAATCTGTGTCTGCCTTAAACCAGACGCACCAGATGTGCCACTCAACTGCGGGCAATACCTCTGTAGGTGTCCCTCCTGACCACAATGGTAACAAGAGAGTGACTGGCCTCTACCCTGACTCTGGCTCTGAGGTCAAGCCGAAGATGAAGCTGCTCTCTGGCCCCCTCCCCTCTGTGAGCAGGCTGGAGACTTGTGGCCCAGCTGACCACATTTGTAACAGGTAACGTCTCTCTAACTGCCTCTCCCAGAACCTGAACTCGGCACTGGAAAGGTGGATCTAGCAAATGTATCCTGGGACTGCTGAGGGTTAGAACCCCTTTGCCTCTTACCATCCCCGTGGCCATCTTGACTTCTCTTGGAGCCCCTCTGCCTCTCCTCCTCCTCCTGCATAATGATCTCAAGATGCGCCGCGGCATCCACAAGGCGTCCATACTCCCGAGTCATGGATCTTGCAACCCTAGTCTTAAGCCTGTGCCTCAGCTTCTTCTCGAACTCAAGACAACGGCATTCCTCAGACGCCACTAACTCTGGTGCGAACCTAGATAAGCTAGTAAATGCGGCCTCAAACTTGGCCACTGGCATACTCAGCTGCTTGAGCTGACAGAACTGATCCCTCAACTTCTCCCTAACAGCTGGAGAAAAAAACTTCTCCTGGAAAGCATCTACAAAGGCCTCCCACGTACCACCAACACGGCCCCGGACAAACTTCCACCACTGACCCGCGTCTCCCTTCAGCTAGAAAGAATCCAAGGTCACCTTCAAAGCCCCGTCTCCAATGCTTAGTATCTCAAACGTCTTCGTTATCTGCTCGAGCCATTCATCAGCCTTAAATGGCTCTTTCGGATCACCCACAAACTCGTCCAGGTTAGACCGGAAGAACTCACTCTTCAGAAAAGAAGGCCCTGCCTTAGCAACATGGGCCTGGACTTGATTCTTAGCTCTGAGAATGTCCATGGATTCCCTCAACGCTCCTGCCATCTCGCGGGCTAAGGCGCCCATGGCTCATCGACCTCATCGCTCGGCACACCGGCACGACCAACACCCTCCCATCAGGCCGAAATTTCATCCGGTATAGGCATCTCTTGCTTTTTAGGCCTGCCTCGCCTACCACCACATCCTCGTCCTGACATCCTATTAAAGGTAACGAAGAACATTAGCACATTCATAAATGTGCCGAAGCTATATCGCTCGCGTCCTAATGCATGGACAATTGTAATTCACTCCACATAAGCACATAATCACATAATCACATAAGCACCTACGAATTTCATTTCCGGATAATGACAGTCCCATGGCGTTACTAGAGTTTCGGTTAGAAACAACATTGATCAAGTGCTTTTCCAACAAGACTCACAAAAACCCAAGGATCCAATCAACATCCTAGAAATTAAATCCCATACCCATATAGTCACATAAACATCTTATCATATAAGCACATGACATTACACCTAAGTCTCTAACAAGTGAGACAAACCCATTGTGATACTAATCACTTCCCACGTACCCAAAGTATTCAAACCCGGTACGCTCGGATACCAAGTTGTAACACCCTCGTAAATACACCCATAAATCATGCATTCATTACATCCATAAACCGAAGAGAATAAAACATATTGCCATTCATCAGAGTATTCTTACAAAAGATATTACATGTTGACAATAAAAGTAAATGCCCTATAGGCTTACAACTTTCCAATTCAACACTTGGGTTCAGCAAAATAGAGTTTTAACTCTTTACACAAAATAAGCCCTTGGCTTGATGTACATGTAATATAAAAAGATAATTAACAAAAGAGCTATCTGCCTCGAACCTCCCAAGCTACGTCCTTGGAGGTAGCATATCACCTGAACTTGAAAGTGATGCCCCATATAGGGTGAGCCAACGCCCAATAGAAATATGCTAAACATAATATGAGCAATAACTAAAACATTAGCATTTGACATATGATTAACTTATATAAACCAACATATAGCACAACCCAATTCCATAACAGATATGTCCATCTTTCATTTTATTTTCCTTTACTTAACCAATTATCAATTCTTAGACATGGCTCAGAACCTGGCCAAACAATTAAATGAGATTACTACTCATATTAAAAGCACTTCCACTTCAAATGAGATAACAACTCATAACAAACACTTCCATACTTCACATTAGATATACATATTTGCTGTGTAAATTTCATTTTAAAACACTTCCATACTTCACAATAGATACACATTGTTGTGTTGTATCTATAGATTCCATTCCCTATGTCCTCACAAATAATATCCGGTTTAGGAGTCCATCCCCTATCTCCTTCTAAACAGTGGAGCACATCTCCTATCTTCTCCTACACAATACAATGTATATAAACAATTATCATATACAAGATCAATCAATACACAGATTCGATGTATTATTCCAGCCGTCATATTCAATGACATATTCAACCGATTAGTTTTAATTTACCGAATCATCATGTAGTGTCTACAACAATCAAGACTATCCTCCACCGATAGCCCAAAGCAATTATTTCTAAACAGATAATAATTACATCCAACAGATAAATTATCAACAATTTCAAGGTGAGTGATTAATCAATCTAACTCCACCATTCATTCCCATATTTACCCAATTTCATAAATTCCAACTCAATTTCATATTTCCATAACTTTCCAAATTAATTATACAAATTAATTCATAACATAAAATTAGGGC
Organism: Camellia lanceoleosa; assembly: GCA_025200525.1. Taxonomy (NCBI): domain Eukaryota; kingdom Viridiplantae; phylum Streptophyta; class Magnoliopsida; order Ericales; family Theaceae; genus Camellia; species Camellia lanceoleosa. The sequence goes on from CM045758.1 coordinate 157,146,843, forward strand.
TTTTCTCCCTTTTTCCTCAACCATTGACCCAAAGGCTCAAATACCAACAATAAACAACAATAACCCCATTTAAGACCCAAAATACACATGTATTGGCCGAAAAGAACAAAACCCCTCTTTATACATTTTAAAACCCTAACACCCAAAATTACCCAACTTCAACATTAAATCAAAATGACCAAAAGTTTATGTCAAAGATTATAAAAGTGAGTAGTTATCCCTACCTCGAATGGAGAGACCAAATGGAGAAGATGAAGAAAACTCGAAGTGCTCCAAATCAAGAAATTTTTCGACTATTTGCAAAGGAACTAAGGTAGATGATCACTCAAACTAGATGAAACCCTAGAGAGAAGTTGAAGTCTAGAGAGAGGAGCTATCTAATTGAGGTTTTGAAAAGTTAGAGGGAGAAAAGGCACCGAAAAAGTGATCCAAAAGTCAAAAATTCGGACTGATATTCTGCACTCCACGCTCGAGCGTGAAACGTCTTGCTTGAGCGTCAGACACAGACTTACGCTTGAGTGTCAAAAGTGCTGCTCGAGCGCTGGATACACACTTCTAGAAGTTTTGCAGACGATGGTCCCCGTTCGAGCGTCCGAATCCCGGCTCGAGTGAAGGAACAAAATCAAAAGGGCCTACTCGAGCGTCAAAAGCCTCGCTCGAGCATCCGACGACCTGCAGAGAAAAATACTGGGAGATGAAAAATCACGCTCGAGCATCAAAACGTCCGCTCGAGCGGAGAAGCAAAAACAAAGGGCCCGCTCGAGTGTCAAAAGCCCCGCTCGAGCGTGAAGGCTAAAATCTGGGCATCAACTCTAGGTTTCCAAGCACAACCAACCTGTTTCAAACCTATCCAACACAACCTAAGACTCAAATACAAAGAGTAAAGGATGGAAATGAGAAAATGACAACAACACAACCACGGAATCGAGTCCGGAATACGCTAAATAAAGAAAGGGAAACCGGGATCGCTATATGATTCAATGACTAACTTCATCATCGAAGTACTTTCGACCAGCAACCTCGGTTGGGTGGCACCGACTATGTTCATCATTGCAGATCTACAGGGGTGAAGCTCTTCTCTTCGTTGGATCTCTACAACATCCATGTAAGAGGATATTTCATGGTCTCACAATTGGCGTTGTCTGTGGAAAACGTCTGACAGAGTTCAATGAAGAAGACAACAAATACCATACTCAAGATGCTCAGATCATTGTTACATGTTACTATAAACATGACCCACAGTTAATCCTATCTTTTTACTCTTTGTTTAAATTGATCTTTGAAATTCAATCTTACTATCTATATGTATATACATATATATAGATATATATGTGTATATGTTTATGCTCATAGATTTGGTCCAAACATTTATTCAATATAGTCGGCACATACTAAACCCATTGAAATGCCTTTAGTTGGATTTACTTTTGAATTTTTATTCTCTCTCTAAAAATGGGTTTCACTCTTATTTTTGCTAGCTTCTTTTCAGCATTATATAATGGATTCACACTCTTTGATTCTTGAGATATACTTGCACCATGAGTTACTAATCTAATTTTTGTGGTAGCCGGTTGCTTATAAAGTTCGAAAATTCGGCAATCGGCTAATCAAGAAGTTATTCGGCAACCAAATGAGGATGCATACAAAAAGTTGTGGCCATGAAAATTTGTTTTTCAGCTTCTGAAAAACCATATATTTTATTCGGCAATGTGAATTTCATAGGCAAATTTTATTCGGCAAATATTTCATTACCTTACGTCATATTTACAAGTTCAATTTTATTCCTTACATCATTATATTTTCAAGTTCAATTTTATTTACGTCATTATATTTTCAAGTTCAATTTTATTTACGTCATTATATTTTCAAGTTCAATTTTATTCGGCAAACAATTCATTACCTTATGTTAATTTTATTTGGAAAATATTTCAATACCTTACGTCATTATATTTTCAAGTTTAATATACGGTCGACATTATTCGGTCACAAGAAAATTTTCGTAGTTTCACTACCTACATCATGTATTTATTCGGCAACTGAAATTTCCGACACAGTCAAACCCAAGTTTTGACTATACACCATAATTCCGATTGCCGACCAAGTATGCGGCAAGTCAAGAACAAAAGGGAAGTGCTGCACAGGTGTGCTCGGCTAAACAAACCCAAAATTCGGCATTCGAGCCCATGCATTTGCATTTCGGCAGTGCCGTAACTCATAATCAATTGATCGGCAAAGCTCCAAAGCTACTCTGCACTTATTCGACTTATTATTTGGCATGACAAGTCTGCAAACTCACAACTTATTCGGCATTTCATTTGGTATATCAACATTAATATCAATGCCGCAAGATTATTCGGCACCGCTACAACTCGGCTTAGACAACTTATTCAGCTTAATATTTGGCATGACAACTCTGCAAACTCACAACTTATTTGGCATTTCATTTTTCATATCAACATTATTATCAACGTCGCAAGATTATTCGGCACCTCTACAACTCGGCTTGGACAACTTATTCGATTTATTATTTGGCATAACTCTACAAACTCACAATCTATTCGGCATTTCAACTTGGCATATCAACATATTAATATCAACGCCACATCGTCTAGCAACGACAACTTATTCGGCTTTAACATCTCAGCTTTGGCAACAATATTTGGCGGCAATAATCTCGGCATCGGCTTAGAACTAGCATCTTGACTTGCCGAAATCCATATCTAATAATACCACAGGATTCATATCGGCTCAAAGAGTCCAAACCCACCAACCCGAGAAGCCAAGAAGTAACCAAAGTTCGCCGAAAGTTGCGATACGGATCACATTTTCCAACAAATTGAAATTTCTAAAGCCGTCAAATTCACGTTTTGCCTATACCAACGTGAAGTACTCATCGCGACGAGTCTAACGCAACAAACCGCGTCAAAATCGGAGCTCAAACAAAGTCGTACGAGCTGCTCAAAGTTTGCCTAGAAAATGCCTAGTTTCGCTGGAGAAGATGACATCCAACTATGCAAAAATTATCTAGTGCTTCGCGGTTACATTACATCCTGTTGATCTGAGCCTTCTGATCCATTTTGGGTACAACTATGCTATCCGAAGTCCGATTACAATGATCTAATAGTCATTTCCCACTATTTGTCACCTCTGAACACATTCGTATGGTCACAATTTGCAAAAAAAAAAAATAAAATAAAATATTTGCCAATTTTATTCAAAGAATTGAGCACAATGGCTCACTTCGCATATCACCAAGCACCCTACTTTGCCTCAGCTTCATTCCGATATCGCCACGGCACCAAACAAGGGCACGAAATTCATTTCAAATTTTTATCGGCCTCCTTGGCAATTTTGGCCCAAGTCAATTTTATTCCTTCCGAATAACCAATCTTATTCAAAAGCATTAGGGCAAATATACGTTAGACAAGACGAACAAGTTCAATAAATCAGCAGCCATTGCCATTCGAGTGTAGCAAATGTAACTCCGAAGGGACGTCGACACATTGCGAAGCCAAGAAAAATTGCCAACCAAAAGATAGGCACGATCACTGACCCGTGTTGCTAATCAACTTCTCGGAAAAATCACATTATATTTCAAAACGGACACCGATGTTTTGACACTAGTTATTTGGCAGTGCATCAACTTTCTTCGGCTAAACATTATTTGTCTCGTATACACGATCTTGCTCGGTACTAATATCTCGGCCAACTTGGTTCAAACATTACACTCCCGCTCCTTTTCACACTGCTCCAAACAAGCGCTAGTCTTGGGGCAATGCATTACACACTTGGCAGTCACCCGTTTGCATTTAGCAATTGGCAGTTCGCATATTTTTTTGCACGCCATCATTTTACCAAAGCCAAATCTACCCTGCCACACAGGGTAATGGGGCAAGTCCAATCTGTATTCCTTCTGACTAACACCTGTCATTCGAAAGCAATGGGGCAAGTCTACATTGGACTAAACGCAAATCGAGCAATGCTAATTGGCCCAAAATTTACTCGGCAATTAAATAGTTGGCCTAATATCTATTTGGCCACTCCTTACAAGTGGAGCAATATTCTTTGTGATCAACACGTCTACCTCATTCGGTACTGGCCATCACTGACACAGGATACGTTATTCAAAGTCCTTGCCATATTGGCACTTGGTCGCCACTTAAAATCAGTAAAGTCTCTGAGTATAGTATCTTCGCACTCGACACGGAGCTCCATCAGCAAAGGCCTACACCTATGCCCGGAGGTTAGAATACCGTGGCCTATACCATGCTCGGGGGTTAGAATACCGTGGCCTATACCCTTGCCCAGGGGTTAGAATACTGCAGCCTACACCTACGCCCGGAGGTTAGAATACCGCGGCCTACACCCTCACCCAGGGGTTATAATACCGCAGGTCTACATCCTCACCCCGGGGATAATAATACCGTGGTCTATCTTTTGGCTGATATATCTACCTTATTTAATCTATCTTATTTGGTTCAGGCAATCATTTCTGTGCTCGGCACAGAGAAATATTTCTAGCTTGGCACGAAAGTCCATATTTGGAAGCAATCTTTACACTCGGTAATATACTACACCCTTGCCCTGGGTTATAATACCGTGGCCTACACCTTTACCCGGCAGTTATAATACCGTGGCCCATTGTTATAGAGATAGTATTACTCACTAGGCTTTAGCTCACCTCTCTCCTCTATATACATATATTTTTACATACATTCATAGATACATGCATTCATCCAACCATTCATTCATTTATGTTATTCATTTATCAAATGTATTCTTTGTCAAAGGACCTAACATCTATTTGAATAGCATAACTCGACAATAAAAACTCTCATTCCTTCTACCGATGACAATGAAAGTTTTGGGGCAATTGTGGTAGCCAGAAAAATATAGGTACTAGCTTATTGGGCCTAACCCAAACAGAGCCTACAATGGGACTTGCCCAAACAAATATCACACCCCTCATCTATATAAAGGGGGGGCATCCCAAGTGGAAGGTATGTCTCATCTCTCTCTACAGAACACACACCCCTTCAAATATATATACTATTTACTTCTTGATCCAATGACTAACTTCATCATCGGAGTACTCCCGGCCAGCAACCCCGGTTGGGTGGCACCGACTATGTTCATCATTGCAGATCTACAGGGGTGAAGCTCTTCTCTTTGTTGGATCTCTACAACATCCATGTGAGAGGATATTTCATGGTCTCACAAAGTATAATAATTTTTAAAAAAATTAAAATAGTAAACTTGTCCAAATGGTGTGTAAATTGAGAAATTTACCCAAATTTCATCGTTAGTCACTGCAAAGTCCATGGATAATTTTAGTTTGAATACGTATTTACCATTTTATCATTTTTGTGATCAAAATGCTCTAAATACTTCAAAAGTAGTTGATCTAAGTCAATTTTTGTAAGCTATACGGGGTTCCACACAACTCATGCTTACCCATTAATCAGATTAGTACTTTAGGAAGAAATGATCTCTAAGATATAGTATTTATTTGAGGGTTATGTTTAGGTGGGTTATGTTATTCTTTATTAATAATTGTCAACTCCTTCTTGGTCTTATGGACCTAGTCCATTGAATAGGAATTGTATACCTCTATACGATCACAGTAATTTATTCATGAATCTAAATAGATCTAAAGAGTAAAATAAATTAACTATATATAATTTATTTGACAATGGTGCACCTAATAACTTAAACTTACAGGAGCTTGATTAAACATTAACGTTATAACATAACTACAGGAGCTTGATTAAACATTAACATTATAACACAACTATATAAAATTAAATAAATGGACACAGAGGAAAGAAAAAAACTATATGGAGTTTTACGATTGACTTTGGTTACCAAATCTCCCATGTTTGTTTATCGAATTAGATTGGTTATGATTATTAGTATAGTTGGATTAAATGAGGAGAGGCAAGATTTTAAGGCTCCGTGTGTTTATCAGATTATGCTGTATATGATTATTAGGATGGTGAGATTGAAAGAGGGAATTGCTAGAGAGGTAGTATTAGGCTTGAGATGTAAGATAAAATGTATTTATTTGTATAGTAGTATAATAATATTAGTTTGCTGAGGTTAAATATATAAAATTATGTAAAAGTCCTCATTATGTATGTTGGAAATTAGGTCGAATTTGGCCCAACCCATAACTCCTAGAGCATCTAAATGGGTTGTTGATAATTCACATGATTTATAATATAAGATAATTAAGAGAATTATCTACAGAGGTGTTTGAATTGTTGTGAGAGATTACAACTCCACCTCCATGAGCAGAGATTCTCTGATATAGAGAAAATAATAATATGTATTATTGGTGTGTGGGTGATTTTTTGACCACACTGCTGACTCAGTATTCAGCTGGAGAGCACTGGCAGAACAGATGGCACCTGGTTAACCTGCAACAGAAAGAGAAGACTCCGGCGGTGGTTCGTCCACCCGGGGGTACTCCGACGATCAAGTCAGTATATCTCTCAAAGATAATTCAAGTGCTTAAATCATTGTTCTCAGTATAAATTGCGTACCTTAGACCCGCCGGGGGTGCCTTTCTTTTATAGTTAACTCCATCCTAGCCCCAATAGAAGCCTAGCTTCAATGGACTTTAGCTCAGTGCTTATCTTGGACTCTTCACTAGATAAAGATAAACTCCCTAATCCTTATCCAGGCTAAGTTATTTCTTCGTTCTAGGACTCTTGTCCCTTATCTGCTTATCTCGGATTCCGATATCTTCGGAGACAACCTCAGCCTAGCTAAGATAACCTCGGCATCATGACCAAGACACGTGGCACCTCGGTTGACACGTCGGCGTCACCTTGGCCACGTGTTGGTACCTGAAAAATATATCCCCACAACTGCCCCCTATGTTCTATTACCTCGGTATTCTGAGGTGATGGAACCTATATCTGTGCTTCCTGCTAGAATGTCAGCTTAAAGACTTCTAGCTGAGATCATCATCCAGACTAACATGCCTCTTCAGAAAACAAGAATTCCAATGAACTCCTTCATGCGTATGAGCTGTCAATCATCACTTTTCAACCGTTTTATTCACGCGTTTTATCCTCATTGGATTGTGCTTGTGACGCGCCAGTAAATTGTCTTGTCCTCGTTCGCCGTCTAACGCATTCGCCGCTCTAGGTGTCTTTTCAAGTTTTAACAAAAACTTTTCCCTTTTCTTTCATTCCTTCACTTTTCATTCGATTCCCTTGCTTTTTCTCTCTCTGGCTCTTGAATACGCCATTGTTCCAGACCTCCAGCTCTGCAACTGCCTTCATTCCTCTTTCCGGTGAAGCTTCCGTCGTTCTGTTACTTCTGTAACCATCATCTGACTTCGACAATCCTTACATCGGCTTCTCTTCTTCGGTGAGTGTTGGTACCTGAAAAATATATCCCCACAACTGCCCCCTATGTTCTATTACCTCGGTATTCTGAGGTGATGGAACCTATATCTGTGCTTCCTGCTAGAATGTCAGCTTAAAGACTTCTAGCTGAGATCATCATCCAGACTAACATGCCTCTTCAGAAAACAAGAATTCCAATGAACTCCTTCATGCGTATGAGCTGTCAATCATCACTTTTCAACCGTTTTATTCACGCGTTTTATCCTCATTGGATTGTGCTTGTGACGCGCCAGTAAATTGTCTTGTCCTCGTTCGCCGTCTAACGCATTCGCCGCTCTAGGTGTCTTTTCAAGTTTTAACAAAAACTTTTCCCTTTTCTTTCATTCCTTCACTTTTCATTCGATTCCCTTGCTTTTTCTCTCTCTGGCTCTTGAATACGCCATTGTTCCAGACCTCCAGCTCTGCAACTGCCTTCATTCCTCTTTCCGGTGAAGCTTCCGTCGTTCTGTTACTTCTGTAACCATCATCTGACTTCGACAATCCTTACATCGGCTTCTCTTCTTCGGTGAGTTTACCGTTCCTTTCATTTTCAATTCTTTCATGTTCGCTTTTACTCGCTGCCATTGCTGTATTGTTCAAACTTTTAACTTGTGAATCATACATCTGAATGCATTTATTCCACGATTTTTCCCTTGCTTATATCTTGAACACACACACTGTTTCACCACTTTCCTGTACTTTTTGTCACTGTTCTTTATACTCCTTGTATTCTTTATGCTCTTGATAGCCCATCGCTGTTCTTGATTCTGAAACTTCGTTCTTGTTTTTTGTTTTTCGTGTCTTTTCCAGATCTGTGCTTTCAATCTTCGTTGTCATAGATCTAGGTTTGGGATTTGTCTGTAGAACTTGCCAATCTTTAGGAAAAACTGAAACAATTCTTTGCACCAGCATATACCTAGGTTTTTGTTGAGGTCCTTTAAACCCTTCAAAACCCCTTTCTTTCTGAAATCCATCATCTTCTAGTTAAGCCGACATCATGGGTATGTGGAAACACAGGGTAAATACCCCAACCAAGCTTGAATACTTTAGGCAAGAGTTTGAAATTCCAACCGACGTCCATCTGAGGTTGGCTGGGGATGATGACTCCATCATGCCTACCTCTGACTCTATGCCCTTTCCTGTAGTAGCTTTCATCGAGTGCGGACTTCGGCTCCCACTTGATATTCTTTTCCGTGAAATATTTCACTATTACAAGTTGAACCCGATGCAACTTGCCATCAACTCCTACCGCGTCATTAACGGTATAATCACCTTAGCCAAACAGGAGAATGTTAGGGTTACCCTAGCCGACATCCAGTATTGTTATTCTATTTGCGGCCTTAACTTGAAAGAAAAAGGCTACGTTTATTATCTCAAGCCAAGGTCCACCGAATACAAAATTGTCGCCGACCTCCTTGACTCCAACAAGGGAGCTGGAGATGATTATTTTATTACTTCAGGGAATTGGGAGTTCGCTCCAGACGATGACCTTCATCTCTACCCTCTTCCTCGATCAGTTTTTGTAGAGGGCAATGGTAAGAGCCTTGTGTTCTCACAAACTTGTTTCTTTAAGGTCTTCAATACTTTACTTGTTTTTGATATTTGCTTTTTCTTGCAGTTCTTCCAAAACTAGGGAAAGACTTTCGTAAGTCTTTTGTCCCAAGCTCGGGTTTAAAGAAGCTGCTGGACCTTCCTGTCCATAAGTGCAAGGCCCCAGCGGTTCTCAATTTCATCCCGATGTACAAATCAACTCTTCCTGACGTTCCAAAGAGAAAAAAGAAGAAGAGTCTGTCTCATCCTTCTGCCACAACTCCCCAAACTGCCTCTATATCTCGGCCAGATCAAGGTTCAACCTCGACCCAACTGATCAGCCATCAACCTCGGCTCCATACCGGATTTCGATATCCAACGCCGTTGTCGATGCCGAACAGTTTCTTTTGCTGAGATGGGTTGCCCGAAACCAATTGCAAAAGACCTCTTGGCCAGCATCCCTTCTGACGTTGATGCATAACCAACACAAACCCAGCTGCCACCAAAGCCAGAACGAATCAAAAAGGCTCAACCCAACGCAAAGGTGACTAAGATCGATTCAGAGGATACCCTGCCAATTTCCAAACTGGCTCCAAGTGAGAAGACTGCCTCTGTCCCTGCAAAGAGGTCCGTTGAAACACTTCCATCCGAATCCACCAAATCCAAAAGGCCGAGGTCATCTTCTGCAACGACCTCGGGGTCGCAAAAGAATGATGTCCCCTGGGCTCCCAAAATTACATTGGAGGATAAGCCAGTCATGGCTGGGGATAGCGCCGATGACGTTGTAGACACCCTATTTTTGACCGTCCTCAAGACTTGGATGCCACCGCTTGAACACTCGGTGATTATCCATGTTTGTGTTCGTCTTGAGTTCCCGGAGGTCTTGGCTACACGCCTGGCCTCTGGATCTCTCGACTCGACTATTTTGTGTTTGGTTTTGCACCAGAAACTTGTGTTTTTGCCTTGAAAGGCAGGGAATGGCTTGTTGGCCATCCCCACACTCCACCGGCCTTCTCTTTACCTCACCGGCCATTTCTTGTTGCCACCGGCCATTGTTGCTTATTATCAATGGCCAGTCGGCACTCTATGTGGCCGGCCGGCACTTTTTTTGGCTGGTGATCTATTTTGCCGGTCGGTGACCCTTTTGCACCCCCCCCCAGGCATGGTGCATGCCAACTATGCCAGCTGGGAGGCACAGACCCCACTCCCTATGCATGAGGATGGCCATTTTGAGCCTTTGACTCCCTTTTTCTTCTATAAGGATGACCCTTTTGGCCAAGCTTCTTGGGGAAGCTTGGCCAGTTGTCTTAGCTTCTTCTAAAAGCCTTGACTCCTTTGCACCCTTTGCCCTTTTTCATTTAGCTTCTTTAAGAAGCTTCAAGCTTCCTTTTTGTCTATATAAGATCCCCTTCTTCTCCATTGTCAAGGGTTAGAGCTTTTGATCAAAAAAACTAGAGATATACATACATATATCTGTCAAACATATTCTCTCTCTATATTTCCCTCTCTCTCCTCCTTTGTGTGTGTTTTGTGGCCTAAAAGTGCATTTTTACCTTAGTTTTGCACTAAGACACACACTACTACACCTTACTTCGACCTTGAGGGGCTTGGAGGGTTTGTTCTTGAATTTTTGGACTGATTTTGATCAAAAGAAGAGGGCTGCATTGGCTGGTCATCAAGGGTTCTTCAAGGGTAATCTCTTTACTTTAGATTCCCCAATCTTGCATTGCTTTTTTACCTGTCTTGCATATTGTTTTAGGCTTTATGTATAACTAGAAAAAGTCTTATTTTTTTATGGTTGAGATCTTTCATTAAGGTTGTTTTGGCATTTGGGGTTGGCCTCCCCCTCTTAGCCCCATTTTGGCCTCTTTTGGTGCTCTTTTGTTAAGCTTTGTTTACCTTGGTGTCTCGTCCTTCTCACCACTGAAATCCAGTGGATTTTCAGTGGTGAGGAAGGAAGTTTGAGGTGTGGTATAGGGGAGGGACACCCCTCTCCCCTTTGTGCTTCACTTGTGCATGTTTTGGTTCAATATGGTAGCATGCTTGCCTAGTTGTTTATGACTCCATTTCAGAGGCTTTTTGGATGTTTTGGGTCATATTATATCTCTTTCCTATGTGGGTTTGTTGACCCTTAGCACGCATTTTGTAATTGCTTTGTATTCCTTCATTTTGCCTAAAAATGTATCATGATATTTGACCACTATGCTTTCATGTTTTGACTTTACTTTGTGAAGTTCTTGGCCATATTTTGTCATGCTTAAGGTCTGTTGGCCACTGATTTGGTCATGTTTGACATGTTTGGTATAGTTGCTATGCATTGTGGCTTGTAAGCCTTGAGTGTGTGAGTCCTAAATATGCATTGGTTAGGCTTTTCCAATGATTTAGAATCATTTAACATGCTATTTCAGTCCCTATACCATGCTTACATGTCTCCATTTATCATCTCTTTCATGCCTTGAAATGTTGTTCTCTTATGCATTGAAATGTGCATTGTGTATGCTTATGTGTTTGGGGTCATTTAAGCTACCATATGTGTGGGTTTTGGGGCTCATTCTCACATGCCATAGCACTGATTTTGTTGATCTAATGTCCATGATTGTCATCCTTTAGGTGTGCTTGAGTTGGCTTGTATACCTTAGTCTCGAGCTCATTTATCGGCATGTTTGTCTTCTATGATTGGTACCTTTATTTTGGCATCTTTAGCCACTGTTTTGGGATGGGCTGAGGTCTCCCTCTTTGTGGTCTACATCTCCCTTTGCATGAGCATGTTGCAGTACATTAGAAGCATGTTTGCATTGTATCTTACTTGCATGTTAGTTCAATGTTGAGCCATCTCGCATACTTGCTGCACATTTGACATGTTTTGTGCCTTAGTTTCATTTGCATGTTTGAGCCATGCTTGTATACTTGCATTGCATTGTTTGGCTTGGGGTGTCAAGCCAAACTTGAGGGGTGAGAAGTGTTCATACTACAAGTGATGTAACATGTCTCAACCCTCAGTCACCGAGGCTCTTGACTTTGACATGATGGGGTCTTGGTATTTATTTGTGTGTTGCATGCATTCTCATTGAATTGCAACCTTGGCCTCTTAAGCCATCATGCATCAAAATGCACAATTGATGGCCCGAGGATTGAGGGCCATGCTCCCTCGAGTCTAATGCATGACAGAGAGTATGGCTATGCTTACATTTGCTTGAAATTCCATGCCATACTGCTTTCGCCCTTTGTTCTTTCAAAACCGGTTTTGAGGGAGTTTTGGCGATCGGCTAAATTGATCTTGCCGGCCATTAATTTTGGCCGGTAGTAAAAAAATGTGGCTGGTGGTTCCTCCATTTGGCCGGTGGTATTTGTGCTTGGCCGGTGACATTCTCCAACATCCATAGAGCATGTCTCAAGACTTTTGCAATCTTCAGAGAAGTAGGGCAGTGTAAACAGAGGTAACAGTGGCATGGTACGGGTTTTCCGGACGAGACAGACTCGAGCATGCATCATTCACGTTTCCCGAGGCAGGGCTGTGGCCATTTTCTTTTTGCATTCAATTTGTTGATTAATTAGAAATTTTATAATAGATAATTTAGTATTATTTATTCGGACAATAATATTTATTCGGACTCTCCAAGCGAGGGCAATTGTGTAATAAGTGTGCGTGAGTGTGTGCATGTTTTCCAACCCCACGTCTTTCTTCCCTTTTATTTACTAGCTTTCGATGGTTAGTCTAGGGCATACTTCGATTAGCATACAGTATGATAGCATGTTTGCATTCATTTATCTGTTTTGCATGCGCCGGGCTCGGCGCATCATTCTAACTGCATTTGTATTTCAATTCGAAATTGAGTACTTGTTAGTTGCAGCATTTCACATGCCATCTTTAGGATAGCCGAGCCTATTATAGTTGCATTTTGCATGTGTTGCATTAGTCATCTTAACATGAACTAGGATCATGCATATGATTACTAACTAGTTTCTGTTTTGGCTCGGAGTACTAGGCAAGCTTTTATGCTTTAGCATACTGCATGCGTACGAATGTTGCCATAATAGCATGATTACCATGAGGCTAGCTGCTTATGTGATATAAATGCTTGAATGCCTGTGGGTGGAGGTTGAGTTATTTAGATTGGAACAATGCATTAAAACTATGAGTTTTAAGCTCACTCGAGGGTTGCAAAACCTACATTTTAGCCTACTTGCAAGTAGCAAACCATTTTCAAAACAAGCATGAAATGTTTTGTTCCAATTTAGGTGATTCCGTCTATACTTGTTTGCTGCGCGCATAACATAGTAATTCTAGGCTAGTAACCGGAATAAGGGCATGTAATGTTTTCAAAACAAGATATCACAGTTAGTAGAAGTCGATCTTTGATCGGGCGAGAGGGGGTGCTCATAGCTGACCTTCCCCAATCGTACCCAACTTCCCGAGCCGAGGCAACTTTGGTGATGACGGACACATGGCCTTTGGCACCGAGTCAGGGTTTCCTAAATTTTCCCATTAAAAAATATTTAGGTGGCGACTCTGTATCTGGCGAAGCAGTCCATGTTTGGCACTTCTTTCAAAAATCTATTTTCTCAAAACAATTTGCTAGATTTGGACTCTTTGGTTCAGATTAAGAACCGTGACAAATCGAGTCCGAACTGTAGCGGGGTCCCTCGCAGACGTGTTACAGCTTCTGGTGACTCTGCTGGGGAGTTTAGAGAGCTTGACTCGAACTCGTGATATCTTGTTTTGATTACACTTATGTGTTTCTTTGTATTGCATGTGCATTGGTGCGCCTAGGACACCGTGTTTGCCATCTGCCATTCCTGAACGGTTTGCTAGAGGCTTGTCTTGTCAAGGCATGACCATAAGGCTGATCGGTTGTGGGCTCTGACAGCATGGGAACACAAACCCCAATTTTACTAGGGCACCCTTTTGACCATTCGACCTAGTGCATATTTCGGGATCCATAGTGACTATTCCAAACTAGGACAGGTTGCTTACCCGATGTTAGGCTGTTTGAAACTGCTGCGTGCATAGTGAAACCCTAGCTCCTGACAAAAATAGGACAGGGAAACCCTACCCCAACATAGGGGTGTATTGGCTCTCATCTACTTGCTATGTGTTTTTAGAATAAATCTTTACAGGGACACGCATACCGGTTTGTAAGTTTGGGTATCAGGCCCGCGGGCATCAGTGTTTTTTTTGGGAATCAGTTATCTATGGGTATCAGAGTTAGACTTGGGGGCAACGATTCGGAAACAGTGATTAGTGTTTAAGGAACAGTGTATGCAGCTTTTCGACCATATATGTGTTGCATATTTATTTTACGCCGTTATGCTGTCCGATTGTCGGTTTATTTATTCGCTTTATTTATCTTTTTACTAGGTAGTTGAGCACAATTGCTTCCAACCCAGTAGATATTCCCCAAGTACTCTGGACTAGAGGTCGTCGACTCCATCGATCCAAGGATCTGGTAGACGGACAACCAGTGTACCACTCTCTACCACCGGTTACTAGACGAAGGACGGTTAGGCAGAGGGCATCAGTACAGCAGTCAGCTTAGAGGGCCTTATCTACCCCACCTATGTTCAATAGGGATCAGGGTTCTGTTTCTCCTACAGAGAGAGGATATATACCAGTGATTCAACCAGAACAGAACAGTATGGCCAGTTTAGAGGGGATGGTGTGCCAACTCCAAGAGAGTATGAAAATGATGCACAGAGGATCTTTGTCAAAGTTCGACAAAGTTACCATGAGCCACGGTTGTGAATGAACAAGCAGAGTTAATTGTAAGGTTACAAAAGCAAACCGGGGCCTCCGCTTCACAACAAGTTCCTCTCCCACCAGGAGTTCCAACCCTCGGGGAGACAGCCAATGTTCAGAATGATACAGAACTTCCCACAAGACCACCTTCACCCCCGATCCTACCCCAAATCCAACCCCAACTATCAAAAACACCCACTAACCTATTGGACTCTCCCTTTGAGTTTGAGACTGATCCCACCGCACTAAAGTTGAACAAGCTTGAAAAGCTATTCAAGAGATCCCAGGGAGTCAAGACCATTCCCGACATTGAAGATGGGTATACCAACACAGCTGTGACGTTGCCTGACAGATTCAAGATGCCTCATATTGATCGATTTGATGGGTCCGGGGGCCCCATGGTGCACCTAAGACTGTTTTCAGATATCTTAAGGCCAACGGGCCTCAGCAGACTTCAGAAACTGTCTTTATTCGGTCGGACCCTGTCGGGTGTGGCGGCCATATGGTATGCCAAATTGGAAGATGATATCAAGAGAAACTGGGACGAGATGGCTGAGGCTTTCATTGCGCAGTACTCATACAATACACAAATCGAGATTACAACCTGCGATCTTGAGACCACAAGGCAAGAGCCTAAAGAGAGTTTCTTAGAATTTGTGACCAAATGGAGGGCCAAAGCTTCAATGATGACCTTAAGGCCTACAGACAAAGAGCAGATTCAGATGATTGTGCGCAATCTTCAGCCGAAGTTGATGCAGAAGATGATTGTGCTCCCCTTTCCTACTTTTTCTGACCTACATGAAATGGGGGTATAGATTGAGGACGCCTTGAAGCAAGGCTTAATTGATAATGACCGGGAGCAACCCCGAAGGACTTTCAACCGCAACACCAATGCAGGCCCGAGCAGCACTTCAACTACAAGAGCCTCCGAAGTGAGCATGGTCACCACCAACCCTCCTCCAAGAACCATGGCGGCTGCGTCATTCTCCGGTGCGTCCGGAAGTAACCCACAAACAGCCAAATACCCACCCAAAAACACCAGAACCTTTGCCCCACTGTATATGCCCCTGTCCAAAGCTCTGGGGGTCCTAATCAGAAAAGGGCACTCGAAACCCCTAGAGCCGCGACCCTTGCCAGAAAGACTTCCTACTACCTACAACCCAACCAAGTATTGCGCATTTCACCAACAGCACGGTCATGACACCGATCTGTGCTTCTGATTACGTCATGAGATTCAAGATCTCATCGATAACGGGGTGATTCTGCCTCTCGAGAAACCCAATGTTACTACAAACCCTCTCCCCACACATAACCAAGCTCCACCGCCCAAAAGGATCAACTTCATTCAAACCGGGGTCGTGCCTTACGATCCTAGCATCTATATCACACCCTTCCACCTGCCTAAGCCGGAGGTGTTCCTTCCTGATTGCACCGACTTGTACATGATGGACATCTCCATAACCCAACCCAAGCCAGCGGTGGTGACTACCGGGGACAGGAGAGAGGAGATTTTGGAGGAAATGAGGTTGGTTGAGCCAGAGTCTGCGAAATCTAGGGGTTGTGTTGAGAAGACATATAGACCGGATGATTACATTACGTCAATAGGACAAGATGGGCCAGATGAGGAATTGCCTATGGAAGGAGAGCTGTGTGTGATCCAAGGAGATAGTCTGGGACAAAGAGCAGACGATTTGACGGTTGTAGAATGAGACCTTGCCAACACCCAGTTTTTCAGTGACCAAAACCCAGAGGACGCAGTAGTCAACTGGTTCGATTATGAGGAATCGGTAGAGGCTGCCGATTGGTTAGATGATCAACCGGATGTGGTGGAAGAGTTCCAACCAAAACAGGGCCCAGCAGGGGCAAGAATGTTAGTGACGGCCGGAAGGGTCGAAGAACAGAGTACATCGTCAAAGAGCGCCGGTATCAAGAATTTTGCTCGGGATTGGAGCATTTCGAATACGAGGATTATTGAACAGACAGTTGTGTTGACATAGCTGGAACAAGGAAGATTTGCAGATTCCGAGAGAATTAGGAAGGCAAAGGCCTATGTAGGGATTGAAATTGCCGTGCACACAGAAACTGAAAATGTTGCGGGCACGTGGATGGAAGGTGTTACGAGTACAAGAACTGTCATACCAGAGCCGGACAGATGTCTATCAACTGCTGATGGAATGTGGTGGGAAGATGAGGACTTGTGTCTTGCCCATACGGATGAAGATTGGGGAAACAACCAACCCGATGATACCTGGTACCTTGGAGAGGTCGACCATATGACGCGGAGCGGGCGGTACTTCAAACCCCCGCACTTGGATCAGCCAGAGGCTTCTGGGAAGGATAGAGAGGCTGAGAAGCAAAAGGAGAAGCAACTTGAGGAGGAAGTTGTGCTCAAACAGCTAAAAAGGATACAAGCAAACATCTCCATCTGGGGACTGCTCATGGCATCACGAGTGCATAGACAGGCTGTCCTGACGGCCATGGACAAAGCCAAGCTTTCAATAGAAACCACGCCAGAATAGCTGGTAGGATTAGTCTTTCCGGGAGGAGCTACCCTGACGCTGACTTTTTCTAACAAGGAATTACCACTCGAGGGGGTAGACCATAACAAGCCACTCTACATTTCCGTGGAGTGTAGGAATAAATGGATACCGGTGGTTCTTGTTGATACTGGATCCACCATCAACGTTTGTCCGGCGAGAACATCATATGCGATCGGTTTGAAGATCGCGGATTTTGTACCAACAGCCCAGGTTATTCGGGCATACGATAACACGAGTAGAGAGGTCATGGGAACGGTGAAAGTGCCGACTAAAGTTGGGTCGGGACAGCATGAGATAGATTTCCATGTGTTAGAGGTTCCTGCAACTTTCAACTTGCTTTTGGGGAGGCTGTGGCTGCATCAGGCAAAGGCGGTGTCCTCCACCTTGCATCAAATGGTGAAATACCCCTACGGGAAGGGAGTAGCCATTGTCTTTGGAAATTCATCGATTCATCCACCACCGGAAGTGTCTACGCCTGTTCTAGAAATTGAGCATGGTATGGAGGACGTGTTCATATCAGGTTTTACCCTGGCTGAGGCTCGGGTTGTACAGAACATCATGGCTGCTAGTGAAGGGGTATATGTCAGTGCTCAAGTAGTGTATCTCATGGACAAGCTCCAACATATCCCCGGGATGGAATTAGGAAAAAGCGACCGGAAGGGCGTCGCAGCATTGGCCGAAGTGCCACACAATCCCCATACCTTTGGCTTGGGTTATCTGCCCACCAAGAAGGACTGGGTAAGGAAAGGAAAGGAAATGGCTGAAAGAGCCAGAACGAAACAAATGGGAAGACCTTTTGACTTAATGCATCGGCCCAGTCAGGGCACCCTAAACGGACGCTTTGTCCGGGAGGGGGAAGATTTTCCATTTTGTGGTTTTCCGGAGCCATGGCTGAACGCGGAGAAGAAGCGCATGCCGGGGTTCAAGATTTTCTTTGACCTACAGTTACCTGGGGATGATATTGCTGAAGAGCAGACAGACTCGACAGCTAAGGTTGAATAGAGCAGGGAAATGGGGTCTGAGGACACCGAACTTGAAATAGGGGTAGCACTGGCATGTCTACTTTCAGATCCTTCGATCGACCAGCTGTGCTTGGGGGATAACTTCTCGATGTCCATAATCAGGAATGAAACGGCTGCGGGCCTACCATCAACCATTTTGGATGCATCCATTGCACCCTCCCTCACCTGGCAGTACGAGGAGGGATTTTTGTCTAGTAGCACCGGGTCAGGTAGTGAGCCGGAATCTGATTCCTCCGAGTCTTGTGAGTAGGAATCAGGTTCCAGCTCAACTGAGTCTGAGTCCGGTATTCCTGGTAGTGATAACCCGGATGCCACAGTCCTGTCCAGGTCGTCTTTTTCTTTCTCTTTTGAGTCTGTTGTAACAGAAGAATCGAACGGTTTGGAAGTACATAATGAGAATGATATGGATGTGGCTTCTGAGTACTTTTTTGTGCCTTTGATTTATTGCTTAAATCAGGATTTTCAAAATTTTGATGAAAACGACGAGGAAGAAATTCCTCTGGTTTTACAACGTTTAATTGATCAAGAGCAGGAAAGGTTTGTCAAACCTTTAGTTGATGAAATCATTACTGTGAATGTTGGTACTGAGAAGGACCCGCGGCTGGTCCAGATCGGGTCCACGTTGTCTTCGGAGGAACGTGAGCGCTTAGTCGCTTTATTAAAAGATTTCAAAGATGTTTTCGCGTGGTCCTACGAAGACATGCGTGGAATCGATCCTAAGATTGTACAGCACCGGATCCCTCTTGACCCCGAGGCCCGATCTGTCAAACAGAAACTCAGGAGGATCCGCCTGGACTGGGCTCTCAAGATTAAGGAAGAGGTCACCAAGCAAATTGACGCAAGGTTCCTGCTGGTATCCGAATACCCGACTTGGATGGCCAACATTGTTCGATCTTAGAAGGATGGCGGTCCGGTATGCGTGGATTTCGGGATTTGAAGAGCTAGTCCGGGCGACTTCTTCGCATATTGATGGTGGTGGATTTCACAACAAGGCATGCTTTGCTTTCGTTTATGGATGGCTTCTCAGGTTACAATCAGATAGTGATGGCACCTGAAGACTGGGAAAAGACTGCCTTCACCACCCCGTGGGGGACTTACTACTACAGAGTAATGCTGTTTGGGTTGAAGAACGCTGGAACTACATATCAACGGGCTGCGACTACAATACTGCATGACATGATCCACAAAGAGGTTGAGGTGTACGTGGACGACATGATTGTCAAGTCCAAAGAAAGAGAGGGCCACTACACCGCCTTGCAAAAGTTCTTCCAAAGGATCAGAGAATTTCGATTGCGGTTGAATCCTCAGAAGTGTACATTTGGTGTTACAGCGGGAAAAATGCTAGGGTTCTTAATTATGCAAAGGGGCATCGAAGTCGACCCTTCCAAAATCAAGGCCATCTTAGAAATGCCACCACCAATGACTGAGAAAGAGGTGCGGGGCTTTCTGGGTAAAGTGCAATTCATAAGATGGTTTATCTCAAAATTAACCTTGACTTGTGAACCACTTTTTGGTCTCTTGAAGAAAGGAAAGAAATTCCAATGGGACGGCCGATGCCAAGCTGCTTTTGAACAAATCAAGAAATATTTACAAAATCCACCCGTGTTGTCACCACCGGAGCCAGGGAAACCGTTGATATTGTACCTTTCAGTAACTGAGACTACAATGGGCAGTATGCTCGCACAAGAATCAGAGGACAAGGTAGAGAGGGCCATCTACTATCTGAGCAAGAAGATGCTGGATTACGAGACCCGCTACACTCCGCTGGAGAAGGCTTGTTTGGCTTTGGTATGTGCTGCCAGGAAGTTGCGGCACTACCTGTTAGCTCATTCCGTAATGTTGGTTTCACGACTCGATCCCATCAAATATCTTTTCGAGAATCCGGCACTTACGGGTAGGCTAGCTCAATGGTTGCTGCTGCTCTCTAAGTTCGACTTGAAGTATGTGACACGCAAGTCAGTCAAGAAGAGAGCGGTGGTAGAGTTCCTTGCCGACCACCCAGTTGAAGGGGATGAAGCATTTGAGTATCTATTCCCGGATGAAGCCATTTTGTATGTCGAAGACGAAACTTGGACAATGTACTTTGACGGAGCGTCAAACCAGTACGGGTATGGGATAGGAGTGTTGCTGATAGCGCCTGACAATTCCCGTATCCCTCTAGCATTTAAGCTCCGATTCAAAGTCACGAACAACGAAACGGAATATGAGGCGTGCATCGCTGGTCTAGAAGCAGCCCTAGAACTAGGGGCAAAACGGTTGGACGTCATCGGGGACTCGAACCTTGTTGTGTCTCAAGCAAAAGAAGATTGGAAAGTCAAAGAAGAAAAGATGATAATTTACCACCAGACCTTGGATTTGTTAATTCCTCGGTTTGAGAAGCTAAATTTCACTCATCTAGTAAGAGAGAACAACAGGTTCGCTGATTCACTGGCAACTCTATCTTCCATGATAGACATTCCGTCTGGAGTCCAAATGCGTCCAGTCATCATTGATCAGAAGTTCGCGCCAGCGTATGAGTCAATTTCTGCCATAGATGAGGTTCAGGACGAAAACCCCTGGTATTACGACATTTGGAACTTCTTGGAGAAGGAGGTGTATCCACCAGGGGCAAATGCCAAAGATAAAAGGGCAATAAGAAGAATGGCTGTTCAGTTCATCATCTGCGGGGGTAAACTGTATAAGAGGGGTCATCTGGGAATACATAAGCTGTGTGTAGAAGCTGAAGAGTCGAAGCGCTTGATGGAGGCCATCCATGGAGGAGAATGTGGGGCACATATGAATGGGGTAATGCTAGCACGGAAGATCCTCAGACAGGGTTACTACTGGTCCACCATGGAGGAGAACTGTATCGGTTTTGTTCGGCGATGCCACAAATGTCAAATTCATGCAAATCGCATGAACATTCCACCGTCAAAACTGTACAATATGACTTCGCCATGGCCATTTTCAGTCTGGGGAATTGATGTGATCGGTACATCACTCGAAGGGTCGAATGGGCATGAGTTCATCCTGGTCGCGATAGATTATTTTACAAAGTGGGTCGAGGCCCAATCTTATGCGGTGTTGAAGGCTTCGCACGTTGCAAAGTTCATCAGAAACAACATCATCTATCGCTACAGAGTCCCAAACGAGATAATTTCAGATAACAGTTCCCACTTCAAGAAGGAAGTGATTGAGTTGTTGGAAAAATACAACGTGACTTTTCATAAATCATCCACTTACCGGCCACAAACCAATGGAGCGGTTGAGGCCGCCAACAAGAATATCAAGCACATACTGCAGAAGATGGTGGAAACCTATCGGGATTAGCCAAATAAGCTGCCGTTTGCTCTGTGGGGCTACCGGACTTCAATCAGAACTTCAACTAGAGTGACTCCGTACTCATTAGTTTATGGGATGGAGGCCGTTCTACCTATCGAGATTGAGGTTCCGTCTTTGCGAGTATTGGCCAAGTGTCAGATAGCCGAAGCAGATTGGCAGCAGAGCAGGTTTGAAGAGCTCATGCTCTTTGACGAGTGCAGATTGAAGGCACTGTACCATGTGCAAGGTTATCGGTGAAATTGCTAAGCTTTCAACAAGAAGGTTAAGTCCAGGAATCTAAAGGAAGGAGATTTGGTACTTAAGGACAACCAAGCTCCCATCCACGACCTAAGGGGCAAGTTTAGACCCAATTGGACCGGTCCCTACATCATTAAAGCTATCTGGTCGGGTGGAGCTGTGGTTCTGATGGATCTAGATGGCATAGAGTTCTCCCAACTGATCAATATGGACAAGTTGAAGAAATATTACCCTTGAGAGGCTCGCTAGGCCGAAAACCCGAAAGGGCGACCTAGGCAAAAGTTAGAACACAGAAAATTAGAAAATATAAAAACTGAGCTCGCAAGGTCGAAAACCCGCAAAGGGTGGCCTTGGCAAAAGTTAGAGCATAAAAGAAGAGGTTAATACCCGAGTGAACCTAAGCCGAACTATGTAAGGCTTGATTCCCATTTGTGGGATACGTAGGCAGGTTCATCCTGAAGTTCAGCCATAAACTTTTTTCCTGATCAATTTTGTCCATTTGATCATCCTGGGCCATCTTTGTCTATTCAGCATCCAAGGGTTCGGTTATGATCTCCGGTGCAGTGCTATTTCAAACTAGGGGCAACTTTCCGTTGCTATGCAGTGCCGCGGTACTATTCAGACTAGGGGCAAATTTCCAGTTGCTGGTATTCGGGATTGTGTATCTCAGTGACAAATTTCAGGCATGTTCAACTCTGATCCATATCGAAAATAGTTTTGAAAAGTTTTGATAAAAGTTGACTTTGTTCAAATTAATCTTTTTACAACTAAGACCATTTCTGGACCAAAATGGGGAATTTTTAGTACCACAATCTTCAATTTCATTGATTTCAAATACAGAGTTCTCCTGCTCTTGCATACAAATTGAAGTTGCTTTTTATTGCATTCATAAAGAAAACTTGAAAGTACTAATAAAGCAATAAGTCTGGGGCATAGTCAAATCAGGTATCCCTGCACCCCCTCCCAGAGTTAGTCGAAGTCTCTAACGCCAAGCTAGGCCCAATCTGTGCCTCTTCATTGAGCTAATCCCAGCACTCATCAGACAGAGTGCAATTGAAAGTCGGAGCGGGGGCCAGGAGCTCTCTAGTTCTCCATGCTGTCGCATACCAGGCAAGCTGTGCGCTTCGGATCGGGAATGCAGCTGGGTATTCTGTCTCTTCTGGTGGACAAGTCTGGTCATGACCAAATTGACGTTGGATCCATAACGGAAAATAGAAGACGCAGTGAGTCAAGCCAATCAGCTGAATCCCAGGTTGGCGAGTCATACTGTAGCTCATTGCTGGTAGATGAAGCCAAGGACATCGCCAAGCAATGCGATCCGCGGACAAACTACACATCCAGTCAAACCACCAACTCTCATCAAGGGCGTCGACTAGGCGTTGCCTGAAGAAGTAACCACGGGCTAAGTATGTTGGGCAAGAGTTCACAACCTGTAACTTGTCCATCAACCATATCTTGGAAGGGATGAAAAATGAGAGAATAAAGAATAGAGAGGTGTACGATGAGAGAAGAGTAAGAAAAGGGTTTTGTGAGAAAACTGAGCTTGAGAGCCGAGTGACGTGAGCAATACATATGAGAGATTGGGTGGGAAATTTTACATGCAGTAGTAGTGGACTCCCCGCAAATTTGGTTGCTTCGCGACGATAGAAAGCATCCAAGCCCGTCAACGTCTCAGCTAGAGTCATGACAATGCAACTCTTACCCTCCTTCAGACCTTGGGTAACCTCAATCAATCGGACGCTAGATCCTCCGGAGCCTGAGACAAACAGAAAATGAGATAGCATGCATAAACAGAGGGCGTGTCGCCGGAAGCCTTGCCAATGATGGTCACTGCGATCACTAACATCAGAAAAACGATAGATCAAACTCGGGATATCCAGCATTCCGTCACAAATTAGAGATCGAGCGTCACGCATAATGAGTCCACACATTTGCCCTAAGGATTGGGCATGGCCAAAGTTAAGCTGGGACAGGATCTCCTCGTCGCGCTCGGACTCCATTAAGGCTCGGAAATCTTCGAAGGTGGGACATATCTCTTGTCCGGCGAAGCTAAAGACATGCGTCACCAGATTCCAAAACCTCGCCGCGGCATGGAGAAACGGAAGGTGCAGCGGGATACGACCCAGAGTGAATAGTGCGTTTACGCCAAAGCCCCGGAAATTCAGCTTTTCCGAGCCATCCAAGTTGTTAATCCAGGTTATAAGATTTTGGGCAAGAAGCACTTCCATTTGGAGCAAATCAGTGTTGAAATAAGGAGAACCATGAAGCTGAGGCCCTTTTGTAAAAGATAAGGTTGAGTGGAGGACAGATGTCGGCATTCTGCTGGTTCTGGTAATTTATGGCCGGCCGGCCAAATATGGTGCCGACCGGCCACTACTTTTGGCCGGTGACAACTTCTAACGGCCGATGGCCTCTACCCATGGCCAATGGTCTCCCTCCTTGTTCCCTGAGCTGTTTATGCTGAGGATTAGGGAACTACACCACCTCTAATGCCCTCCGGTGATCGATTCTTGCGGAGCCACACCTGTTTGCTTATCGAGTTGTTGTACATTTGCTTATCGAGTTGTATTTCACTCTATTGAAGTCTTTGAATACTTGTGTATCGAGTTGTACTCGCGTTCGGTTGGTTATATTGAGTCTCCCTGTTTTGCTTATCGAGTTGTAATTGGTTCACTACCTGATTATTACGATGCGAATGCTCCATTTTCAAACACAGTTTCAATCTCGCTCACATTGTTGTGTGATACCATGCGATGCGATGCATAGAACGTACAAATGCAACATCTTTTGAACAAAATAGCAGTTTCATTTCCATCATGAGTTTTGCGAAAATACGCAGCTTGGAAAGAGTAAAACCTCCCTGAGGCAGTGCAATGTGCTTAAACTACCATTAAAAAGGAAAGTAAAGCATAGAGTGGCGGGGTAGCAAAGTGTCGGAATTGATGCCAGTAAAACTCCCCTTGCGATCAATGTGCCTTCCGCACCCTTGTTCGGGTCAACTGCATGGCTTGGCACCTTCATCACCTAAGACAATGCGGGAAAAGTGCACTTTTGAAACGTGAACCTTCAAGTTAACCTCATACCACGACTTCTACGAGCGATACTCAGTGCGTGCGAAGAACGTCCCTTCTCATATCCTTTTCATATCTTGTGAATTCCAGCGTCATGCATAAAATGTTTCTATCATACTCCAAATTTCTTTTTACACACTTTGCTTGCGTAGACTGCATGTTTATGTTCAATTACATTGCTTGCGTAGAACGCATGCCTATGTTAAAATTCATTGCTTGCGTAGACCGCATGTTCGTGTTCAATTACGTTGCTTGCGTAGACCGCATGTTTATGTTCAATTACATTACTTGCGTAGACCGCACGTTTGTAATCAAATTCATTGCCTGCGTAGACCGCATGCTTGTTATCAAATTCATAGCTTGCGTAGACCGCACATTTGTAATCAAATTCATTGCTTGGTAGACCGCACGTTTGTAATCAAATTCATTGCTTGCGTAAACCGCATGCTTGTTATCAAATTCATGGCTTGTGTAGACCGCATGTTTGTAATCAAATTCATTGCTTGCGTAGACCGCATGCTTGTTATCAAATTCATGGCTTGCGTAGACCGCACGTTTGTAATCAAATTCATTGCTTGCGTAGATCGCATGCTTGTTATCAAATTCATGGCTTGCGTAGACCGCATGTTTGTAATCAAATTCATTGCCTGTGTAGACCGCATGCTTGTTATCAAATTCATGGCTTGCGTAGACCGCACGTTTGTAATCAAATTCATTGCTTGCGTAGACCGCATGCTTGTTATCAAATTCATTGCTTGCGTAGACCGCATGTTTGTAATCAAATTCATTGCTTGCGCAGACCGCATGCTTGTTATCAAATTCATGGCTTGCGTAGACCGCACGTTTGTAATCAAATTCATTGCTTGCGTAGACCACATGCTTGTTATCAAATTCATGGCTTGCATAGACCGCATGTTTGTAATCAAATTCATTGCTCGCGTAGACCGCATGATTGTTATCAATTTCATTGCTTGCGTAGACCGCATGTGTGTGTTCTGTTTCATTGCTCGCATAGATCGCATGTTTGTGTTCAATTTCATTGCTTGCGTAGACCGCATGCTTTACTCGTTTATGTTAAAATTTCATTGCTTCGCGTGGACCGCATGTTTGTGTTCAATTTCATTGCTTGCGTAGACCGCATGCTTTACTCGTTTATGTTAAAATTTCATTGCTTGTGTGGACCGCATGTTTATGTTCAATTTTATCGATTGCGTGGACCGCATGTTTATGATCAATTTCATCAATTGCGTAAACCGCATACTTTACTTACACGTGTTTAAATTCATTGCTTGCGTAGACTGCATGCTTTACGCACATGTGTTTGTGCCTTTACAGCATTGTTACCCCTCCCACTCGCTTTGCGTTGTCACACATTCTCAATTGCTTCCATGTGCATATTGCTAACCATATCATACCTATGAAGTTGTTTTCTTTACAGGCACACTATTGTATGCGCGGTTCATTTGCAGCTGGTGGAACCAGACGAACCGGACAGGTATTGTATCCTCCGTGTGAGACATATTGAGAATTGTATAATTCTCTTACATCCTTTCTGCATTGTAGTGTGGTTTGGTGTATGCTAGCTTAAAACTGTTGCATGTGTGCTTCGTTACAGCATTCTCTGCATGATCATAAGTTATGTTCGGCTCGGTGCATTGTCTTGCATTTTGCCCCTGCCCTCCGGCGCATATCTTTATCGGCTTGCATGCTTTGTTTAAGTCTTTGGTCTTGTCAAAATTGGGTCGTCTCTGGGCTTTGACATTCACTCCCATCATCGTTATGACTTTCGATTTCTGTCAAAGAGGGGCAACTGTAGACACCCCATTTTGACCGTCCTTAAGACTTGGATGCCACCGCTTGAACACTCGGTGATTATCCATGTTTGTGTTCGTCTTGAGTTTCCGGAGGTCTCGGTTACACGCCTGGCCTCAGGATCTCTCGACTCGACTGTTTTGTGTTTGGTTTTGCACCAGACACTTGTGTTTTTGCCTTGAAAGGCAGGGAATGGCTTGTTGGCCATCCCCACACTCCACCGGTCATTCCTTTACCTCACCGGCCATTTCTTGTTGCCACCGGCCATTGTTGCTTATTATCAATGGCCGGTCGGCACTCTGTGTGGCTGGCTAGCACTTTTTTTGGCCGGTGATCTATTTTGCCGGCCGGTGACCCTTTTGCACCCCCCTCAGGCATGGTGCATGCCAGTTGTGCCAGCTGGGAGTCACAGACCCCACTCCCTATGCACGGGGATGGCCATTTTGAGCCTTTGACCCCCTTTTCCTTCTAGAAGGATGACCCCTTTGGCCAAGCTTAAGAAGCTTGGCCAGCTGCCTTAGCTTCTTCTAGAAGCCTTGACTCCTTTGCACCCTTTGCCCCTTTTCATTTAGCTTCTTTGAGAAGCTTCAAGCTTCCTTTTTGTCTATATAAGATCCCCTTCTTCTTCATTGTCAAGGGTTAGAGCTTTTGATAAAAAAAAACCAGAGATATACATACATATATCTGTCAAACATATTCTCTCTCGATATTTCCCTCTCTCTCCTCCTTTGTGTGTGTTTTGTGGCCTAAAAGTGCATTTTTACCTTAGTTTTGCACTAAGACACACACTACTACACCTTACTTCGACCTTGAAGGGCTTGGAGGGTTTGTTCTTGAATTTTTGGATTGATTTTGATCAAAAGAAGAGGGCTGCATTGGCTGGTCATCAAGGGTAATCTCTTTACTTTAGATTCCCCAATCTTGCATTGCTTTTTTACCTATCTTGCATATTGTTTTAGGCTTTGTGTATAACTAGAAAAAGTCTTATTTTTCTATGATTGAGATCTTTCATTGAGGTTGTTTTGGCATTTGGGGTCGGCCTCCCCCTCTTAGCCCCATTTTGGCCTCTTTTGGTGCTCTTTTGTTAAGCTTTGTTTACCTTGGTGTCTCGGCCTTCTCACCACTGAAATCCAGTGGATTTTCAGTGGTGAGGAAGGAAGTTTGAAGCCTGGTATGGGGGAGGGACACCCCTCTCCCCTTTGTGCTTCCCTTGTGCATGTTTTGGTTCAATATGGTAGCATGCTTGCCTAGTTGTTTATGACTCCATTTCAGAGGCTTTTTGGATGTTTTGGGTCATATTATATCTCTGTCCTATGTGGGTTTGTTGACCCTTAGCATGCATTTTGTAATTGCTTTGTATTCCTTCATTTTGCCTAAAAATGTATCATGATATTTGACCACTCTGCTTTCATGTTTTGACTTTACTTTGTGAAGTTCTTGGCCATATTTTGTCTTGCTTAAGGTCTATTGGCCACTGATTTGGTCATGTTTGACATGTTTGGTATAGTTGCTATGCATTATGGCTTGTAAGCCTTGAATGTGTGAGTCCTAAATATGCATTGGTTAGGCCTTTCCAATGATTTGGAATCATTTAACATGCTATTTCAGTCCCTATACCATGCTTACATGTCTCTATTTATCATCTCTTTCATGCCTTGAAATGTTGTTCTCTTATGCCTTGAAATGTGCATTGTGTATGCTTATGTGTTTGGGGTCATTTAAGCTACCATATGTGTGGGTTTTGGGGCTCATTCTCACATGCCATAGCACTGATTTTGTTGATCTAATGTCCATGATTGTCTTCCTTTAGGTGTGCTTGAGTTGGCTTGTATACCTTAGTCTCGGGCTCATTGATCGGCATGTTTGTCTTCTATGATTGGTACCTTTATTTTGGCATCTTTAGCCACTGTTTTGGGATGGGCAGAGGTCTCCCTCTTTGTGGTCTACATCCCCCTTTGCATGAGCATGTTGCATTACATTAGAAGCATGTTTGCATTGTATCTTACTTTCATGTTAGTTCAATGTTGAGCCATCTCGCATACTTGCTGCACATTTGACATGTTTTGTGCCTTAGTTTCATTTGCATGTTTGAGCCATGCTTGTATACTTGCATTGCATTGTTTGGCTTGGGGTGTCAAGCCAAACTTGAGGGGTGAGAAGTGTTCATACTACAAATGATGTAACATGTCTCAACCCTCGGTCACCGAGGCTCTTGACTTTGACATGATGGGGTCTTGGTATTCATTTGTGTGTTGCATGCATTCTCATTGAATTGCAACCTTGGCCTCTTAGGCCATCATGCATCAAAATGCACAATTGATGGCCCGAGGATTGAGGGCCATGCCCCCTCGAGTCCAATGCATAACAGGGAGTATGGCTATGCTTACATTTGCTTGAAATTCCATGCCATACACTGTCTGCCCTTTGTTGCTGTCAAAAACCAGTTTTTGCAGGGAGTTTTGGCCGGTCGGCTAAATTCAGTGCCGGCCGGCCATTAATTTTGGCCGGTAGTAAAAAAATGTGGCCGGTGGTTCCTCCATTTGGCCGGTGGTATTTGTACTTGGCCGGTGGCATTCCCCAACATCCATAGAGCATGTCTCAAGGCTTTTGCAGTCTTCAGAGAAGTAGGCGATTAAGCGAAACCTTGATGGCATGGTACGGGTTTTCCGGGCGAGACGGACTCGAGTATGCATCATTCACGTTTCCCGAGGCAGGGCTGTGGCCATTTTCTTTTTGCATTCAATTTGTTGATTAATTAGAAGTTTTGTAATAGTTAATTTAGTATTATTTATTCGGACTGTAATATTTATTCGGACCCTCTGAGCGAGGGCAAATGTGTAATAAGTGTGCGTGAGTGTGTGCATGTCTTCCAACCCCACGTCTTTCTTCCCTTTTATTTACTAGCTTTCGATGGTTAGTCTAGGGCATACTTCGATTAGCATACAGTATGATAGCATGTTTGCATTCATTTATCTGTTTTGCATGCACCGGGCTCGGCGCATCATTCTAACTGCATCTGTATTTCAATTCCAAATTGAGTACTTGTTAGTTACAGCATTTCACATGCCATCTTTAGGATAGCCGAGCCTATTATAGTTGCATTTTGCATGTGTTGCATTAGTCATCTTAACATGAACTAGGATTATGCATATGATTACTAACTAGTTTCTGTTTTGGCTCGGAGTACTAGGCAAGCTTTTATGCTTTAGCATACCGCATGTGTGCGAATGTTGCCATAATAGCATGATTACCATGAGGCTAGCTGCATATGTGATATAAATGCTTGAATGCCTGTGAGTGGAGGTTAAGTTGTTTAGATTGGAACAATGCATTAAAACTATGAGTTTTAAGCCCACTCGAGGGTAGCAAAACCTGCATTTTAGCCGACTTGCGAGTAGCAAACCATTTTCAAAACAAATATGAAATGTTTTGTTCCAATTTAGGCGATTCGGTCTATACTTGTTTGCTGCGCGCATAACATAGTAATTCTAGGCTAATAACCGAAATAAGGGCATGTAATGTTTTCAAAACAAGATATCACGGTTAGTAGAGGCCGATCTTTGATCGGGCGAGAGGGGGTGTTCATAGATGACCTTCCCCAATCGTACCCAACTTCCCGAGCCGAGGCAACTTTGGTGATGATGGACACGTGGCCTTTGGCACTGAGTCAGGGTTTCCTAAATTTCCCTATTAAAAAATATTTAGGTGGCGACTCTGTATCTGGCGAAGCAGTCAATGTTTGGCACTTCTTTCAAAAATCTTTTTTCTCAAAACGATTTGCCAGATTTGGACTCTTTGGTTCAGATTAAGAACCGTGACAAATCGAGTCTGAACTGTAGCGGGGTCCCTCGTGGACGTGTTACAGACGTAAACGTCGATGTTGCTCTCAGCACCGCCGTGCTTCTTCCCAGCGATCTCAACCGAAATGCTGAGTTGAGCGAGTTTGAAAACTACGCTCTGATGCTCCAACGATCTGTTCAAGTAGGTGTCTTCACTTGATGACTTTTCTTTCTGTTGGATTACTTGAGAAAATTTTCATAATAATTTCTGCTCTACTTTTCAGGCCATCCAGCATGCCCACTCTTTCTCTGTTCAATCTTTTGAGAACAAGGAGAAGTTGGTTGAGGTGAGGAGGGAGGTCTCTAGCCTTCAAAAAACCAACAAAAGTCTCCAATCAAAGATGAAAAAGCTAGAGGACCAGGCCGAGGCTGCCATCAAAGCCCAGACTAATGCCGAAGAAAAGGCTGAATCTGCCGAGGCCATCAAGAAGGTCCTTGAGGCCGAGAAGAAGGGGGCCGAGGAAAAAGCGGCCCAGGCCCAAAAAAACTTCTAGATGCCCTTTCAACAAAAGAAGCCGAAATCAAGGCTGTTGATGAGAAGGCTTATGCTGAGGGGATGGCCGATGTTACGGCGAGCTATGAAAAGCAAGTAAAACAGGCATGCAACAAGGGTTTCACCCTTGGTTGGATGTCTCTTCTTAAGAAGCTTGAAGTCCCTGAGGACTCGCCCCTCAGGAAAGCCGATGCCATTCCTCTTCCGTTCCCTCCAACTCCAAGCCAATCTGAAGATGAGTCTGATCTTGAGGATGAAGCCTTGGTGAGAAAGCCTAAGGAGGCTTCTGAGGCCAAGTCTCCTACTCAAAATGAGCAAGCCCTGGACTTGACTCAAGATGAGGAGGTTGAGGAGGTTATCAAGGATGCTGCGGCTGAGAAGGCATCAGCCGATGTGTCCCTTGCCGACAAGAGCATTGATGAAACACTTCAAGAAATTGATGCTGAGCTTGCCTCGGAGAAGGCGGCCGAGGTGGCTTCTCAACAGTCTTCCGAGGTCCTAACCCAAGTTGCTGCTGATGCTGAGGAACCTTAACTTTCATGTCTTTTCTTTCCCTTCTTGTACTTTGTTTTTTTGAAAACAATGTAGGCTTTTCTCATGGCCGATGTGCCCTCTTTGTGTACAAATGCATCTGCTTTCCCTAAATGCTTGAATCTTTATCTTCTTTTTATTGTTTTTGCATGATTCTATACTTAGAATATTCTGCATGTCTTTAATATACTCTTCCTTCTTTGTGCAACCTTCTTGGGGTGACATACCTCGGTTATACAAACTGATGATTTATCTCGGCAAATACCTGAGTGCCTTCCTCGGCATACGCCTGGTTTCACCTTGTAAATTTTTCTCAAATTTCAACAAGTATTCAGCCTTGGTCTTTAACTTGTAAACTTTTCTCAAGTTTCAACAAAACATTATATCAGTTTAACTCAACTTGTAAATTGCTACAAATTTCAACAAGTGTTTAAACAATAGTCTCAGTTTAACTTCAACTTGTAAATTGCTGTAAATTTCAACAAGTGTTAAACGTCATATCGGTTTAACTTCAACTTGTAAATTGCTACAAATTTCAACAAGTGTTAAACATCATATCGGTTTAACTTCAACTTGTAAATTGCTACAAATTTCAACAAGTGTTAAACATCATATCGGTTTAACTTCAACTTGTAAATTGCTACAAATTTTAACAAGTGTTAAACAATTTTGTAAACAATTTTGTCTTTTCTCTGCCCCTTAATGTGAACCTGAGTTCCACTTGGGTTCTCATTATTCATGTCTTCCAGAAACCACGTTATGCATCCTTATCAGTCATAAGTGTTGAAGAATTCTGCTAAGATTTTATTAATGATGTCGGTAAAAAACAAGTAACATCTAATGATAAAAAAATTTCAAATTACAAGTGTTCCAGGGTCTTGGCAACACTTTGCCCTCATTATCTTCAAGCCGATATGCCCCATTGCCCAATATTGAAGTGATTTTGTAGGGTCCTTCTCAGTTTGGGCCAAGCTTGCCCTTCCTGGGATCTTTCTTGTTGCCGACGACTTTTCTCAGGACTAGGTCACCGACTTGAAACTCCCTTGGATTTACTTTCTTGTTATAAGCTCTGGCAAGCTGTTGCTGGTATGCTGCAAGCTGTATTGCAGCTTTCTCTCTTCTTTCTTCTAGAAGATCCAGATCTCGGGCTAAGAGTACGTCATTAGTCCCGTTCTTAACTCCTTGGGTTCTAATCCCTGGGGATGCCGACCTCCAGTGGAATGACTATTTCTGTGCCATAAGTCATGGCAAAGAGGGATTCCCCTGTTGATATGCCCAGAGTACATTGGGCAATTCATCTACCCACTTTCCTTTTGTTGCCTGCAGCCTCTTCTTTATCCCATCCAAAATTACTTTGTTAGATGCTTCTGTTTGCCCATTGCTTTGGGGAAAACTTGGTGTTGAAAAGTAGTTCTTGATCTTGAACTTTGTACAGAAGCTTTTAATTAGCTTACTGTCAAACTGTGTTCCATTGTTGGCAACTATTGCTCTTGGAATCCCAAATCTGGTGATGATGTTTCTCCATATGAAGTTCTTGACATCCACATCTCGAATCTTGGCAAGAGGTTCTGCTTTTATCCATTTCGTGAAGTAATTTGTTGTTACCAGCAGGTACTTCCCTGGCCCAGTTGCTTGGGGCAATTGCCCAACGAGATCCATGCCGCATTGGGCAAATGGCCAAGGATTGGATACAGGATTCAGGTCAGCAGCTGGCTGGTGTATCAAAGATGCAAACCTTTGGCATTGTTCACACTTCTTCACGTAGGCTTCTGCATCTTTTTGCATGTAAGGCCACCAATACCCTTGGGTAATGGCCCTGTGAGCTAGCGATCTGCCCCTAGCGTGGCTTCCACAAATTCCTTCATGAATTTCATATAAAAAATCTTCAACCTGCAAAAGTTGTACGCACCTTAAAAGGGGTTATGTGAAGGACCTTCTGTAGAGATGTCCTTCCGCTGTCAGACTGAATCTTGCCGACTTCAATCTGACCTTGTGTGCCTCCTTGTGGCCTTCTGGCAGCTTTCTTTCTTTCAGGAATGCAACAATTGCATCCATCCAGCTTGGTCCGATGTCCACACATATTGCTTCATGCTCTATGGTCGGTGGTTCTATGCTCGGGCCCGACAAATAGTCAATCATTATTGTCCTTGTTTTTCCTGTTTGTATTGAACTTGCCAGGTTGGCCAACGCGTCGGCGTGGCTGTTATTATCTCGGCTAACTTGAAGAAGTCGGCAGTTCTGAAATAAGGCCACCAATCTGATGACCACTTTTGCATAGGCTGACATCCTTTCGTCTTTTGCTGCAAACTCGCCTGTTGTTTGGTTGACTACAAGTTGTGAGTCACAAAAGACTATTACCTCATCTGCTTCTGCTACTGCTACCAGCTTTAGTCCTACAATCAATGTTTCATATTCTGTCTCATTGTTTGAGGCCTTGAACCCCAATCGAATGGACTGTTCCAATACCTCCCATATGGAGATATCAGTACTACTTCTGCCCCCGTTCCCTGTCGGTTTGAACTCCCATCGACGAACAATCCAAAGGAGTCGCCGATGTAAATGCTGCAGGGTCTGAGTTTCTATTCTTTCCTTTGTTACATTGTATTTGGCTGTGCTTCTTTTTCCTTTCTTGGGCATTGCTCTCCTCGGCTCAACGGAGTCCAGTGTACGGTGGATTCTGGTGTGAACTCGGCCACGAAGTCGGCCAAAACTTGGCCTTTGATTGCTGTTCTTGGCTTGAACTCCAGGTCATACTGGCCCAAGGCTACCGCCCATCTGGCTATTCTTCCTGTTAAGTCTCCCTGTTACAACAAGGACTTCAGTGGGTGTTCTGTTAGCACCATAATTTTGTGGGCCTGGAAGTAATGGTTCAGTTTCTTTGAAGCCATTACTAAGGCCAGCATCAATTTTTCTAAGGGTAGAT
The DNA here is from genome assembly GCA_025200525.1 of Camellia lanceoleosa. Taxonomy (NCBI): domain Eukaryota; kingdom Viridiplantae; phylum Streptophyta; class Magnoliopsida; order Ericales; family Theaceae; genus Camellia; species Camellia lanceoleosa. Next base: position 157,181,296 of record CM045758.1, read on the forward strand.
ACTTTGTTTCTGCATCGGCCAAGGTCTTGCTTACATAGTAGATAGCCTTTTGCTCCCCTTTTTCTTCTCGGATTACCATCGCGCTTACTGCGTGTTCTGAAACTGCCAAGTACAAAAACAGCTCTTCTCTGGGTTCAGGTGTTGAGAGGATCGGGGCTGTGGTCAGATACTTTTTTAGGTCGGCTAAAGTGGCTTCACACTCCTCGGTCCACAGGAAGTCCGTGGCTTTTTTCACTAAGTTGAAGAAAGGTTTGCACTTGTCTGAGCTTCAGCTTATAAACCTGTTTAGGGCTGCGGCCCTTCCAGTAAGCATTTGTACTTGTTTTGCTGATGTCGGGCTTTTTAACTTTAGGATGGCCTTGATCTGATCTCGGCTGGCCTCAATGCCCCTTCTGGTCACTAGGTACCCCAAAAACTTTCTAGATCCAACTCCAAATGCACATTTCGATGGATTGAGTCGGAGCTGATATATTTTGAGGATTTCAAAGACTTCTTTTAGGTCGGCAAGATGACCTTCAAGTCCCTTGGTCTTCACAACCATGTCATCGATGTAGACTTCTACTATTCGGCCAATCAGGTGTTTGAACATCCTGGTTACCAACCTTTGGTATGTTGCTCCTACATTTTTCAAACCAAAAGGCATCACCTTGTAGCAGTATAGTCCTTTTGGGGTAATAAATGTAGTATTCTCTTCATCCGAGGGGTACATGGCTATCTGGTGATATCCCTTGTAGGCATCCAAGAAGCTCATCCTTCCATGCCCTAACGTTGCGTCCACCAACTGGTCAATCTTAGGCAAAGGAAAGCTGTCTTTGGGACAAGCCTTGTTCAGGCTGGTAAAGTCCACACAGACCCTCCATTTACCATTCTTCTTCTTTACTACCACTGTATTTGATAGCCACGTCGGGTAATTGACTTCTTTGATGGCCTTGGCCTGCAGAAGTCTGTCTACTTCCTCTTCCACTGCTTTGACATGTATCAACGTCGGTCTTCTTGTACGTTGGATTACAGGTTTGGTCGACCTGTCAACGTTCAGTTCGTGGCAAGTGACCTCGGGGTCAATGTCTGGCATTTCGTAAGGTGTCCACGTGAACACCTCAATGTATGTTCGTAAAAAGGCTTCCAACTCTCTTTCCTCTTCTTCGGCTAAGCCCAAGCCGAGAAGAAAGAAGTGTTCTTCATCCCTCTCCTGGACGAGGATTTTCTTCAGTACTTCTTCACTCTTCTCAACTGGCTCCTTGCCGACATCATCTAGGACCTCCACGTCCTTGTCTTCAATTTCTGCCTTCTCTGGCTCTTGAATGCTACAGGTGGATTTCATTGCTGCCATGGAGCAATTTTTTGCCTACAGTTGATCTCCTCTGACTTCTTCAATCCTACGTTCTGTTGGGAACCGCAACAGTTGATGCAATGTTGAGGGAACTGCCCCCATTGTATGCAACCATGGCCTTCCCAAGATGATGTTGTAAGGGGAGGGTGTGTCGATTACGGTGAACTCTGTCTTGATCTTCCTAGTGCCGGCTTGTACTTCTAAGTTTGTAGCGCCAAGTGGCCATGTCGGCGTTCCATTGAACCCGACCATCGGGCCATTGGATTGCTCCATGTCATCAGGGTGTAGGCCCAGCTCCTTGTAACATCTAACATACATGATGTCGCAAGAGCTGCCTTGGTTAATCAGGATGGGTTTCACTTGGCACTCCCCAACCTGGAGGGATACTACCAAGGCATCATTATGCGGATGCTGGACCATCTCTAGTCCGGCTTCAGTAAAGGCTATTATTGGTCCCTGGCACTCTCTAGGCTGAGGTCTTTTCTGTCTGACATGGTTCACGTGCTGTAGGTGTTTCACCCTCTAGGTTTACCCCCGTATGTCATTTTCGTTCACCTTTGAGTGAATTACATCAACCACCCGAGGTCCTCCTTCCTGTGGTTGCTGTGCTGGGGGAGGCGGAGCTGCTGGTGCTTGAGGTAATCTTGCCTGCTCTTCTTTTGTTCTGGCCTTGTCGACCAGATCTCTCAAATGGCCTTGCCTTACCAAGTCTTTCAAGTGTGCCTTCAGGGCTCTATACCTTGAGTCATGTGCCCCTCTTCGTTGTGGTACCCGCTTTGGTCTGATCTTTTTGGTGCGTCGCTAGTCTGGCCGACGTCTTTCACTCCATGATTCTGGTCACGAGTTTCTGTGTTGCGGTTATCTCCTTCGATATCGAGGTCGATAGGTCTCCCACTCCCAGCAGGAGTGTTGTCCCTAATCTTTTCTTGCTGTCCGTTACTGGCCATCTATCCTTCTTTTCTTCCCACAGACGGCGCCAAATTGTGTGGTGATTTTCTGACCACACTGCTAACTCAAGATTCACCGAGAGCACCGCGAAATTGATGGCACTGGTGACGCAATGTAAAAACGAAGACTCCGTGATGGTTTGTCCACCCGGGGGTACTCCGACGATCAAGTCAGTATATCTCTCAAAGATAATTCAAGTGCTTAAATCACTGTTCTCAGTATAAATTGCGTACCTTAGACCCACCGGGGGTGCCTTTCTTTTATAGTTAACTCCATCCTAGTCCCAATAGAAGCCTAGCTTCAATGGACTCTTCACTAGATAAAGATAAACTCCCTAAGAGCTTTATCCTTATCCGGGCTAAGTTCTTTCTTCGTTCTAGGACTCTTGTCCCTTATCCGCTTATCTTGAATTTTGATATCTTCGGAGACAACCTCGGCCTAGCCGAGATAACCTCGACATCATGACCAAGACACGTGGCACCTCGGCTGACACGTCGGCATCACCTTGGCCACATGTTGGTACTTGGAAAATATATCCCCACAATTGGCGTAGGAGTTTACCCGAAAAACCTCTACAAAATATTTGTCTCTCTATTCTTCCCTCTTAGGTCACAATTGTAGAACCTAGAAGTCTGGAGTGTGGATATAACGTCGAGAAACTCTAGTACCATCTCAATTGGCGGATGATTTTCCAAATGACACTACAAGAAAATGCACCAACGGCGACCAAATTGGGGACTAAAAAAATTTTTAGTCGCTGAAAGTATAGGTTTTGGCGACTAAAACACCATTAGTAGCCAAAAGTAAAACTTTTTGGCGACTAAAAAAATTTAGTAGCCAAAAGTATAGGTTTTCGCGACTAAAAATCAGTTTAGTCACCAATTCTCGACTTTTGGCTACTAAAATATTTAGTAGCCGAATGGAAAATAAAAAAATGATTTTTTTTCTCTTTGGCGACTAAACTTTGGTCGCCAAAATTGTCCTTTCAGCGACAAAAAAAATTTTAGTCGCTGTAGGTGTACATTTAGCTACTAAAACCTTTAGTCGGCAAATATAAAATAAAAAAATTAATTTTTACCTTTTGGCGACTAAAATTTTAGTCGCCAAAGTTGATTTTCAGTGACGAAAAAAAAATTTAGTCGCCGTTGGTGTACATTTGGCTACTAAAACCTTTGGTCGGTAAATGTAAAATAAAAAATTAATTTTTACCTTTTGGCGACTAAAATTTTAGTCGCCAAAAGTTGATTTTTAGCGACGAAAAATAATGTTAGTCGCCAAAAAATTAAAATAATTGGAGGGAAACATTAAATTTTGGAGGGATTTGAAAAATTAATTGGCAACTAAAATGTTTTAGTCGCTAATGGTTTGATATATATAAATATATATAACATTCGCTCCTGTTCTCTGTTTATTCTCCTTCACCACACCAAACCTCTCCCCACTTCACATGACCACAGACCACCGCCACCGCCTCAGATGGCAACAGCCACTGCCGCAGATCGCCGCCGCCACCGCCACCTCTTCAGATCGCCATCGCCATTGCTGCAGAGCACAGGTTCTCTCTCTCTCTCTCTCTCTCTCTCTCTCTCTCTCTGCGCGCTTGCTCTCTCTTTCGATCGAGCTGTGTCTTTGTCCCCCTTCCTCTATTTCCCCCTTTCTGATTGTTGCTCTAGGGTTTTGTATTCTTGATTCAGTTTAATTTCGTGTTGGTTTCTGAAATGGGTTTGGTTTTTCAAATCGTTTTCTACCTTCCCTATGTGGATTGGATTTCAGAAACATGGGTATTCAATTTTTGTTGTCAAGGTTGTTTATATGTGTGCTTTTCGTTACTGTAAAATAAACCCACACTAATTGGTTTATATTTTGATTAGTGATGTTTTATTATATACACTTTCGCCTAATTTGATATGCTATCATGCATTGACAGATTGACATTGCCCACTACTCCTTGGTGAGTTTCCTGTAAATCAATCTTAATAATAATGGTTTTATGGGGTTTCTGTGTATGTGGCTTCTTTTTCTTCTTCTTCTTCTTCAACAATCTGATCAAATTGTATGCGAAATTGTGGATATGTGAATTGAAGTCTCACATTGTTTTTGTGTTATTGTGTATATATATTGTGTTGCTCTTATATAATAACCTTGGTGGACAGGGTGTTTGAAGAAATGCCTCAAAGAAGAATTTATCTTAATTGCAAATCAACTTTACATAGTGTTAGTATGATTTAACATCAAACCTTCCAGACTAGAGTCAGTCCATTAGATCATGTCAAATATTTGGGACACTAAACAAGCTTAGTTATAGATTAATTGAGAGAGAGAGAGAGAGAGAGAGAGAGCATGGCTTCAAACTTGGTCTTTTGTTTTAATTAATGTTTTTAGAGTCTCGCTAAAATATGACTTTTGGCGACTAAAAATTTAGTCGCCAAAAGTGAAATTTCTTGTAGTGTGAGGCTCGTAGTTCAAGTATTCAATCAAAACTGTTTCCACATAAGGTAATATGATTACCTGTGTTATTTTCCTTCATTGGTATCAGAATATGATTTTTGTGCCATAGATTAGATTTATTTATGTTTAATTGAATATTATTTGTTTCAATATTGTTGAATATCATGCCGTGTTGAAAAGGTTTTTGGGAAAATCCTAATTTTTGAAAACTCTGTTAGAGCAAATTTTTTGATCTAAAACAATAGTATAAAAATTTTCATTTTCTATGACTTAAATTCAAATATTATGAAATTACTCCTTTTAAGCTTTCCATCTATATAAAATAGGTTTTAATCGAAGTAATATTGAAAAAGTTATGGCTTTTCAAAGACTTTTGGATCAAAAGTGTTGTTTTTGAGAAATTTTGGGGAAAATAAAGGGTATGCTAAGATTTTGGAAAGTCGAAAGCTAACTTCAGTAGAACACGGCAACCAAAGCAGCGCGGTACGACCAGCACGTCATCGCTTGTTGCGGCTTCCATTGACGATAGCAGTACACAAGGCACGAGTGCCATGTGGCACCATGGACGTGTGTGTGCCTATTATGTGCATAGACCTATAGCAACAACACATGATCACGCAAAATCATGATTCCCGAGGTGCATGTAGTACACGTGCGGGCATGGGTGTAGTTGACTACCTATTTTATCTTTCTGTGTAATCTGTTTTGGCCACTATTATCAGAATTAATTTATTTTGAATTTTCTTTGGATATTTTCACATGTTTATATATATTTTAATTTTGAAAATTATAGAAAACGAAAAATACAATTCTGAAAATTGCAGAAAAATTTAAAGAAATTTTAGAAAATAATTTTTTCTATTTTATCAATAATCATGCATAATTTGTTAACAACCTCGCTACGTAGCTCAAAAACATGGAGCTCGAATGGCCTGATTTTTATTTTTATTTTTTATTATTCTTTTTCCTTCTCCTTCCCTCTCTTTTTCCTTCTCCTTCCTTTTTCAATTCTTTGAATATATGTGTGTGTGTGTGTGTGTATTTTAAAACGTTACAACTATAGTTGTATATAATAGCATAATCTATAGGGATAATCTCCAAATATAATTTATGTTTTTTTATGTTATTAAACAGTCCATCTTAAATAGTATATAGAAGAGTTAGATGGCTTCTTTTATCTCTAAAAAATTCAATCTTTTTTTTTTAACTTTTTAATTTTTAAATTGAAACATCAATTGTTTATATCTATAAAACAAAATTGATAAACACATATCCCAAAGCTACACATTTTTAAATTTTTTTTAATATGTAGGATATTCACAAATAGAAAATGTTTGACACCTCAATTTTTTTTCCATAATCTGACTAATAATGATGTAGTCATAAGTGTCAATTTTATAAAAATATGAAAAGAGAATTAATTAAATTATATATTTCAACCAACTACATACTCAAACTTTGACTATTTCAAGATTTTATTTCATATAATTTCAATTAAGAGAATCTTCAACTCTTAAGATATATATATATATATATATTGTCAAATTATAATTTGATAAAAATTTAAAAAGATGAAGTGTTGAAAATTATTGTTTTTTCCATCAAAATTAATTGGTGAAAAGAAAAAAAAAATGGGATAAGAGTGAAATTCTTTTAAAAATTGATAAAAATTAAATGAAAAAGTTAAAGTAATTAATGTAAAATCAAAAAAATTATTCAAATTTAAAATCAAATTAGATAAAAAAAATTTAAAAGTAAATGATGAAAGTTTGAAAAAGTTTTGAAACCTTCTTATCCTTAAAGATTAGAAATACATGTGTGTATTATATTCATATTGTATTTTTAGTTATGAAATTGAAATCAAAAGAAACGTAACTTAAATTATTGGATTAATAATAGAAACATGATATTAATTATTGTTTAATATCATCTCACTTTTCATTTAATAATAAAATTGTATATTTGTCTTAATTATAACTATTAAAGTTGTATATTTTCATAATATGAAGATGTATATCATAACTAATTTAATCTCATTTAATCAAATTTAACTTTTTAAATATAAATTATCAAAATTGCACTAATTAAACTTATTTATATATGTTTAATTTTTTAAAACTAATAATTTAAAAAGTTAGCTCATAAATTTTATATATATCACATGACAAAAAATTATATCATTTCAAGATAATTATAATATATTTTTTTTTAATTTAGAAAATTTCATGTATAGCACGTATAGCGATTCAGGTTTTACCCCGACCTTTGTTGTGTTCTGGACTTGGGTTCCGTGGTTGTATGTTGTTGTCTTTGTCTTGTTCCCTCCCTTTAATTCTTTGAAATTGAGTTGTGGGTCATGTTGGGTGAGTTTGGAACAAGTTTGTTGTCTATTGGAGAAAATGGTTACTGCCCAACTTTTCGCTTCTTCACTCGAGCGAGGCTTTTTGCGCTCGAGCGAGGCTTGGGTATTTGCTTTTTCGCTCGAGTGAGGGTTCTCTTACTCAAGCGAGGATTGAGAGTCCTTAGGTTTCTTTCTTAGATGCAGCTTTCGCTCGAGCGAGAACTTTTGCGCTCAAGCGAGACGTGTGTTCTTTGTTCCTTCGCTTGAGCGAGAATTCTCGCGCTCGAGCGTGCGTCTGCATTGGTGGCAGACCTGAAGCTTTGCATTGTGCGCTCGAGCGACGGTTCTTGCGCTCAAGCGAGGCCACTTGTTGTGTCTGGTCGCTCGAGTGACAACTCCTTTGCTCGAGTGAGCCTCGCATATATTAGTTCGCAACAGCGTGATTTTATCACTTTTTGATCTCTTCTTCACCAAAAATGTCACACCCTTAACCCGCCCCTAAAAGTTTTGGGCATGACCCAATCAAAAACAGACATTTACCCTGTTATATAAAATATTTGGGGACCGGACGGAAGCGCTAATATAATCAAATAACATGCAGACACTTCCATTGAGCTACTACAACATGCTAGGATCTCGATTCCGGATTAAACATATAATACGCACGCATTTGGGATTAAGTCACATACATTTACAGTCCAACCCAGAGATTGGGTATCCAACAAAATGTTATATACAACCCACTTTGGCTAAGAAACATTAGTACAAAAGGACAGTGTCTAACAAAACTGTCATTAGTACAAAAGGACAGTGCCTAACAGAACTCTCCTAACATGCAAAGGCTTCTCCAAGTGCCTGGCTGTCCTTAGGTTGACACAAGCTAAGTGATATCGACGCTAGGACTGATCTCCAAATTGATTTCCTACAAAAACAGACAAAATAACAGAGTGAGACAAGCTCAATAAGTAATAATACTTAAACAGTTTAATAACCAACTTTAATTACAACGTATAGCAGTGCATTCACAGAAATATGGAATCCAACAATGAGTCTGAGATTATTTCCCTTTCAGATTATTTTACTTCCAGAACGGCCTTAGGCCTGGTATTACAGTTATAACAGAACGGCCTATTGGCCCAAAATTATCAGAACGACCTTTCAGCCAAAGCGACCTTTTCCCGGAATTTTACGGCCCAGAACATACAAATCTATACGTTAATCTTTTTAACATTTCTCTCCCATTAAGTTCCAATCAGTACATATGTTACAAAACCATAACTGATAGAGAATAGAATGTTGCTACAGACATTGACGGTAAATAAATGTACGTTCAATGTATTATTACTCACAGCGTTGTGACGGCGTGCTAGTGCCTTCTGGAGTGTGCCCTGCACACAATCATAACTTGTAAATTAGCTCTCTTTCTTCGTAAATCATTGAGGAACCATTCTGTGTCATCATACTTCATATAAATTTATGACTATTTTAACATCATCAAAAAAATATTCTAAAAATACCAGGAAGTCAAGCACGTAAAACTGAACAAACACATTTTGGCCTGAAAATAAGTCCCCCGCTCGAGCGCTACCTTGGCCGCTCGAGCTGACTGTACAATTCTACCAAAAATGCTGAGAGGTCGATTTTTGCGCTCGAGCGGAACTTTCTCCGCTCGAGCGTACTAAGTAATTTTGGAAAAACTGCTGAGAGGGTCATTTTCCCGCTCGAGTGGCCATGACCTTCGCTCGAGCGGACGTGATCCTGATTTGGGGCAATTCGATTCCAACTCAAAATTCAACAAAAACACTTCATTTTTCATGCAATCTAAGGTTTGATAAATGTAATATTCCACCCTAACATTACCATAACATGGATTCTACCTTGAGCATGACAAATTAAACAAGATTGGAAGTGTCAACAAGCCATCTATCTCTCAAATTCCAAACTCAAATCAACTAATCTTCCCAAAATTCCCGTTATTTTGAATTTACATAAATAAGCTTCTAATTCAAACACATAATTGAATCTTCTCATGGAATAACAAGGAAACAAGGTGTAAATTTCCCTCCACGACTCAATTTGGTTCATCAACATAAATCATCTCATAAAACTTGATAGCTCATAAATTTTATATATATCACATGACAAAAAATTATATCATTTCAAGATAATTATAATAATTTTTTTTTTAATTTATAAAATTTCATGTATAGCACGTATAGCGATTCAGGTTTTACCCCGACCTTTGTTGTGCTCTGGACTTGGGTTCCGTGGTTGTATGTTGTTGTCTTTCTCTTGTTTCCTTCCTTTAATTCTTTGAAATTGAGTTGTGGGTCATGTTGGGTGAGTTTCGAACAAGTTTGTTGTTTATTGAAGCAAATGGTTGCTGCCCAGCTTTTCGCTTCTTCACTCGAGCGAGGCTTTTTGCGCTCGAGCGAGGCTTGGGTATTTGCTTTTTCACTCGAGTGAGGGTTCTCTTGCTCAAACGAGGATTGAGAGTCCTTAGGTTTCTTTCTTAGATGCAGCTTTCGCTCGAGCGAGAACTTTTGCACTCAAGCGAGACGTGTGTTCTTTGTTCCTTCGCTTGAGCGAGAATTCTTGCGCTCGAGCGTGCGTCTGCGTTGGTGGCAGACCTGAAGCTTTGCATTGTGCACTCGAGCGACGGTTCTTGCGCTCAAGCGAGGCCACTTGTTGTGTCTGGTCGCTCGAGTGACAACTCCTTTGCTCGAGTGAGCCTCGCATATATTAGTTCGCAACAGCGTGATTTTATCACTTTTTGATTTCTTCTTCACCCAAAATGTCACACCCTTAACCCGCCCCTAAAAGTTTTGGGCATGACCCAATCAAAAACAGACATTTACCCTGTTATATAAAATATTTGGGGCCCGGACGGAAGCGCTAATATAATCAAATAACATGCAGACACTTCCATTGAGCAACTACAACATGCTAGGATCTCGATTCCGGATTAAACATATAATACGCACGCATCTGGGATTAAGTCACATACATTTACAGTCCAACCCAGAGATTGGGTATCCAACAAAATGTTATATACAACCCACTTTGGCTAAGAAACATTAGTACAAAAGGACAGTGTCTAACAAAACTGTCCTAACATGCAAAGGCTTCTCCAAGTGCCTGGCTGTCCTTAGGTTGACACAAGCTAAGTGATATCGACGCTAGGACTGATCTCCAAATTGATTTCCTACAGAAACAGACAAAATAACAGAGTGAGACAAGCTCAATAAGTAATACTACTTAAACAGTTTAATAACCAACTTTAATTACAACGTATAGCAGTGCATTCACAGAAATATGGAATCCAACAATGAGTCCGAGATTATTTCCCTTTCAGATTATTTTACTTCAAGAACGGCCTTAGGCTTGGTATTACAGTTATAACAGAACGGTCTATTGGCCCAGAATTATCAGAACGGCCTTTTCGGCGGAAACGACCTTCGGCCCGTAATACCTTCGGCCCGGAAACCTTTTGGCCCAGAATAGGCTTACGGCCCAAAACATACAAATCTGTACGTTAATCTTTTTAACTTTTCTTTCCCATTAAGTTCCAATCAGTACTATGATACAAAACCATAACTGACAGAGAATAGAATGTTGCTACAGACATTGACGGTAAATAAATGTACGTTCAATGTATTATTACTCACAGCGTTGTGACAGCGTGCTAGTGCCTTCTAGAGTGTGCCCTGCACACAATCATAACTTGTAAATTAGCTCTCTTTCTTCGTAAATCATTGAGGAACCATTCTATGTCATCATACTTCATATAAATTTATGACCATTTTAACATCATCAAAAAAATATTCTAAAAATACCAGGAAGTCAAGCACGTAAAACTGAACAAACACATTTTGGCCTGAAAATAAGTCCCCGCCGGCGCTACCTTGGCCGCCGAAATCGGCTATAATTCTACCAAAAATCGAGAGGTCGATGGCGCCGAGCGGAACTTCTTCCGCTCGAGCGTACTGAGTAATTTTGGAAAAACTGCTGAGAGGGTCATTTTCCCGCTCGAGTGGCCATGACCTTCGCTCGAGCGGACGTGATCCTGATTTGGGACAATTCGATTCCAACTCAAAATTCAGCAACAACACTTCATTTTTCATGCAATCTAAGGTTAGATTAATGTAATATTCCACCCTGACATTACCATAACATGGATTCTACCTTGAGCATGACAAATTAAACAAGATTGGAAGTGTCAACAAGCCATCTATCTCTCAAATTCCAAACTCAAATCAACTAATCTTCCCAAAATTCCCGTTATTTTGAATTTACATAAATAAGCTTCTAATTCAAACACATAATTGAATCTTCTCATGGAATAACAAGGAAACAAGGTGTAAATTTCCCTCCATGACTCAATTTGGTTCATCAACATAAATCATCTCATAAAACTTGACAGCTCATAAATTTTATATATATCACATGACAAAAAATTATATCATTTCAAGAGAAAGATAATAATTTTTTTTTTAATTTATAAAATTTCATGTATAGCACGTATAGCGATTCAGGTTTTACCCCGACCTTTGTTGTGTTTTGGACTTGGGTTCCATGGTTGTATGTTGTTGTCTTTGTCTTGTTTCCTCCCTTTAATTCTTTGAAATTGAGTTGTGGGTCGTGTTGGGTGAGTTTGGAACAAGTTTGTTGTTTATTGGAGCAAATGGTTGCTGCCCAGCTTTTCGCTTCTTCACTCGAGTGAGGCTTTTTGCGCTCGAGCGAGGCTTGGGTATTTGCTTTTTCGCTCGAGTGAGGGTTCTCTTGCTCAAGCGAGGATTGAGAGTCCTTAGGTTTCTTTCTTAGATGCAGCTTTCGCTCGAGCGAGAACTTTTGCGCTCAAGCGAGACGTGTGTTCTTTGTTCCTTCGCTTGAGCGAGAATTCTTGCGCTCGAGCGTGCGTCTGCGTTGGTGGCAGACCTGAAGCTTTGCATTGTGCGCTCGAGCGATGGTTCTTGCGCTCAAGCGAGGCCACTTGTTGTGTCTGGTCGCTCGAGTGGCAACTCCTTTGCTCGAGTGAGCCTCGCATATATTAGTTCGCAGCAGCATGATTTTTTCACTTTTTGATCTCTTCATCACCCAAAATGTCACACCCTTAACCCGCCCCTAAAAGTTTTGGGCATGACCCAATCAAAAACAGACATTTACCCTGTTATATAAAATATTTGGGGCCCAGACGGAAGCGTTAATATAATCAAATAACATGCAGACACTTCCATTGAGCAACTACAACATGCTAGGATCTCGATTCCGGATTAAACATATAATACGCACGCATCTGGGATTAAGTCACATACATTTACAGTCCAACCCAGAGATTGGGTATTCAACAAAATGTTATATACAACCCACTTTGGCTAAGAAACATTTGTACAAAAGGACAGTGTCTAACAAAACTGTCCTAACGTGCAAAGGCTTCTCCAAGTGCCTGGCTGTGCTTAGGTTGACATAAGCTAAGTGATATCGACGCTAGGACTGATCTCCAAATTGATTTCCTACAGAAACAGACAAAATAACAGAGTGAGACAAGCTCAATAAGTAATAATACTTAAACAGTTTAATAACCAACTTTAATGACAATGTATAGCAGTGCATTCACAGAAATATGGAATCCAACAATGAGTCTGAGATTATTTCCCTTTCAGATTATTTTACTTCCAAAACGGCCTTAGGCCTGGTATTACAGTTATAACAGAACGGCCTATTGGCCCAGAATTATCAGAACGGCCTTTCAGAAACGACCTTTCGGCCCGAAACGACCTACGGCCCGGAAAACCTTCGGCCCGAGCGACCTTTTGCCCGTAATAGGCTTTACCCCAAAACATACAAATCAGACGTTAATCTTTTAACTTTTCTTTCCCATTAAGTTCCAATCGATTATGATACAAAACCATAAGCGGAGAGAATAGAATGTTGCTACAGACATTGACGGTAAATAAATGTACGTTCAATGTATTATTACTCACAGCGTTGTGACGGCGTGCTAGTGCCTTCTAGAGTGTGCCCTGCACACAATCATAACTTGTAAATTAGCTCTCTTTCTTTGTAAATCATTGAGGAACCATTCTGTGTCATCATACTTCATATAAATTTATGACCATTTTAACATCATCAAAAAAATATTCTAAAAATACCAGGAAGTCAAGCACGTAAAACTGAACAAACACATTTTGGCCTGAAAATAAGTCCCCCGCTCGAGCGCTACCTTGGCCGCCGAAATGACTCATAATTCTACCAAAAATGCTGAGAGGTCGATTTTTGCGCTCGAGCGGAACTTTCTCCGCTCAAGCGTACTGAGTAATTTTGGAAAAACTGCTGAGAGGGTCATTTTCCCGCTCGAGTGGACATGACCTTCGCTCGAGCGGACGTGATCCTGATTTGGGGCAATTCGATTCCAACTCAAAATTCAACAAAAACACTTCATTTTTCATGCAATCTAAGGTTTGATTAATGTAATATTCCACCCTAACATTACCATAACATGGATTCTACCTTGAGCATGACAAATTAAACAAGATTGGAAGTGTCAACAAGCCATCTATCTCTCAAATTCCAAACTCAAACCAACTAATCTTCCCAAAATTCCCGTTATTTTTAATTTACATAAATAAGCTTCTAATTCAAACACATAATTGAATCTTCTCATGGAATAACAAGGAAACAAGGTGTAAATTTCCCTCCATGACTCAATTTGGTTCATCAACATAAATCATCTCATAAAACTCACATCTACCTTAACTTTCCAAATAAAAGAAGGATTCCCAACCATGAGCAAGAGAGAAATTAGATAAAGAATTTTCCATACCTTGAGTTCAATCTAAGTAATCTGCACAAATTCCCCAAATTCTTCCCTTGGATAGCTTCTCTCCAACACCCACGTTTCCCCTCTTCTCAAAACCTTTCTCTAGTTTTTGTTCCTCCAGGAGTTCTAAGTCAAGTGGTCAAGAACTTGATATATATATATATATATATTGATGTTTATAATAAGACGAAATTCAATCGTTTAAGCATCCCAAATTGAAATTTCACAGAAAATCTCATTAGAGCTTAAAAATTATGCAGATTCCAAATATCAAATCAATTTCTAACAATTAAGCCTCTAAGGCACCCAATTTCAAACTCAAATAGTTTAATTGTAACAGATAATGTTCCAAATCAACAGATAAGAATTCATATTTCTAAGTTTCATGTAATTCAACGCACTTTCACATAGAATTTCATAATAAGCTTTCGAAAGTACAGAATAGAGGGGTGAAAAGATACTAGAATCATGTATGTGAGTCGGGCTATTACACAAAACCCTAGATCGGCTGCCTCTCTCTCTAAAACACACACTCTCTCTCTACAAATACTCTTTGATCTAGAGTCCTCCTACCTTACTTCCTTCGTAAAAGGGGTGGTGTATCGCGTGGGCTTCCTTTTGATCCGAAAAAGTTCCAGTTTGGAGCATCTTCAAGTTTCTCCTTCTTCCTCTTTGAGCTTCTCCATTTGAGGTAGGGATGTTCTACTCTTTATTATGAGTTTTAACCTAGATGTGTGTCATCTTTGCATAAATGGTGGCGTTAGGAAGTTTGGATGAAGTTCGGGTTTGGGATTGAATTTGTGAAAGATGGGGTTTTCTATTTTGGACTCCATATGTGTATGTGAGGTCTTGAAAATGGGGTTAATTGTGTATAATGGGTGAACTTTAGCCTTGGGTGCAATATTTGGGAAATGGGGAAAAATGCCCTAGTTTGAATTAAATAAACTATTTTGTATAAAGAATGAAGTCAATGTGGAAATATGAAATTGGTTTGGGAATTATGAAATTGGGAGAATATGTGATTAAATGGTGTAGTTGAATTTATAAATCACTCACCTATGGAAAACTTGATAAAGTATCTGTTGATAGATTTATTTATCTGTTTAGAAATATCTGTTTTGGGCTATCGGTGGAGGATAGCTATGATTGTTGTAGAAAATGCATGAGGATTAAGAAAATTGAAACTAATCAATTGAATTATGTCATTGAATATGATGGTTTGAGTAAATCATTGAATATGTGAATTGATGGGTCATTGTATATGACAACGTATTTAAATACATTGTATACGTATCATTGTATGAGAGGAGATAGGGGATGTACTCCATTGTTTTGGAGGAGATAGGGGATGGACTCCATTGAGAATTAAGTTGGTCAGAGTGTCCTGGGTAAAAGTCCTGAAACCTTATTTATTTGTGGGTGTCGGTTCCCTCAGACGTGGTTCTGTAAAATGGCAAGAAATAGAAGTGTTGGATTGATGAATGTATTGAACTGTGAATCATTGAGTTGTAGTCTCATTTTAGTTTTTTGAAAATCATGAATTTGGTTAATTGATTTACCCGAAATAAAAGAATGGAAATGAATTAAGATATTGGCTATCTATATTGAATGACCTTGAAAAGAATGTGTATTGGTTTAGAATACTGCACATTTATTGGATGCTCATATTCTAGTTGATTCTCATATACTGTTTAACATATCTCTAGTAGGCTTTGGCTTACCTTACTTGGGAAACCATTTTTCAGGTACAGGTGACATGCTGCCTCAAAGGACTTAGCTTGGGAGGTTTAGGGGCCGAAGGCTCCATTTTTGTTATCATTTTTGTATTTAAATGTGAATTCAAGTCGAGGGCTTTATATGTAAAAGAGTTAGGACTAATCTTTTGTTGTAACCAAGTGACAACTTGAAAAGATCTAAGCCCGTAGGGCACTTATTCTGTTATTAGCATTTAGAAACTATATGTAATATCTTTTGTAATATTAACTCTGATGAATGAAAATATAACATTTCTATTATGTCTCTAGATCTTATGAATGGTTGATTTATATAACATTTTGAGGGCGTTACAACTTGGTATCAGAGCGTACCGCGTTTGAATACTTTGGGTACGTGGGAAGTGGTTAGTACCACAATGGGTTTGTCTCCCTTGTTAGAGACTTATGTACGATGTTATGTACTTATATGATAACATGCTTATATGATTATATGGGTATAAGATTTAGTTTCTAGGATGTTAATCGAGTCTATGGGTTTCTGGGAGTCCTGTTGGAAAGGCACTTGATCACTGCCATTTCTAACTGGAACTCTAGCGATGCCACGGGACGGTCATTATCCGGAAATGAAATTTATATGTGTCTATGTGATTATGTGCTTATGTGGAATGAATTACAGTTGTCCATTGTATTAGGACGTGAGTGAGATAGTTTCGACACATTTGAAAATGTGCTAATCTCTTTGTTACCTTTATTAGGATGTTAGGACGAGGTTAACATATAGCTTAATACAACAGGATCATTCAAGTCATAGTCAACCAACCCAAAAGTTTATATACAAAAGTGTTCTAAGCTTTCGCCAACATAGCAAAAATATAGCAAAAGAACAAAAGGGCGAAAACAAGTCTCGTGTGTGAGACGTATGAGCTGACTCTTTAAAACTTCAACTGTTTCATATATACATCACTGAGGCTGGGCTTGGACATCTCTTGGCTCACCTACAGACACATGAATGAGAGTGAGCGAAAGCCCAGTGAATAATATCAAGTAGAGAGGATACATGAACAAACTTTGAAACAGTTACATCAAATGGCCTTGGGCCCAATTCATGTTTCTATCTAATGTATCAAACGACAAAAGTTCTAGATGTATCAAACGGCCTCGAGCCCAATTCACTCATATCCAACGGCCTTTGGCCCATTCATTCATGTCCAATGGCCTTTGGCCCAATCGTTTATATCCGACGGGCTTTGGCCCAATTATTCATGTTGGACGGTCTTCGGCCCAATTATTCATGTCCGACAACTTTTGGCCCATTCAATCGATGTCCAACGGCCTTTGGCCCATTTCATTCATGTCAAACGGCTTTTGGCCCATTCCATTCATGCCAAACGACCTCTGGCCCATTTCATTCATGCCAAACGACCTCTGGCCCATTTCATTCATGTCAAACGGCCTTTGGCCCAATCAATAGTATCCAACAGCCTCGGGCCCAATCTTGTAGCATAACAAATATTTGTCTACAATTCAAATTAACAAGCTTATAAGACTTATAAACAAATAAGCAATAGGACAAATAACATATTTCAAAACATCTTTACTAAGATATTAATCACAGTGATTTGCCGGTGGATTTGCTCTGGTACTTGACCCTACACATTTCATGAACATAACGGGTCACAAACGATTCAATCCGTTCTTAATTCATACATCCCTCTTAGGCTTCTTTCTTATTCTTTTAACCCATTTACAATGCTTAATATATGCCTAAGAGTATTTAGAAATGAAAGAGAACGGAAAATGAAAAATAAAACATCTTTACAAAATTTCTGAAACAGGGCTTCCGGCTCGAACGTGGCTTTTGCCGCTAGAGCAGACCCCTTTGGTCTACAAAAGTACTGGTTGCCTTATATCTACGCTCGAGCGTGACTTAAGATGCTCGAGCTGGAAGTCAAACTACATGGCCTGGCGCTCGAGCGTGAATATCCCTGCTTGAGCAGACATCGAAGTCTGCAAAACTGCTGTGAACTAGCATTTCACGCTCGAGCGGCCATTACCCCGCTCGAGCAAACATGCCGGATTCTGGAAATTCTAGTAAGCTGCTTGAAGCTCAAACTTGCATTCAAACCCATGGATCTTGCATATTATGACTCATACTTCATACGCACATCTTCTAACATGATACAAATGCTAGATTATAACATTATGAAGCTTAATTTCCATGAATTAATTACATACACGTACAACTCTTGCCAATTCCATCTTCAATACTTCAATTTCATGCATTAAACACCCATGCTTCTATGAATTGCACTTGCATGTGGAATGTCACTTCCATTCTCAACTTAGATGATGCAAATGATGATCAAAAGCATGAACTTTAACCAAAATCCTACATGGATTATATTGTTCATACTCAATTATACAAATTCATAGCAATTCTATGCATGCATGTACATATAAGCTTTAAATTCTTCAATTTCATCTCAATTTATGTTCTTGATTACCCAACTAGCTTGAATGCACCAATTTACAAACTTATACTCATGAATTTATGCTCAAATACTCACCTTGGAGTTCCAAGCTCCCAATTTCTAGCTAATTCTTGAAGTTAAGTTCCCAAATTCCCAATCTTTGAGACAAGATACACAATGCTCCCCCTCTCTCTCTAGAACCGGCCCTCTATCTCTCTAGGGTGTGATTTCTGATTTTTTGAATTCACAAGATGAGGAGTTTAAGTGTAATAAGGCCCTTATATATGAGCTCGCCTAATCAAATTGATTAGGCCAAATAATGGAGCTTAAATAAATTTTTCGAATCTAATTATTTTGATCCGAATAAATTTTAAATTAAATTTCACCATAGGCACTAAAAATTATGCTAATCACAATGACGTAGTCAATTTCAGTTTCTGTGGTTGATAAGGCCTTTAATTTAAATTCAAAAGCAGAAAACCAGATATATTTTCCTACGGTGAATAGATAGAAATTCAAAACCATATATTCTCACACAATTGACACTCAAAATCGTATTAAACACACAATCACAATCATAATTAAGATTAATTAGCATGACACATAACAGGGTTATCACACATATGACACCTACAAGGTTTTCAAAGTCTTACCATTCCAACTCTATAGAATAATGAAAGAAGTTCTCAATACACTCACTGTCATTCTAAACCTTAACTCAAAACACCAAACCACTGTAACCCTCCACATAGGTCACACACTAACTATGGGTTATACACCTGACCAAACCTTCCAACAACATCTCTTAACTTAACCAGAATTGAGGTACACACTCTTCACACCCAAATACAATAAGGCAATCCTAGAACTTAGGAAATGCCCGTTATACCACTGTTCGAAATATAATACTGGCTACTTCGAGCTCACCACCCGTCAACGTCAACAATCACTACTATGATAAAGGGATAACATCTCTCCACAAAAAACAATCAACCAGATAATACAGAGACTCGCTACCATAACCTGCCATTAGGGTACAAATCTATACCCAATGAAACTATACGCAATTCAGCCTTTGGAGACAACGCGTTGTATATATAAAACCTAGTGCCAATTGCACACTTCACATCCTCTCGGGAAATTCTCACGATAGTAGACCAAAATCTCTACTACGTATATAAGATCAAATAAGTAACGCTTATAAAATTTCGCATACCTGGCAAGTATAACTGTTCTCGCCCCATGGTAATCCTGACCAAAACACGCATTCCTCAACAACTCTTTTTAATTTCAAAATATGGTTCACCAACCATCACATTTCCAAACCAAATCATAAGTGTATATATGCATCAATTAAAAAAAAAAATTCGATTCCACAACAACTTGTCACATTAATAAAACTTTAGAGTCATTACATGCTCGCCCAATCCATGGAAATAAACAAGCAAAGGTACATACATATAAACAAGCAATTTTGATGTTTCAACATCCCCAAAACACATTGGTTACACAACAGAACCTAATGATTACAAAATTATAATTCACCGATTACAAAACAGCATAGCCAAAACAAAGCCATCCCATCGGTACTACTACCGTTACCGTCCCTCGCTGGACCGCTAAAGTTGGTCATTCTCAAACCCAAGATATCCTACGAGCTTACAAGCCACGGACAAGAACTACTGATGTGTCCCAGCTAGCCACACCTGGAACAACTGTATAATTTCCCACTAGGGGTATGAGAATTCAACTTTCCCGAGGCCTTCGAAATCTGGCCTACTTGGTTCTCATAAAGGTATTGCCCCTGCCTAGATGAATAAAGTTGAACCAGACTAGATTGCGAAACTCCCAAGGAAGCCCTCGACTGGGCACAGAAATGTTTAATATGACCCGGCTGATTACAAATCCAGCAAATAAATGGTTCCCGAATACGTGACTGGTTCAAAGTCTGAATTGGTGAGGATTCCAATGACTACTTCTCCATCGAGCACTCAATCACTCCAAATCCTAGCTGGCTAGATGACCCTGGTGGTGTAACTACTAGTTGAACTACCAACCCTGCCCTCTTCCTCTGTGGCCAAGCCAGAGACTTGTGGCCCAGCAGACCACATTTGAAATAAGTGAAATCCCTTTGCTAACCCTTCTCCAAACCCAAACTCGGCATTGCAAAGGTAGAGCTAGACTGTGCTCTCTGAAATTGTTGTGGGTTAAAACCCTTTTACCTCTTAAAAGGCCTACCAACACCCCGAGTTACAGGAGTCGCTGAAATGGCCTCCTTCCTTCTCTATTCCATAACATGAGCTGCCGCCTTAACAAGCACACTATAACTCCTATGCCAAGACCCAGAAATCCTTTCTCGGATGTCGTCACATAATCTACTCTCAAACTCCGAACAACGAAGTTCCTCAGTCTCCACTAACTTCGGGCCAAATCTCGACAGGTTAGTAAACCATGCTTCAAACTATACCAAAGGTGTAGTACCTTGGTGTAACTCTACAAACTGTTTCTGTAACTCTTCCCGTGTGGAAGGAGGGAACTTGTTACTTCCTCATCTCGGCATCCTATTAAGGGTAACCCAAAGATTAGCATAGTAACAAATATACCGAAGCCAATTCAATCAAGTCCTAGTACAATAGACAACACTAACTCATTCCACATAAGCATGTAATCACGTAAACATATATGAATTTCCTTCCTAGATAATGACTGTCCCGTGGCATTGCTAGAGTTTCAATTAGAAACAGCAGTGATCAAGTGCTCTTCTAATAGAATTTTAAGAAACCCGTAGACCCAATCAATATCTTAGGAACTAAATCCTATACCCATATAATCACAAAAGCATGTTATCATGTAAGCACACAATACACGCAAATGTCTTAATCAAGCGAGACAGACCCATTGTGGTACTAACCACTTCCCACGTACCCAAAATATTAAAATCCGGTACGCTCTGATACCAAGTTATAATGTCCCCAGAATAATACAATAGATGTAATCCAAAGCATAAATAACAATTACATAAATCTGAGTATGAGTAACCATTTCATTATATGAAGTTGATAACACAAGAGGGTTTAACATAAACAAATGCCCTTCGGGCTTACATCTTTCTAAGACATTATTTGATTACAATAAAAAAGAGTCATAAGCTCAATACATATAAAGCCCTTGGCTTGAATAAACATTTAAACATCTGAATAGCAAAACAAAAAAATAGAGCCTTTAGGTTCTAATCCTCCCAAGCTACATCCTTGGAGGTGGCATGTCACCGGTACCTGAAAATGGTTCCCTAAGTTGGGTGAACCAAAGCCCAGTAGAAATAGTCTAACACAATATATGAAGTTTAACTAAGATATAAGTGTCAGAATAAAGGTTCGATATACATAACCAACTTACATTCTCTCCATGACCATTCGACAAAAATATTCACATCTCAATCCGTTTTCATTTGTTCATTTCAAGTTAATTCAGTTCAATTCATTTCAAGTCATACAACAAGTGTACATAACTTTCCAAATAATCCAACTGAGATTACAACTCAATGATGTCCAATCAATATAGCAATCATGCAAACACTTCAATCTTGCCATTTTACAAAATTTTCGTCCGAGGGAATCGGCACCCATATGTACACAAGATTTCGGGACTTTCACCCTAGACACTCCAGCCAACTAAATTTTAATGGAGTCCATCCCCTATCTTCTCCCAAACAATGATACATATGCAATGTATTTAAAGGTATCGTCATATGCAATGACTATTTACAACACATATTCAATGTTTTAATCATACTGTCATATTCAATGACATAATTCAAATGATTAGTTTCAATTCACCTAATCCTCATGCAATTTCTACAACAATCATAGCTATCCTCCATCGATAGCCCAAAACAGATATTTCTAAACAGATATACAATCTATGTAACAGGTAATTGATCAAATTTCTATAGGTGAGTGATTAAACAAATCTAACTACACCATTTATTCACATATCTTCCCAATTTCATATTTCTCACACCAATTCCATTATTTATACTAAATAATTATTTAACTCATATTAGGGAAAATTTCCTCCCTTATCAAATACTAACCCAAAGGTCAAATTCATCTATTTTAACACAAAATCACTTAATATCCGAACTCCATGGTCAAATATACAACAACACATAAAAACCCCTCTTTCATAAATTTGAACCTGAACCTTAGGTTTTCTCTAAACATCCAAAATCTCACCATATATTCATAATAACAAATAACTAGGTTAAAATTCATAACAAAGGGTAGAATATCCCTACCTCAAGTGTAGAAGCCCAAAGGAGAAGAAGAAGAACTTCAAAAATTTCCCAAACTCGTTTTTACTTGGATCAAAGGGGAGCCCACAAGATGCTCTAACTCTTTATCAAAGGGAGTAGGTGTAACAACGCTCGCGGGGGGACCTCGCTACAGTTCGGACTCGATTTTGTTGCGGTTCCCAATCTTGAACCAAAGAGTCCAAATCCGGCAAATCGTTTTGAAGAAAAATAGATTTTTTGAAAGAAGTGCCAAACATGGATCGCTTTGCAGATAATGTAGTCGCCACCTAAATATTTTTTAAATGGGAAATTTAGGAAACCCTAACTCGTGCCAAAGGCCACGTGTCCGCTATTACCAAAGTTGGCTCGAACTTGGGTACGATTAGGGAAGGTCACATCGTGAGCACCCTCTCGGTCAAAGACCGGCCTCTACTAACCATGATATCTGTTTTTGAAAACTTTGTGAGTTCTTATTCCGATTATTAGCCTAGGTTACTATGTGATGCTCGCAGCAAACAAGTATAGACTGAATCGCCTGAATTGGAAATAAACATCTCATGTTTGTTTGTGAAAGATGGTTTGCTACCCGCAGGTAGGCTTAAAATGCAGATTTTGCCACAATCTAGTGGGCTTAACAAACAATTGATGAATTGCTCCAACTCAGATAACTCAACCTCCACCCACAGGCATTCAAGGCAGTTATATCACATAAGCACATAGCCTCATGGCAAGCATGCTATCATGGCAACACTCACACGCATGCAAGGATGCTAAAGCATAAAACTTACCTAGTACTCCAAGCCAAAACAGAAAACTGATTAGAAATCATGCATGATCCTAAGTATACAGAATTGCCTAATGCAACACATGCAAAATGCAACTATAGTAGGCTCGGCTATTCTAAAGATGGCATGTGAGATGCAACAGCTATCATATATTCAACTTGGAATTGAAATACAGATGCAGTTTGTATGCCGAGTCGAGTGCATGTAATACAGATGAATGATGCAAACATGTCATTACATCAGTATGCTAATTGAAGTATGCCCTATATCTAACCATTGTAAGCGGATAAATAAAAGGGAGAAAGAAATGGGGGTTGGAAGACATACATCACACTCACACACCCTTATTACAGTTGTGCCCTCGCCAAAGGATCCGAATAAATAATACAGTCCGAAAATGAAAGAATAATACAGTCCGAGATAAATATACAAATTTCTAATTAATTAACAAATTAATTACAAAAGAAGTAATCGCATGCAAGCCGTGGACCGCTTTGCTTCGATAGATGATGTATCTTGGTCGCTTGGCGGAAATCCACCGATGCCCCGATTAGCCTCGCTTGCAGATTTCTAAATGCGCCACGACCGAAAGTTGTTGATCCTCGGTTTTGCTGTAACAGAGAGCAAGAAAAGGGCATAGCAATGTATTTCACAAATATATGCATGCCTCGATCCTCGTGCCACCAATCACGCATACCGATGCATGATGGCCGAGGAATCGGATTGCACAACTCAATATAGGGATAAATGCATATGAATGCTACAACAAAACCTAACCCCATCATGGGTAATCCGGAGTGTCGGTGACTTGGGAATTGAGACCCGTTCCGTCACTCGGAGTACGAAACGTGCCTCGTTTCCCGTGCCCGGGCTAACTCCTATCCCGAACACGATGCAATATGCATGATATGTATGAAATGCAGCTAACATGTGATATAGCATGCACAATGCCATGAAAATGAGTAACCTCGAAATGCGTGCACACA
The DNA here is from genome assembly GCA_025200525.1 of Camellia lanceoleosa. Lineage (NCBI taxonomy): Eukaryota > Viridiplantae > Streptophyta > Magnoliopsida > Ericales > Theaceae > Camellia > Camellia lanceoleosa. The sequence goes on from CM045758.1 coordinate 157,205,434, forward strand.
GGCACGCAAACTGAGGTAATGCATGAATGCAATCTAAGGTACAACCTAGTATGCACAATTCGGATGAAAATGAGATGCCTCGAAAAGCGTGCACACAGGCACGCAAATCGAGGCGATGATATGAAATGCGAAGCGGATAAAACAGAGTGCCTCGAAATGCGTGCACACGGGCACGCAAATCGAGGCGATGATGTGGAATGTAAATCGGGTAAAATCAGAGTGCCTCGAAATGCGTGCCCACAGGCACGCCAACCGAGGCGATGATGTGCGATGCAAAATCGGATAAAACCGAAGTGCCTCGAAATGCGTGCACACGGGCACGCAAACCGAGGCGATGATGTGCAATGCAAAATCGGATAAAACCGAAGTGCCTCGAAATGCGTGCACACGGGCACGCAAACCGAGACAATGGCATGAAATGCAAATCGGATAAAATCGAAGTGCCTCGAAATACGCGCCCACAGGCACGCAAACCGAAGCGATGATAAAATGGAATGAAATGGCATACGGAATGCAAATTGGGCTTACGCCAACATGAGAGGGCCTCAGCCGCACTCACATAAGCTGCTGCCGGATAAAAATGAAGTGCCTCGAAATACGCGCCCACAGGCACGCAAACCGAGGCGATGATAAAATGGAAATGCAAATTGGGCTTATACTAACATGAGTGGACCTCAGCCGCAGTCACATAAGATGCCGGCGGATAAAAATGAAGTGCCTCGAAATGCGTGCACACGGGCACGCAAACCGAGGCAATGGCATACAAGCATGAAAATGCAAATTGGGCTTACGCCAACATGAGAGGACCTCAACCACACTCACATAGGCTGCCGTCGGATAAAAATGAAGTGCCTCAAAATGCGTGCGCACGGGCACGCAAACCGAGGCAATGGCATACAAGCATGAAAATGCAAATTGGGCTTACGCCAACATGAGAGGGCCTCAACCACACTCACATAGGCTGCCGTCGGGTAAAAATGAAGTGCCTCGAAATGCGTGCACGCAAAACCGAGGCGAGGCTCTAAAGCACCAAAATGACATGCGAATGAGATGTAGCAAATGGCATAAGGAAGATGCAAAATTCAGCAACTAAGATAATGCAAAAACAGCCCCCAAATTATGATAAAATTGCAACCGATGCCCAAAATGCGATGAAATGCACCCGAAATGGCCTACAGCCCTATTAAACACACAGAATATGGACATGGAATGCAAAACAGTGGCAAGGCAGCCCCTAAATTAGCATTTTATTAGCACAAAGCAAGGCCAAATAATGCTCACAAGTATGGAAACAAAAGCTTGCAAAAATACGGTAAAAGAGGGGAATTACAAAGCAAGTGATATGTACAATTCTCAAACCCAAAAAATCAGTTCTACAACATTGAATATGGAACAAAAATATGCACAAATTCAAGAGATGACAACCTCTAAATCAGTATGTATATATGCTAAACATAGCATGCAAAATAAGGGCCAAAAGAGGGTTATAAAGAGAGGTACCAAATGGATGCACCAAACCACTTAAAACCCTTGACAAAAGGTGTAGAATAGACCAAAACAAGACACTCTCTAAGCCTGATGGAGGCTCAAAACAGTAGCTAAACAAGTCTAACAAAGCATGCAAATTTACGGTAAAATGAAAGGATTTCAAAGGAAGTACCACAAATATACACCAAATGTCTTAAGACCCTAAACAAAACATGAAAAGGAGACAAAACTAAGGCTATTTATAAGCCTGATGAAGGCTTAAATCCGGAGCCAAATAAGTCTAACAAAGCATGCAAAATAATGAACCAAAGAGAGGTCTTGAGACAAGTAGTATATAGAAAATTCAAAAAGCAAAATTTCCTTCTACAACATTGAAGAGGAGCCTAAAATATGTATATTTACAGTAGATGGAAACCTCAAAATCAGAATAAAATCATGCTAGAAATGCCATGCAAAATAGGGCCACCAAAAGGGCTACAATGAAAAGTATGTAAAGCATTCACCAAATAGCCAAACATTCTTGATGAAACATGTAAAGGGGGTCAAAATAAGACCCCTTTCAGTTCTGACCAAGGGCCAAAACCAAAACACAAAGGGCTACAAAACCATGCAAAAATCAAGGCCTAAAGAGGATTATAAAGGAGATGGTACAAGCTTTCACCAAACAAGGTTGAGCCCTCCTACAATGTTGTAGAGGAGCTCAAAATAAGCACTTTATCAGTTCATGGCAGCCACGAAATCAGATCATACATAGGCTAGAACTTTGATGCAAGAAATGAGCTAGAAAGAGGAAATGACCACTCACCCTTGTAGACAAGTCTTGGCTGCTTCTTTGCTTGAGAAGTGGTGCCTCCTAGCTGCTAGAAAGCTCCCTTAGCTGCTGGAAATGGATTGGTGGTGGTTGTGCTTGAAGATGATGAAGAAATGGCCTAGAACCTTGAAGCTTTTAGGTTTTGGCTATGGAAAATGGAAGCTTTTGAATATCCAAGGCTCAAAGATTTTTTCCTCTTCTCAAATCAGGTTCGGCAGCTGCTGAAATAGACAAGAAAGAGGGACTAAAAGGAGGGCCAAAGGGTTGAATATCTTTCCCAAAATATCTAGATATTTTGAAAATATCTAGATATTTTGAGGGCAAACAAAAAGATTTTGTTCGCCAATGGACATCTGAGACCGCAGTGTTCCTCGGAATGATGGAACAGAGGTACCTGCCAAAATTGAACAAAAACTAATGCAAAACGAAAGCTCGGGGACCAAAATCGCGCGAGGTCCTGAAAATGGGTTGTTAAGCACCAAAGGTGGCATACAGCCACGAAGTGGGTTTCTGAGACCCCAGTGTTCCTTAAAAGGATGAAACAGAGGTACCTGCCAAAATTGAACAAACAACAATGCGAAACGAATGCTTGGGGGCCAAAACCGCGTGGTTCGGAGTCCCGAAAATGGGCTGTTAAGCACCGAAGGTGGTGTTCGGCTACGAAGTAGGTTTCTGAGACCCCAGTGTTCCTCGGAATGCTAAAATAGAGGTCTCTGCCAAAAACCGGAGAAAACGGATCCGAAATGAATGCTCGGGACCAAAACCGCGCAGTTTGGGGTCCCGAAATGGGTCACGCACCTAAGTGGTGTTCGTCAAGTGGGTTTCAGAGACCCCAAAGGTCCTCGGAAGGACCAAACAGAGGTGTCTACCAAAATGAACAGACATCGATGCAAAATGAATGCTCGGGCCAAAACCGCGCGGTTCGATCTCGAAATGGGCCGGCACCTAAGTGGTGTTCGGTCAAGTGGGGTTTCGAGCCCCTGTCCCTTAAATGGGAGTAAATGAGATGCATGCCAAAATCGGAGAAATCGGAGATGGTTGGGCGGCCCCGGACCGAGGCACACGGCCTAACTGCGCCGTAAACCGGGAACCGGGCGCTGAACTGGGCAAAATGGCCTACGGCCCCAAAAAGTAGCTCACGGCCATCGGAGATAGTCTACGGATCACTCCCTTCCTCAGAAAGAAAAACAGAGAAAACCGAGTCCGTTCGCAAATCGAGACAAGGCAGAAGAGAGTTCGAAGTCCGGAGGCGCGACGGCCGCGACTCGAGACTTCAACGAGCACAAGATGCAACATCACCGAGCGCCAATCGATGACGCTCGAGTCTTAAGGTCGGTCAAAAATAGGGTGTCTACAGCTGCCCCTCTTGATGTAACTCTAAGTCATAAGAATGACGGGAGTGAATGTCAAACCCTAGAGACGACCCATTTTTGACAAGGCCGAAGACTTAGACAATCATACAAGATAAATAGAGATATGTATGCCCGCAGGCAGGGGGCAAAATGCAAATGGTATGCAAGAAGCCAGATGTAACAGATGTTCGTGCAAATGCAGCAGGCTGTAAAGAAGCAAGTATTCGCAAATAGATGCAATGCTTATAAGCAAGAATGCAAAGCAACAGATGCCAAATGTAACTCGATGTTCAGGCAAATGCAAAGGTCAGAATGAAGCAAGTATTCGCAAATAGATGCAACATTATAAGCAAGAATGCAAAGCAACAGATGCCAAATGTAACTCGATGTTCAGGCAAATGCAAAGAGTCAGAATGAAGCAAGTATTCGCAAATAGATGCAACAGCTTATAAGCAAGAATGCAAAGCAACAACTATATTTCATGCGATTAGGAATGCGGAGAATTATTCAATTCTCGCCGCTGCCTCACACGGAGAAGATACGATACCGCTGATTCGTCCGGCCGAATGATACAAAGGCAATAAAATAGTGCGATACGCTAAACAAATGCGATTGATTTGAAATGCACAAGACAAAGGCGATCGCAAAACAACAGATGGATCGATTGAAATGCACAAGATAAAGGCGACACGCAAAACAAATAGCGACGACGATTTGAAATGCACAAGACAAAGGCGATTGAGGTGCGCAAAATAGCGCGATTGATTAACTGCACAAAACAGTGCGATGCGCAAAATAGCGCGATTGACTTGAAATGCACAAGACAGTGCGATTGAGGTGCGCAAAATAGCGCGATTGATTAACTGCACAAAACAGTGCGATGCGCAAAATAGCGCGAATGATTTGAAATGCACAAGACAGTGCGATTGAGGTGCGCAAAATAGCGCGATTGATTAACTGCACAAAACAGTGCGATGCGCAAAATAGCGCGAATGATTTGAAATGCACAAGACAGTGCGATTGAGGTGCGCAAAATAGCGCGATTGATAAACTGCACAAAACAGTGCGATACGCTAAACAGCGCGATTGATTTGTAATGCACTAACAAGTGCAGGTGAAGTGTGCATGACAATGCGAGTAATGAGCATGGTGTGATTGATACACAAAGTGAGCAGAGTATGATAGATATACTAAAGGTGAACACAAAATGTGATAGATGCACTAAGTGAACGAGTATGATGGATATACTAAAGGTGTGTGATGGATACACAAAATGTGATATAGAAAATGAGAATGTGTGTGATAGATACACAAAAATGAATGAAGTGTGATTGATACACTAAAATGAGAGAAGTGTGATCGATACACTAAGTGAAATGAGAAAGAAACTTGATAGGTACAATGCAATACAATGCATGATGCTTACGAAAGCAATAAATGGACAAAGCGGCGCTTTTAGAAAGTACCTCATGAGGTGAGTGGTGAACCGCTTTCTCCAACGGGATCTCCTCGTCGTTCAACACTTTACCTTGAACTCACAAAGATAAAGGCTTTGAATATCGACAAGTAACAACATCCGCATGTAAGAGCTACTACGCCGCTTGTTTTCCGATCATATTCACAACTTTCCCTATTCTCCAACGGGTGACAGACTAGGTTGGTTCAAGATCCGTAATCGAGGCGCATACACATGCTATCTCAATCTATGGGGTCGCCATACAGATTTCAAGCCGAGGACATGCCTCGGTATTTAAACCAGACTCTAGTCTCGAAATCCGAACCTTTATGCGTTCTAGGCCACGCCATTCGAACTCTAGTTTCCACCGCAGCTTGGTCTCCTAGGAACTCATCGCAAACACGCCCAAGATGCCTCCGCAGGAATGGTACTCGTGAGAGCACTTCCGACGCCATTCGCTTGAAGTAGACTTGATTTTGAGCTTGAGGTAGAGGCACACTCATACTTCGAACATTGGCAAGACTCAAGAGGTACACACGGAGTGTAGTCTCGAACTTCATCAAGTTGGAACAAACTCGATGCTCGACATTTTCCTCTTTTGCTTTTGCTTTTTACCAAACTCATAGCTTCAGATAGGTCTTGGTTTTACTGTTCTCACATGACCTGGGTTGAACCCTGCGGTTTTATGAAAGAACAAATTCTATTTTGCACAAATGTGGAGAACGGCACGGCACTCGGAGCACAAAACGATTTTTTGAAATTGAGAGTGAGCATAAGTTCTCAACTGGGTATTGAGCCTACGACTGAATACAGCACACTACGACTCAACAAGAAAACAAAAGGCACATAACCTAGACACATCGAGTAACACTCGAGACGACTCAAAACAAGGATCGAGATAAAACAAAAAGACACGACACTCAGACGTGCACAGGGAGCCTGTTTCACCGGGTATGTTTCCCATCCTTTCTTATTTGTGATTCTCACATCACTCGGCCCTCAAGCTCTGTTTTTCTGAAAAAGCCCTTTTCTCACTTTTTCTCTCATCGCACATCTCTCTATTCTTCAATCTCTCATTTTTCAATCCCTCCCCTGGGTGGTTGATGGATAAACAGCAAGTTGTGGGCTCGTGCCTCTAGCATTCTGCTAGATTTTCTTTCTTCCGCTCACAGCTGGTGAAGTCCTCCCACAGAGGGGTTGTGCTACAAATGGGATGTGTAGCAAATCTGTAGCTGACATCGATTGATGATGCTTTGCTGGGGAGTTTGGACGTGATCAGATCCGTCCAGATGATGGAGTGGAATGTCTTGGCCCATTCCAACAGGCTTCAGACTTGGCTTGATACCTCATTGCTTGGAGGGTGAGAGAGCCTTTTTGTCGTTAGCTTCACAGTGTGCCTTCTTCCGCGTAAAGTGCCCTTCTTGGCGAGTATGGTGCCCTTTCTGGCAAATGCATTGGCTATGGGGAAAAGACAGAACACCTAACTCAATTGTGTCCCTAGTTCATCATTTTGACCATTTTTTGTTTTTGAGCTTTCTCCTAAAAAATTTTGACCAAAATGAGAGTTAGATTAACATGTTTGTTCGATTTTTGATTTGAAATCATGCAGTTCAGGCTATGAGCACTGAAAATTTTCCTTTTTTGAGTCCAGGGCAAAGGTCCAGTTTTGGAAAAACAGGATAATTTTTTTGAGAGAATTAGTCAGCCTCAGTAAAAATTCTCAAAAACTATTTTTGCAAACGGTCTCTGCTCAACAAGCGCGGAACCTACTCTTGAGATGCACAACCTCGAATCTGGAGGAAACCGCCTTGCTTGAGGAGGTTGCATGGCAACGGAAAGTTGCCCCTTGTTTGAACCAAGACCGCGGCTGCTGAATGGCAACGAAAGTTGCCCCTTGTTTGGATGGCGTCGCAGCACACTATAATCAGTCCTCAGAGTGATGATGACAACCGAACTCTCAGATACAGAGAAGGCAAAGATGATCAAAACCATCACATGGACACAATTGAATTTGAATTGTTTTACGACTGGACTTCGTAATGAAGTTGCCTCACGATCCCAAAGATGGGAATCAAGCTCACGAGTTCGGGGTTAAGGTACACTCGGGTATTAACCTCCTTTTTATGCTCTAACTTTTGCCAAGGCTATTGCAGTGTTTTCGACCTTGCGAGCTTTGTTCTTCTTTCTTTTTCATTCTTTTCTTTTCTTTTTCTTCTTTTTTTTTTTTTTTCTTTTTTTTTCATTTTTTTCCCTATTTGAATTTTTGTATCTTTGCATTTTTTTTTCTTTTTTTTTTCATTCTTTTCTTCGCTCTAACTTTTGCTCGGTCGCCTTCCGGTTTTCGCCCAAATGAGCCTCTCAAAGGGTAAAAGTGTAACAAGTCCACGCCAAATGGTTTTGAGATTGAAGCCCTCAGATCCGTGGAGAGTGGTCATGTATTGACTTTGGAAAGATCCACCTTTGGCTCTTCGAGCACATGGATATTTTTTGCCCTTAGTTCAAGGAGTGCTTCTGATTTAGCCTTGTAAGCTTCTCCTGATGAGGTCTGACCTTCTTCATCTGACTTTGGTGCCTCATGTTCGAGGGCTGCTTCAAATCTAGCCACACAGGCCTTATGTCGTAGTTGACCGTTGAACGCTCTGAATTCAAGTTCGAGGTTTGGAAGCGAAGGGGTTGAGTCTCGAGGCTGAGAGCGATTCTAGGCTGCACAATCTCAAGAGCGATTCCACACATGTCTTCGCAGGACCACGCCAAACATTTTTTTGAAAGTTTTTAAGAAAACGACAAATCGCTCGCGCTGAAGACAGTGTAGAACCAGTCTGGATCAAGCTAGGGTCCTTCCCAGTACTCACGCTAACAAGCATGATTTCATTCATTAAGGGCTTAGCACGCCTCTCTTTCTCTCATTTGATCAAAGTTTTGCAAATCCCGAGGAATTCCTTCCTCTTTGTTTTCACTGCAGTGTTCAAAAAGGTTTTGAAAAACTTAGGTCATTATAATGACTTCAAGGTACAAGAGAATAGGTGGAATGCACTGCCATTTCATTCAAATCCTGGCACAACTAGCACACGGCAGAAGCAAATGTGAGAGTGTGGAAATCACTGCTGTTTCATTCAAAATCTGTTGGCACAACTGGCTCCCTGGCAGAAACATACTCAAAACAAAACGAAAATACAAACAAAAAAACAAAATGGTGACGCTCGAGGTAACACCCCCGGAATCACCCGACTCCTATACAACGGGACTGACTCGATACAACAAGACAGACCCAAAACAAAAAGAGACTGACTTAAAACAAAAAGACAGACTCAAAACAAAACAACAAGGCTGACCCAATACCCAAGTCAAAATGCAAAATTAACAGCACTTGTACATTGCTCAAAACGGTGCATGCCATTCACCACAGCTGGAGTAATCCGAGCGCCATCCGCAGGTGGTTCCTCCCCCGAATCACATCACATTATCCCTTAAGTTCACCGATCTGTGCGATGCCGATAGACTTTGCAGAGCTTGGCGGAGGACAACCCGTTGTCAACAGATCCAGTACTTCATGGCGAAGACGGAAGCAATTGTTGGTAGCATGGCGGTTCATGATGGAAGGCACGATGAGTCGGTGGGTTGTGTGAGGGAGGTTCTTGGTAGCGGTGGCTCGAGGGCTTGAGATGGCCTTGTCCAACAAGGATTTGGAAAGCTTTGGACAAAGGCATGTGGAGGGCATGGAAGACCCTCTCGACCTGGGGTTGGTACTGGGTTTGTGGATTTTTCTGGCGCACCAAGAAGGGATTGGCAGTCTGGCTTTGTCGATCTCTTCGAGTGCAGATTGTTTCGATACAACGACCCTTTTCCGCTTTTCCTTTGATTCAAACCGCCTCGACTTGAGTGGCAAAAGTGTCATCCATGCTTTTTATGACAACCATGAGCACTTGTTTGTTCAGTCCCTCGGCTTTCAAAGCCTCAACAGCAAACATAAGATGTTCATGGGGATCCATGCCCGCCCCTGCCTTGTTCTTTCCACTCACCCCCACTTTGCCAAGGGATTTGCCACCCTCAAATGCAGCCCGCCCCAAGCTTGGGGAGCCTTTTGACATGAACTCCCTGGTAGGCGATGTGGTCAATGATGGAGCCAAAACTCCAAAGGCTAAATCCGCCACTGTTCTCTGAAGATCTTCAATCATCCTCATCAGCTCGGAAGTAGTGGGTTCACAGGTTTGAGATGATTGGGATTCAGGTGCATCCATCATGCATATGTCCATGCTTTCTGGGATAAACACCTCAGGCTTGGGTAGGTGGGCCGGGGTGATGTATATGCTGGGGTCATAGGTGGATGGCAGTATATGGATGAGATTGAGGTAGGCAGGAGATGTTTGGTCATTGGGGTCTGAAGGTGGAGCTATCGTCCGGTTATCGATGAGATTTTGGACCTCATGACGAAGGCGGTAGCAACGGTCGGTGCCATGACCGCGCTGCTGATGGTACATACAGTACTTGGAGGGGTTATGTCTGGCTGGGAGTGGGTTGGGAAGAGGTTGAGGATTGAGGGGTTTGAGATGCCCTTTTTCCATCAAGCCTTTTAGTGCGCTAGTCAAGCTCATATAGAGGGAGGTGAAAGTTCTGCCCTGAGCTCGGGCTAGGTCGGCTATTTGCAAGCTTGAATTGGCAAAAGGGTTGGCTGTGGTGATCAGATTGGTTTCAAGTATGCTCGAATAGTGCTACTTCGACATTGGTACTCCTTGAAATCACCTCCTTGTCGGTTCACTTGTTCAGGAATGATCCCGCCGTTGAACGCATTCTCGACTTGAACCCCAGTTCATGCAAACTTTTGAAAGTGAATACCGAGCGACTATCAATTTCGCAACATATCATGCTCGAGGTTCCGCACCATCATCTCGTGACTTGATCCTCTCGGAAAGGCGGCGATTCATTATCTGTCCGCTTTTGCTCTCCATCTCGCAAACAAATTTCACAAAAGACTCATGTTGGGTTACGGTTGCTTCAAGCTCTTGGATGGTCATTTCAACTCGGGTATTGTAGGAATATTGATCGACAAAGGCCTCGGCTAATTCTTCCCGCTTTGCTTCACTGTCCTCCAACCTAGTGTACCAAGTGGTCTACACCGACAGGATTCTTCCATACAGGAGAGTTTTTGTGGCTTAGTCGGACCCATCGGCTTTAGGACATCCAAGAAAAGTCGGATATGTATCATTGATCCCTGCATCCGCCAAAACGGTCAATATATGGCATTTTGAATCCGTCGGGAGTCAGACAAACAGATTTCGGTGTGCCCATCCTCAATGTCGAGAATGGAGTTAAGGCCATATGTGCCCTTTGAATTGCTTCTCAAGGTTCGCAATTTTCACCTTGTCGATCGAGGTCATTAGCATCAAGGATAACGCCTCTTATTAGGTCGCACCGAGGGTTCAAAAACTTGGGCTTGAGTCAACCCTTCTCGAGGACTTGGACACCGCAAATTTTCGGGCGGAATTGGGTCAAAGTTCGGTTGGGGTCCCAAAGTCGATGTGAGGCGACGCCCAGATGGGCGCCGCTTTCATGCCGGGTCTCAACTCGCATGGCGCTCGATTCAACGCATTACTATGGCCACAAATTCTTCCGAACCTTGTGCCATCACGGTCTTGAGTCCGAACAAAGGTGATGGATCGGTGATCGACGGATCAGATGAACCGGAGAGCCCTGACTGGCCTTTCTTTGCCTTGCCTCAGCGAAAGAACACTGGTTTCCCTTGAATTGAATTTCTGACCTAATCCAGTCTATCAGCACTAGTCCAATGTACCCGGGGGATTTCGGAGCCTTCTGAAGCTATGGTTCCAGGACTACCTAGCAAAAGGGAAAACCGACAGCATCTCAGCCTGATTTCATCTGAACAGATACGAGTATAGTTGAATGAGTGTGCCCTCATCGAATTACGCCCAAAATTCACCAGAAGCGATACCCTCGTAAAATCAATCCCAAATCTTGACCGGTGTCCGAGTTCGATGCCAAAATATCAATTGGTGCCCGCAGGCCTGATGCCCAAACTCAAAAACTAATACATGCATTCCTGAGAGACGCACTCTAGCCAAAGACATAATGTATAAGTGAGAGCCAAAAACACCCCTATGTTGGGGTAGGGTTTCCCTGTCCTATTTTGTCAGGAGCTAGGGTTTCACTATGCACGCAGCGGCTTCAAACAACCTATAAACGGGTAAGCAACCTGTCCTAGTTTGGAATGGTCACTATGGATCCGAATATGCACTAGGTCGAATGGTCAGGGTGCCCCAAGAAACCGGGTTTGTGTTCCCATCGGCAGAGCCAGAACCGGTCAAATTTTATGGACATGCCTTGACAAGACAAGCCTCCGGCAAACCGCTCAGGAATAGCAGATGGCAAACACGGTGTCCTAGGCGCACCAATGCAAATGCAATGCAAAGAAACACACAAACATAGTCAAAAGCAGATATCATGAATTCGAGTCAAGTTCTCTAACTCCCCAGCAGAGTCGCCAGAAACTGTAACAACGCCCGCGGGGGGACCTCGCTACAGTTCGGACTCGATTTTGTTGCGGTTCCAAATCTTGAACCAAAGAGTCCAAATCCGGCAAATCGTTTTGAAGAAAAACAGATTTTTTGAAAGAAGTGCCAAACATGGACTGCTTTGCCAGATAACAGAGTCGCCACCTAAATATTTTAAAAAATGGGAAATTTAGGAAACCCTGACTCGGTGCCGAAAGGCCACGTGTCCGTCATCACCAAAGTTGGCTCGGGAACTTGGGTACGATTAGGGAAGGTCACATCGTGAGCACTCTCGCCGGCCAAAGACCGCCTCTACTAACCATGATATCTGTTTTTGAAAACTTTGTGAGTTCTTATTCCGGTTATTAGCCTAGGTTACTATGTGATGCTCGCAGCAAACAAGTATAGACTGAATCGCCCGAATTGGAAATAAACATCTCATGTTTGTTTGTGAAAGATGGTTTGCTACCCGCAGGTAGGCTTAAAATGCAGATTGTGCCACAATCTAGTGGGCTTAACAAACAATTGATGAATTGCTCCAACTCAGATAACTCAACCTCCACCCACAGGCATTCAAGGCAGTTATATCACATAAGCACATAGCCTCATGGCAAGCATGCTATCATGGCAACACTCACACGCATGCAAGGATGCTAAAGCATAAAACTTACCTAGTACTCCAAGCCAAAACAGAAAACTGATTAGAAATCATGCATGATCCTAAGTATACAGAATTGCCTAATGCAACACATGCAAAATGCAACTATAGTAGGCTCGGCTATTCTAAAGATGGCATGTGAGATGCAACAGCTATCATATATTCAACTTGGAATTGAAATACAGATGCAGTTTGTATGATGCGCCGAGTCGCAATGCGTAATACAGATGAATGATGCAAACATGTCATTACATCAGTATGCTAATTGAAATATGCCCTATATCTAACCATTGTAAGCGGATAAATAAAAGGGAGAAAGAAATGGGGGTTGGAAGACATACATCACACTCACACACCCTTATTACAGTTGTGCCCTCGCGCAAAGGATCCGAATAAATAATACAGTCCGAAAATGAAAGAATAATACAGTCCGAGATAAATATACAAATTTCTAATTAATTAACAAATTAATTACAAAAGAAGTAAAACTGGCATGCAAGCCAGGGACTGCCTTGCTTCTGATAGATGATGTATCTTTGGGTCATGCTTGAAATCCAATCGATGCCCCGATTAGCCTCTCGCTTATGATTTCTAAATGCGCCACGACCGAAGTTGTTGATCCTCGGTTTTGCTGTAACAGAGAGCAAGAAAAGGGCATAGCAATGTATTTCACAAATATATGCATGCCTCGATCCTCGTGCCACCAATCACGCATACCGATGCATGATGGCCGAGGAATCGGATTGCACAACTCAATATAGGAATAAATGCATATGAATGCTACAACAAAACCTAACCCCATCATGGGTAATCCGGAGTGTCGGTGACTTGGGAATTGAGACCCGTCACTCGAGTACGAACGTTCGCTTCGCGTGCTTGCTAACTCCTATCCCAACAACACGATGCAATATGCATGATATGTATGAAATGCGCTAACATGTGATATAGCATGCACAATGCCATGAAAATGAGTAACCTCAAATGCGCGGCACACGCACGCAACCGAGGTAATGCATGAATGCAATCTAAGGTACAACCTAGTATGCACAATTCGGATGAAAATGAGATGAATGAGATGCCTCGGCGTGCGTAAGTGCACGCAAACCGAGGCGATGATATGAAATGCGGGATAAAGCGAGTGCCTCAAATGCGGCACACGGCACGCAAACCGAGGCGATGATGTGGAATGTAACGGGTAAATCGAGTGCCTCAAATGCGTGCCTGTGCACGCCAACCGAGGCGATGATGTCGCGATGCAAAATCGATAAAACCGGCAGCCAAATGCGTGCACATGGGCACGCAAACCGAGGCGATGATGTGCAATGCAAAATCGGATAAAACCGAAGTGCCTCGAAATGCGTGCACACGGGCACGCAAACCGAGACAATGGCATGAAATGCAAATCGGATAAAATCGAAGTGCCTCGAAATACGCGCCCACAGGCACACAAACCGAAGCGATGATAAAATGGAATGAAATGGCATACGGAATGCAAATTGGGCTTACGCCAACATGAGAGGGCCTCAGCCGCACTCACATAAGCTGCCGTCGGATAAAAATGAAGTGTCTCGAAATACGCGTCCACAGGCACGCAAACCGAGGCGATGATAAAATGAAAATGCAAATTGGGCTTATACTAACATGAGTGGACCTCAGCCGCACTCACATAAGATGCCGGCGGATAAAAATGAAGTGCCTCGAAATGCGTGCACACGGGCACGCAAACCGAGGCAATGGCATACAAGCATGAAAATGCAAATTGGGCTTACGCCAACATGAGAGGACCTCAACCACACTCACATAGGCTGCCGTCGGATAAAAATGAAGTGCCTAAATCGTGCGGCACACGGGCACGCAAACCGAGGCAATGGCATACAAGCATGAAAATGCAAATTGGGCTTACGCCAACATGAGAGGGCCTCAACCACACTCACATAGGCTGCCGTCGGGTAAAAATGAAGTGCCTCGAAATGCGTTACTGCAGACACGCAAAGCGAGGCTCTAAAGTACCAAAATGACATGCGAATGAGATGTAGCAAATGGCATAAGGAAGATGCAAAATTCAGCAACTAAGATAATGCAAAAACAGCCCCCAAATTATGATAAAATTGCAACCGATGCCCAAAATGCGATGAAATGCACCGAAATGGCCTCTGACCCTATTAAACACAGAATATGGACATGGAATGCAAAACAGTGGCAAGGCAGCCCCTAAATTAGCATTTTATTAGCACAAAGCAAGGCCAAATAATGCTCACAAGTATGGAAACAAAAGCTTGCAAAAATACGGTAAAAGAGGGGAATTACAAAGCAAGTGATATGTACAATGCTCAAACCCAAAAAATCAGTTCTAAAACATTGAATATGGAACAAAAATATGCACAAATTCAAGAGATGACAACCTCTAAATCAGTATGTATATATGCTAAACATAGCATGCAAAATAAGGGCCAAAAGAGGGTTATAAAGAGAGGTACCAAATGGATGCACCAAACCACTTAAAACCCTTGACAAAAGGTGTAGAATAGACCAAAACAAGACACTCTCTAAGCCTGATGGAGGCTCAAAACAGTAGCTAAACAAGTCTAACAAAGCATGCAAATTTACGGTAAAATGAAAGGATTTCAAAGGAAGTACCACAAATATACACCAAATGTCTTAAGACCCTAAACAAAACATGAAAAGGAGACAAAACTAAGGCTATTTCTAAGCCTGATGAAGGCTGAAATCCGGAGCCAAATAAGTCTAACAAAGCATGCAAAATAATGAACCAAAGAGAGGTCTTGAGACAAGTAGTATATAGAAAATTCAAAAAGCAAAATTTCCTTCTACAACATTGAAGAGGAGCCTAAAATATGTATATTTACAGTAGATGGAAACCTCAAAATCAGAATAAAATCATGCTAGAAATGCCATGCAAAATAGGGCCACCAAAAGGGCTACAATGAAAAGTATGTAAAGCATTCACCAAATAGCCAAACATTATTGATGAAACATGTAAAGGGGGTCAAAATAAGACCCCTTTCAGTTCTGACCAAGGGCCAAAACCAAAAACACAAAGGGCTACAAAACCATGCAAAAATCAAGGCCTAAAGAGGATTATAAAGGGAGATGGTACAAGCTTTCACCAAACATGGTTGAGCCCTTCTTCAATGTTGAAGAGGGGCTCAAAATAAGCACTTTATCAGTTCATGGCAGCCACGAAATCAGATCATACATAGGCTAGAACTTTGATGCAAGAAATGAGCTAGAAAGAGGGAAATGACCACTCACCCTTGTAGACAAGTCTTGGCTGCTTCTTTGCTTGAGAAGTGGTGCCTCCTAGCTGCTAGAAAGCTCCCTTAGCTGCTGGAAATGGATTGGTGGTGGTTGTGCTTGAAGATGATGAAGAAATGGCCTAGAACCTTGAAGCTTTTTAGGGTTTTGGCTATGGAAAATGGAAGCTTTTGAATATCCAAGGCTCAAAGATTTTTTTCCTCTTCTCAAATCAGGTTCGGCAGCTGCTGGAAATAGACAAGAAAGAGGGACTAAAAGGAGGGCCAAAGGGTTGGAAATATCTTTCCCAAAATATCTAGATATTTTGAAAATATCTAGATATTTTGAGGGCAAACAAAAAAGATTTTGTTCGGCCACGAAGTGGACATCTGAGACCGCAGTGTTCCTCGGAATGATGGAACAGAGGTACCTACCAAAATTGAACAAAAACTAATGCAAAACGAAAGCTCGGGGACCAAAACCGCGCGGGGTCCTGAAAATGGGCTGTTAAGCACCAAAGGTGGCATACAGCCACGAAGTGGGTTTCTGAGACCCCAGTGTTCCTTAAAAGGATGAAACAGAGGTACCTGCCAAAATTGAACAAACAACAATGCGAAACGAATGCTTGGGGGCCAAAACCGCGTGGTTCGGAGTCTCGAAAATGGGCTGTTAAGCACCGAAGGTGGTGTTCGGCTACGAAGTAGGTTTCTGAGACCCCAGTGTTCCTCGGAATGCTAAAATAGAGGTCTCTGCCAAAAACCGGAGAAAACGGATCCGAAATGAATGCTCGGGACCAAAACCGCAGCTTGTTTGGGTCCCGAAATGGCCGCCGGGCACCTAAGTGGTGTTGATTGCGGTGGGTTTCAGAGACCCTGTGTCCTCGGAAGGACCAAGCAGGTGTTCGCCAAAATGAACAGACATCGATGAAAAATGAATGCTCGGGCCAAAACCGCGGTTCGATCCCGAAATGGGCCGGCACCTAAGTGGTGTTCGGTCAAGTGGGTTTCGAGCCCCGTGTCCCTTAAATGGGAGTAAATGAGATGCATGCCAAAACCAAGAAATCGGAGATGGTTGGGCGGTCCCGAACCGAGGCACACGGCCTAACGGCTCCGAAAACCGGGAACCGGGCTCCGAAATGGGCAAAATGGCCTACGGCCACAAAAAGTAGCTCACGGCCACTGGGAGATAGTCTACGGGATCACTCCCTTCCCTCAGGAAAGAAAACAGAGAAAACCGAGTCTGGTTCGCAAATCGAGACAAGGCACAGAAGAGAGTTCGGAAGTCCGGAGGCAGGGCGCACGGCCGCGACTCTGAGACTTCTGAACGAGCACAGTATGCAACATCACCGAGCGCTCAATCGGTGACGTCTGAGTCTTAAGGTCGGTCAAAAATTGGGTGTCTACAGTAGGGTAGAGAGATCTTTAGATCTAAGTGTATTTGTAGAGAGAAGTCAATTTGTAGAGAGAGAGAGACAGTCGATCTAGGGTTTTTAGAAGAAAGGAGATTCAAAAAGTGATGTAAAACTCCTCTACTGCGAACTAATATACGTGGTCTTTGCTCGAGCGACTAGACACAACAGGTAACCTCGCTCAAGCGCAAGATGCGTCGTTCGAGCGTAAAATGCAAAGCTTCAGAAATTTTAAAGACGTATATGCTCGCTCGAGCGTAAAATACATACCTTCAGGTGTAACATAGACGCACACCTTCGCTCAAGTGCAAGAAGCCTTGCTCGAGCAAAGAACTTCATCTCTTCCGAAATGTTGCGTCTGGAAAGGAATCCTAAGAAACCTCAAACCTCGCTCGAGCGCAAGAAAATTTGCTTGAGCGAAGAAGCAAATTACACAAGGCTTGCTCGAGCGCAAAAAGTCTCGCTTGAGCGAAGAGACCAAAATCTGAGCAAGAACAATTTAGACCGACTAACCACCAACCTGTTCCAAACATGCCCAACGTACCCTCAAGCTCAAATTCAAAGATTTAAAGGAGGAAAACAAGATATGGACACAATATTAAACTAGAAAACCCAAGTCCTGAATACTATGAAGGTCGGGTCAAAGCCCGGATCGCTATAATTCTATTTATTTACAGCCCTAGCTGTGTAGAAGCTAGGCTTGGGAGGCGGTCATATGTGGTGGAGTCGCTAGTGAGATGTATACCTAATGAGAAATTAGAGAAATATGAGAATTTGTCTTTTAACGGTAATTTGATTAAAGAATAAAATTATGATTAAAAAAAATCACTAAATGTGTACAGGAAAAGAAATTGATATGCGAATATAAAAGTCAAAATATTTACCACTATGATTCATAATTAAAATATTAGCATTGTCATATCATTCTAAGTAATCTTAAATTATATATAAAATATTTTGTATTAATATGATTTACCATTTCGATATCATAAGTAGGTCGACACTTATACCATAGATATGCAATCAATCTAGTGATCATCTTTGTGTTAATAAAGTGTGGCTAAACCGATCCAATCCATGTTTAAATGGATTGGTTCGAATTGGTTATATGATTTAAACGGAAGGGATTGATTCTAATTTTTTAGGAACCGTAGATAACGGATTGGTCGTGGTTTTATCCCACTAATCCGGACCGTACTTACCCTTAGTGCTAAGAGCAAAAATAGCTCGAAATACATAATGCACAAATTTGAGACAAATGTGAACATTTTTTGTCCTTAGATATTTTCAATGTTTTATTACCATTAAGCAAAAATGATAATAATAATAAAAAAAAATTAAAAACCATGATTCCATCAGTAATCAATCTTGTTAAAAGCAAGTATTTGTAAACATGATCAAGGAAGGTTTATTGATGCAAATTGTTTTGTAAAAAGAAATAAAAACAAATCCATTGAAAACCACAACAAAACACACAATACAGATAAATTAGAACCAGATATATAGAAATAACCTAACAGAAACTCACAACTGATTGCACTGAGTGGGTATAAATGACAAGGTTTCCTTAGCTAGGTCATGTATAACTATCATGTTCTGCTGTTGTACATTTCCAAATATAGGCATACAAAAACTTGATCCATTCATTGCCAAGCACATCAACCCCATATCTAATACCTGAATCATGTAGTTTTCGAACGGCAATTCCATAACCGCCCCATCAAAATGGAACACCAATTTGGGAGTCACGTCAACGATGAAGGCATTGGATGGCAACGTAAAGCAAAGATCAAGCCCAGTTGAGCCCGATTTATCAACAGAAAGCTTGGTTTGAGAAATGAACTCTTTTTTCACAAGATCAAAAGCACTTTGTTCCAAATATGTGATGGTTGTACCTGAATCAATGATTATCCCACCACTTCCATCTTGATTGAGTGGAAAAGTTATGGACAAGGCTGTGTCACCAACTGTGATTCCTTGAAGAGAAAAATAGTAAAAATATGGTTTTGATGGGTTTGGAATCAAAGGGGTAGTTATGATTGAATTTTTACCACCTGTGTTGTTCACACTTGCTAGTGATCCGATTAAAAGAGTGCTGGTTTCGGATGAGTCATAAATGGAGGTTAGGCAATATGAAAATTTGGGCGCGCCGAGCTGGGAAACAAGGAAAAGGGATCCACGGCCGAGCCCAACTAGCCTAGCCACTATGCTGAAACCACTTCCGGTGTGGTTTTTGCCACAACCAAACTCAATATTAGGCACCGAGACCTTCCCAAACGTGAAGGTCTCGGTTCCATGGCACCTTGTATCGAAGAGCTCAAAGAGTTAAAGCCATACCTGTATAGATACTCGCAGCCATCAGTCCCACAATATGTAAACTGTAGGGCCGAGCAAAGGCTGCTCGAGCAAGGTAGCAGTGAAAAAGAAGAAGATTTGGTCGGATCGAAGATAGGCGTGCGCACATCAAAACACTGCTGACAAGGCTTGCATTGCGTCCATATAAGATCGCTGCCTGTGTCCATTATAGCAGAGTAGGGCTCAGGTGGGGTGCCAATGGAAAGATTCATTAAAAACTCCCCTCTTCCGTGGTAAACCGGGGAGCTTACTTCAGAATCTGTTTTTGCCACCATTTCATTCAGCCTCTGCAACCTAAAGTTCCGGCGCTTCATGGCGCGTTGCAGACACTCGAATTTAGTGTAGTTTCCACCCGAATCAACGTGCTTGAGATCGACTTTGAACCCGATTTGCATCGCCTTGGGATCAATAAGCGCTCGCCTTGACGTTGAACAAATTGGGGAAACAAATGTAACAACCACAAGAAATATCATTAGAGATGATAAAGAACATGATGAAGAAGCCATGAGTGTAAAAACTATTGAGGGTAGGGTGTGAGAGAATTGTAATGTATCTTTATCTATCCAGCAATGCTAGGTATCATGAAAAGTCTTTCATGAAAATGATCATGAAAGATTTGTAACCTTTGGATTACACTTACAATAAAACACCACACACTAATTAAGGTAATCTAAAGGTCACAAATTTTTCATGATTATTTTCATGAAATTTTTTTCATGATTCCTAACATTTCTCTTATCTATATAGGAGGAAAAAGCGAATACATATATATATGGGTGTTTGGGACAAATGATTAAAAATTAATTTTTTTTATTTTATTTTAAAAAGTATCTAAAAAATATAAAAGGTGATATAATCTATCAGCAATCCTAGGTATCATGAAAAATCTTTCATGAAAATAATCATAAACGTTTTGTGACCCTTGGATTACACTTAGAATAAAGCACCACACACTAATCAAGGTAATCCAAAGATCATAACTCTTTCATGATCATTTTCTTGAAAAAATTTTCATGATCCCTAACTTTTCTCATAATCTATATATTAGTTCAACACTTTTGTCGGACCTTCAACATTCAAATCCCAATTTTCCAATTTTTTAATTTAAAAAAAAAATAATCTCACCATTTATTGACTTCTCCCAACCCATAAACATTTTTGACTTATCTCATAGTTAGTGCAACACTCCTTTTTAACTTCTTTCATATACTATGGTTAATGATGAAATTGTTAAATTGTTTTTATAAAAAAATCTAAAAAAGTAATTTGTGTATTAAAAAAATATCTAAAATAAATATAAATATAAAAATAAATATCTATCTATATATTATATAAGAAAAAAGGAGTTTATAATGAGAAGTCTCTTAAAAACTCCATACTCTCATTATAAAATTATTAATTTTTCAATTTATAAAATAGATTAAAAAAATCTATTGGCTGATTTATTTATTTAATTATTTTAGAAATAATAATGGGAAGATAACAAGAATATTTCATAATCTCTCTATTATAATCTCTCTCACCAATTCTGAAAAAAAAAATAATAAAATAAAACTTGCATTCCTTTTCTCTAAAAAAAAAATCAGATAATATTTTTCAAGAAAGTTGTGAGTATCTATCTATATATTATATGTTATATTGTAACATAACCAAAAAAATTAAAAATCAAATATACAAACAGATAAAATTAATAAACTAGATTTTTATTTATTCAGTTAAAATATTTCTTTTGCCTCTCAATATCCAATTTAAAATTTTAAAAATCTATAAAGTCTATCTAAACAAATCTGATTTGAAAATATCTCCCACTATTATGCATTAAATCAATAAAACTCATATATCTATTACATATTTAACTCGCATAATAACTTACCTAAATAATAATAATTAAAAACAAATAGAAACCATAGATTAATTAAATTTAAAAAAAATAAAAACCCACAACTCCATCTAAAATAAATTGAAAAAAAAAAGAAAAGAAACCATACAAAAATAAAGCAGATAATAATTTAGATATGAATCACAAAAAGATATAACAATATCTAAGTTTGAATTTTGATTTAGGAATATAGCGATCCCGGGTTTTTCCCTTTATGTACAATATTCCGGACTTAGGTTCCGTGGTGTTGGTTGTTGTTTATATCTTGTTTCCGTCTTTTGATTCTTTGTATTTGAGTTTTAGGATGTGTTGGGCAGGTTTCTAACAGGTTTGGTGTATTTTGAAACAAATGGTTGCTGCCCAGATTTTGGTGTCTTTGCTCGAGCGAGGCTTTTATCGCTCGAGCAAGCTCTGTGTTTTAGTTCTTTTGCTCGAGCCAGGGTTTCTTTGTTCGAGCGAGAGTTGAGTAGTGTGTCTGGTGGCTCGAGCGAGAAGTCTTGCGCTCGAGCGTGTGTCTGCGTCTGGTTCTGGACTTGAAGGTTGCATTTTTTGGCTCGAGCGAGTTTTCCTTCACTTGAGCAAGCGAGCTGTATGTTTTGGGTTTCTTCGCTCGAGCGAGCTTTTCTTCGCTCGAGAGTGCTTCTGGGTTGCAGACTTGAAGCTTCGAATTGTTGGCTCGAGCGAGGCTTTCTACGCTCGAGCGAGGTTTCCTTGTGTCTAGTTGCTCGAGCGACCACTCCTTCGCTCGAGCGAGCCTTGAATATATCAGTTGGCAGTAGCTTCTTCTTCTTCACTTCTTCTCCTGCTCTTCTACAAAAAAAAACCCTAGAACGGCTGCACTCTCTTTCTCTCTACATACCTTCTCTCTAAAAATCCATCTAGTTCTAGTGGTCTTCTACCCTAGTCCCTTTGTAAAAAGTGTAGAGCTTGGTGTGGGTTTCATTTCAATCCGAAAAAGTTGGTGTTTGGAGCATTTTGGGTTTTCACCTTCTCCTCCATTTGGTCTCTTCATTTGAGATAGGGATACCCTACTCCTTCTTATGAGTTTTGACATAAATTTTAATCATTTTGATTAAATTGTTGTTTGGTAATTTTGGAAAAGTTAGGGTTTGATTTGTAATTTATAAAAGAGTGGTATTTGTATGTTTGAGTTGAATGTGTATAACAGACTTGAAATTGGGGTTATTTATGAAATTTAAGTGAAATTTGGGCCTTGGGGGAAATATTGTGAACAATGGAGAAAAGCCCTAATTCAAGGTGACTAATTAATTTGAGAAAGTATGAGAATGTGAAATTGAGTCGGAAATCATGAAATTGGGAGATTAAGGAATTAAATGGTGTAGTTGAATTAATTTATCACTCACCTATGAAAACGTTGATATTTTATCTGTTTAATAAATTTACTATCTGTTTAGAGATACTACTTTGGGCTATCGGTGGAGGATAGTCTTGATTGTTGTAGACATTGTATGTTGATTAGAGAAAACTGAAACTAATCACATTGAATGTGTCATTGAATATGACGGTTGGAATAATACATCGAATATGTGTATTGACTGATCATTGTATATGATAAGTGTTTAAATACATTGTATACGTATATTGTTTGGGAGGAGATAGGGGATGTACTCCATGGTTTCAGAGGAGATAGGGGATGGATTCTCAAACCTGTTTGGGAGGAGATAGGGGATGGACTCCATTGATAATTAAGTTGGCTGGAGTGTCCAGGGTGAAAGTCCCAAAATCCTGATTACATTTGCATAACGTTGATATTTGAAGTATAGAAGTGTTTTAATATAAGTTGTAATCTCATGTGAATTGTGGAAAAATGGAAGTGTTTTAATACGAGTTGTGGGCTCACTTAGTTGTTGGCTAGATAATGAGCCATGTTTATGTATATTGAAAATTGGATAGGTGAAGGAAAGTGGAATGCAACATGGACTATTTGTCACGGAACTAGATTGTGTTATAAGTTGATTTACAAGTGTTAATCATTTATCAAATGGTAATGTTTTAGTTATTTCTCATAATTGGTTTAGTATATCTCTACTAGGCATTGACTCACCCTATATGGGACATTATTTTCAAGTTTAGATGATATGCCACCTCCAAGGACGTAGTTTGAGAGGCTTTGAGGCTGATAGATCTTTTTGTTGTTCTCTTTTGTTATTACATGTAAATTCAAGCCAATGGCTTAAAATGTATTTGAGTTAGTATACTCTTTTTGTAACTAAGTGTTGGCTTGGCAAGTTATAAACCCGTAAAGCATTTACTTTTGTTGTCAACATGTAATACTTTTGTAATGAACACTCTGATTTATGAAAATATGCCTTATTCTCTTATATCAATGCATGTCAAGAATGTGGGTTTATATGTTTTTTTTTTTTTTTTTTTTTTGAGAGCGTTACAAGTAATATGACTATCTTTTTTTTTTTTTTTTTTTTTTTGTATATCTATCAAAATTTTAAATCACTTAATAGGACTAATTAATCAATTTTTTAAAATTATTGATTTTTCAATTTATAAAATAGATTTAAAAATAAAACTATTTACTGATTTATTTATTTATTTATTTATTTATTTTAGAAATAATAATTACCCTTTAATTTATAAAAATCCACAACTCCATCTAAAATAAACTGAAAAAAATAGAAATCACACAAAAATAAAGAAGATAATAATTTAGATATGGATCTCAAAAAGATATAACAATATCTAAATTTGAATTTTGATTTAATAATATAATTATCTATTTTTTTGATGTATATCTATCAAAATTTTAAATCACTTAATAGGGCAAATTAATCAATTTTCTAAAATTATTGATTTTTCAATTTATAAAATAGATTAAAAAAAAATATTTATTGATTTATTTATTTAATTACTTTAGAAATAATAATTATCCTTTAATTTATGAATTTCAAATAGAAAGATAACAAAAATATTTCATAATCTCTCTATCCTAATCTCTCTCACCGATTTCCAAAAAAAAAAAAATTAAAACTTGTCTGCCTTCTCTTTTCCCAAAAAAATAAGACAATATTGTTCATGAAAGTTATGAATATCTATCTATATCTTATATATTATATTATAACATAATAAAAAAAAACTAAAAATCAAATATACAAGCAGATAAAATTAATAAATTTGACTTTTATTTATTCAGTTAAAATCTTTATTTTGCATCTCAATATCCAATTTTAAATTTTAAAAATCTTTAAAGTTTATTTAAACAAATCTAATTTGAAAATATTTTCCACCATCATACTTTAAATCAAGAAAACCCACATGTCTATCACATATCTAACTCACATCATAACTTACCTAAATAATAATAATTGAAAACAAATAGAAACCATCGATAAATTAAATTGGGAAAAATAATAGAAACCCACAGCTTCATCTTAAATAAATTGAAAAAAAAAAAAAAAAACCAAAGAGAAACCATACACAAAAAAAAAAAGAAAAAGAAAAGAAAGAATTTAGATATGGATCTAAAAACAATATGACAATATCTAAATTTGAATTATGATTTAGTAATATAATTATCTATTTTTCTTATGTATATCTGTAGACTGCCCGGAAATCCCCTCCGCGCGTGCGGGGCTCGAATCGTTGTTCTAGGCTACTTGTAACAACCCGACCCTCATAAGTGCTTGTGATATATGTTAGTCCTTTATTTTGTGCTATCAAATGCCTAATGTGTCACGTAACTATGTTTTAATGCCTTATGGAATGAATTGTATCTGTCAGGAAAGAAATGAATCTGTTACTAAGAGAACGAAAAAGCAGAAATTGAGGGCCTTCGAGGCTTAATAAGTTAAAATTGATTAAATATTTGGACTCAACATGATGTTTAGGTAATATTAAGCATGTTTGTGAAATTTCAATTTTCGGGTGTGTAAACGATTGATTTTCGTCCTATGCCCTCCTTATGATATATATGTGTGTTCATAGTCCATTTGGTCAAAATGTTTCTAACAAACCTAGCTGTTAAGAAAGGAGTGAGGAAGAGACAAGTTGAGGAGTAGAGGGAGAAGATCAAGAAGGTTGGGAAAATTGAGAAACCTTAGCATAAGGTATGTAGATATTATTGTAATTCATCTTTACAACTCTTCTTCTTCTTCTTTGAGGAGAGATAACCTCATAATTATGGTACCCAAGGGTTGGAATGGAGGTACAATATGTGTGTGTAGGAGAGATTATCTTAATTTTGCATATCTTGACTCAATTTGAAAAGCTTTACTCTATTTCTTCAATTGACTTGTTCGAATTCAAGTATGTGGCATGATCTTGTGTCCAAGTGTTGAGATGTGAGAATAAGTAGAAATCTTATGAATTGGAACTTGTGGATTCATGATTTAATTTTTACTTAAATGAAATAGGTAATTTGATCCTTGTTTACATGTATTTCTATGCTTTGAGCCTATAAATTAGTAATTTAAAGTTAGATTTTTGAGACCCTAAACATGTCCACAAGAGGATGAAATTGTGCAAATTTCGAACATTTTGCGCAGAATCGCCGCACGTGCGGGGCCTAAGGCCGCACGTACGGGAGTCATGGCCACACGTGTGGGGAAATGGTGAAATTTGGGCGATGGACACTGCAAAAAAAGCACGTGCGGGGCCTCAATGCCGCACGTGTGGCCCAAGCTGGAAAACCTAAAATGCTCCGTTTTGCGTGTAGGGTCCTCCAATGTTGTCAAAACCTGCAATTCATATCATTTAAATGTTCGTTAATTTAATCAAAGAAAGTGAACCAAATGTTGATTTAACAAGAAGGAAAGGACTAATGTGATTTTTCATGTGTGTAGGAAACGCGTCAATTGGAACTAGTGCACCGCCACAACACAGTGAGTAATAGTACCTCAATGTACCTTTACTCAATTTATTATTATTGACATTGTGATTATGTATTGACGTTATATCTTGACGTTACGAACTTCGTTGTTAAACTTGTGTTGGTACGGAATATAGAAACGCTATAAATGAATCATTATGAAATTGTGGATATAAGTGAACCAACATGAAATTGTGAATAAGGGAACCATTATGAATTTGTGGGAACATCAAAAAGGTTGTGAAGTTATGCATGTCACATGTGAAATCTGGTGACTTTTGGCCGGTCTCAAGGAAATTGTGAACTTGTGAACCAATATGGCCTAGAGCCATTTGTGAACCAATGTGGCCATGAACCTTTTGTGAACTATGTGGCCAAGGGCCATTTGTGAACAACGCTATTATGAGGCCAAGGGCCGATGTGTGACATATGAACTTATGAGTTGTAAACTTGTGAAACAAGAAGGGCCAAATTACGAAATTGTGATTCGACTAAGTTGTCCAACAAAGTTATACAGAAACGGACTGATTACATGATTACGACATTAACTATGATCTACATGCATGCAAGTACTATTATTCACTGAGCTTGACTCACTCCACATTATGTCTGTTTCTGTAGGTAACCAACTAGGAGGTCGGTCTTAATTCGGCATCGTCATACTTTTGTCAGCCTAGGCACATCCAAGCTTGGGGTCGGAACCCTACTTTTGTGGAGTTTGTTAGATGATGGCTTACTCTTTTTCTATTGGCTTAGGTTGTCATGTACTTAATATTTTTGTTGTATACCCCACCTCGGGGTTGGATTTGTAGATGCATGTAAATAACTAACTCTCGAATGTATTTTGGCTTTTGATGTACTTGTCCTATGAGATGTTTATGATCCTGGCATAACTTAGTAGCTCAATGGATGGCATATTTTCTGGTTTTATATCACTTATATTTACAGCTTTCGGTCAGGCCCCTATATGGGATCAAGTTAAGTGTTTTTTTCTGTGTAGGTCATGCCCAAACTGTTAGAGGCAGGTTTGGGGTGTGACACTACTACAGTTCGGACTCATGTCACAGTTCTGAATCTAATCCTACAAAGTGCAATGTGAGACTGATAAATCACCAAAGAGTCCAAATCCGACAAATCGTTTTGGTAAACTTATTTTTATCAAGAAGTGCCAAACATGGACTGCTTGGCCAGATTTCAGAGTCGTCACCGAAATATTTTGTTTTGGGAAATTTAGGAAACCTTGACTCGTGCCTAAAGCCACGTGCCCGTCATCACCAAAGTTGTCTCGGCTCGGGAACTTAGGTACGAGGGGGGAAGGTCATGAAATGAGCACCCTCACTTGCCCGATCAAAGATCAGCCTCTACTAACATGATATGTTGTTTTTGAAAACACATGCGTTCTTATTCTGATTTTTTAGCTAGCCTTACTACGTGATGCGCACAGCAAATAAGTATAGACTTAATCACACGGATTGGAACAAAACAACTCATGTTTGTTTTTGAAAGTGGTTTGAAGTTGCTGCTCGCAAGTAGGCTAAGATGCGGATTTTCCACCCTCGAGTGGGTTTAGAAAATACGATTTTGCCACTTCAAGTGGGTTTAAAACTCACAATCATCGAGTTGTTCCAATTCAGTCAATTAAGCCTCCATCCACAGGCATTCAAGCAGTTATAGCAGTTAAACACATAGCCTCATGGCAAGCATGCTAAACATGGAAACACTTACACGCATGCAAGATGCTAAAGCGTAAACACTCACAGTGTACTCCGAGCCAAAAAAGAAGCTAGTTAGTAATCATGCATGATCCTAGCTAGCTTAAAGCACAAAGCATATTAGGCTACTGAATGGAAATGCACTACAAGTGCAAGGAGCATGCATGATATGATCAAACCAAGCCAAAATAGTGTTATATCATGGCAAAACAAGGCCTAAGACATGTTGAAATGGAGCCATAAAGAGGTATAAAAACATGCCAACTTGGTGAGCCATCAACACAAGCATACAAAAGAAGGGGAGGGGGGACAACCCCCTCCTACTTGAGGCCTCAAAACCACATTCCCACCACTGAAATTCCTTTGGAATTCAATGGTGAAGAGGCCAAACAAAGGCTAAAACAAAGGCCTAAAATGATGGTTCAAAACAAGGCCAAACAAGGCTCTAAGGGGGTAGACCATCTGCAACACCAAAGAGGTCTTAAACAAACAAGTTAAACACTTAGAAATGAGACTATTTTCAGTTGAAAGCAAGACCTAAAAAAATATGTAAGGATGGCCAATATGGTATATAAACAAAGGCTTAAAAGGGGAATACACTCACCCTTGAAGCACAACTTCAAAACCAGCAGCTTCTGAGGCAAAAAACCAACTTTCAGAGCTCAAGTAACACTCCCAAGAATCTTAGCTCAAAGATGATGGTGTATTGCTAGGTGTTGTAGTGCAAAAATGAAGAGAAATTACACTTTAAGGCACAAACAAACACAATATATATATATATATATATATCGAGAGGTATGACTCTTGTATCTCAGATTTCAGAACCTCTTGAAATGGAGAGGGGTCTTCCTTCTTATAGAAATCCAAGTCCCAAGCTTCTTGAACAAGCTAGGACTTGGTTTAAATCTCTCCATACACGTGTATGGAGGATACACCAAGTGACAAACAGTTGGCACCAGCTGGAAGCACAATATCTACAAAAGTAGAAAAAGGGGTCTCAGCGAAAAAAAATGGCCGATCAACCAAAAAGAGTGCTGATCGGCCAACACTTATGGCCGATGGCAAGAAGGAGAGACGGACAGGCAAGAAGGAGAGGCCGATGGGTTGTAGGGATGGCCAACAAGCCACCCTCTTCCCTCAGAAACAAAACCACAAGTCCTTGGTCCACAACCAAGCACAAAACAGACAAGTTGAGAGGTTTTAAGGCAAGGCGCGCAGTCGAGACCTTTGGGAACTCAAAACGAACACGAGCATGGATGATCATAGAGTGTTCAAACGATGACATCGAAGTCTTGAGGATGGTAAAAAATGGGGTGTCTACAATATCTATCAAAATTTTAAATCACTTAGTGGGACAAATTAATTAATTTTTAAACTTATTTAAAGAATAATCTGATTAGTCATCCCAACTCTTAGACATTGCGAGTACTAGTGGATGAGCTAACGGATTGGGTTAGGTGATGTCTAAGTTGTTGAAGGTAATATTCTCCCAATCCATAAATTTATTTGTTTTTTAATCTTATTTTTTTTCATGTGTGATTCTCTTTCTCTGCTGTTGGTTTGGTTTTAGTTTTGGTTTGGTTTCGGTTTCGGTTTTAGTGAGGTTTATGTGTTTGTTTACTTGTTTGCATGGTGTAAAAGAATTATTGGTGATTATGGTCGCAATCGAAGTATCTATGTCTATTCTGTACCAAAGATTTTGATCGGATCTTATTTTCTTCAATGAAGACTATAAAATTGAAGTAACAAAAATAAGTATAAAAAATTTGTATTTTTTATTATCATTTTATTTTATAGAAAATGTGAAAATTTATTAAGAATTCGAGATTTTATTATATCATTAGATAAATTTAAAACTTTTAAATATCATTGTGTTATTTATTTTTATCCTCTTTCTATCCCATTATACAATTACAGCTATTTGTTAGTTTGTTAATTACAATTCAATTAATTGAAAATGAAAGTTTGATATAACTTTTCATATATATTATAGTTAATTTGTTACAACTATATTACACACACACACACACACACACACACACACACACACACACATATATATATTCATACTGGTTAGTTTTATCCTATTGGTGGCAGTGTCGCAATAGTAATTCAACCTAGTACGAGAGGAATCGTTGATTTGCACAATTGGTCATCGCGTTTGGTTGAAAAGCTAGTGGCGCGAAGCTACCGTGTGTTGGATTATGTTTTATCTTTTGAACTTTTGGTTAAAGCTTAAACATTTAAATTGGTTTTAATATATTTGTAATAAATTAAATAAATTAAAGTAATATTATGAACACTTTCTAACATATTAGTAAATTCACCAAACAGTTGAATATTTAATGTTAAAGCTTTTAATATGTACGGATCACGTAGACTTAAAGTAAAATCAGGAAAACAATGAAAATGGACAGGACCTTTATGGAGGCCTGATTCCATCATACCCATTACACTAGCATTGTAATTAATAAATCGGGCATCTCGTAAACATAATAAAACAGAAGTAGTTTTACCTTGTTGAGTTAATGGATTTATTCTTATTTGTATTAATCCTAGATGAATAAAACTATGACCAGCTTTAAGATATTTGCTGATTGCATCTTTAGATAATAACTGACAGATTTCTCTTAGTTTACTTAAAGCATGAACTTGTTCAACAGTTTTGACTTGTAGATCAACATTAAAAGTTGACTGAAAAAACTAGTTTTATAAATTTCTTTAGTTTTAACTTTAGGGATATTCCATCCTAAATCAATTTTAACATATTGATATTCATATTCTTCTTCATTTAATGCTAGTTCTGTATTATGTATAGGAGCAAGAGTTGTAGACCGAGAGCTAACTGAAGAATTACTTCTGAATAATCTACTCATTGTGATTTTATAAAATTAAATCCAATTCCAAAATTCTATTATAACTTACCATGTTTTCTCATACAGTGCGTTCACTCATACCCTTTCTGGGAACCCCTATATCCTTCAACTGCCTAAACCTAAGGACTTACTTTGGATTGGGACGAAAGGTGGGTGGCTACTGACAAAGTAGAAAAGAAGAGATAAATTAAACAAGAATAAGGAAACTGGAATTTAATTGAAAAAAATCAAATGGGAAGGTTAAGCAGAGAAAATAATTCAACAATAAGCACTTATCAATAACGTGGCCTTGATACCAAAAATTTGAGTGCCTATTCTCAAGAAAAATAGCCATCTCTGTAATTTTATTTTCGTTTTCAAGTTATGTATTTTGAAAAACTGTTTGCTTCATTCCAGTAAACAATTGTAAGTTTTAATTTATGTTTTAAGTTATGTATTTATTTAGTTAACTTCTTTTTTTTTTTCTTTTTTTTTTTTTGAGCTTTTTCGATGCATCAAATCTTGATATATTTATAAAGAATTTTTTTTGACTAAAATATGAAAAAAAAAAATCAATAAAGATAAATAAAAACCAGTTTCAAAATAATTTTTAAAAATTTAAACCAAACAAAACCTGTGAGCTAGAAACTTGAAGCATAAGCAAAATGCATTGAAATTGGAAATTTTTTAACTGAAGTATAACAATTAAAAAAAAAAAAAAAAATAGTAAACTTGTCATGACGGGTTCCACACAACGCATGTTTACCCACTAATTACATTAGTACTTTATGAAGAAATGATTTCTAAGATGTAGTATTTATTTGAGGGTTATATTTAAAGTAGGTTAAATTATTCTTCATTAATTATTGTCAACTCTTTCTTGGTCTTATGAACGTAGTCCATTGAATAGGAACTGTAAACCTCTATATGATAAAGTAATTTATTTGTGAATATAAATATATTTAAAAAGTAAAATAAATTGATTAGAATAATAAAAAAAAGTCTCCACGAAATAAATGAAAATTCGAATAAAAATCTATTCTTTTTTGTTCAGATTTTCATTTATTTTTTAGTGATTTGTTTTTCTTATTTAGTTTCTTTTTGTTTTTTTATAGTTTTTTAGATGCATCTAATCTTGATATATTTATAAAGCAAAAAATTTTGACTAAAATATAAAGAAAAAAATTTCAGTGAAGATAAATAAAAACTCATTTAAAAATAATTTCTGAAAATTTAAACCAAATATGTACTAGAAACTTGAAACATTTGCAAAATGCATTGAAATGGGAAAATTTTGAACAGAAGTATAATTTTTTTTAAAAAATATAAAAATAGTAAACTTGTTCAAATGGCGCCTGAATTGTGAAATTTTCCCAAATTTAATCTGTTACTCACTGCATAGTCAATAGATAATTTTGGTTTGAGCATGTATTTATCATTTTGTCATTTTTGTGATCAAAGTGCTCTAAATACTTCAGAACCACTTGATCTAAGGCATATTTTGGCAATTATAAAAAAAAAATAATAATAAGTTTATTAACTTGTTGGCTTATTTAGGTTATACCACTTCTCTATTTTTTTACATATTTTTTTAAAATTAATTTATAAAATCAATAAATCAACTTTTGTCCTACAAAAGTCAATTTTTTTTAGCTACGACGGGTTCCACACAACTCATGCTTATGCATTAATTAGATTAGTACTTTGTGAAGAAATGATCTCTAAAATGTAGTATTTATTTGAGTGTTATACTTAAGTGCCTTACATTATTCTTTATTAATTATAATAAACTCCTTCTTGGTCTTATGGACCTAGTCCATTGAATAGGAATTTATATGATCACAGTAATTTATTTGTAAATCTAAATACATTTAAAGAGTAAAATAAATTGATTATCATATTAAAAAACTTCCCAAAAAATAAATAAAAATTCGACTAAAAATTTGTGCTTTTTTGTTCTGATTTTTCTTTATTTTTTAGGTATTTTTTTTCATATTTAGTTAATTTTTTTAGTTTTTTAGATGCATCTAATTTTAATATATTTATAAGCAAAAACTTTTGACTAAAATATGCCCAAAAGTAAAATAAAATAAAATAAAATTCAGTAAAGACAAATAAAAGCTCGTTTAAAAATAATTTCTTAAAATTTAAACCAAACAAAGTCTATGTACTAGAAACTTCAAACATTTGCAAAATGCTTTGAAATTGGAAAATTTTGAACACAAGTATAATAATTTTTTGAGTAAATTATATAAATAGTCCATGTAGGTTACACGATGTGTCAATTTGATTCATATTGTTTTAATTTGCTCGATTTTGCCCTTTAATTTAATGGATTGTGTCATTTTAGTCTAATAAATAACGGTTATTAAGTTTGGTAGACGGAAAGTCAAAATTATGTATCAATTTGGTTCCTATAGTTTACACAAGTTGTAACGCCCTCAAAATAATACATATAAACCCACATTCTTGACATACATAGATATGAGAGAATAAAACATATTTCTATTTATCAGAGTATTCATTACAGAAGTATTATACGCTGACAACAAAAGTAAATGTCCTATGGGCTTACAACTTTCCAAGCCAACACTTGGTTACAAAAAGAGAGTACTAACTTTTACACATTAAGCCATCGGTTTGAATTTACATGTAATACCAAAATAACAAAACAACCAAAAGAGTCTTCAACTCCCAAAACCTTCCAAACTATGTCTTTAGAGGTAGCATGTCACTTGAACTTGAAAATGATGTCCCATATAGGGTAAGCCAATGCCCAGTAGAGATATACTAAACCAAATATGAGAAATAACTAAAACATTAGCATTTGATAAATGGCTAGCACTTATAAACCAACTTATATCACAATACAGTTCCATGACAATTATGTCCATGTTTCATTCCACATTCCTTTACTTATCCAGATCAATTCATAAACATGGCTCAGAACCTGGCCAAACAATTAAATGAGACTACATCCCATATTAAACACTTCCTTTATTCACAATTCAAAAGTGGTTTATAACTCATATTAAAACACTTACATACTTTAATTGATACACATATTGGCTGTATCATTACTTCAATTTAATACACATATTTGCTATATTAATGGAGTCCATCCCCTATCTCCTCCGAAACTGGTTTGAGAGTCCATCCCCTATCTCCTCTCAAACCATGGAGAATATCCCCTATCTCCTCCCAAACAATACACATATGCAATATAATAAGCATTTATCATATATATTGCTCAATAAATACACATATTTGATTTATTATTCCAACTGTCATATTCGATGACATAACACGTTTGATTAGTTTTAGTTCTCCCTAATTAACATACAATGTCTATAACAATCAAGACTATCCTCCACTGAAAGCCCAAAACAGTTATCTCTAAATAGATAATAAATCTATCAATAGATAAAATATCGACATTTTCGTAGGTGAGTGATTAAATTATCCAACTACACCTTACAATCTCATAATTTTCCAATTTCATGGATATCAACTCAATTTCATATTTTCACATTTTTCCAAATTAATTATACAAATTAATTTATTACAAAAATTAGGGCATTTTCCCTTTTTTCTCAAATATTGATCATGAGACCAAATTCCACTAATTTAACTCTCAAACTCATATTTTCAAGGCATTAAATACACATAGAGTTTTTAAACACAAAACCCCTCTTTTATAAATTACAAACCAAACCCTAACTTTTTCCAAAAATTACCCAACAACACCAACTAATCAAAATGACAAATATTCATGTCAAAACCCAAAAAAATGAGTAGGATATCCCTACCTCGAAGTGAGAGACCAAATGGAGAAGATGGTGAAAACCCAAAGTGCTCCAAATCCACTATTTTTCAAATTAAAACGAAGCCCACGCCACCCTCTACCTTTCTTACAAAGAGACTAGGGTAGAAACACTAAAAGACTAGATGAAACCCCAGAGAGAAGGTGTGTGTAGAGAGAGAGGGAGCTGGATCTAGGGTTTGAATCAAAAGAGGTGGAGAAAAAGTGAGGAAGAAACTACTGTTATGGACTGAAATATATGAGGCTCGCTCGAACGAAAGAGTGGTCGCTCGAGTGACCAGACACAAAGAAACCTCGCTCGAGCGTAAAAAGCCTCGCTTGAGCCAACAATCCGAAGCTTCAGGTCTGCAACCCAGAAGCACGCTCGAGCGAAGGAAATCTTGCTTGAGCGAAGAAACCCAAAACATACAGCTCACTCGCTCGAGCGAAGGAAAGCTCGCTCGAGCCAAGAAATGCAACTCTTAGGTCCAGAACCAGACGCAAACGCACGCTTGAGCACAAGACTTCTCGTTTGAGCCACTAGACACAAAACTCAACTCTCGCTCGAGCGAAGAAACCATGGCTCGAGCGAAGGATCCAAAACACAGAGCTCGCTCGAGCGACAAAAGCCTCGCTCGAGCAAAGACCCAAAATTCTGGATAGCAACAATTGGTTTTAACTCACTACCAACCTATAACAAACCTGCCCAACACATCCTAAAACTCATATTCAAAGAATTGAAGGACGGAAACAAGATATAAACACAACCAACTCCACGGAACCTAAGTCCAGGATATTGTACATAAAGGGGAAAACCCAGGACCGCTATACAAATGTTAATTTGGCCCTTGTCAAAATTGAAAACACCATGAACCAAATTAACATATTGTGTAGATTTTCCATCCACCAAATTTAACAATCGTTATTTATTAGACTAAAATGACACAATCTATTAAATTAAGGGGCAAAATCGAGTAAATTAAAACAATATGGACCAAATTTACACATTGTGTAAATTATAAATACCATTTGCATAATTGCCCTATTTTTTTTAAAAAAAATAGTAAACTTGTTCAAATGGCATCTAAATGGAGAAAGTTTCCAAAATTTCATGGTTACTCACTACAAAGTCAATGGATAATTTTGGTTTGAACAAGTCTTTACCATTTTTGTCCTTTTTTTTTGGGGGGGGGGGGGGGATCAAAGTGTTCCAAATACTTCAAAAGCCATTGATCAAAGGCTAATTTTGACAATTAGGAAAAAAAAATTTACTTTATTGATTTATTAACTTATTTAACTTACATCATTTCTCTAATTGTTTTTTAGGTACAATTTTTTTAACAAAAGTTAAAAAATTCAATAAAACAACTTTTTTTCCTACTTAAGTCAATGTTTGTAAGCTATGAGGGTTCCACACAACTCATGCTTACCTATTAATTAGATTAGTACTTTATGAAGAAATGATCTCAAGATGTGGTATTTATTTTAGGGTTATATTTAAGTGGGTTATATTATTTTTATTAATTATTGTCAACTCCTTCTTGATCTTATGGACCTAGTCAATTGAATAGGAATTGTAAACCTTTATATGACAGTAATTTATTTGTGAATCTAAATATATTTAAAGAGTAAAATAAATTAATTATAATATTAAAAAAATTTCCAAAAAATAAATGAAAATTCGACTAAAATATATGTGTGCATTATTGTTCAGGTTTTCGTTTGTTTTGTAGTGATTTTTTTTTCATATTTAGTTTATTTTATTTTATTTTTTTAGATGCATAGCAAAAAAATTTAACTAAAATATGAAGGAAAAAAAAATTAGGGCGAATTACACTAGCAGTTCCTATAGTTTGGAGTTTGTGTCACGTTAGTCATTGACTTTTCAATTGTGACACATTTTGTAACGCCCTCAAAATATTACATAGAAACCCACATTATTGACATGCAAAGACATAAGTAAACAAAATTTAATTCCATTCATCAGAGTATTCCTTACAAATGTATTATATGTTGACAACAAAAGTAAATGCCCAATGGGCTTACAACTTTCTAAGCCAACAATTGGTTACACAAAAGGAGAGTACTAACTCAAAGCACATTAAACCCTTGGCTTGAATTTACATGTAATACCAAAATAACAAAAATAATTCAAGAGTCTTCAACTCCCCAAAACAATCCAAGCTATGTCCTTGGAGGTGGCATGTCACCTGAACCTAAAAATGATGTCCCATAAAGGGTGAGCCACAGCCCAATAGAGATATACTAAACCAAATATGAGCAATGACTAAAACAATAGCATTTGATAGATGGTTAACACTTATAAACCAAATTATATCACAATACAGTTCCATGACAATCATGTCCATGTTATATTCCACTTTCCTTTACTTATTCAAATCATTTCATAAACATGGCTCAGAACTTGGCCAAACAATTAAATGGGAATACATCCCACATTAAAACATTTCCCTTATTCACAATTCAAATGAGTCTACAACTCACATAAAAAGCACTTCCCATATATCAATTTAATACACACATTTGCTATATTAACACTTCAAGTGATACACATATTTGCTGTATCAATGGAGTCCATCTCCTATCTCCTCCCAAACAGGTTTGAGAGTCCATCCCCTATCTCCTCTCAAACCATGGAGTACATCCCTATCTCTTCCCAAACAATATACATATACAATGTATTTAACACTTGTTATATACAATAATCAATCAATACACATATTAGCTGTATTAATTCAACTGTCATATTCAATGACATATTCAATGTGATTAGTTTCAGTTTTCCCTAATCAACATACAATGTCTACAACAATCAAGACTATCCTCCACCGATAGCCCAAAACAGTTATCATTAAACAGATAATAAATTTATCAACAGATAAAATATCGACATTTTCATAGGTAAGTGATAAATTAATCCAACTGCACCATTTAATCCCATAATTTCCCAATCTCATGATTCTCAACTCAATTTTTCATTTTTCCAAAATGAATTATACAAATTAATTTATCATAACAATTAGGGCATTTCCCCCCTCCCCTTTCTCAATATCAACCCTAAGGTTCGATTTCACCAATTTGACAACAATAATACTACTTTCCAATGTCTTACATACACATGGGTTTTAATATTTGAAAACCCCTCTTTTATAAATTACATAACAAACCCTAACTTTCCCAATATTACCCAACAATACCAACTAATCAAAATGACCAAAGTTTATGTGAAAACTCATAAGAAGGAGTAGGGTATCCCTACCTCGAAATGGAGAGACCAAATAGAGAAGATAGTGAAAATCCAAAGTGCTCCAAACTCACAAATTTTCAGATTAAAAGGTAGCCCACACGACCCTCTACCTTTCTTACACAGAGATTGCGGTAGGAACACACCAGAAATAGATGAAACCCTAGAGAAAAGGTAAGTGTAGAGAGAGAGAGAGAGAGAGAGAGAGAGCCGAATCCAGGGTTTTGAGATAAAAAAATGTATCAAAAGTGATGAAGGGGACGGCTGCTGTGTATTGATATAACAGAGGCTCGCTCGAGCGAAGGAGTGGTCGCTCGAGCGACCAGACACAAAGATACCTCGCTCGAGCCAACAATTCGAAGCTTCAGGTCTGCAACCCAGAAGCACGCTCGAGCGACAAAATGCTCGCTCGAGCGAAGAATCCCAAACCATAGACCTTGCTCGCTCGAGCTAAGAAATGCAACTCTCAGGTCCAGAACCAGAAGCAGACGCAAGTTTGAGCGAAGGAACTCTGGCTTGAGCCACCAGATACAAAACTCAACTCTCGCTCGAGTGAAGGAACCCTGGCTCGAGAAAAGGAACTAAAACACAGATCTTGCTCGAGCGAAGAACCAAAATTCTGGACAACAACCATTTGCTCCCAATCGCACCCAACCTGTAACAATCTTGCCCAAAACATCTTATAACTCAAATACAAAGTATTGAAGGACGAAAAACAAGATATACAACACTGCTCAATCACGGAACTCAAGTTCAGAATATTGTACAAAAAGGGGGAAAACCCGGGATCGCTATAACCTCTCCCCCTTAAAGAATTTCGTCCCCGAAATTAGATACAAGTTTTCCAAAACAAGATTTTTCAATTCTCAACAACATTACAGTTCAACATCCCATATCCTGACCCATTACTGGTCATCTCATCTCTATTCATTAGGCAAATCACAATATAATTTTCAACCTGCATTATCAACATGCATTCCTTTGAAATTTACCAATTTCAACACATCTTCTATAATTCAATTACATACTCAATGCCAATAATATATTTGCATTTCTAAAATAGAATTAGCACATGTAATGTTAAAATAAACTTCCATTTCCATAGTATAACCAACCATTACACTACTTCCATAAACTCAAAACATAAACAATGTTTCACAACTTAAGACATATTCAATACTCTTAAAGTTTATCAATACAACAAAATTCCCAATACATGGTTTAAACATTAACAAACAAGTCCGGATATTTCTCACGAACATCCAACTCACGTTCCCAAGTGGCTTCCTCCACTCCATGATATTTCCACAAAACTTTTACCAAAGAAATGGTCTTGCCTCACAAGACTTGATCCCGCATATCCAAGACCCGCACTGGTCTCTCCTCGTATGAGGCATCCTCATCAACTTCTAAGTCGGTCCAATCCAATACATGTGACGGATCCGGCTCGTACTTCCGAAGCATACTAACATGAAACATGTTATGTACTCTGGACAACTGCAGCGGCAAAGCTAAACAGTAGGCAACCTCGCCAATCTTCTCAAGGATCTCAACAGGGCCAATAAAGCGAGGGGACAACTTCCCACTCTTACCAAACCTCATCAAACCCCGCCTAGGTGATATTTTCAAGAAGACATGATCACCCACCTCAAATACCAAAGGCCTCTTCCTATGGTCGGCATAACACTTTTGGCGACTCTGGGCTATAACAAGCCTACTACGGATGAGCTTAACTTTCTCCATCGTTTCCCTAACCAACTCCGAGCCCAACAAAGGTGCATCACCCACTTCGTCCCAACAAACCGGAGACCTACAAGGTCGGCCATACAAGGCCTCAAACGGTGCCATATCGATACTCGACTGAAAACTATTGTTGTAGGCAAACTCCACCAAGGACAAGTGCCTCTCCCACGACCCACTAAAGTCAAGGACATAACCTTGAAGCATATCCTCAAGGATCTGAATAGTATGCTCGGACTGCCCGTCAGTCTGAGGATGATAAGCCGTGCTAAAGGTCAATCTAGTACCCAAGGCACTTTGCAAACTCTGCAACAATCTAGCAGTGAAACGTGGATCTCTATCTGAGATGATCAACACTGGGACCCCGTGCAACCTCACTATGTCCCGAATATACAAGTCGGTAAGATGGTCTACCAAATCTCTCACGCGCATAGGGATAAAGTGCGCCGACTTAGTCAACCGGTCTACAACCACCCAAATGGCATCACTACCCCGCTGAGTCCTCGGAAGACCTACAACGAAGTCCATAGTGACATGCTCCCACTTCCACTCGGCAATAGGCAAGGGTTGTAACAAACCCGATGGCCCTTGATGCTCGGCCTTCACTTGCTGACAAGTAAGGCACTTAGACACAAAAATTGCCACATCTTTCTTTATACCCCGCCACCAAAACTGGCGACCCAAGTCACGATACATCTTAGTGCCTCCCGGATGCACCACAAGGTGTGAATGATGAAACTCTCGGAGTACTTCATCTCTGCAAGACTCCGGTACAAACAGACGGTCTCGGTAGCTCACACTCATGTCAGGATACATAGTCAAACCCTTCTTCACCTTCTCCACTGGAAATCTTCTCCCGAAGGGATTCTACCTCAAGGTCACCTCTCTGTGCCTCTAACACTCGACTCACAAGTGTAGGCTGCGCAACTACAAAAAACAAGGCCGCAGCCTCAATAGATTCGCCCAAAAGCAAATGAAACTCGCCAAGTGCATCCAACATCTCCCACTCTGGATGGCTATACAAGCTACATCACTAATGGATTTCCTGCTAAGGGCATCGGCCACAACATTGGCCTTCCCTGGATGGTAATGCAACTCAAAGTCGTAATCCTCAATGAATTCCATCCACCACCTTTGCCTCAAATTCAAGTCATTTTGTGTAAACAGATATTTCAGACTCTTATGATCCGAGAACACCTCAAATCTCTCACCATAAAGGTAATGCCTCCAAATCTTCAAGGCAAAGATCACAACTGCTAACTCTAAGTCATGTGTAGGGTAATTTTTCTTGTGTATTTTCAACTGCCGCGAGCCATAGGCTACCACTTTCCCCTCTTGCATCAACACACAACCCAAACCCTCTCGTGAGGCATCACAATAAACCGCATAACCCAACCCTCTCTCCGGAATAATCAAAACCGGAGCAGTGGTAAGTCTAACCTTCAACTCTTGGAATGACTTTTCACAAGTCTCACTCCACACAAACTTGACCCATTTTCGCGTCAACCTAGTCAACGACGAAGCTAGTCTGGAGAAATCTTTCACAAACTGGCGATAATACCCAGCTAATCTCAGAAAACTGCGGATCTCAAAAACACTCTTAAGTTGTGCCCAATCTTGCATTGCCTCAATCTTAGATGTATCAACAGACACCCCTTCCCCGGAGACTACATAGCCTAAGAACTTGACTTCTCTTAGCTAGAACTTACACTTCCCAAACTTGGCATATAGCCTATGGGCTCTAAGCAACTCAAGCACCACTCTCAAGTGTTCCTCGTGCTCCTCCTCGGAAGGTGAATAAATCAAAATGTCATCTACAAAAACGACTACAAGACTATCTAAGAATTCCCGGAAGATCTGGTTCATCAAATCCATAAACACTGCTGGTGCATTGGTGAGCCCAAAAAGCATCACCAGAAACTCATAATGGCCATACCGTGTACAGAATGCCGTCTTCGGAATATCCTCCTCCCTGACCCTCAACTGATGGTAACCCGATCTCAAGTCTATTTTGGAAAAACAACGGGACCCTTTCAACTGGCCCAGCAAATCATCTATACGAGGCATAGGGTACTTATTCTTAACTATAAGCCGATTCAATTTCCGGTAATCGATACAAAGTCTCAAGGCACCATCTTTCTTTCTAGTAAAGAGGGCCGATGCTCCCCACTGTGAAACACTAGGGTGAATAAAGTCCTTATCTAGCAATTCCTGAAGCTGAACCTTCAACTCAATCAACTTGGCTGGGGCAAAACGATACGGTGCCATAGAAATCGGCACCGTGCCGGGCACTAGATCAATAGAGAACTCAATCTCTCGATGAGGTGGCAAACTAACAAGATCCTCGGGAAAGACGTCCGAGTGCTCACAAACCACTCTCAGCAATACAGTTTGGGTCTCATCACACTCACTACTCATACAGCTAGTGAGAAGACAACTAAGCTCACTCCGCCCTCACGGATCATACACCGGTGGCAAAACTCTACCAACCTGATCCCTCAAGAAATGAAAACAATCCCCGCCCACGGTATATACAGTAACCCTCTAGCGGTAGCAATCAATAATAGCCAGGTATGACGATAGCCAGTCCATACCCAAAATCACATCAAAACCCAACATAGCCATATCTACAAAAGAAAATGGAAGCCGGCAGTCGGCGACCTCTATATCACAGCCCCGACACCCTTGTTTCAAAATCAACTCACCCCCAACAGGTGACACAACACAAATAGGAGATGCTAACTGCGCCAACTCCAACCCCAAAACAGATGTAAATGCAGCAGATATAAAGGAATGTAATGCACCCGTATCAATCAACACATTGGCAATCGAGTTGCAAAACAAAAAGGTACCTCTCACAACATATGGAGCTGGTACAAGATCCTGTGCGGTAACAGCATACACGGGCCCTGAAGGCCTCTGATCTACCTGTTCACCTCTCGGAGCAAAAGACTGTTGTACAAACTGAGACAATAAGGCTCCTTGATTGGCCCTTGAGGCCTGAACAGACTGAGCTGGCTGATAACTCTGCCTTGACCTAGATGCACCAGAGTTGCCACTCAACTGCAGGCAAAACC
Organism: Camellia lanceoleosa; assembly: GCA_025200525.1. Taxonomy (NCBI): domain Eukaryota; kingdom Viridiplantae; phylum Streptophyta; class Magnoliopsida; order Ericales; family Theaceae; genus Camellia; species Camellia lanceoleosa. Next base: position 157,247,893 of record CM045758.1, read on the forward strand.
TCTTCAGGTGCCCCGCCTGACCATATTGGTAACAAGAGAGCGGCTGGCCTCTGCCCTGACTATGGCTCTGAGGACGAGCCGAAGATGAAACTGCTTTCTGCCCTCCTTCCCTCTGCGGGCAAGCTGGAGACTTGTGGCCCAGCTGACCACATTTGTAACAAGTAATGTCTCCCGGACTACCTCTCCCAGAGCTCGAACTCGGCACTAGAAAGGTAGATCTCACAAAAGCACCCTGAGATTACTGAGGGTTAGAACCCCTCTGCCTCCTGCCATCCCCCTAGCCATCCTGACTCCTCTTGGAGCCCCTCATCCTCTTCTCCTCCTCACGCATGATAATCTCCATATGAGCTGCAGCATCCACAAGACGCCCATACTCCCAGATCATGGACCTTGCAACTCTCGTCTTGAGCCCGTGCCTAAACTTTTTCTCAAATTCCAAACAACGACGATCCTCAAATACCATTAACTCAGGAGTGAACCTCGACAAGCTAGTAAATGCGACCTCAAACTCAGCCACAGACAGACTCAACTGATTGAGCGAACAAAACTGGTCCCTCAACTTCTCCCTAACAACTGGAGACAAAATTTCTCTTGGAAAGCAACTACAAAGGCCTCCCATGTACCACCAATACGGCCCCTCATGAACTTTTACCACTGACCCACGTCTCCCTTCAGGTGGAAGGATGCCAAGGTCACCTTCAAAGCCCCGTCTTCAATGCCAAGCATCTCAAACGTCTTCGCCATCTGCTCTAGCCACTCATCAGCCCTTAGTGGCTCCTTAGGATCCCCCAGAAACTCATCCAGGTTAGACCGGAAAAACTCCTTCTTCAGGAAAGAAGGCCTTGCCTCTGTAACATGGGCCTGGACTTGATTTTTAGCTATGAGAATGTCCATGGATTCCCTCAATGCTCCTGCCATCTTGTGGGCTAAGGCGCTCATGGCCTGCTGACCTGCTGGCTTGGCCACATTAGCCTGACCAAACCTCTCACGCTGCGCCAGAATCTCATCAGGTAAAGGCATCTCCTACCTCCTAGGCCTACCTTGCCTACCACCACGTTCTCGTCCTGACATCCTAATAAAGGTAACAAAGATCATTAGCACATTCATAAATGTGCCGAAGCTATAACACTCGCGTCCTAATGCATGGACAACAATAATTCACTCCACGGAAGCACATAATCACATAAACACCTATGAATTTCATTTCCGGATAATGACAGTCCTGAGCCGTTGCTAGAGTTCCGGTTAGAAGCAGCATTGATCAAGTGCTTTTCCAACAAAACTCCCAGAAACCCAAGGATCCAGTTAACATCCTAGAAACTACATTCCATACCCAAATAGTCACATAAGCATGTTATCACGTTAGTACATAACATTATATCTAAGTCTCTAACAAGCGAGACAAACCCATTGTGATACTAATCACTTCTGACGTACCCAAAGTATTCAAACCCGGTACGCTCCGATACCAAGTTGTAACACCCTCAAAATATTACATAGAAACCCACATTACTGACATGCAAAGACATAAGTAAACAAAACTTAATTCCATTCATCAGAGTATTCCTTACAAATATATTACATGTTGACAACAAAAGTAAATGCACAACGGGCTTACAACTTTCCAAGCCAACACTTGGTTACACAAAAAGAGAGTACTAACTCAAAGCACATTAAGCCCTTGGCTTGAATTTACATGTAATACCAAAATAACAAAAATAATTCAAGAGTCTTCAACTCCCAAACACCATCCAAGCTACGTCCTTGGAGGTGGCATATCACCTGAACCTAAAAATGATGTCCCATAAAGGGTGAGCCACAGCCCAATAGAGATATACTAAACCAAATATGAGCAATGACTAAAACAATAGCATTTGATAGATGGTTAACACTTATAAACCAAATTATATCACAATACAGTTCCATGACAATCATGTCCATGTTATATTCCACTTTCCTTTACTTATTCAAATCATTTCATAAACATGGCTCAGAACCTGGCCAAAAAATTAAATGGGAATACATCCCATATTAAAACATTTCCTTTATTCATAATTCAAATGAGTCTACAATTCACATTAAAAAGACTTCCCATATATCAATTTAATACACACATTTACTGTATTAACACTTCAAGTGATACACATATTTGTTGTATCAATGGAGTCCATCCCCTATCTCCTCCCAAACCATGGAGTACATCCCTTATCTCCTTCCAAACAATATGTGTATACAATGTATTTAATACTTGTCATATACAATAATCAATCAATACACATATTTGCTATATTAATTCAACTGTCATATTCAATGACATATTCAATGTGATTAGTTTCAATTTTCCCTAATCAACATACAATGTCAACAATAATCAAGACTATCCTATACCGATAGCCCAAAACAGTTATCTTTAAACAGATAATAAATTTATCAACAGATAAAGTATCGGCATTTTCATAGGTGAGTGATAAATTAATCCAACTATACCATTTAATCCCATAATTTCCCAATCTCATGATTCTCAACTCAATTTCTCATTTTTCCAAAATTAATTATACAAATTAATTTATCATTAATAATTAGGGCATTCCCCCCCCTCCCTTTCTCAATATCAACCCTATGGTCCAATTTCACCAATTTGGCAACAATAATACCACTTTCCAATGTCTTACATACACATGGGTTTTAATATTTGAAAACCCCTCTTTTATAAATTACATAGCAAACCCTAACTTTCCCAATATTACCCAAGAATATCAACTAATCAAAATGACCAAAGTTTATGTGAAAACTCATAAGAAAGAGTAGGGTATCCCTACCTCGAAATGGAGAGACCAAATGAAGAAGATGGTGAAAGCCCAAAGTGCTCCAAACTCACAAATTTTCAGATTAAAAGGTAGCTCACACGACCCTCTACCTTTCTTAGAAAGAGATTGGGGTAGGAACACACAAGAAATAGATAAAACCCTAGAGAGAATGAAAGTGTAGAGAAAAATAGAGAGAGAGAGAGAGAGAGAGAGAGAGAGCCGAATCTAGGGTTTTGAGATAAAAAGTGTATCAAAAGTGATGAAGGGGACGGCTACTGTGTACTGATATAACAGAGGCTCGCTTGAGCGAAGGAGTGGTCGCTCGAGCGACCAGACACAAAGATACCTCGCTCGAGCCAACAATTCGAAGCTTCAGGTCTGCAACCCAGAAGTACGCTCGAGCGATAGAATGCTCGCTCGAGCGAAGAATCCCAAACCATAGACCTTGCTTGCTCGCTCGAGCGAAGGAAAGCTCACTCGAGCCAAGAAATGCAACTCTCAGGTCCAGAACCAGACACAGACGCAGGCTCGAGCGAAGGAACTTTGGCTCGAGCCACCAGACATATAGCGATCCTGGTTTTCCCTTTATTATTTAACAATATTCCGGACTTAGGTTCCGTGGAGTTGATTGTTGTATATGTCTTGTTGTCGTCCTTTAATTCCTTACGTTTGAGTTTTAGGATGTGTTGGGTGTGTTTCGAATAGGTTGGTTATGCTTTAGTCCCATTCCTTGTTGCCCAGATTTTTGGTGGTCCGCTCGAGCGGGTCCTTTTGCGCTTGAGCAGAGTTTACATACTTTCAGCATTTCGTGCCTCTGCAAAACTTCTGCAGGTGCATTTTTCACGCTCGAGCGGCTTTCCATACGCTCGAGCGGGCCTCTTGGCGCTCGAGCGGGTGTTCAATGTCTGTAAAAGTACTGGAGGAGTGTAATCTACGCTCGAGCGGCTTTTCTTTTGTGCTCGAGTGGGTGTGTTTTACAGTTGTGTCTTGGCGCTCGAGCGGGTACCCTTCACGCTCAGGCGGGTCCAGTTTTTGTGCTTGATGCTCAAGCGTCCTATTCTCCGCTCAAGTGGACTAGTTGTATATCAAATCTGGATTGTGTGATTTTAGATCACTTTTTACACTCACTCTCTCTCTCTTACTTTCCGAAAACCGATTTTGAGAGCTCCTCTCTCTAGAAAATACATTCTCCCTAGGGATTGATCTAGTTTGAGTAATCTCCCTCCTTAGCTCCTTTGTAAGAAGTGTTGATCTTGGTGTGGGCTATCTTTCCATCCGAAAATCCTTGCATTTGGAGCATATTCGAGTTTCTCATCTTCTCCTTTGGGGTCTCATCTCTTGAGGTAGGGATTCCTACTCATTCTTATGTGTTTTAACATAAATGTTGAGCTATTTGTATAGATGGTTTGATTTGGAAGGTTAGGGTTTGAAATGTGTTATTTTGAAAAGAAGGGTTTTATCCTTTTGACTCATGTATATTTATTTGGGTCTTAAAAAGGGGATTATTGATGTTATTGTTAATATTTGAGCCTTTGGGTCAATATTGGGAAAAATGGGATAAATGCCATGTTTGGTTTTATTTGGGTCATTAGTGTAATTAATGTCAATTGTTATGGAAATATGAAATTGAGTTGGAAATAATGAAATTGGCTCATTATGAGATAGAATGGTGGAGTTGGATTTATTAATCGCTCACTTTGAAAATGTTGAGATTATATATCTGTTGAGGTATTTATTATCTGTTTAGAAATAACTGCTTTGGGCTATCGGTGGAGGATAGTCTTGATTGTTGTAGACAATGCATGATGATTAGGCAAACTAAAACTAATCAAATGAATATGTCATCGAATATGACAGTTGGAATAATACATCGAAATTGTGTATTAATTGAACATGTATATGATAAACGTTTATATACATTGTATTGTGTGGGAGGAGATAGGGGATGTACTCTACGGTTTAGGGGAAGATAGGGGATGGACTCCTAAACCGGATGTTATTTGGAAGGAGATAGGGGATGGACTCCATCGATATAGCAAATATGTGTATCTATTGAAATATTGATACATCGAGTCTGTGTATCATTTATAAAGTATGGAAGTATTTTAATGTGTTATTGATACAGTAAATATGTGTATCTATTGTGAATTATGGGAGTGTCTTGATATGAGTTGTTATCTCATTTAAAAAGGAAGTGTTTTAATCTGGGGGTAATCCCATTTAAACCGTCTGGCCAGGTTCCGAGCCATGGTTATGAATTGAGAAATTGGATAAGAAATGGAAAATGGAATGAAACATGGACACATTTGTCGTGTAATTGAAATAGATCATGAATTTATTTATGTGAGTCAAACATTTATCAAATGCTAATGTTTTAGTTATTGCTCATATTATGTTTAGCATATCTCTACTGGGCGTTGGCTCACCCTATATGGGACATCATTTTCAGGTTCAGGTAATATGCCGCCTCCGAGATCTTAGCTTGGATGGTTGTAGGAGTTGAAGACTCTTTTGTTTATTTTTGGTTATCTTTTGTTGTATTAAATGTAAATTCAAGCCATGGGCTTAATATGTATTGGAGTTAGTACTCTCTTTTTGTAACCAAGTGTTGGCTTGGAAAGTTGTAAGCCCATAGGGCATTTACTTTGTTTGTCTACATGTAATACATTCTGTAAGAATACTCTGATTTATGAAATAGAAAATATCTTTCTTGTATCATGAATGTCTATTTATGGGTTTATTTTGAGGGCGTTATAACTTGGTATCAGAGCGTACTGGGTTTGAATACTTTGGGTACGTAGGAAGTGATTAGTATCACAATGGGTTCGTCTCGCTTGTTAGAGACTTAGATGTAGTGTTATATGTCTATGTGATAACATGTTTATGTGACTATATGGGTATGGGATTTAATTTCTAGGATGTTGATTAGATCCTTGGGTTTCTGTGAGTCTTGTTGGAAAAGCACTTGATCAATGCTATTTCTAACCGAAACTCTAGTAGTGCCTCGGGACTATCATTATCCAAAAATGGAATTCGTAGGCGCTTATGTGATTATGTGCTTATGTGGAATGAATTACAGTTGTCCATGCATTAAGACGCGAGTGTTTTAACTTCGATACATTTATGAATGTGCTAATGTTCTTTGTTACCTTTATTAGGATGTCAGGACGAGGACGTGGTGGTAGGCATGGTAGGCCTAGGAGGCAGGAGATGCCTATACCGGAGGAGATTCCAGCGCAGTAGGAGGGTGTTGGTCAGGTCAATGTGGCTGAGCCAACGGGTCAGCAGGCCATGGGTGCCTTAGCCCGCGAGATAGCAAGAGCCTTAAGGGAATCCATGGGTACTCTTAGAGCTGAGAATCCAGTTCAGGCTCAGGTTGTTGATGCAGGGCCTTCCTTTCTAAAAAGGGAGTTCTTCCGGTCGAATTCGAATGAGTTTGTTGGGGATCCTAAGGAGCCACTTAAGGCTGATGAGTGGTTGGAGCAGTTGACGAAGACGTTTGAGATGCTTGGCATCGAAGACAGTGCTTTGAAGGTGACCTTGACATCTTTCCAGCTTAAGGGGGATGCGGGTCAGTGGTGGAAGTACATGAGGGGCCGTATTGGTGGCACATGGGAGGCTTTTGTGGATGCTTTCCAGGAGAAGTACTTATCTCCAGCTATTAGGGAGAAGCTGAGGGACAAGTTTTGCTAGCTCAAGTAGCTGAGTTTGTCAGTGGCCAAGTTTGAGGCTGCTTTTACTAGTTTGTCTAGGTTTGCACCTGAGCTAGTGGCGTCTGAGGAATGCCGTTGCCTAGAGTTTGAGAAGAAGCTGAGGCATGGGCTCAAGATGAGAGTTGGGGGTTTTATGACCCGGGATTATGGGCGCCTTGTAGATGCTGCGGCCCACATGGAGAGTATGATGCAAGAGCAGTAGGAGAGGCAGAGAGGCTCCAAGAGGAGTCAGGACGGCCAGGGTGATGGCAGGAGACAGAGGGGTTCTAACACTCAGCAGTCTTAGGGCGGTTTTGCTAGATCTACCTTTCCAGTACCGAGTGCAGGTTCTGGGAAAGGCAGCCAGGGAGAGGTGACTTGTTTCAAATGTGGTCAGTTGGGCCACAAGTCTCCAGCTTGCCCATAGAGGGGAGGAGGTCAGAGAGCAGCTTCATCATCAGCTCGACCTCAGGGCCAGAATCAGGGCAGGGGTCAGCCACTGTCTTACTACCAATGTGGTCAGGTGGGGCACCTGGAGAGGTTTTACCTGCAGGTGAGTGGCACATCTGGTGCATCTGGGCCGAGGTAGAGTTTTCAACCAACTCAGTCAGTTCAGACCTCGAGGGCCAATCAGGGGGCTTCATCGTCGATCCAGGTGCAAATCTTTTGCTCGAGAGGTGAGCAGTTGATCGAGGGGCCTCTGAGCGTGTATGTTGTTACCGCGTAGGATCTTGTACCGGCTCCATCTGTTGTGAGAGGTACCTTCTTGTTTTGCAACTCGGTTTCCAATGTATTGATTAATACGGGTGCATCCCATTTCTTTATATCTGCTGCATTTACATCTGTTTTGGGTTTGGAGTTGGCACAGTTAGCATCTCCGATTTGTGTAGTATCGCCTATTGGGGGTGAGTTGATTCTGAGAGAAGGCTGTAGAGGTTGTGATATAGAGGTCGCCGATCGTCGGCTTCTGTTTCCTTTTGTAGTTATGCCCATGTCGGGTTTCGATGTTATTTTGGGTATGGATTGGCTATCGTCATACCAGGCTGTTATTGATTGCTACCGCCAGAGGGTTACTGTATGTACTGTGGGCGGGGATTGTTTTCACTTCTTGGGGGGACCGGGTTGGTAGTGTGTTGCCACCGGTGTATGATCCGTGAGGGCGGAGTGAACTTAGTGGTCTTCTTGCTAGCCTTATGAGTAGTGAGTGTGATGAGATCGGGGTTGAGTTGCCGAGAGTGGTTTGCGAGTATTCGAATATTTTTCCCGATGATCTTGTTAGTTTGCCACCTCACCGAGAGATTGAGTTCTCCATTGATTTAGTGCCTGGCACAACGTCGATTTCTATGGCACCTTACCGTTTTGCCCAGCCGAGTTGAGTGAGCTGAAGATTCAACTCCAGGAGTTGCTAGATAAGTGTTTTGTTCGCCCTAGTGTTTCGCCGTGAGGAGCACCGGCCCTCTTTGCTAAAAAGAAAGATGGTGCCTTGAGACTTTGTATTGATTATCGGAAGTTGAATTGGGCTATGGTTAAGAATAAATACCCTATGCCCCATATAGATGATTTGTTTGACCAGTTGAAGGATACCCGTTGTTTCTCTAAGATAGACTTGAGATCGGGTTACCGCCAGTTGAGGGTCAAGGAGGGAGATATTCCGAAGACGACATTCCGTACGCAGTATGGCCATTATGAGTTCCTGGTGATGCCATTTGGGCTCACCAATGCACCGGCAGTGTTTATGGATTTGATGAACCGGATATTCCGAGAATTCTTAGATCGTTTTGTGGTTGTCTTCGTGGATGACATTTTGATTTATTCACCTTCAGAGGAGGAGCACAAAGAACACTTGAGAATGTTGCTAGAGTTACTTAGAGCCCACAAGCTGTATGCTAAGTTCGGAAAGTGTGAGTTCTGGCTAAGAGAGGTCAAGTTCTTAGGCCATGTGGTTTCCGGGGAAGGGGTGTCTGTTGATACATCCAAGATAGAGGCAGTGCAGGATTGGGCACAACCTAAGAGCGTTTTTGAGATCCGTAGTTTTCTGGGATTAACTAGGTATTATCGTCGGTTTGTGAAAGATTTCTCCAGGCTAGCTTCGCCGTTGACTAGATTGACGCAGAAAGGGGTCAAATTTGTATGGAGTGAGACTTGTGAAAAGTCGTTCCAAGAGTTGAAAGTTAGATTGACCACCACTCCGGTTTTGATTATTCTAGAGAGAGGGTTGGGTTACGCGGTTTATTGAGATGCCCCACGAGAGGGTTTGGGTTGTGTGTTAATGCAAGAGGAAAAAGTGGTGGCCTATGGCTCATGTCAGTTGACAATACACGAGAGGAATTACCCTAGACATGACCTAGAGCTAGCAGCTGTGATCTTTGCCTTGAAGATTTGGAGGCACTACCTTTATGGTGAGAGGTTTGAGGTGTTCTCGGATCATAAGAGTCTAAAATATCTGTTTACACAAAAAGACTTGAACTTGAGGCAGAGGAGGTGGATGGAATTCATTGAGGATTATGATTTTGAGTTGCACTATCACCCAGGAAAGGCCAATGTTGTGGCCGATGCCCTTAGTAGGAAATCTATTAGTGATGTAGCTTATATAGCCATCCGGGAATGGGAGATGTTGGGTGCACTTGGTGAATTTGACTTGTCTTTGGGCGAATCCGTTGAGGCTGCTGCTTTGTTTTCTGTTACTGCGGAGCCTACACTTGTGAGTCGAGTGTTAGAGGCACAGAGAGGTGACCTTGAGGTAGAATCCCTTCGAGAGAAGATCTCCAGTGGGAAGGCTGAGAAGGGTTTGTCTGTGTATCCCGACCTGAGTGTGAGATACCGAGACCATTTGTTTGTACCGGAGTCGTGCCGAGAGGAGGTACTCTGAGAGTTTCACCATTCACGCCTTGCAGTGCATCCGGGAGGCACCAAGATGTATCATGATTTGGGTCGCCAGTTTTGGTGGCGAGGTATGAAGAGAGATGTGGTTGTTTTCATATCGAAGTGCCTTACTCGTTAGCAAGTGAAGGCCGAACATCAGAGGCCAGCGGGTTTGTTGCAACCCTTGCCTATTGCCGACTGGAAGTGGGAGCATGTCACTATGGACTTCGTTGTAGGTCTTCCGAGGACTCAGCGGGGTAGCGATGCTATTTGGGTGGTTGTAGACCGGTTGACTAAGTCGGCGCACTTTATCCCTATGCGCGTGAGAGATTCGGTAGATCATCTTGCCGACTTGTATATTCGGGACATAGTGAGGTTGCACGGGGTGCCAGTGTCAATCGTCTCTGATAGAGATCCTCGTTTTACTGCTAGGTTGTGACAGAGTTTGCAGAGTACCTTGGGCACTAGGTTGACCTTTAGCACGGCTTATCATCGTCAGACTGATGGACAGTTTGAGCGTACTATTCAGATCCTTGAGGATATGCTTCGAGGTTGTGTCCTTGACTTTAGTGGGTCGTGGGAGAGGCACTTGCCCTTGGTGGAGTTTGCCTATAACAATAGCTTTCAGTCGAGTATCGATATGGCACCGTTTGAGACCCTGTATGGCCGACCGTGTAGGTCTCCAATTTGTTGGGCCGAGATGGGTGATGCACCTTTGTTGGGCCCAGAGTTGGTGAGGGAAACGACGGAGAAAGTTGAGCTTATCCGTAGGAGGCTTGTTACAGCCCAGAGTCACCAAAAGAGTTATGCCGACCGTAGGAGGAGGCCTTTGGCATTTGAGACGGGTGATCACGTCTTTCTGAAATATCACCTAGGCGGGGTTTGATGAGGTTTGGAAAGAGTGGGAAGTTGTCCCCTTGGTTTATTGGTCCCTTTGAGATCCTTGAGAGGATTGGCGAGGTTGCCTATCATTTGGCTTTACCGCCGCAATCGTCCAGAGTGCATGACGTGTTTCATGTTAGTATGCTTCGGAAGTACGAGCCAGATCCGTCCCATGTGCTGGATTGGACCGATTTGGAGGTGGATGAGGATATCTCATATAAGGAGAGACCGGTTCGGGTCTTGGATAGGCAGGATCAAGTCTTGCGAGGCAAGACCATCCCCTTAGTAAAAGTTTTGTGGAAACATCACAGAGTGGAGGAAGCCACTTGGGAACGTGAGGTGGATGTCCGTGAGAAATATCCGGACTTGTTTGTAAATGTTTAACCATGTATGGGGATTTTGTAATATTGGTGAACTTTAAGAGCATTAAATATGTCTTAAGTTGTAAAACATTGTATATGTTTTGATTTATGGAAGCATTTTGAAACTTGCCTTGAAATGGAAGTTTAATATAACATCGCATATGTTGAAAGTATTGTAGAAATGGAAATATATCATGAACATTGAATATGATATAGAATTGTGAAATATGTGTTGAAATTGGTGAATTTCAAAGGAGAACATGCTAATAATGCATATTGTGTATATATTGTGAAATGCCTCTTGAATAGAGATGGAATGACCAGTAATGGGTCAGGTTATTGAATATTGAGTTGTAATACTGTTGGGAATTGAGAAAATCATGTTTTTGAAAAGCTTGTACTTAATTTCGGGGACGAAATTCTTCAAGGGGGAAAGGTTATAGCGATCCTGGTTTTCCCTTTATTTCTTAACAATATTCCGGACTTAGGTTCCATGGAGTTGATTGTTGTATATGTCTTGTTGTCATCCTTTAATTCCTTATTTTTGAGTTTTAGGATGTATTGGGCGTGTTTCGAACAGGTTGGTTGAGCTTTAGTCCCATTCCTTGTTGCCCAGATTTTTGGTGGTTTGCTCGAGTGGGTCCTTTTGCGCTCGAGCGAAGTTTACACACTTTCAGCATTTTGTGCCTCTGCAAAACTTCTGCAGGTGCGTTTTTCACGCTCAAACGGCTTTCCATACGCTCGAGCGGGTCGCGCTCGAGTGGGCCTCTTGGCGCTCAAGCGGGTGTTCAATGTCTGTAAAAGTATTGGAGGAGTGTAATCTACGCTCGAGCGGCTTTTCTTTTGTGCTCGAGCGGGTGTGTTTTACAGTTGTGTCTTGGCGCTCGAGCGGGTACCCTTCACGCTCGAGCGGGTCCAGTTTTTGTGCTTGACGCTCGAGCGTCCTATTCTTGGTGTGGGCTATCTTTCCATCTGAAAATCCTTGGATTTGGAGCATATTTGAGTTTCTCATCTTCTCCTTTGGGGTCTCATCTCTTGAGGTAGGGATTCCTACTCATTCTTATGTGTTTTAACATAAATGTTGAGCTATTTGTATAGATGGTTTGATTTGGAAGGTTAGGGTTTGAAATGTGTTATTTTGAAAAGAGGGGTTTTATCCTTTTGACTCATGTATATTTATTTGGGTCTTAAAAAGGGGATTATTGATGTTATTGTTAATATTTGAGCTTTTGGGTCAATATTGGAAAAAAGGGGATAAATGCCATGTTTGGTTTTATTTGGGTCATTAGTGTAATTAATGTCAATTGTTATGGAAATATGAAATTGAGTTGGAAATAATGAAATTGGCTCATTATGAGATAGAATGGTGGAGTTGGATTTATTAATCGCTCACTTTGAAAATGTTGAGATTATATATCTGTTGAGGTATTTATTATCTGTTTAGAAATAACTGCTTTGGGCTATCAGTGGAGGATAGTCTTGATTGTTGTAGACAATGCATGATGATTAGGCAAACTAAAACTAATCAAATGAATATGTCATCGAATATGATGGTTGGAATAATACATCGAATTTGTGTATCAATTGAACATGTATATGATAAACGTTTATATACATTGTATTGTGTGGGAGGAGATAGGGGATGTACTCCACAGTTTAGGAGAAGATAGGGGATGAACTCCTAAACCGGATGTTATTTGGGAGGAGATAGGGGATGGACTCCATCGATACAACAAATATGTGTATCTATTGAAATATTGATACTTCGAGTCTGTGTATCATTTGTGAAGTATGGAAGTGTTTTAATGTGTTATTGATACAGCAATTATGTGTATCTATTGTGAATTATGGGAGTGTCTTGATATGAGTTGTTATCTCATTTAAAAAGGAAGTGTTTTAATCTGGGGGTAATCCTATTTAAACCGTCTAGCCAGGTTCTGAGCCATGGTTATGAATTGAGAAATTGGATAAGAAATGGAAAATGGAATGAAACATGGACACATTTGTCGTGTAATTGAAATGGGTCATGAATTGATTTATGTGAGTCAAACATTTATCAAATGCTAATGTTTTAGTTATTGCTCATATTATGTTTAGCATATCTCTACTGGGCATTGGCTCACGCTATATGGGACATCATTTTCAGGTTCAGGTAATATGCCGCCTCCGAGATCTTAGCTTGGATGGTTATGGGAGTTGAAGACTCTTTTGTTTATTTTTGGTTATCTTTTGTTGTATTACATGTAAATTCAAGCCATGGGCTTAATATGTATTGGAGTTAGTACTCTCTTTTTGTAACCAAGTGTTGGCTTGGAAAGTTTTATGCCCATAGGGCATTTACTTTGTTTGTCAACATGTAATACATTCTGTAAGAATACTCTGATTTATGAAATAGGATATATCTTTCTTGTATCATGAATGTCTATTTATGAGTTTATTTTGAGGGCGTTACAAGACACAAAACTCAACTCTCGCTCGAGCGAAGGAACCCTGGCTCGAGCGAAGGAACTAAAACACAGATCTCGCTCGAGCGACAAAAGCCTCACTTGAGCGAAGAACCAAAATTCTGGATAGTAACCATTTGCTTCCAATCGCACCCAACCTGTAACAATCCTGCCCAAAACATCCTATAACTCAAATACAAAGTATTGAAGGACAGAAAACAAGATATACAACACTGCTCAATCACGGAACTCAAGTTCAGAATACTGTACATAAATGGGAAAACCCGGGATCACTATAAGACCCTGAATTTTGAATCTTGTTCCAAATAAGAACAATTGAAGATACCATTGCTCAATTTCAAGGGCAAAGTTGTCAATTTGATAAAATTTAAACAAATTTAACAAAAATAAATGTCAAAAAAATATTTTTGAATTTTTAAAAATTATTTTTACTTACCAAAAATAAAATTATGTAAAATTGATAAATTTTTTACACTTTTAATTATTTTTTTACCAAATTAATTTTTATTATGTGTTTGGATGATGATCATGTAATGGGTGGTTACTAAGCTTTTAATGTGTAATCAATATATTTAATGCTTCAAATATTTTTAGTTTTAAATTTTTTAATTTGATGGATTGATTTAATAATGATATCAAAGTTGTCGCCATATTTAATTTTTGAAAAAATAGAAACTAATTTAATGAAAATAAAAACAACCACAATTACATGATCGTCATCCAAACATATAATACAAATTAATTTGGTAAAAAAATAAATAAATAGATGTGTAAAAGATTTATTAATTTTACATAATTTTGTTATTGGTGGGTAGAAATAAATTTTAAAAATTTAAAAATATTTTATGACATTTATTTTTGTCAAATTAGTTTACATTTTATCAAATTGACGACTTTGCCCATAAAATTGAGTAATGATATATTCAATTGTCCTTATTTGAAATAAGATTTAAAATTCAAGGTCAAATGTGTCACAATTGAAAAGTCCGGAACCAAAGTGATACAAACCCTAAACTATAGGGACCTTTAATGTAATTCATCCAAAAAATTAGTAAAGACAAATAAAAATCTGTTTAAAAATAATTTTTGAAAATCTAAACGAAACAAAACCTGTGTACTAAAAACTCAAAACATTTACAAAATCTAGTGAAATTTTTTGAACAGAAGTTGTTGGCACCATAAATTATTATTATTATTATTATTATTATTATTATTATTATTATTATTATTATTTTCATGATGACACGTGGCATCCTCTTATTCATTTATAAGTTAAAAAAAGTTATAGAGATGATGGAGAATATGAAGGACAAAGTAGATGAGTAGAAGGACACACGACAAGACAAGAATGAAGATGGAAGAAATGGGTAGTTACTAAATAGTTATTGCTGTATTTTTTCCTCTATAAATAGCCATTAATGGTTATATTGTAAAGATCCAGAATTCAAATCAAAGACAATTGATTTCAATATTTCTTGTCATTTTCCTTATCTTAGGAGTAGTTTAGCATAGATTTATATTTCGAAGCATTTATTTTCAGCATTTTCATTTTGAAACATTTTATGCACTTCATTTTCGAAGCATAGGAGTAGAGGTAAGTAATTATTACTTTGATTGTTCACTCAATCGTCTTTTTCTCTCTCCCTCATTCTTCTTTTAATTTTTTTTTTCTACACTTGGCAATTTTGAAGTCCTCTTTGTTGAGGCAAAAGAATCGTCAATGCAATCGCTTGATAATTGGCTTGAATTTAATTTGTAAGGGTTTTTCAATCCTTGTTGGCACGCTCGCATTTATGATATTTTCGTTTGTAGGAAAAATAAGCCAACAATTGAAATCACGCTCGCATTTATGACATTTTCAATCCTTGATTTCAATTGTTGGCTTATTTTTCCTACGAAGGAAAATATCATAAATGCGAGCGTGCCAGCAAGAATTGAAAAACCCTTACAGATTAAATTCAAGCCAATTATCAAGCGATTGTGTTGAAGGTTCTTTTGCCTCAACAAAGAGGACTTCAAAATTGCCAAGTGTAGAAAAAAGAAAAATTAAAAGAAGAATGAGGGAGTCAGAAAAAGACGATTGAGTGAACAATCAAAGTAATAATTATTTACATCTACTCCTATGCTTTGAAAATGAAGTGCATAAAATGTTTCGAAATGGAAATACTGAAAATAAATGCTTCGAAATATAAATCTATGCTAAACAGAAATATTGAAATCAATTGTCTTGATTTGATCGATGATTCACAATGTAGCATAATAATGCTTATTTATAGGAAAAAAAAAAAAAAATAATTACTTAGTAACTACCCATTTCTTTCATCTTCATTCTTGTTTTGCCATGTGTCCTTCCACTCATCCACTTTGTCCTTTATATTCTCCATCATCTCTGTAACTTCTTTTAACTTCCAAATGAATAATTATTTACATCTACTCCTATGCTTCGAAAATGAAGTGCATAAAATGTTTCGAAATGGAAATGCTGAAAATAAATGTTTCGAAATATAAATCTATGCTAAACTACTCCTAAGATAAGGAAAATAACAAGAAATATTGAAATCAATTGTCTTTGATTTGAATTCTGGATCTTTACAATGTAGCCATTAATGGCTATTTATAGAGGAAAAAATACAGCAATAACTACTTAGTAACTACCCATTTCTTCCATCTTCATTTTGGTTTTACCATGTGTCCTTCCACTCATCCACTTTGTCCTTTATATTTTCCATCATCTCTGTAATTTCTTTTAACTTCCAAATGAATAAGAGGATGCCACGTGTCTTGATAATAATAATAATAATAATAATAATAATAATAATAATATTTTATGGTGCCAACATTACCTCCCGCGGCCCTTAAAAATGATATTTACTTGAATTTTTGAAGGGCCGAACCAAGCACATGACTAATCTAAGCAATAAAATGTTTCGAATAATATCAACAAAGTGCTTCAAATGATATAATAGCACCAATAAAGTGCTTGGAATGATATAATAGCACTAATAAAGTGCTTTGAATAAGTATGAAATTATGAGTAGATGATCAATAACAAGCTTCGAAGGTGGTATAAAAGACCAAATTCATCGTTCAAAGGTCTTGTAGCACAGTTTTGAAGGAACAACATCACCCATCGAAGGTTGGAAACATTGATATAGGATGATGATACTTACAATGAAGTTTCAAGGTTAGGCTTGATGCTTCAAATGTATCTTCGAAGCTTTATACAGTTTCGAAGGTGAAGTAATCAACCTTCGAAACAAATCTTGATGCTTCGAATGTATCTTCAAAGCTTTATACAGCTTTGAAGTTGAAGTAATCAACCTTCGAAACAACTCTTGATGCTTCGAATGTATCTACAATGCTTTGATTGTGTACATACAAATAACTGGCCATCAATTTGAAAAGATAAGCCATTCTCAACCACTTATTTAAATGCATAGGCTTTTCCTAGCCAAGTTCATGCATTTTAAATGGTTATCCCCTGTTCTTAGTGCTTCGAACTCATAAGAACAATTTGTTAATTTTATTAGCCACATCATCAGAATTATATTTTGGTGTGATCCACAAATTCAAAGTAGGTTTTGAACACCAAGAACCACAGTACAAGATGGCTTTAAAAATTCAAACAACTTGACATTTTGAACAGTTTCAAAAAATTCAGAATCATGAACATTAAATTGTTCATTATTCTTAGCCATGTTTGGGTTGAGAATATGTTCTTTGGCCAAATAACTTTTATCATGCATAAACAAATGGGGCTGTTTTTTTATTTTAGCCATTAATGGCTTGTGAAAATGCTCTATAGACATGTTTTTTCCATGCCTTGATTTTATAAGAATGAAATTTTCAAATCCCTGAGCCTTATATGGAACATTATTTTTAACCATATTTGGCTTAACAACATACTTTTTAGCCATGCTATTTTCATAAATTGGCTCTTTAAAAATGGGTTTTTCGACCCCCCGCGTCATTGATGAAATTATATTTTTACTAATTTCAGTGACAAATGACTTAAAAACATTTTGTAAAACCCCACAAAATTTAGTCATTAAAGACTTGACAAAAATGGTTAACAACTCATGTCCCCAATGGCAAATTTCCACATCAAGGTGATGGGTTACTCCAATTAAGTGGTGTATTTTTTCTTTTACCAAATAATATGGTAATGAAGAAACAACTTGAAAATTTTTTTCATCAAGAAAATCGATTGTTTCTTGAAGATCCAAAATTTTTCTTTCACGCCTGTAACACCCTCAAAATAAACCCATTTAACATACATTCTTAACATGCTTTGACAAGAGAGAATAAAGCATAATTACATTTCATCAGAGTATTCATTACAAAATGTATTACATGTTGACATCAAAAGTAAATGCCCTACGGGCTTACAACTTTCCAAGTCAACACTTGGTTACAAATAGAGAGTACTAACTCTACACGAAATAAGCCCTTGGCTTGATATACATGTAATACAACAAAAATAACAAAAGAGTCTTCAACTCCCTTAACAATCCGTGCTAAGATCTCGGAGGCGGCATAGTACCTGAACCTGAAAATGATGTCTCATAAAGGGTGAGCCAATGCCCAGTAGAGATATGCTAAACATAGTATGAACAATAACTAAAATATTAGCATTCAATAAATGTTTAATTCATTTACATCAACTTATAACACATTTCAACTCCATGACTACGATGTTCATGAGTAATTCTATTTTCCATTTCTTATTCAATTCTCAATCCACATCCATGGCTCAGAACTTGGCCACTCAATTTAAATGAGATCACGTCTCATATTAACAATATTTCCGTTTCAGGTGAGATAGTAGCTCATATCAAACATTTCATACTTCAAAATGAATACACATTTTGGTGCTGTATCAATCTCAAACAAAAACATTTCCATATTTCCCAAATGATACACATTTTAGTGCTGTATCAATAACAAGTCAAAACACTTCATATTTCATAAATGATACACATTTTAGTGCTGTATCAATGGAGTCCATCCCCTATCTCTTCCCAAACAATATTTGGTTTAGAGGTCTATCCCCTATCTTTCCCTAAACCGTGGAGTACATCCCATATCTCCTCTCACACAACACAATGTATATAAGCAATTATCATATACACGTTAAATCAATTAATACACAATTTTGATGTATTATACTAACCGGCATATTCAATGGCACACTCAAGTGACTAGTTTTAGTTTACCTAATCATCATGCATTGTCTACAACAATTAAGACTACCCTCCACTGGTAGCCCAAAGCAATTATTTCTAAACAGATAATAAATGCATTAACAGATAGATTATCAATAATTCTCAAAGTGGGTGATTATCAAATCCAACACCACCATTCCAACTCATAATGAGCCAATTTCATTATCCTTATTTCAATTTCATATTTCCACAATAAATGTCATTAATTACACAAATGACCCAAATATATCCACACATGGCATTTTTCCCTCATTTTCCTCAAATTGACCCAAAGGTCCATATATGATCAACAACATCAATAGTCTCTATTTAAGACCCAAATTACATGTTTATGGATTTAAATCACAAAACCTCTCTTTTTAAACATAACGCCTTTCAAACCCTAACTTCCCCAAATCAAACCATTTAAACAAAAGCTCAACATCTACGTTAAAGCTCATAAAAGTGAGTACGAATCCCTACCTCAAGAGGTGAACCCAAGAAGGAAGATGAAGAAAAACGGAATTGCTCCAAACTTCAAGATATTCGGATCAAAACGTAGCCCTCAACGATCCCTACACTTTTTACAAAGGCCCAAGGGTAGGAAACCACTCTAACTAGATCAATCCCTAGAGAGAAGGTGAATTTTTAGAGAAAGGAGCTCTCCAATGGAGTTTTGAAAAAGTAAGAGAGAGAAAGAAAAGTGAAAAGTGATACAAAAAGTCAAAACTCGAACTGATATAATGCACTCCCCACTCGAGCGTGGAACTCTTCGCTTGAGCGTCAGACACAGACTCATGCTCGAGCGTCAAAAGCGCCGCTCGAGCGTCGATTGCACACTTCCAGAAGTTTTGCAGGTAATGGTCTCCGCTCGAGCGTCAAATTCCTCGCTCGAGCGGAGGAACAAAATCAGAGGTTCACGCTCGAGCGTCAAAACTCCTGCTCGAGCATATGAAGACTTGCAGAGAAAAGTATTGGAAGATGGAAAATCACGTTCGAGCGTCAAAACTCCCGCTCAAGTGGAGAAGCAACAACGAAGGGCCCGCTTGAGCGTCAAAAGCCCCGCTCGAGCGTGAAGGCCAAATTCTGGGCATCAACTTTTGGTTTCAAAGTACAGCCAACCTGTTTCAAACCTGCCCAACACAACCCAAGACTCAAATACAAAGAGTAAAGGCTAGAAATGAGAATGAGACACAACACAACCACGGAACCGAGTCTGGAGTACAACATACAAAGGAAAGGAAAACCTGGATCGCTATAACGCCAATATATTTCATATTGACAAGTTCGAATGGTGAAATCCAAATTGTTTGTCATTTCTTACACTTGGCAGTCCGACTGGGCATGCCAAAAATTGTTGGCTTATTTTTCCTACGAAGGAAAATATCATAAATGCGAGCGTGCCAGTAAGGATTGAAAAACCCTTACAGATTAAATTCAAACCAATTATCGAGCGATTGGGTTGACGGTTCTTTTGCCTCAACAAAGAGGACTTCAAAATTGCCAAGTGTAGAAAAAAGAAAAATTAAAAGAAGAATGAGGGAGACGGAAAAGACGATTGAGTGAACAATCAAAGTAATAATTATTTACCTCTACTCCTATGCTTCGAAAATGAAGTGCATAAAATGCTTCGAAATGAAAATGCTAAAAATAAATGCTTCGAAATATAAATCTATGCTAAACTACTCCTAAGATAAGGAAAATGACAAGAAATATTGAAATCAATTGTCTTTGATTTGAATTCTAGATCTTTACAATGTAGCCATTAATGGCTATTTATAGAGGAAAAAATTGCAGCAATAACTACTTAGTAACTATCCATTTCTTCCATCTTCATTCTTGTCTTGCCATGTGTCCCTCCACTCTTCCACTTTGTCCTTCATATTCTCCATCATCTCTATAACTTATTTTAACTTCCAAATGAATAAGAGGATGCCACGTGTCTTGAAAATAATAATAATAATATTTTATGGTGCCAACAGAAGTATAATAATTTAAAAATAAAATAAAATAGTAAACTTGTCCAAATGGTGCGTAAATTGAGAAACTTACCCAAATTTCATCGTTAGTCACTGCAAAGTCCATGGAGAACTTTAGTTTGAATACGTATTTACCATTTTATCATTTTTGTGATCAAAATGCTCTAAATACTTCAAAAGTAGTTGATCTAAGTCAATTTTTGTAAGCTATACGGGGTTCTACACAACTCATGCTTACCCGTTAATTAGATTTGTACTTTAGGAAGAAATAATCTCTAAGATGTAGTATTTATTTGAGGGTTATGCTTAAGTGGGTTATGTTATTCTTTATTAATAATTGTCAACTCCTCGGTCTTATGGACCTAGTCCATTGAATAGGAATTGTATACCCCTATACGACCACAGTAATTTATTCGTGAATCTAAATAGATCTAAAGAGTAAAATAAATTAACTATATGTAATTTATTTGACAATGATGCACCGAATAACTTAAACTTATAGGAGCTTGATTAAACATTAACATTATAACATAACTACAGGAGCTTGATTAAACATTAACGTTATAACACAACTATATAAAATTAAATAAATGGCCACAGAGGAGAGAACAAAACTATATGGAGTTCTACGATTGACTTTGGTTACCACATCTCCCACGTTTGTTTATCGAATTAGATTGGTTATGATCATTAGTATAGTTGGATTAAATGAGAAGAGGCAAGATTTTAAGGCTCCGTGTGTTTATCGGATTATGTTGTATATGATTATTAGGATGGTGAGATTGAAAGAAGGAATTGCTAGAGAGGTAGTATTAGGCTTGAGATGTAAGATAAAATGTATTTATTTGTATTGTAGTATAATAATATTAGTTTGTTGAGATTAAATATATAAAATTATGTAAAAGTCCTCATTATGTATGTTGGAAATTAGGTCGAATTTGGCCCAACCCATAACTCCTGGAGCATCTACATGGGTTGTTGATAATTCACATGACTTATAATATAAGATAATTAAGAGAATTATCTATAGAGGTGTTTGAATTGTTGTGAGAGATTACAACTCCATCTCTATGAGCAAAGATTCTCGGATATAGAGAAAATAATAATATGTATTATTGGTGTAGGAGTTTACCCGAAAAATCTCTACAAAATATTTGTCTCTCTATTCTTCCCTCTTAGGTCACAATTGTAGAACCTAGGAATTTGGAGTGTGGATATAACGTCGAGAAACTCTAGTACCATCTTAATTGGCGGATGATTTTCCAAATGAGACTCGTAGTTCAAGTATTCAATCAAAACTGTTTCCACATGAGGTAATATGATTACCTGTGATATTTTCCTTCATTGGTATCAGAATATGATTTGCATGCCACAGATTAGATTTATTTATGTTTAATTGAATATTATTTGTTTCAATATTGTTGAATATCATGCCATGCTGAAAAGGTTTTTGGGAAAATCCTAATTTTTGAAAACTCCATTAGAGCAAATTTTTTGATCTAAAACAATAGTATAAAAATTTTCATTTTCTATGACTTAAATTCAAATATTATGAAATTACTCCTTTTAAGCTTTCCATCTATATAAAACAGGCTTTAATCGGAGTTATATTGAAAAAGCTATGGCTTTTCAAAGACTTTTGGATCAAAATTGTTGTTTTTGAGAAATTTTGGGAAAAATAAAGGGTATGTTAAGATTTTGGAAAGTCGAAAGCTGACTTCAGCAGAACACGACAACCAAAGCAGCGCGGTGCAACTAGCACGGCATGGCTCGTTGCGGTTCCCATTGACGATAGCAGTATGCAAGGCACGGGTGCCATGTGGCACCATGGACGTGTGTGTGCCTATTATGTGTGCAGACCTATAGCAACAACACATGATCACGCATAATCACGATTCCCGAGGCGCATGTAGTACACGTGCGGGCACGGGTGTAGTTGACTACCTATTCTATTTTTCTGTGTAATCTGTTTTGGCCACTATTATCAGAATTAATTTATTTTGAATTTTCTTTGGATATTTTCACATGTTTATATATATTTTAATTCTGAAAACTATAGAAAATGAAAAATACAATTATGAAAATTGCAGAAAAATTTAAAGAAATTCTAGAAAATATTTTTTCTATTTTATCAATAATCATGCATAATTTGTTAACGACCCCACTACATAGCTCAAAAACATGGAGCGAATGGCCCAATTTTTATTTATTTATTTTATTATTCTTTTTCCTTTTGATTCCCTCTCTTTTTCCTTCTCCTTCATTTTTCAATTCTTTGAATATATATATATATATATATGTGTGTGTGTGTGTGTGTGTGTGTGTTTGTGTGTGTATTTTAGGACGTTACAGCTATAGTTGTATATAATAGCATAATCTATAGGGATAATCTCTAAATATAATTTATGTTTTTTTTTTTATGTTATTAAGCAGTCCATCTTAAATAGTATATAGAAGAGTTAGATGGCTTCTTTTATCTCTAAAAAATCCAATCTATTTTTTCTTTTAACTTTTTAATTTTTAAATTGACACATCAATTGTTTATATCTAAAACAAAATTGATAAACACATATCCAAAAGCTACACATTTAAATTTTTTTTTAATATGTAAGATATTTACAAATAGAAAATGTTTTGACACCTCAAATTTTTTTTCATAATCTGACTTATAATGATGTAGTCATAAGTGTCAATTTTATACAAACATGAAAAGAGAATTAATTAAATTATACATTTCAACCAACCACACACTCAAACTTTGACCATTTCAAGATGTTATTTCATATAATTTCAATTAAGAGAATCTTTAATTCTTAATATATATATATATATATATATATTGTCAAATTATAATTTGATAAAAATTTAAAAAGATGAAGTGTTAAAAATTATTGTTTTTTCCATTAAAATTGGTGAAAAGAAAAAAAAAATGGGATAAGAATGAAATTCTTTTAAAAATTGATAAAATTCAATGAAAAAGTTAAAGTAATTAATGAAAAATCGAAAAAATTATTCAAATTTAAAATCAAATTAGATAAAAAAAAATAAAAGTAAATGATGAAAGTTTGAAAATGTTTTGAAACCTTCTTATCCTTACAAATTAGAAATACATGTGTGTATTATATTCATATTGTATTTTTAGTTATGAAATTGAAATCAAAAGAAACGTAACTTAAATTATTGGATTAATAATAGAAACATGATATTAATTATTGTTTAATATCATCTCACTTTTCATTCAATAATAAAATTGTATATTTGTCTTAATTATAACTTTTAAAGTTGTATATTTTCATAATATGAAGATGTATATCATAACTAATTTAATCTCATTTAATCAAATTTAACTTTTTAAATATAAATTATCAAAATTGTACTAATTAAACTTATTTACATATTTTTAATTTTTTTAAACTAATAATTTAAAATGTTATAAAATAAAACTTAGCATATAAATTTTATATATATCACATGACAAAAAATTATATTATTTCAAGATAATTATAATAATTTTTTTTTTTAATTTATAAAATTTCATGTATAGCACATATATCGATTCAAGTTTTACCCCGACCTTTGTTGTCTTCTAGACTTGGGTTCTATGGTTGTATGTTGTTGTCCTCGTCTTGTTTCCCCTCTTTAATTCTTTGAAATTGAGTTTTGGGTCATGTTGGGTGAGTTTGGAACAAGTTGGTTGTCTATTGGAGCAAATGGTTGCTGCCTAGGTTTTGGCTTCTTCGCTTGAGCGAGGCTTTTTGCACTCGAGCGAGCCTTGGGTATTTGCTTTTTCGCTCGAGCGAGGGCTCTTGTGCTAGAGTGAGGATTGAGATTCCTCAGGTTTCTTTCTTAGACGTAGCTTTCGCTCAAGCGAGAACTTTTGCGCTCGAGCGAGACGTGTGTTCTTTGTTCCTTTGCTTGAGCGAGAATTCTTGCGCTCGAGCGTGCGTTTGCGTTGGTGGCAAACCTGAAGCTTTGCATTGTGCGCTCGAGCAACGCTTCTTGCGCTCATGCAAGGCCACTTGTTGTGTCAGGTCGCTTGAGCGACAACTCCTTTGCTCAAGCGAGCCTCGCATATATTAGTTCGCAGTAGCGTGATTTTATATCACTTTTTGATCCGTTCTTTACACAAAACCCTAGTTCGGCTACCTCTCTCTCTAAAACACACACTCTCTCTACAAATACTCCTTGATCTAGAGTCCTCCTACCTTACTTCCTTTGCAAAAAGGGTGAAGCATCGCGTGGGCTTCCTTTTGATCAGAAAAAGTTCAAGTTTGGAGCATCTTCAAGTTTATCCTTCTTCCTCTTTGAGCTTCTCCTTTGAGGTAGGGATGTTCTACTATTTATTATGAGTTTTAACCTAGATGTGTGTCATCTCTGCATAAATGGTGGAGTTGGGAAGCTCGGGTGAAGTTATGGTTTGGGATTGAATTTGTGAAAGATGGGGTTTTCTATTTTGGACTCCATATGTGTATGTGAAGTCTTAAAGATGGGGTTAATTGTGTATAATGGGTGAACTTTAGCCTTGGGTGCAATATTTGGGAAAGGGGAAAAAATGCCCCAGTTTGAATTAAATAAACTATTTTGTATAAAGAATGAAGTCAATGTGGAAATATGAAATTGGTTTCGGAATTATAAAATTGGGAGAATATGTGATTAAATGGTGTAGTTGGATTGATAAATCACTCACTTATGGAAAACTTGAAAAAGTATCTATTGATAGATTTATTTATCTGTTTAGAAATATCTGTTTTGGGCTATCGGTGGAGAATAGTTATGATTGTTGTAGAAAATGCATAAGGATTAGGAAAATTGAAAGTAATCAATTGAATTATGTCATTGAATATGACGGTTTGAGTAAATCATCGAATATGTGAACTGATGAGTCATTGTATATGACAACGTGTATAAATACATTGTATATGTATCATTGTATGGGAGGAGATAGGGGATGTACTCCATTGTTTTGGAGGAGATTGGGGATGGATTCCATTGAGAATTAAGTTGGCCGGAGTGTCCTAGGTGAAAGTCTTGAAACCTTATTTATTTGTGGGTGCCAGTTCCCTCGGACGTGGTTCCGTAAAATGGCAAGAAATAGAAGTGTTGGATTGATGAATGTATTGAACTGTGAATCATTGAGTTGTAGTCTCATTTTGGTTTTTTGAAAATCATGAATTTGGTTAATTGATTTACCCGAAATGAAAAAATGGAAATGAATCGAGATATTGGCTATCTATATTGAATGACCTTGAAAAGAATTTGTGTTGGTTTAGAAAACTGTACATTTATTGGATGCTCATATTTTAGTTGATTCTCATATACTGTTTAACATATCTCTACTAGACTTTGGCTTACCCAACTTGGGAAACCATTTTTCAGGTACAGATGACATGCTGCCTCCAGGGACTTAGCTTGGAAGGTTTAGAGGCTGAAGGCTTCGTTTTTGTTATCATTTTTGTATTTAAATGTAAATTCAAGTTGAGGGCTTCATATGTAAAAGAGTTAGGACTCTTCTTTTGTTGTAACCAAGTGACAACTTGGAAAGATGTAAGCCCATAGGGCACTTATTCTGTTGTTAGCATTTAGAAACTATATGTAATAACTTTTGTAATATTAACTCTGATAAATGAAAATATAACATTTTTATTATGTCTCTAGATCTTATGAATGGTTGATTTATATAACATTTTGAGGGCATTACAACTTGGTATCAGAGCGTACTGGGTTTGAATATTTTGGGTACGTGGGAAGTGGTTAGTACCACAATGGGTTTGTCTCGTTTGTTAGAGACTTATGTACGATGTTATGTACTTACATGATAACATGCTTATATGACTATATGGGTATGAGATTTAGTTTCTAGGATGTTAATCAGGTCTATGGGTTTCTGGGAGTCGCGTTGGAAAGGCTCTTGATCACTGCCATTTCTAACTGGATCTTTAGCGATGCCACGGGACGGTCATTATCCGGAAACAAAATTCATATGTGTCTATGTCATTATGTGCTTATGCGGAATGAATTACAGTTGTCAATTGTATTAGGACGTGAGTGAGGTAGCTTCGACACATTTGAAAATGTGCTAATCTCTTTGTTACCCTTATTAGGATGTTAGGACGAGGTTGTGGTGGTAGGCGTGGTAGGCCTAGGAGTTAGGAGATGCCTATATTGAATGAAATTTTGGCGCAGGAGGAAGGAGTGGGTCAGGCCAATGTGGCTGAACCGGTTGGTCAGTAAGCCATGGATGCCTTAGCCCATGAAATGGCTGAAGCATTGAGGGAATCTATGGACATTCTCAAGGTTGAGAATCAAGTCCAGGCCCAGGTAGCTGAGGCAGGGCCGCCCTTTCTGAAGAGGTAGTTCTTCCAGTTGAATCTGGATGAATTTTTGGGTGATCCTAAGGAGCCATTGAAGGCTAATGAGTGGCTTGAGCAAATGACGAAGACGTTTGAGATGTTCAGCATTGAAGGCGGAGGTTTGAGGGTGACCTTGGCGTCCTTCTAGCTTAAGGGAGACGCGGGTCAGTGGTGGAAGTATGCGCGAGGGTGCATTGGAGGGACTTGGGAGGCCTTTTTTGAAGCTTTCTAGGACAAGAACCTGCCTGCTACAGTGAGGGAGAAGTTGCGGGATAAATTCTCCAAGTTGGTGCAGTTGAATACACTAGTGGCGGAGTTTGAGGCCACCTTTACTAGTTTGTCGAGGTTTGCACCGAAGTTAGTGAGGACCGAGGAGCACCGATGTTTGGAGTTTGAGAAGAAGTTGCGGACTGGACTCATGTTTTGGGTAGCTGGGTCCATGATTAGGGAGTATGGGCCCCTTATGAAGGTTGCACCCCATCTTGTGGCTATTATGCATACAGAGGAGGAGCGGATGAGGGGTTTTAGGAGGAGTCAAGATGGCCAGGGGGACGGTAAGAGGTAGAGGGGTTCTAACCCTCAACAGTCCCAGGGAGTGCATTCCAGATCTACCTTTCTAGTATCGAGTTCAGGTTCTGGGAGAGGCGGTCAGGGAGACATCACCTATTACAAATGTGGTCAGCTGGGCCACAAGTCTCCAGCTTGCCCACAGAGGGGAGGAGGGTGGCGAGCAGCTTCATCTTCGACTCGTTCTCAGGGCCACAGTTAGGGCAAAGGCCAGCCGCTCACTTGTTATCAGTGTGGGCAGGCGGAGCACTTGAAGAGGTTTTGCCCATAGTTGGGTGGCACACTTAGTGCATCTGGTTCGAGGCAGTCATAGAGTCACCAGCTGGGATAGTCAGTTCAGGCCTCAAGGGCCAATCAGGGAGCCTCACCGAGGCAAAGCAGATCTTATGCTCGAGAGTCGAAAGGTAGATCAAAGACCTACAGGACGCGTGTATGCTGTTACCGCACCGGATCTTGTACCGACTCCATCTATTGTAAGGGGTACCTTTTTGTTTTGCAACTTGGTTGCTAATGTGTTGATTGATACGGGTGCATCCCATTTATTTATTTCGTCTGCATTTGCATCTGTTTTGGGGTTGGAGTTGGCGCAGTTAGCATCTCCTATTTGTGTTGTGTCACCTATTGGGGGTGAGATGGTTTTGAAGCAGGGGTGTCGGGGTTGTGACATAGAGGTCGCCGATCGTCGGCTTCACTTTTTTTTTTTGTGTTGATGGATATGTCTGGTTTTGATGTCATTTTGGGTATGGACTAATTATCGTCATACTGAGTTGTTATAGATTGTTACTGCCGGAGGGCTACTGTATATACCTTGAACGGCGAGTGTTTTCATTTCTTGGGGGATTGGGTTGGCAGAGTCTTACCACTGGTATGTGATCTATGAGGGTGGAGTGAACTTAGTTGTCTTCTCGCTAGCTTTATGAGTAGTGAGTGTGATGAGGCCTAGGTTGAGTTGCCAAAAGTGGTTTGTGAGTACTCAGATGTTTTTTCCAAGGATCTTGTTAGTTTACCACCTTACCAAGAGATCGAGTTCTCTATTGATCTAGTGCCTGGCACGGCACCGATTTCCATGGCACCATATCGTTTTGCACTGACTGAGTTGAGTGAGTTGAAGGTTCAGCTCTAGGAATTGTTAGATAAGGGTTTTATTCACCCTAGTACTTCGACTTGGGGAGCACCGACTCTCTTTGCTAAGAAGAAAGATGGGGCCTTAAGACTTTGCATTGATTACCGAAAGTTGAGCCAGGTTACGGTTAAGAAATAGTACCCTATGCCTCATATAGATGATTTGTTTGATCAGTTGAAAGGATCCCGTTGTTTCTCTAAGATAGATTTGAGATCGAGCTACCATCAGTTGAGAGTTAGGAATGAGGATATCCCGAAGATGGCATTCTGCATGTGGTATGGTCATTATGAATTTCTGGTGATGTCTTTTAGGCTAACCAATGCCCCAGCTGTGTTTATGGACTTGATGAACCAGATTTTTTGGGAGTTCTTAGATCGCTTCATAGTCATCTTTGTGGACGACATTATGATTTATTCACCCTCTGAGGAGGAGCACGAGGAACACTTGCGAGTGGTGCTTGAGTTGCTTAGAGCCCATAAGTATGCAAAGTTTGGGAAATGTGAGTTCTGGCTAAGAGAGGTTAAGTTCTTAGGCCATGTAGTATCTGGAGAATGAGTGACTGTGGATTTATCCAAGATAGAAGCGGTGCAAGATTGGGCACAACCTAAGAATGTTTTCGAGATCCATAGTTTCTTGGGGTTGGCCGAGTTTTACCGTCGATTTGTAAAAGATTTCTCCAAATTAGCTTCGCCTTTAACTAGATTGATGCAGAAAAAGGGGTCAAATTTGTGTGGAGTGAGACTTGTGAAAAGTCGTTCTAGTAACTTAAAGTTAGACTTACCATTGCCTTAGTCTTGATTATTCCAGAGAGGGGTTTAGGCTATTCAGTGTATTGTGATGCCTCACGAGAGGGTTTGGGTTGTGTACTAATGCAAGAAGGGAAAGTAGTAACCTATGGCTCACAACAGTTAAAAACACACGAGAGGAATTACCCTACTCACAACCTAGAGTTAGCAGCTGTAATTTTTGCCTTGAAGATTTGGAGGAACTATCTATATGGTGAGAGATTTGAGGTGTTTTCTGATCATAAGAGTTTGAAATATTTGTTTACCCAGAAAAACTTAAATTTGAGGCAGAGAAACTGAATGGAGTGCATAGAGGATTATGACTCCGAGTTGCATTATCATCCGGGGAGGGCCAATGTTGTGGCTGATGCCCTAAGTAGGAAGTCCTTCAGTAGTGTAGCTTGTATAGCTATCCGGGAATGGGAGATGTTGAGTGCCCTTGGTGAATTTGACTTGCGTCTGGGCGAGTCTGTTGAGTCTGCTGCCTTGTTTCCTGTAGTTGCACAACCTACACTTGTGAACTGAGTATTAGAAACACGGAAGGGTGACTTTGAGGTAGAATTCCTCTGGGAGAAGATCTCTAGTGGGAAGGTAGAGAAGGGTTTGTCTGTGTACCCTGACCTGAGTGTAAGATACCGTGACCGCTTGTTTGTGCTGTAGTCTTGCCGAAAGGAAGTACTTCGAGAGTTTCACCATTCACGCCTTGCGGTGCATCCGGGAGGCACAAAGATGTATCATGATCTGAGTTGTCAATTTTGGTGGACGAGTATGAAGAAGGATGTGGTAGTGTTTGTATCGAGGTGCCTTACTTGTCAGCAAGTGAAGGCCAAACACCAGAGGCCAGCAGGTTTGTTGCAACCCTTGCCTATAACCGAGTGGAAGTGGGAACACGTCATGATGGACTTTGTTGTGGGTCTTCCGAGCACTCAATGGGGTAGTGATTCCATTTGGGTGGTAGTGGACCGATTGACTAAGTCGGCGCACTTTATTCCTATGTGCGTAAGAGCTTCGGTAGATTACCTTGCTGACTTGTATATTCACGACATAGTGAAATTGCATGGGGTTCCAGTGTCGATTGTCTCAGATAGAGATTCGTGTTTCACTGCCTAGTTATGGCAAAGTTTGCAGAGTGCCTTGGGCACTAGATTGACTTTTAGCACGACTTACCATCCTCAGATTGACGGGCAGTCCGATCGCACTATTCAGATAATCAAAGATATGCTTCGAGGTTGCGTCCTTGACTTTAAGGGGTCGTGGAAGAGACACCTACCCATAGTGGAGTTTGCTTACAATAACAGTTTCCAATCGAGTATTGGCATGGCACTGTTTAAGGCCTTGTATGACCGACCGTGTAGATCTCCAGTGTGTTGGGCCGAGGCGGGTGATGCACCTCTGTTAGGTCCAAAGTTGGTTTGGAAAATGACGGAGAAGGTGGCGCTTATCTGTAAGAGGTTGGTTACAGCCCAGAGTCGCCAAAAGAGTTATGTCGACTGTAGGAGGAGACCTTTGTCATTCGAGGTGGGTGATCACGTCTTTTTGAAAATATCACCTAGACGGGGTTTGATGAGGTTTAGGAAGAGTGGGAAGTTGTCCCCTCGGTTTATTGGCCCTTTTGAGATCCTTGAGCGGATTAGGGAGGTTGCCTATCGCTTAGCATTGCTGCTGTAACTTTCCAGAGTGCATGACGTGTTTTATGTTAGTATGCTTCGAAAATATGAGCCAGATCCATCACATGAGTTGGATTGGACCAACTTAGAGGTAGATGAGGATGCCTCGTATGAGGAGAGACCGGTACGAGTCTTGGATGGATGGGACCAAGTCTTGCGAGACAAGACAATTCCCTTGGTCAAAGTATTGTGGAAATTTCATGGGGTTGAGGAAGCAACACAGGAGCGGGAATTAGAAGTCTAAGAGAAATATTTGGACTTATTTATTGACGTTTGAATGTATGTCAGAATTGTGGCTTTGCTTATGAACTATAAAATGTCGTATATGTTTTGGATTTTGTAGGCATTGTAAATGTTGAATGCGTTTTGGAAATACAAGTTAAATTTGAACATTGCATATGTTATTTAAGTTTTGGAAATGTAAACTTGTTATAAACATTGAATATGTTTTGGAAACATGAGATGTATGTGTTGAAATTTGTTAAATCTTGGAATATGCATATTGGTAATATATGTTGAGCTATATATGTTGTGGATTTATTCTCTTGTGAAGAGATGGAATGACTGGTGGGTGGGTCATGATGGTGAATGTTGAGTCGTAATCACGTTGGGAATTGAATAACCATAATTTTGAAACTTGTACCAAATTTCGAGGAAGAAATTCTTTAAGGGGGGGAGGTTATAGCGATCTAGGTTTTGCCCCGACCTTTGTTGTGTCTTGGACTTGGGTTCCGTGGTTGTATGTTGTTGTCTTTGTCTTGTTTTCTCCCTTTAATTCTTTGAAATTGAGTTGTGGGTCAGGTTGGGTGAGTATAGAACAGGTTGGTCGTCTATTAGAGCAAATGGTTGCTGCCCAGGTTTTGGCTTCTTCGCTCGAGTGAGCCTTGGGTATTTGTTTCTTCGCTCAAGGGAGGGTTCTTGTGCTCAAGCGAGGATTGAGTCCTCAGGTTTCTTTCTTAGACACAGCTTTCGCTCAAGTGAGAACTTTTTCGCTCGAGTGAGACTTGTGTTCTTTGTTCCTTTGCTCGAGCGAGAACTCTTGCGCTCGAGCGTGCGTCCGTTGGGGGCAGACCTCAAGCTTTGCATTGTGCGCTTGAGCGACGCTTCTTGTGCTCGAGCGAGGCCATTTGTGTGTCTGGTCGCTCGAGCGACAACTCTTTCACTCGAGCGAGCCTTGCATATATCAGTTCGCAGCAGTGTGATTTTATATCACTTTTTGATCTCTTCTTCACTCAAAACCCTAGATCAGCTGCTTCTCTCTTTAAAACACGTACTCTCTCTACCAATACTCCTTGATCTAGAGTCCTCCTACCTTACTTCCTTTGTAAAAAGGGTGGAGCATCATGTGAGCTTCCTTTTGATCCGAAAAAGTTCAATTTTGGAGCATCTTCAAGTTTCTCTTTCTTCCTCTTTGAACTTCTCCATTTGTGGTAGGGATGTTCTACTCTTTATTATGAGTTTTAACCTAGATGTGTGTCATTTTTGCATAAATGGTGGAGTTGGGAAGCTTGGGTGAAGTTAGTGTTTGGGACTGAATTTGTGAAAGATGGGGTTTTCTATTTTGGACTCCATATGTGTATGTGAGGTCTTGAAGATGGGGTTAATTGTGTATAATGGGTGAACTTTAGCCTTGGGTGCGATATTTGGGAAAGGGGGAAAAATGCCCTAGTTTGAATTAAATAAACTATTTTGTATGAAAAATGAAATCAATGTGGAAATATGAAATTGGTTTGGGAATTATGAAATTGGGAGAATATGTGATTAAATGGTGTAGTTGGATTGATAAATCACTCACTTATGGAAAACTTGATAAAGTATCTGTTGATAGATTTATTTATCTGTTTAGAAATATCTGTTTTAGGCTATCGGTGGAGGAAAACTGTGATTGTTGTAGAAAATGCATGAGGATTAGGAAATTTGAAACTAATCAATTGAATTATATCATTGAATATGACGGTTTGAGTAAATCAGTGAATATGTGAATTGATGAGTCATTGTATATGACAATGTGTTTAAATACATTGTATACATATCATTGTATGGGAGGAGATAGGGGATGTACTCCATTGTTTGGCAGGAGATAGGGGATGGACTCCATTGAGAATTAAGTTGGCCGGAGTGTCTTGGATGAAAGTCCCGAAACCTTATTTATTTGTGGGTGCCGGTTCCCTCGGACATGGTTCCGTAAAATGGCAAGAAATAAAAGTGTTGGATTAATAAATGTATTGAACTGTGAATCATTGAGTTGTACTCTTATTTTGGTTTTTTGAAAATCATGAATTTGGTGAATTGATTTACCCCAAATGAAAGAATGGAAATGAATCGAGATATTGGCTATCTATATTGAATGACCTTGAAAAGAATGTGTGTTGGTTTAGAATGCTGCACATTTATCGGATGCTCATATTTTAGTTAATTCTCATATATTGTTTAGCATATCTCTACTGAGCTTTGGCTCACCCTACTTGGGAAACCATTTTTCAGGTATAAGTGACATGCCGCTTCCAAGGACTTAGCTTGGGAGGTTTGTGGGCTGAAAGCTCCGTTTTTGTTATCATTTTTCTATTTAAATGTAAATTCAAGTTGAGGGCTTTATATGTAAAAGAGTTAGGACTCTTATTTTGTTGTAACCAAGTGATGACTTGGAAAGATGTAAGCCCGTAGGGCACTTATTCTGTTATTAGCATTTAAAACTATATGTAATATCTTTTGTAATATTAACTCTGATAAATGAAAATATAACATTTCTATTATGGTGTTTACTTACCAATTCTCGTGCGTTAGGGTTCGAACATTCGGACACCTATTCGGACCCTCTTGCATGATGGCAAATATGTAATTATGATGTTTACTTAGCATTTTTCATGCATTAGGGTTTGAACACTCGAACACTTATTCAGATCCTCTTGCATGATGACAAATATGTAATTATTGTGTTTACTTACCATTTCTCATGCATTAGGGTTTGAACACTCGGACACTTATTTGGACCCTCTTGCATGATAGCAAATATATAATTATGGTGTTTACTTACCATTTCTATTGCATTGGAGTTCGAACACTTATTCGGACCCTCTTGCATGATGGAAAATACGTAATTATGGTGTTTACTTACCATTTCTCATGCATTAGAGTTCGAACACTCAGACACTTATTTGGACCCTCTTGCATGATGGTAAATATGTAATTATGGTGTTTACTAACCGTTTCTCATGCATTAGGGTTTGAGCCCTTAGACACTTATTCGGACCCTCTTACATGATGGCAAAAATGCAATTATGGTGTTTACTTACCATTTACCATGCATTAGGGTTTGAAGACTCAGACACTTATTCAGATCCTCTTGCATGATGGCAAATATGTAATTATGACGTTTACTTACCATTTACCATGCATTAGGGTTCGAACACTCGGACAATTATTCAGACCGTCTTCTAAATGTTCTAAAAAACGATCTCCCAAATTGGTTTCTCATTTGGTGGGATAAGTTTGGTCTCCAGTTAGAAGTTTTTCCAGAACCAATTAGGCATGCTTTTAATGAATAGCAAATTGCCTACAGCCGCCTTCTAGTCTATAAGGACATTTCGATGTCTAAATCCACAATCCATTTTCTCATTCGTTTTGAAATTCCATGGATTTGGAAATGGGATTTCCAATGCGATTTCCAGAATAAAGTCCCCCGTTTAAAAAGAGTGTTCTTTACAAAATAGTGGACTAAGGGGCTTGATACCCCTAAACAACAACAGGAGATGTTACAGAAAATTAAGGCTCATACACAAGCCTGCTAGGAGTCTGTTCCAAAATTACTCCCAGCCACTCTAGCAATCAAAAACCCTTTTGTCCAAATTCAAACTGAATTAAGGCAAAAATATCCAGGATTATCATAACAGGAATTAATTGTGAAAAGCATGGATTTTATGAAAGAACAATTCCTGCAATCCCTTTCCAGAGATGATGTCAGCATGCAATCAGGGACTAACAGCCAATGTCCCAAAGATAATCTGGATCCAGAGCTAGATGAAAATGAATTCGTAGTCCTAGCTGGTGAATCCCAAGACCCTGCCGACAATGAACCCAATATGGGAGATTTTTGGGACTCATTGACTAGTCTCATTTTAGAAAAAGATTAGCCAAGATAAAGACAAGAAAGGAAAAGGAAAAGAGGAATGACTCTTTGTCTGCCACGCCATCCACTTTACAGCAGCATTGGCAGAAAACGACAAATTCAGAATATTTACTTTCGGAAAAAGAAGATGCTTTGTCGGCCATCCAGCCTAAATCATACAGCTGTCCATACAATTGTCCAATACAGGACAATGAAGATAAGGAGCTGAGTCATTCACAATTAGAAGAGGATCAAGACGATCGACTCCACCCATCTAGGACACGCCACCTGTCCTTTTTTTTCCTTATCTTATCTTTTTCTATTTTCTATAGAAGGGATACCTCACCCTCGTTGAGGGCATAAGCTAAATTTCATAAGTTTTTAATTTTCATATCAGTGCGCTCTCTCTCTCTCTCTCTCTCTCTCTCTCTCTCTCTCTCTCAAGTGTGTACTCTCTCTCTTAATTCTCGTATGCAAGATAATAAAGTTTGAAGTACCAATTGTAAGTATTTCTTATTTCTTTTCTTTGATGTATGTCAGTAGATATAATTGTTGAATTAAATGCTTTATTAGATTTTTATAAATCTCGCTATAATTTCTAGCAAACTACTGATAATCGTCGCTTACAGACTATAAGGTTAATACATTTACAGAATTTTACCACATTGATTGAGAGTACTGAAAGGGATTTACAGGAGCAAATTTTCCTGTTGGCAACGGCCACTAGGCCACCACCCTCCTTACAGTAAATTCATGAGACCATATATGGCATAATTTAGAATTAATATAATAATATTATGAACAGTAATATTCCTGGGTTTGTGCTTAATCGAGGGTAGAATAGTGGGACGTCATCCAAGTCCTGTAGAGGTAAACCGTTAGCAGTGATTGCGGTTAGGTTGTGTCCTCGTAAGTTATTGACAGACGTGCTTAGCTTTACCCTGTGTCAAGCACCTCAATTGGTTTCAAAGCCATGTTTATTGTTGTTCATATCATATTATATTCCTTTTAAATTATACATCTATGGTCCTAATACAACCAGATGACTATTGTACCTTCAGAAGAGGTAGCCAATATAGTATCCAATACAGTAGCCAATACAGTAGCTTCTACATCAGAAGCCACATAGTTAGTAGCCTACCAGGATGTGAAGGAAGCCCTAGATAAATGGACTATCCCTAAAGCCAAACCAGATGCTATCTATAAGATAGGAACCTTTGACTTTTCCAGCAGAAAAATAATCAAAACATTTGAACATGCAGCTTCTATACAGAATGATGATGAGATAATGTATCTCTTATACATATAGGATTTATACCCATTCTTACAAAAATAGAAGTATGTCCACGTTGGACTTGTCCAGATAGCTTTTAAACCTGTGGAGAAGTGGTTCAGAAATACCCTTCAGATCCTTGGAGATAATAGCGATCCTCAGATAGTCACCTGAAAAGAAATAAACACTTCGGTCGGGGGTGTCGGAATTAGCACTCCGACGGACAAGTCAGTCTCAAGCTCTAGGTTTCTTGTGTTCTAAGTTAAATATCACAATGATTACATACCTTTCCAAGATTGCAGGTCTTCTATTTATAGCATTCTCCTTTTTGTCTGGGAACCTGGGCCACTCTTAGCCCCTATAATGCGTTCCTACATGGCATTTATTAGTAGGAACGCCGGCTCTTCTACTCGGCCCCTCAATTGGACAAGGTAAATGCCGAATAGAAATCACGTTCGGGGCCATCCTGCCCTACTCTTGTTGATCCAGAATTTATTCGGTTCCCACAATTACCCCCCAAACACCCTACTAGTAACAGTTTAGTCGGCGTGTTTGGCTCTTGGTCTGGAGGTTAGAAATCTGGCAGTTATTCCTCTTCCCGATGCGTGTCAGAACGTGTTCGTGCTCCTTGGTCATTGCAACGCTTTCCCACTCCTTCATATGCTGCCTCCATTTAATGCGATTTGAATTTTGCCTCTTCGAATGTGTTCTGCATACTCAAAGATATCTGGCTCAGCTTCTAGCGGGACTCCTGTAAGTTTTCTTTCTCTCACATTCTTTTTGATCCCTTTCTTTATCCACTTTTAGTTTTCTCTCTGTAATCCTTGGGTCAGCCAAAAAATGGCAAAACACCTGAAGGATCTCCTTTCTGCAGATCGAATTTCTGGCTTTAGACGCCATTTCTCCATCCCCGACGACGTCCATCTGTCACTTCTGGCAGACAGAACCACTAATATGGTGAGGGAAGATGAGAACACGATCGTTTTTCCTCTCCTATCAATTGCTGAGGGCGGCATCCGTTTTCCTCTTCACCCACTTTTGAGGGCCATCCTTCGGTACTGGGGTCTCATCCCTTCCCAGCCCAATGTGAACTTTTTCCGCATCATAATGGGTATTGTAGAAATAAATCATCGTCTTAGAATTAATTTAGGTATCCCCACCATTTGGCACTATTATGTCCTAGCCAAATCTACTAGTCGGCTGGGACGCTACTTCTTTAGAGCCAAGGATACTGACCACCACTTAGTGACCACGCTTGCTAGCTCTGGCAAGCCTGTCGATAACGTGATGGTCGTAGCCCAAGGCAATTGGGAATTTGGTGAAGGGGAAGATCGCCTAGATCCTATGCTAAGGCAAAAAGGCGAACCAGGTGGTCGATCGGATCATTTTGTTTTTGTGACTTATGTATGCATTCATTCGGCACCGTATCTCACCTAATTCTTTTGTTTATGCAGGTAGCGATTTGAAGAGAGTGTTGGCCTCAGACGATGAAGTTGTGCTTGTAGAAATCAAGACCGCGTTACAGTTTTTCGGCTCTCCAGACCTTAACAAGTAAGGAAGGGCAGCCCATATTCTATTGCGGTATGAGCCCACCTATTTGACGTTCTCGGCGGCGGACAATATTCCCATTGCGCGGGGCGACGACCAACTGACGGCCCTGATCCTTCCTGGCTTCAAAAACTTGAGACAGATCGGCCTCAAATCATCTGACTCTGAGAACGAACGAGTGGTCGAACCAATCGCTGAGGACCTAGAGGATTTGGCCGCGGAAGTTGACGAAGCCATAAATTTGGCCTTTGAGGAAGCCGGGTTGAACTCTTCTGACCTGCTGTCTACATCAGGCCAAGGGGACCCCTACGAAGATATCTTCACAAACTTGGGAGACCTTCCTGGCGATTTCTCTAAGGATATGGCTGGGGAAAGCTTGACGCAGATGGCAAGAAAAAGGAACGCCAAGCGTTTGGCCGCCCGACAAAAGGCCGCAGCCGTTCGTTCCGGACTTGTTCCGTCTGAATCTGTTGCCCTGACTGTTGTAGAAGAAACGACTCGTGTCATCGTAGCCGAGACGGAAAAAGAGGTTGATCACCCGATTGCGGAAATACAGTCGGTTTCAAAAGAACGAGGCAAAAAATGAAACACAGAGGGTAAAGATGGCTCCGAAAGGGGTTCTGAAAAGTGGCCACGCATAGAGGTATCGGCCATGGTTGCTCCTTTTGTTATCGAGCCAAAGATAAAGAATGTGCCGATCTCCTCCGAAGCGTCAGCTTTGAAAGATCCAGCCATGGCTCTAAGCCTAGCTGTTTCGATCTCCTTGCCTGCAGACAAGGCAACCTTTCGTTCCGAGCCGAATTTGGTGACAATAGCTTTAGCTGCGCAGTCGGCTCTTCTGGTACGTGACACTTTGGTTTGGTTTACACTTGATATTTCTCAACATATGATGATCCCTTGTTTTGCAAACGATTGGAAGGATTGCAGAGTTAGGCCGCTGCCAGCATGACGCTGTGGAAAGGATTGGCCGTTTGCAATCTGAAGTCGAGGGTCAAAGGAGCAAGGTGGAGTCTGAGGCAAGGAGAGCCACTACGGAAAACGCACGGGCCAAGGCTAAGGAGGAAAAGGCCAGGGCAGCGGATCAACTCAGAGCTGATGTCGAGAAGAGGGAAAATGTGAGCGAGGAATCGCTCAGGTTAGCCAAGGAGGCGCTTGCCAAGCTCGAGGCCGAGTTTGAGGAGTTGAAGCAGGCCAAGGAGAAAACCAGCTCTGAGTCTTCGGCGGCGTTCGAGGCAGGAAAAAGCTCCGCCCTTCGAGACTATGTAGAAGAGGTCCCCAAATTCGAGAATCGAGGGTTCAAACACGGCTGGCTCAAAGCCGTTGCTGCTACTGGAGTTACATTGGACGTGCCAATCCCTTACGAGCAAGTGGATGTTGAGCCGCTTGAATCTGACCCTGAGAATTGATTTGGGAGACATTCTAGTTTTGCTAGGCTTTTGTTTCTTTCAATGTCTGTTTTTTGTCTAGTAGATTTTCGTCTATTTTGGACTCTGTTAGCGCTCAATTTTATGAATGAAAAATTTATATGCTTTTCCAGACATTTTTCGTATTGTTTGTGGTGTGAGTAGATAATTAGGTGCATCAGGAACCGAATGGCACTTTGATGATGAGTCTTGTGTTGATGAATCGATTTGTGGAATGGTTGGGGAATTTAAGCCGAATGGATTACTGAATCTGCCCTTGCCCCAGTGGGTCCACAATCGCAGATCGCCGAATAACATTTTCATGACGTGTTGATGAATCGATTTGTGGAACGACTGGGGCATTTAAGCCGAATGGATTAATGAATCTGCCCTTGCCCTAGTGGGTCCACAATCACAGATTGCCGAATAACATTTTCATGACGTGTTGATGAATTGATTTGTGGAACGACTGGGGCATTTAAGCCGAATGGATTAATGAATCTGCCCTTGCCCCAGTGGGTCCACAATCACAGATCGCCAAATAACATTTTCATGACGTGTTGATGAATCGCTTCGTGGAGCGGCTGGGTCATTTGAGCCGAATGGATTGATGAATCTGCCCTTGGCCCAGCTGGTCCAGAATCGCAGCACACCAAATAACACGTTTATATCGATTCGTGGAACGACTTGGGTATGTGGGCCGAATAGATTGATGAATCTGCCCTTGCCCCTGGCTTGGCCACAATCGCAGCTCGCTGAATAATATGCGAACACGACCTGGTCGGCGCTGGATTGTTTGGCGCTTCGACATTAAGGAGATTGCCTCGAAGATGCAGCCCCCACAAGTAATAAATGGGCGTATACTTCGTGAAAGAGGGTCCTATTTATGCTCTCAGTCAGCAGTTCAGTCGAGCTCTTTCGAGGAAGATTAAACAAGCACAAATGTTAGATAAACTTTTCTTCAACAACGGAGGAGAAACAAAGACGTTAGCTGAGCTGGAAGGAGCCATGAGTCGAAGCGGTATGCCTTTACGCACGGCCAATAGGACTTCGAGGGATCGGGAAAGACGCCAATCTCCTCATCGTCAGAGTAGGTCACCCAGGAAGGACGAACAACCTCTCCGTAGGTCTCCTCAACCTAGTCTAGGCAGGCAGTTTGATGCGACTCCTCGCCCATTGAGTTTCGCGGTGTTCGTGGGTAATAGACCAATGACAGAGGCGGACTCGATTATTCGAGATCCAAACGTAGCAGTCGAATTTGCTCAACAGATTTTCCTGCCGGAGGTTCAGCAGTCAATGGCAGGTCGACTGGACTTCGAAGTGCTTCGCGAAGGCATTCACGGGGCAGTGAGGGGATTGTATATGGCTTACAAGATCGGCATGTGTCTCCGCGCCGCTCGCCGCGATATAGAGTAGAGAGATGAGCGCATTCGGAAATTGGAAGCTCGCGCTGAGAAGGCCGAGCGCGAACTAAGGAAAATCAAGTCTCCGAGACCCTAATTGACCAGCCACCCCAACCCGATTGTAGAAGAGAGGGTCACTCAAAAGCTGATTAGCAATGCAATTGTCGATTGTAGTACAGTCAGCATGTTTGCAATTGAGACTGCGAGGTCAACAGCCTATGAAAAAGGCTTCTTCGACGGCCGAAAGGTTGGCATTGAGAAAACCAAGGAGAAACTGGCCGAAGAAGTTTGCCGATACAAAAATCGTGGATTTAAGCACGGTTGGATCAAGGCGCTTCAGCAAGCTGAGAGTCTCCGGGCAGTAGGGATGGATTCGGCGTTTCCTCTGTATCAATGGAATGATCTTCCCTTCTCTGCATTTGAAATTGAGAAGAGTGATGACGAAGAGGCCGACTAGCCGAAGAAAACTTTATAATAGTTTGTAAAAATTGAAATTATGTACTTAGTAACTAGATTTAATAAAAATGCTTGATTTTCAATTCTTTGTAGTAGTGCACTTGTTGTTCATGTTAATGTGCATTTTATTTATATTAGCTGCTTGTGCGGTTTGACCATTTTTATTCGAACATTTGCATTTTTTCGAGATTTTGAAAAAATTTGTTCAGCACACATGCGCAATTTCTGCAATATATCTTTCGGCCAAAGATTTGAACTGACTCCGCATTCGGAGACTTCAATTGGCCGTTCGTATTTATGAAGGGAGCTCCGAATAGGGAGGCTTTTTCGACCCAAAGACAACTTGCGCCGATGGGGCTCTGAATCCGAAGACTTTGATTTGGCCAATCATCATATCCACGAAGGGCACTCCGAATCTGGAGGCTTTTTCGGCCCAAAGGTGACTTGCGCCAATTGGACTCCGAATCTAGAGACTTTAATTTGGCTAATCGTGATATCCACGAAGGGTGCTTCGAATTCGGAGGCTTTTATTTGGCCAATCGTGATATCCATGAAGGGCACTCCAAATCCGGAGGCTTTTTTGGCCCAAAGGCGACTTGTGCCGATGGGGCTACAAATCCGGAGACTTTAATTTGGCCAATCGTGATATCCATGAAGGGCGCTCTGAATCCGGAGGCTTTTTCGGCCCAAAGACGGCTTGCGCCGATGGGGCTCCGAATCTGGAGACTTTAATTTGGCCAATCGTGATATCCACGAAGGGTGCTCCAAATCCGAAGACTTTAATTTGGCCAATCGTGATATTCACGAAGGGCGCTCCAAATCCGGAGGCTTTTTCGGCCCAAAGGCGGCTTGCGCCGATGGGGCTCCAAATCCGAAGACTTTAATTTGGCCAATCGTGATATCCACGAAGGGCGCTTCGAATCCGGAGGCTTTTTCGGAACACCATTGAACTGCAATTCGTAGCAAGTAAATAGGGATCTTTGTATTACAGAAAAAGAGATATACATGGCGAACGGTTCCGAACAAGCATCATGTCCCACAAGTCGGGTTAATGATAAAATTTGCGTAAATGTGTAGAATTCCAAGGCTGTGGCAAACTCCTTTCTGACATGTCTTTGAGCCGATATGCCCCTACTCCTACGATCAAATAAATCTCATAGGGGCCATCCCAATTAGGACCCAATTTTCCATCGGCCGGTTTCTTGGCAGCTGGCAATACCTTTTTCAAGACCAACTCTCCTGGTGTGTAACGGCGCAGCTGAACACGTTGATTGTATG
This sequence comes from Camellia lanceoleosa, assembly GCA_025200525.1. NCBI lineage: Eukaryota > Viridiplantae > Streptophyta > Magnoliopsida > Ericales > Theaceae > Camellia > Camellia lanceoleosa. The sequence goes on from CM045758.1 coordinate 157,290,104, forward strand.
AGTTAGCCAGCTGCTGTTAATACCGCGCCATGGATGCGAGGGCACGGTCTCTTCGTTCTTCAATTACGTCCAAATCCAAGGCCAGTATCATATCGTTTCGGTCCATATCAAAAACTACCGATTTCAGGGCTGGGAGGCTGATCTCTAGGGGTATGATGGCCTGGGTTCCGAAGCAGAGAGCAAATGGGGTTTCCCCAGTAGACCGCCTTGGTGTAGTCCGATGAGCCCATAACACACTTGGCAATTCCTCGACCTATTTGCCTTTGGCTTTCTCTAGCCTCTTCTTGATGCCGTCCAAGATAGATTTGTTAGAGGCTTTGGCCTAACCATTGCTTTGTGGATAAGCCGAGGTAGAAAAATAAGGCTGTATATCGTATTTGCTACACAGCTCCCAGTAGATGCCACAATCGAATTGGGTGCCGTTGTCTGAGATGATTGCTCTTGGAATGTCGAACCTTGTTATGATGTTTCTCCAAACGAATCGCTTCACGTCGGAGTCTCGGATGTGGGTTAATGCCTCTGCTTCTACCCATTTTGTAAAATAATCTGTCGCGAGTATTAGAAATCGCTTGTTACCCGAGGCACGAGGCAGTGGTCCGATGATGTCGAGTCCCCATTGGGCAAACGGCCATGGACTGGTTATGGAGCTCAGCTCTTCAGCAGGAAGGTGGGTCAAAGGAGAAAACTTCTGGCACTGTTTGCACTTTTTCATGTAGCATTCAACATCCGCTTTCATTGCCGGCCAGTAATATCCCTGCGTTACGGCTCGGTGGGCCAATGACGGCCCGCCAGAATGGGCGCCACAACTGCCCTCATGTATTTCATTCAAAAACTCTTCGACTTTGTCTGGGTGCACACATTCCAAATACGGGCCAGAGAGGGATTTTTTATAAAACCTTCCTTGCGGGTCCAAGTAGTAGCACAAAGCTTTGTGTCGCAGCTTGTGCGCTTCTTTCTTGTCTTCTGGGAGTTGTTCGGAAGAGATGAATGCGACAGTGGGATCCATCCAACTTGGTCCAAGTTCTATAACATTGACCTGGACTTCCTCCGAAAGGCCAATGCTCAGCTTTGGGATGAATCCTACTTCAATGGTTCGTTTAATCTCCGAGTTGATGGCGGAGGCTAGGCAGGCAAGGGCATCTGTATGTGTGTTCTGATTACGTGTTATCTTGTTTAGCTCATGATGGTCGAATTTTGCTAGCAGGGAGTTGGCCGTTTTCATGTAAGCCGCCATACGGTCGTTTCTTGCCGCGTACTCCCCCTTTAGCTGATTGATCACCAGTTTTGATTCACAAAATACAAGCAAACGCCGAGCGCTCAGAAGATGTGCGTTCCTCAAACCAGCTAGAAGAGCCTCATATTCGGCTTCGTTGTTTGATGCCTCGAAGCCGAGCTTGACGGCCTGCTCAATTATTGCGCCATCCGGAGCCACGATCATAACTCCTGCTCCGCTGCCCTGCTGGTTGGATGACCCATCACAGTACAAATGCCAAATGTCCCCGACATAAATCCTCCAGTTCGACTCCGGTCGACTCTCCTCAACGGACTTGAAGTCGGCAAGACCCCCAGTGAATTCGGCAACAAAGTCGACAAGAACCTGTTCCTTGATTAAAGTTCTTGGTAGGAACTGGATGTCGTATTGGTCCAGTTCAAGAGCTCATTTTGAAACACATCCTGACGCTTTCACACTTCGTAGTACTGATTGGAGGGGATAGTCTGTTAGCACCCCAATGCTATGGCCCTAGAAGTAATGTATCAGTTTTCTCGCCGCCATGACTAGGGCAAGGATGAGTTTTTTCCAGTGGAAGGTAGCGTGTTTCGGTGTCGACCATAGCCTTGCTCACGTAATACACTGGCCGCTGCTCCTCCAGTGGAAGGTAGCGTGTTTCGGTGTCGACCATAACCTGTTCCTAGAAGTAATGGAAAACAACGAAGACTAGAAATGGAAAAATCAGAAAACCATTGGCTAGATTAGAAAATGGATCAATCATAGTGTCTTCCACCATGTCGCCTAGGAGACTGATGTCTATGCTCTCTTGACGAAGTTAGAAGGCATGTACCAGTCGAAAACTGCTTGGAACAAAGCCCTCCCATTGAGAGGACTTGTAAATGTAAAGCTAAAAGGTGGTATCTTTGTTGCTAAACACACCAGTGAGTTTTAAAATCTAGTGAACCAACTGGCAACTGTCAAAATGGAGCTAGATAATGAGATGCAGGCCCTATTACTGCTCAGCTCTTTGCTAAACAGTTGGGAGACATTGGTGGTATCCCTCAGCAACTCTGCACCAAAAGAAAGACTAATCACGAACATGGTCATTGATGCTTTATTTAGTGAAGAGGCAAGTAAGAAAGACGTGGGTGGAGATCAATCCCATGCCCTCGTCACAAAAAATAAAGGCAAAGGTAGAGGCAGAGACATGGGAAAAAGCTAAAGCAGAGGACGCAATAGAGAAAGATCTCAAGATAGAGGGAAATCCAGATAATGTACGAGCTGGCCAAAGTTCAAGTGTTACCACTGTGGCCAGGATGGTCACATAAAGAAATATTGTTATGCATTGAAGGACGAACAAAAACAAGGCACTAGACAGCTAAAGACCGAAAATGGGAACACTGTTGTTACTGTCTTAGAGGATATTGCATTATTCTCTGTTGGAGAAGAAGAATGCCTTCATATGTCAGACAATAACACTGAGTGGGTGGTAGATACAGTAGCTTCCTACCATGCTACATCCCGAAATGAGTTCTTCAGTACATACCAAGTTGGAGATTTTGGTACAGTGAAGGTAGGTAACTCCAATTTTTCGAAGATTGTGGGAATCGGTGATGTTTGCATCCAAACCAAAGTTGGCTGCATGATGGCATTGAAAGATGTCAGACATGTTCTCGATTTACACCTGAATCTTAGCTCGAAGATAGCCTTAGATCGACAAGGCTATGAGAACTACTTCGGCAAAGGCATATGGAAGTTGAAAAAGGGATCTTTGGTGGTAGCTAGAGAACAGACAAGTGGCACACTATACAAGACTCATGTAGAGGTGAATTTAGATAGCCTCAACACAACAGAAGATGAGGCATCACCAAATTTGTGGCACAAAAGGCTAGGTCACATGAGTGAGAAAGGGTTGCAGATTCTGGCAAAGAAGTCTCTTATTCCCTTTGCCAAAGATGCGAAATTGAATCCTTGTGACAACTGTTTATTTGGAAAGCATTATAGAGTCACTTTCCACTTATCATCTAGAAGACAATCAGAGTTGTTGATCAGAGTAACTCTGATGTATGCAGTCTTATAGAAGTGGAATCTTTAGGTAGCAGAAAATACTTCCTAATGTTTATTGATGATGCATCACGGAAGGTATGGGTTTATGTCCTAAAGACCAAAGCTGAGGTGTTTAGACATTTTTAGACATTCCATGCCATGGTGGAAAGGGAGACCGGAAAGAAGTTGAAGTGCCTTCGAACAAACAATGGAGGCAAGTACACGTCAAAGGAATTTCAAGCCTACTGTGCTACTCACGCATCCAGCATGAGAAGACTGGTCCTAGAACCCCACAACACAATAGTGTAGCCGAGAGAATGAACCGGACCATTGTGGAGAAGGTTAGATGTATGCTCAAAATGACAAAGTTGCCAAAGCCATTTTAGGGCGAAGCTAATTGTGTTTCCTGCTATCTAATTAATAGATCGCCATCTGTTCCATTGAATTTTTAGATTCCAAAAAAGGTGTGATCTGGAAGGGAGATTTCTTACTCTTACTTAAGAGTGTTCGGGTGCAAAGCATTTGCACATGTATCCAAGGAGCACAAGCAGAAGCTGGATGATAAAGCTACTCTATGCTTTTTTATTGGCCATGGAGATGAAGAATTTGGATATAGATTATGGGATTCGAAAAACAAGAAGGTCATTCGAAGTAGAGATGTGATGTTTCAAGAAGGTCAGACTTTAGAAGACTTTGGGCCACCAACCAAACCCAAAGTTGACGTTGTTGTAGAAATTCTTCCTAACCCCACACCATTATAGAATGCTACCGACAAAGAAGAGCTACTGCAGCATGAAACCAATGATGTAAAGTTGCAGGATGGATTTCTAGAAGAAGAAGTTCCAAAAGAAAAGGGTGTCGAGAAAGGGGAGACACAACCCCTTCCGCTAAAGACTGTTGGTCCATAGTTATGAAGATTAACAAGAGTGCTTAAGCCATCATCAAAATACCCTACTTCTGAGTATATTTTGCTTACTAATGAGGGGGAGCCAAAAAGTTTACAAGAAGCTCAGAATCATAAGGAGAAGAATAGTTGGCAACAAGCTATGTAAGAAGAGATGCAGTCCTTGCAGAAAAACCAAACTTATGATTTGGTAAAACTTCTCCAGGGTTGAAAAGCATTGAAGAACAAATGGGTGTTCAAGTTGAAGAATAGATAGATAAATAGTAGATAGTAGATAGATAGTAGATATATAATATTTATATAATGTACTATTGAGGTTTTATTATGTTATATATATAATATATATTTTTAATTATAAATATCATTTTTTTGGTTTTAATTATTAAATTTTAATATTATTATTCAAATTCTGATTGTGTTGTGGATCGAGTAAGGTCGAGGGTGGAGGTTACATTTGTGAATTTGGGTGAGAGTGAAGGAGAGTTTCATAATGGTCGGGTTGGGTTAGGACGAGACGAGAGTGACTACGACCCATGCCCGACCCCTTACCATCTCTAAATCTACCACTTAGATAACACTTTTGAATTTCATGCCATGGCATAGTGAGAAAACAGTTATGAAATGGGCATATGATTGGACTGCCGAAAAAATAGGAGCCATTTGCAGTGACCAACCCATTCTAATCGACCACAATAGGACAATTTCATCACTTATTCTTATTTTTGTGGGGTTCATGCAAATCTGAATTATACATTGATAAGTTTTGAAGGTAAAAATTCTTGGTCTGTAGCATTGCTGCTCAAAAAATTTAAATTTCACAAATTATATAAAAAAAAAAAAAAACTTCTAAAATAATTAACATTTCAACTTTTTCACCTCCAAGTAGAATAAATTTTTAAAATAATGGATACGACTACAACTATTGAGATTTGTTCCATATAATTCTGAAAATTACTCACCAAATAATCTTGTTAATCATGTCATTATCACTAAAACAAAGAAATCCTTTGATTTAATGCCACCCAAACCTCAAAAGAATAGATTTTTCACTAATTTTCTTTAAGTAATTTCCATGTAGAATATAATAATGTAACAAAATTAATTTTATTTTTCTTTCTCATAGTAATTATTTTCTTTGTTTATTTGGTTGGAAAGTTAGTATAAAATAAAAATAAACTAACAAAAAACAATATTGGAAAAGAGAGAGATAAAGATAATGTAGAAATAGTAGCTAGTGTTGGGAAACGTGGTCATTACAAAAATTTCAATTTTTTGCGGCGGCAAAATGTCGTCGCTAATACTCCTAATGCCGTCTCAAAAAACCTTTAACGACGGCAAATGACTCTTAGCGACGGCAAAAGGGGGGTCACAATAGAGGGTATTGCTAAAACATTTTAGCAACGACATGATGCTGTCACCTTTTTTTTTTTTTTGCAACGGAAAATGTTGCCTTTGTGATGACATTCTACTATCGCCTATAATATGTAAAAATTGAGACCTTTTTCGATGGCAATGTTGTACTCTCACCAAACGTTTTATTTGAGACGGCAAAAATAATGTTGTTGCGAAATTTTTTTTTTTCTGTAGTGTCATCGCAAAAAAAAAAAAAAAAAACAAAACAAAACAAAAATGCAAATTACCTGTATTAAATGAAAAAAATTGAAAAAGAAACCAATAATTACATAATAATATAAAAGTGCTTGTATAGAAAAAAACAATTTCTCAATAATAAAAATATTTTTGCATTCATAACTACAATCAGCAAAATTTCCCCACAACTTAATGTTCCATAATACACATATAATGTTTAAATACATAATGTTGTTCACAATTCAAAATAACATAAACAAAAAAAAAAAAAAAAAGTTTTCCTCATCATTTTTTGTGGGTAACAAAAACAAAAGTTAGCCACATTCTTCACAAACATGCATTCCACAAGAAACAAACTCCTACTTGGGAAATGATTGAAAAAAAAAAACAAAAATAATTAAGGAAACTGCTTGAGACCACTAATTAGTGGTAGCATTAATGATGTGGCAGTGGACCCCACCCACTGCCACAGTGTTGCAGCGCCTTTTTTTTTTTTTTTTAATGTGCGCCAACTTATTAGTGGTGCTTTAGAGCACCACTTTTAGTAGTATGTATCATTACTGAATAATTAATGACAATACAATTATGTGTTAATATCTTAATTACAATAAAACATAAAAATTTAACTACTATACAATTACAAAGATAATTAAGTAAATAATTTCGCATAGACCGAAATTCGGCTCTAAATCCCAAGCTGGGAACCCGATTTAAGTCTTGTCTTCTCCCACAAGTCTCTCGTGCCTAGGCAGTCGTGTGTGCCAAGTTTCATGCTAATCCAACGCCGTTTGGTGATTTTGGAGCATTGACACTTCAAATTTTAAATTTCTTAAGGAACTAATTTGCCTAGACTGAAATCCAACTCTAACTCTCTAACCAGGAACCCAATTCGAATCCCGTCTTCTCCCATACGTCTCTCGTGCCAAGGCGGTCGTGTGTACCAAGTTTCATGCTAATCCGATGCCGTTTGTTGATTTTGGGGTGTCAACACCTCGAATTCTAAGTTTCTTAAGGAACTAGTTTGCTTAGACCAAAATTCGGCTCAAACTACCAACTGAGAACCTGATTCGAATCTCGTCTTCTCCCATAAGTCCCTCATGCCTAGGTGGTCATGTGTGCCAAGTTTTGTGCTAATTCGACGCCGTTTCGTGATTTTGGGGCATCAACACCTTGAATTATAAGTTTCTTAAGGAACTAGTTTGCTTAGATCAAAATTCGGCTCGAACTACCAAACCGAGAACCTAATTCAAATCTCGTCTTCTCCCATAAGTCTCTTGTGCCTAGGCGGTCATGTGTTCCAATTTTCGTGCTAATCCGACGTCGTTTGGTGATTTTGGGGCGTCAACACCTCAAATTCTAAGTTTCTTAAGGAACTAGTTTGCCTAGACCGAAATCCGGCTCTAACTCCCAAACTAGGAACCCAGTTTACCTAGACCAAAATCCGGCACTAACTCCCAAATAGGGAATTCAATTTAAGTCCCGTATTCTCCCACAAGTCTCTCGTGCCAAGGCGGTCATGTGTGTCAAGTTTCATGCTAATCGGACACCGTTTGTTGATTTTGGGGCGTCAACACCTCTAATTCTAAGTTTCTTAAAGAACTAGTTTTCCTAGATTGAAATCCGACTCTAACTCTCAAACTGGGAACCTGATTTAAGTCCTGTGTGCTCCCACAAGTTTCTCATGCCTAGGCGATCATGTGTGCCAAGTTTCGTGCTAATCTAATGCCGTTTGGTGATTTTAGGTCTTCAACATCTCGAATTCTAAATTTCTTAAGGAACTAGTTTGCCAAAAACTGAAATCCAACTTTATCTCTCAAACTGGGAGCCCGATTCAAGTCCCATCTTCTCCAACAAGTCTCTCATGCCAACGCGATCATGTGTGACAAGTTTCGTGCTAATTTGACATCGTTTGGTGATTTGGGGGCGTCAACACCTTGAATTCTAAGTTTCTTAAGGAACTAGTTTGCCTAGACCGAAATCTGACTCTAACTCCTAAACCGAGAACCCGATTCAAATCTTGTCTTCCCCACATGTCTCTCGTGCCAAGGTGGTCGTGTGTATCGAGTTTCGTGCTAATCTGATGTTGTTTGTTGATTTTGGGGCATCAACACCTCGAATTCTAAGTTTCTTAAGGAACTAGTTTCTTAACTACTGCCCAAGTACTTGCAAATGATACGAGCAACTTTTAAGACAATTGATTATGTCTTGAATTGATCCAACATCAAACTCACCTGATGGGAATCCAAGCATCATGACTCGGTAATAATATGAAGGGGGAAAAAAACATAAAATGAAAACAAATATAGTGCAAACTTACAGGCGAGGATATGGATTGAGGGCATGCAAGATTAACAAATTCATGGCCATTTTGCTCAAATACTACAACATTTATGTCATCTTCCACATTTCCATACACAGTAATAAATGCTTTCTTACCAGAGCATGCAAATGTTGCACATTTGGGAAAAAATTTCTTAGAAGTTACAATGGTTGGTTCAGTTTGATCTAGATCTTTGCATTTATCTATTGGAAAATTGGTTTTATATAGGCTTGTTTTAGGCCAACTTTGAGCCCAGAATTGAGTGGGCCCCAAACGTCTTTTGGGGTGGGTCCGAAGAAGTGATGTGTTCCTTGCCGTATAGCAAGTCACACGGGGAAGATGGTTCATCAAAACCATTTATGAATGAATGGGAACTTGACGTCGTTTTTGAGTTCGTGGAATGGACATTTAAAGAATTTATTGTGAGTTTCCTTGTAAGGCATGTCCCATATTGAAACTTGAAGAGAACTTATGTGTGTATATAAGTTCTAAGTGCCACACTTAGGTTGGGTCCCAAGGGACACCCCAAGTTTGTAGAAGAAAAGAGTTATGGACAAATGAAACCTTAGCCTAAACCACCACATGCGCCGCCGCTACTACCGCCGTCCATTCGACCAGTCAAGTCAAGTCGTGCCGGACGCGGGTTTAGGTTTTTGGACAAAATTAATTTAAATTTTTCCCAAAAATTATTACGGGAAATTAATTCAAAATTTTAATTCAATTTTTTTGTCCAAATATTGTGCCTCCGAATTCCACTAAATTTCTAACTATTAACAGGTTTTGTAACTGCCGGACAAATTCAAAACTGTCTAAACAGCTTTCTTCAAATCTGTTGCACCCGGACAGATATATTTTTTGCTTAGAACATATTTAAATCTGCCCAGGCAGATTTGAACAAATTTAACCTCAGGTTCAACAGGTTCAAATGTTCAAACAGATCAGGAAAACTACCCAGCAGTTTTGGGCAGTCTTATAACTGCTGCAGTTAGCATATCTGTTCAAAATTCAAATCTGTATATGTTGGGCAGATTCATACCTATTCAGATTTTCTAGACAACCACAATTTGCCTATAAATACCAGCCATTTCAGCAATCTTAAGAGATCCAAAATTCTTTTTTTTTCCTTCTCTTTTTGCTCTCTTGTATGATATAATCTTCATATTACATTAGGAAAAAATTCAGAGAGTAAGAACACAGGTTTTTGTTCGCCGAACAAATTGTTTGGGGTGCTACTATAATTTGTGAAGATTATTGTATCTTGGGAGATAGATGTCATTTGTCCATAAGCACTGTGGCGGAGCGAATCTGTCTTAAGGACAGAGTGTCGCACACTCGACTTGATCTTTTAATTATTAATTCGATTCAATAAAATAAATTCAGTATAGTATTTATTTTATTTGTATGATTTTGTTTCAATTTATTTATTGTACATAGAAGATTATACCAACAATCTTAAGGCAAAGTCGAATTACTCTGTTTATAGAATTTCTCGTTTGTTTCCTTTTCTCTTTCTTCTTCTTATAGAAATTATTTTCTGTGGTTTTACAAAATAATATTCTGGTTAGAAAAATAAATAATAGTAATATACTGTTTGACAGATAGTAATAATATACTGTCTATTTTCTTTGACAAGTAGTAGTAATATACTGGTATCATTAACAATTCAGAATATTTATTTGTGAAGTTAATCAGAAATTAATTTTGGTTTTTCATAAATAATTTCTAAGGGTTCATTAATTAAAATTCTGTTTTCAGTAATTTAATTTTTGAAACGTTAGAGAAATTTAATTTTCTGTGTAGAATTAATTTGGTTAAATAAAATTTTATTTTGTTTTCAAATTAATTGAAAATAAAAGTTACAATTATTGTTTCTTTTATTTTTTACAGAATTTAATTCTGTGTTTATGATTAAATTTTTTTGTGTAGTATAAAATTCTAATTATAATTTTGTTTTATAATTTAGAATTCATGGCTACTGAAACTAGTTAAACTAATGCTCAAACAAGTACTAGTATGGTGGCTGCAATTGTGCCAATCTCTCCTCTTATTATGACTATACCAGTCAATCATGGTGAAATACCAGGAAAGTTCTTAGGAACTATTTTTAAAAGATGGCAGAAGAAAATGCTATCTAAATGAGGGGAAACTAAGAAGTATAAGTTCAATGGTATGTGTTACATTTGTAACAAAGATGGACATCGGGCTAAAAATTGCCGTTGCAAATGCAAAGGCAAAGGAAAATCAAGCAAAAAAGGTTGCTAAAACCAATATGACCGAAGTGGATAAAATTTCCAATGGTATACATATTATAAATCTTTCTGCAATTGTTTCTGTGGCAAACCTTATCGGAAATCCTAAAGAGTGGTGGGTAGACATTGGTGCTACTCGCTACATTTGTGCCGAAAAAAAGATGTTCACATCTTATTCTAAAGTGGACAATGGTAAATAACTTTTTATGGGCAACTCCTCGACATTTTTGAAAGTGACAAGTTTGTACTTACCAAAAAGAGGATGTGTGTAGGAAAATGTTACATGTCTGATAGCCTTTTCAAAATGAATGTAATGATTGTTGTACCTCTATTATTAATAAAAAAATACATAGTCTTCAAATTTATGGCATGGTAGACTTTGACATGTTAATTATGGATCTTTGTATAGATTAATTAATATGGAATGTTTACCTAAATTTGACATTGATTCAAATCATAAATGTGAAATTTGTGTTGAGGCAAAATTATCCAAAACCCTTTTTTATTCAATTGAAAGAATTACGGAACCACTTGAATTAATTCATAGTGACATTTGTGATTTCAAATCAATTCAAACTAGAGGTGGGAAAAAGTATTTATTACTTTTATAGATGACTATGCTAGATATAGTTATGTTTATTTAATTCAAACGAAGAATGAAATTTTGGAAACTTTCATTCAATATAAGAATGAAGTTGAAAATAAACTTGGTAAGAAAATTAAGAAACTTAGAAGTGATAAAGGTGGTGAATATGAATCACCTTCTGGTGAATTTTGTAAAAAAAACATGGAATAATTCATCAAACCACCGCTCCTTACTCACCTCAACAAAATGGAATTGTTGAAAGGAAAAATAGAACTTTAAAAGAAATGATGAATGTCATGTTAATAAGTTATGGATTACCTCAAAGCTTGTGGGGGGAAGCAATACTTTCTGCTAATTATATACTTAATAAAGTACCCCGAAACAAAGTGAATCAAACACCTTATGAAATGTGGCATGGAAGAGTACCATCCTACAAATGTTTAAAAGTGTGGGGGTGTTTGGCTAAAATGGCTATTCCTAGTCCTAAAAAGACTAAGATAGGTCCTAAAACCGTTGATTGCATTTTCATTGGTTATGCCAAGAATAGTAGTGCATATCGATTCTTGATTCATAAGTCAGAACATTCCGAAATGCATGTAAATACTATTATTGAATCTTGGAATGCATCATTCTTTGAATATGTATTTCCAAACAAGACTGGACAAGAGACTAGTACTAACAAAAGATCTCATGATGCTATTACTAGTAATGATCAAGAACAAGATCAAGAGCAAGAGATAGATCAAGATGAGGAAAAAGAACCTAGGCATAGTAAACGTGCTAAAACCTCAAAATCTTTTGATCCAGATTTTCTAACTTTTTTGTTAGAAAATGAGCCTTTAACTTTTAAAGAAGTTATGTCCAGTCCTGAGGCTCCTTTATGTAAAGAAGCTATCAATAGTGAAGTTGAATCCATATTGCAAAATCACACTTGGGAATTGGTGGATTTGTCACCAGGTTGTAAACCTCTTGGGTACAATTGGATTTTTAAGGGCAAAATGAAAGCAGATAGATCAATTGACAAATACAAGGCAAGACTTATGGTCAAAGGGTATAGACAAAAAGAAGGTCTTGATTATTTTGACACATACTCACTAGTTACTATAATAACATCCATTAGAATGCTAATTACTATTGCATCTTTATATAATCTAGAAATTCATCAAATGGATGTGAAAACCGCTTTCTTAAATAGTGAATTAGATGAAGAAATTTACATGGAACAACCAAAAGGTTTTTCTATTCCAAGAAAAGAAAAGAAAGTGTGTAAATTGGTTACATCATTATATGGCTTAAAACAAGGGCCAAAACAACGGCATGAGAAATTTGACAAGGCAATAATGTCAAATGGATTTAAAATTAATGAGTGTGACAAATGTGTTTATGTTAAAAACACAGACAAAGATTATGTCATTGTATGTCTTTATGTGGATGGTATGCTCATCGTAGATAATAATAATGACATGATTAAAACTACCAAGAAAATGTTGAATAAACATTTTGACATGAAGGACATGGGGATTGCTGATGTAATACTTGGTATGAAAATTACCAAAACATCAGAAGGTTATGCTTCGTTACAATCTCATTACATTGAGAAAATACTTGGCAAATTTAGCAAAGATGACGAACATCTTGCTAGAACACCTGTGGATATTAATATGTTTCTTTCTAAAAATGCACAGGAAAGTATTTCTCAATTAAAGTATACCCAAATTATTGGAAGTTTAATGTACTTGATGAACTACACTCGCCCAGATATAGCTTATGCAGTAAGTAAATTAAGTAGATATACGAGTAACCTGGGAGTAGAACACTGGAAAGCAATTATAAGGGTTCTAAAATATCTCTGATTTACTTGTAACATTGGGCTGAATTATACTAGATATCCAACAATACTTGAAGGTTACTGTGATACAAACTAGATATCAGATACTAGAAACTCAAAATCCCCCAGCGGTTATGTTTTTACTCTTGGTGGGGCAGCTGTATCTTGGAAATCTTCCAAACAAACTTGCATAACTAGGTCTACTATGGAATCAGAATTCAAAGCTTTATATAAAGCTGAGGAAGAAACAGAATGGCTTCGCCACTTCCTTGAAGATATTCCAATATGGCCAAAACCGGTGCCTGCTATTGTAGACACCCCATTTTTTACCGTCCTCAAGACTTGGATGTCATTGTTGGAACACTCGGTGATCATCCATGTTTGTGTTCGTCCTGAGTTCCTGGAGGTTTCGGCCATGCGCCTTGCCTCAGGTTCTCTCGGCTTGACTGTTTTTTGTCTAGTTTTGCACCAAACACTTGTGCTTTGCCTTTGAGGGGTAGGGAATGACTTGTTGGCCATCCCCACACATCACCGGCCATGGCTTGAGGCCACCGGTCATTGGTTTGTATCCACTGGCCAAATGTTTGGCCGGCCGACACTCTTTGTGGCCGGCCGACCATCTATTTTGGTCAAATTACATTTTTGGCTGGCCGACCACTGTTCATCTACTTTTGCAGATATTTTTATGCCAGCTGTGCTAGCTGGCATACACTTTGCTCCCTTGCATACACATGTATGGAGGGATCTCCCTCTTGACTAGCTTGTTTGGAAAGCTTTATAAGGGGGATGGTCTATAAGAGGGAGCCTCATCTCCCTCCTTTGGGGTTGGAACAATTTTTCAGAGCTTTGAGTTTTAGGGTTAGGGTTTGTTCATACTCTATCTCTATATCTCTCCCTCTCTTGAGTGTTTTGTGTGTGTTTAGTCTTAGTTTTACACACAAACACCTACCATTACACCATACCTTAGTTGCTGAGGTATAAGGGGCTTGTTCTTGGAGGTTTTGGGCTGGTTCGAACCTAAGGAAGCTGCTGGTCATCCATTTTTGAAGAGGGTCTACAAGGGTAACAATCTTACCCCTTTTTTCCCCATTTTTGCATAGCTTTTTCATCTATCTTGCAACTATTTTTAGACTATGTGTATAACATATAAAAGTCTTTTTTTTGCCTGCTCTAAATAGTTGTTTAAGAGTGTTTTGTTGTTTGGGGTTGTTCGACCCCTCATAAGCCTTGTTAGGCCCTATTTTTGTGCCATTTTGGTGAGCTCCGGGACCACCTTGTTTGGGCCTCCTCACCACTGAGATCTTGAGGGATTTCAGTGGTGAGGATGGTGCCTTGAGGTCCTAAGAAGGAGAGGGTGACCCCCTCTCCTTGTTGTTCTTGAAAAGGGCCATTTAAGCCTCATGTGTGAACATCTTGTCTAAGTGTATGATGGCCATGCTTTAGCTATTTTTTGTGCTTATTATGTCATAATATAGCTCTATTTTTACTTGGTTTAGATACACCATGCTTGTTTAGCATACATGTCTTGTAATGCCATCATTTGCCTTAACATGTACTTAGCATGTAGATTACCATGCTTGCTTGTTTTGGCCAAGCTTTGTGAAGCTTTTAGGCTTGTTTTGCCATGCTTAAGGTCTGATGTAGGTTGTCTTAGCCATGCTTTCCATGCTTTGTTTAGCCTCTTTGCATTCTTGGCCTGTAAGCCTCAAGTGTATGCACCATGAGCATGCATTACTTGCATCATTTTCAGTGGTTTAACACCACTTATCATGTCATTTCAGTCCACTTAACATGCTCACATGCTTGCATTTAATGCTCCTTTGTTGCTTCAAGAGGTTGTGTTGTATGCTCCATCTTTAAGCATTTGTGCATGCCTCCATGTGTAGATTATTTAGATGCCATCTAAGTGGTTTTTGGGGCTTGCTTTTGCATGATTTAGGACTGTTTTGATTCACTTTGATCATTTGTTTTATGTGTCACATGATCATGGTTTAAGTCGTTGGGTTAATTCCAAGCTTTTATGCATGCTTTGCTTGTTTTGATTAGTTGGTTGGCACCTCTTTTTCATGATTTTCAGAGCTTATATTGCTTGCCATATGCCCATGTTTAGCCTCTTTTAAGTGTGCTTAGAAGTTGCTTCTTTATGCCTAAGTGATGGACCATGTTTGCGTACATGATTGTATGTTTAGATACTTGGTTCATGACATGTTGTTGCATTTGGCATGCATTTCTTGCTAAGTTGTCTAACATGTTATATGCCTTGTATTTGTGCATGTTGACATTACACTTTGCATGCTTGTTAGTTGCATCCTTGCATGTTCATTTGCATGCTCATGTTCCATGTTTAGATTGCATGCTTAGGTTGCATTTGGCATGCATGCTTTGCCTCTTGAATTGAGTACGATAGAGGCTGAGCTCATTGTTTGTTTGTGTGCATTTCGTCCCACATTGAAAATGCATACTTGGTTCTTGGGCCATCACGCATTGAAATGCGCGATTGGTGGTCCGAAAATCGAGTACCATGCCCATTTGAGTCATGAATATGATAAGGAGTGTGGTTGGTGCAAACATTGCTTGAAATGCATTACCATGCCTTGTTTTGCCCTCTGCTGCTGTCAAAATAGGATTCTGCAGGAATATTTGGCCGGCCGGCCATCTTCAGTGTCGACCGACCAACAATTGATGGCCGGTGATCATCTACTTTGGCCGGTGACCATTCACCTTGGCCGGTGGCATCCCACGGGACTTACACAGTGCATCTTGTGATTTGTGCAATGATCAGAGGAGCAGAGCAGGGAAAACAAAGGCAACTTGTGCATGGCAGTGGACTTCTGAGCGGAGCCGAGCGTGCATTGCATTGGGCCCTCTTCCCGAGGCTATTTACTGTTTTATTAGATTAGTTAATTGGCTTAACTAGTTTAATTTGTCTGTAATAATTAATTAGTTTGTGGGTTAATTAATTGCATTATTCTTTCGGTCCCTCCGACCGAGGGTAAATTTGTAATAAGTGTGGGTGCGTGTGTGCATGTCTTCCAACCCCCACTTCTTTCTCCCTTTTACTTACCTGCTTTGATGGTTAGTATTAGGGCATATTTAATTTAGCATACCTTATGCTATGCATGCGTGCATCATTCATCAGTATTACATGCACTGGGCTCGGCGCATCATGCTAACTGCATAAGTATTTCAAATCTAACTTGAATACGTGCATCAAATGGTTGCATTTCACATGCCATCCTAGGATTAGCCGAGCCTATCCTAATTGCATTCTGTGTGCGTTGCATTAGGCACTTAACATGGACTTGGATCATGCATTGATTGCTAACAAGTTCTTTGTTTTGGCTTGGAGTACACTGTAAGTATTTTGTGCTTTAGCATCTCGCACAAGTGTGAATGTTAACATGACAGCATGTTTACCATGTGGCTAGATGCTTATGTGATATGAACTGCCTGAATGCCTATGGGTGAAGGTTGGATTGCTTGAGTTGGAACAACTCATCAAAATCTGTGTTTTAGCCTACTCGCGAGTAGCAAATTTCAAAACATTTTCCAAACAAATGGATATGCGATGCTTTGTTCCAAATTAGGCGATCTAGTCTATACTTGTTTTGCTGTGCGCATCACATAGTAATTCAGGCTAATTAATCGGAATAAGAACACATAACGTTTTCAAAATTGGATATCATGGTTAGTAGAGGCCGATCTTTGGATCGAGCGAGAGGGGGTGCTCATAGCTGACCTTCCCCAATCGTACCCAAGTTCCTGAGCCGAGGAAACTTTGGTAATGACGGACACGTGGCCTTAGGCAAACGAGTCAGGATTTCCTAAATTCCCCCATTTAAAAAATATTTAGGTGGCGACTCTGTATCTGGCAAAGCAGTCCATGTTTGGCAATTCTTTTCTAAAAATCTGTTTTCTCAAAACGATTTGGTGGATTTGGACTCTTTGGTTCAGACTAAGAACCGTGACACAAAAGGGAGTTCGAACTGTGGTGGCATAAAGCCCGAGGGCGCGTCCACAGTTTCTAGCGACTCTACTGGGGAGTTTAGAGAGTTTGACTCGAACTCGTGATATCCTGTTTTGACTGCACTTATGTGTTTCTTTGCATTGCATGTGCATTGGTGCGCCTAGGACACCATGTTGGCCATCTGCTATTCCTAAGCGGTTTGCTGGAGGCTTGACTTTGTCCAAGCATGCCATAAGGCTGACCGGTTGCGGGCTCTGCCAGTATGGGAACACAAGCCCCGGTTCTACCGGGGCACCCTTTTTGACCATTCGACCTAGTGCATATTCGAAATCCGTAGTGACCATTCCAAACTAGGACAGGTTGCTTACCCGATGATAGGTTGTTTGAAACCGCTGCGTGTGTAATGAAACCGTAGCTCCTGACAAAATAGGAAAGGAAACCATACCCCAAACATAGGGGTGTTTTGGCTCTCTTTTACTTGCTATGTGCTTTTAGAGTGTATCTCTCCAGGAACATGCATATCAGTCTGTGAATTTGAGCATTAAGCCTGCGGGCATCAATATCAGTGTTTTTGAGAAACAGTTATATCTGCGGGTATCCGATTCAGCGTTTTGGGGCAGTGATTTTTGGGAACAGTGATCAGTATTAGAGTACCGCTGTTCAGCTACACCTGTGTTTGTTCCGTTTGGGCTGAAATGCTGCATGTCTTCTCTTTCAGTTCAGAGAATCAAGTACAGAATAGCCAGTGTTTTCCCTCACTGAGGCAAGGCAGATATCTGATCCGTTAGTCATTGTTCAAAGATTAGCGGACTTATCATGACACAGAATTCAGAGAAAATCGTAATTATGACAGCCACGTTAGATCAAGGAATCCCCCTGCAAAGTGAGACCAATGTTGATGTGCCGCATCCACCCAGGTCACCTGCCCCCAATTGTATCAGGCTCGTGAGCCCACTACGTTCGAATTGATGGGGATGATTGGTGACCTCCAGATGTCTGTGGCAGATCTTGCTTACGGAATATCGGCTTCGCCATCAACTGCACCATATGCTGCGAATTTTATACCGTAGGAACCTCCCCTATTGGGACGGATTATGATCGAGCTCAGCCAACCTGAGGTTGTCTCGAGTTATAGTAATGATGTGTCAACATCAACCTAATCCCTTGATCAGGCTGAGGCCAGAGGTAAGAACAAAATGAAGGCAGATGCCGATCCCATTGAACAACTGCTGTGGGCAGTCGAGGCTTTGAAAGCCGGGGAGATGAGTAAGCAACAGGTATTCGCAGTCACGGCCAAGACTGTGGATAATGTTTTCCCCACTCCAACTAAAGGCAGTTCAAGCCAGGCAGAAAACCGGGACGGGCCCCGTCATGCCAGAACAGTCCCTTTCACTCCCGACTCTATACCTGGGAAAGATCAGAAAGCCAAGGCAGTGCCTGCCGACCCTTTCGCTAGTGCGTCTAGCAAAAATTCTCAGACTTCAAAGTATCTACCCCGAGGGCGCAGAGTCTTCCATACTCTCTACATGCCTTTATCTAGGGCACTCCAGATCCTTGCCGAAAGGGGGCACCTTAAACCTCTCGAGCCTAGGCCTCTCTTGAAGAATCTCCCTCCCACACATGATGCCGCTTTGTACTGTGCGTACCACCAGCAAACCGGTCACGCTACCGATAACTATTTTCGCCTTCGCCATGAAGTGCAAGATTTGATCGACAATGAGGTTATCCTCCCAACCACCTCAGCGAAGTCTGTCACTACTGGCTTGTTGGATTTTGAAGATACTGTGAGTACTGTGAGGATACTGTAAGTGAACCACCTACGGGCAATCCTTGGTGTATTTTGGATGTGGCGTCTTGCACGCATTTTTGAGCATCTGCGAATACTAGTTTTATAACTTCTGGCTTGGGTGTCGAGTCAATCTTTTGTTTTGTTTTGAGTCTGTCTCATCGTCTTGAGTCAGTCCTTTTTGCTTAAGGGTCTGTCTTGTTGTAACGAGTCAGTCCCCTTGTATAGAAGGTGATTCCGGGGTTGTTGCCCCCGAACACCGTTTTTGTTTTCTTTTGAGTCTGTCTCTACTGTGGAGCCAGTTGCAAACAGGAAATCTGAATGAAACAGCTGCGGCTATCATGTTTTCGTGCTTATTGCTACCTTGAGCTAGTTGTACCAGAGGACTTGAATGAAATGGCAGAGCATCTCACTTACTCTTCTGTGCTCTAAACCCATTGTATTGACCTAAGATTTTCAAAACTGTTTTTGAACACTGTCGTGATGAAAACAAAGAGGAAGGAATTCCTTGGGTTTTACAAAACTTTGATCAATTTGAGAGAAAGTGAGGCATGCTAAGCCTTTAATGAATGAAATCATGCTTGTCAGCGTGAGTACTGAGAAGGACCCTGGCTTGATCCAGATTGGTTCCACACTATCTTCAGCGCGAGCGATGTGTCGCTTTCGTAAAAACTTTCAAGAACAAAATGTTTTGCGCAGTCCTGTGAAGACCTGTGTGGAATCGCTCTTGAGATTGTGTAGCCTAGGATCGCTCTCAGCCTCAAGATTCAATCCATTTGTTTTCAAACCTTGAACCCATTCAGAACGTTCAACAATCAATCATCAAGAGAGGCCTGTGTGGCCAGATTTGAAGCAGCCCTCGAACAAGAGGCACCAAAGTCAAATCAAGAAAATCAGATCTCGCAGGGAGAAGCTTGTGAAGCTAGAACAGAAGCACCCCTTTAACCAGGGGCAAAATGTTCGATGTACCCGAAGATCCGAAGATGAATCCTTTTGTAAATCAATAACAACAGTCACTCTTCTGGATATGGATGGCTTCAAAACCCTAAAACCATTTGGCATGGACTTATTACATTTTTACCCTTTGAGAGGCTCGCTGGGCCGAAAACCCGAAAGGGTGACCCAAGCAAAAGTTAGAGCAAGAGAAAAATACAAAAAAATACAAAGAAAAGATGAAAAATAACAAAAAAGGAAAATAAGAAGAAAAGAAAGACAGAAGCTCGCAAGGTCGAAAACCCGCAACGGGCACCATGGCAAAAGTTAGAGCCTAAAAAAAAGTGAAGGTTAAAATACCCGAGTGTACCTTAACCGGAACTACGTAAGGCTTGATTCCCATGTTTGGGATACATAGGCAACTTCACTCCGAAGTCCAGCCCCCAACGCTTTCATAGCGACTCTGTCCATGTAATGGTTTTGATCATTCTTGCCTTCTCTGAATCCGATAGTCGGTTGTGACACCAAAACTACGTAAGGCTTGATTCCCATGTTTGGGATACGTAGGCAACTTCATCTTGAAGTCCAGCCACCAACGCTCTCAAAGTGACTGTGTCTATATATTGGTTCTGACCATCTTCATCGTCTCCATGTCCGAGAGTTCGGTCGTGATCATCACTACTAAGGACTATTTACAAAATGCTGCGGCATCGTCTAGACAAGGGGCAACTTTCTGTTGCCATGAGTCGCCATTCAAACCGGAGGCAACTTTCCGTTGCCGTGCAGCTCTTTCAAGCAAGGGGCAATTTTCTATTGCCTCCGATCCGAGGTTGCGCATCTCGAGAGTAAGTTCCGTGCTCGTTGAGCATTGACCGTTTGCAAAAATAGTTTTTGAGAATTTTTACTGAGCTTGACTATTTTCTCGAAAATTATTCCATCTTTTCCAAAACTGGACCATTTTCTTGGACCCAAAAGGGAAAATTTTCAGTGCTCATAGCCTAACTCGCATGATTTTCAAATCAAAAATCGAACAAGTATGTTAATCTAACTCTCATATTGGTCAAAACTATTTTAGTAGAAAACCAAAACAAAAAATGGTCAAAATGATGAACTAGGGGCACAGTTGAGTCAGGCTTCCTGTCTTTTCCCCGATCGTCGACATACTTACCAGAAGGGCACTCTACCTGCCAGAAGAGGACACAACTGAAGCTGTCAAGTAAAGGGCTAAAAGCTCTCAACAACCTCCAAGCAACGAGGTATCAAGCCAAGTGCGAAGCACAAATTGGAATGGATCAAGATACTCCGGTCGGAACATCGACTAGATGCCCCGGGAGGAAATAGCCGTGAGCTAACAGTGTTGGGCCCGAACCCACTACCTCTTGTTTATCTACCGACCATATCTGGGGAGAGATGAAAAATGAGAGATTGAAGAATAGAGAGATGTGCAATGAGAGAAAAGTGAGCATAAGGGTTTTGAGAGAAAAAAAAAAAAAAAAAAAAAAAAAAAAAAAAAAAAAAAAAAAAAAACCGAGCCTAAGGGCCGAGTGATGTGAGAATCACAAATGAGAAAGGGTGGGAAATAATGCCCGAAGGAACTAGCTCCTCGTGATTTAAGGTTTCTCATTTTTTTGTAAACACGTCTGTATGTTGTGTCTTTTGTTTTGTTTACCTCAACTTTTGTTTTAAGTCTGTTTCGAGCGTGCCTCATTGTGTTTAGGTAGTCTACCTTTGTGCTTTCGCCGTTGAGTCTTTTTCACTGTGTTCGGTTGTAGGCTCAATACCCTGGTTTGAAAAAAAAAAAAAAAAAAAAAAAACCTTTTTCAATTTCAAAAAATTAATCGTTTTGTGTGCTCAGAGTGCTGTGCCATTTTCCACGTTTGTGTAAAACGTGATCTAGTTCTTTCATAAAACCGCAAGGGTTCAACTCGGGACACTTAGAAACAGTGAACATGAGGATTCTGGATTGTATCTGAGTACGTTTCAGCTCCAACAGCTTCCACATTTGTATTCCGTCTTTTTCGATTGGACTGTTTGTTCAGGATTCGCCGTGCACAGAATGAACTAAGAATACTGTGTTATGGACTTTGAGTTCAGAGTGAGCAGTGTTCAGAACAAGCGGTACGTTGTATGAACTGTGTATATGGGCCGTGTGCAAATAAACAGAATACTATGCTATGGGCTGTGTGTTCAGAATAAGAAGTGGTTTGTTTGAGTTGTTTTGCCATTGGCTGGTTCATTACTTGGTTATTGCAATACAAATGTTTGACTTTCAGACAGGAGATCAATTCCATCTACATTGTGATGTGATGTGATGTGATGTAATGCAATGCGAAGCATGAAAATGTACTAAAAGGTAACAATTTTTCAGATAAAAAGCTTTGTCTCATTTCATCATCTTTTTCAAGTACAAAGTTTTGGAGAAAACAAAACTTGCCTGTGGTAATACAAGGTACTCTAGCTACCAACAAAAACAAGAAAAGTAAAAAGAAAAAGTACAAAACAAAAAAGAAGAAAAGCAGCAAAAATCTGGATCGATGTCGAGCAGCCTCAGGCCTAAGGGTCCGTCCTCGTCCTCTTCCTGGATGAAGGTCCAGGAGCATCGTTGTCAGCATCGTCATCTGAACTCGAATCAGTGCCATCTCCGGTCTCCTCTTCAGATGACTCTGCCCCCTCCTCCGCCTCGGACTCATCGTCGTCAGGGACTAGCACCTGTGAGCTACTCCCAATATGAGTGCGCCCCGCTTTGGTGCGAGGGTGTACTCTGCTGTCTCGAGTGGAAGCGGAAGGGCCAGCTGAAGTACCTCCTACAGTAGGGAACTGGAAGGGAGGCTGAAAAGTACAAATGGCAAATGCATCAGTATCGGTGCAGAATGCAGTATATGAATACAGTGTGTGAATACTGTGAGCAGTGTATCAGTGTAGAATGCAATGTAGGAGTATACTGTGTGAATACTGTGAGCAGTGTATCGGTGCAGAATGTAGTGACTAAGTGCAGTGCATAAATGTCGTGAGTGATGCTGTGAACAGTCTATGTACTACAGTGTATCAAATGCCGTGAGGGCCGCGTATCGAGTGTTGTGTTGATAGTGCGGTGCATCAGATTATGTGAAACAATTTATGTATGGTTGGAGACCGTGGTCAGAAGAACATACCGGAATACTGTAAATGGCCAAGAGGTCAAGGCTCTACTGAAGCATCCCCATCACCGAAGCGGTCAACTCCAGCAACTAGTGAGTGTACTCGGAGGAAGCCTGCAAGAGTGTTAGAAGTCTCAGTATTTAGTGAAATATCAAATAAATTGAAATGAAATGACTGTGCAGAATGCAAAATGCAGTAGTACATACCAGAGGTAAGCCGAAGAACCCGACTAACTCATGATCAGCTGGAGGGGGAGCAATGGGAATCTGGTAAGTCGACCCATCCCGCCCTCTGCATGTCATCATCGTGGGCAGTGCTAGCCAACTAGCCCCCCGACCCCTCCGAGCTCCGCTCCTGCCACGGACTGGAGCTGTCCTCAATGTCCCCGCCCCTACACCCGCTCCAACTACCTGCGCCGCAGGCCTCTCTCTCTCAGCTCAACGACCACTGCTCAAGGGCCGCATGATGTAGGTCTGGACGTACTCTGCGTAGTCTCCCTCGCCCCTAAAGCCCTCCGCATCCCAACCGATCGTATTGTCGGCCATCTCCTCGGGAGTGAACCTCTCTGTCTCCCTCATATGTGTAGACGGCGGACCCGGAAATATCTGCTCTGGCAGACCCAGGGTCTGGTGTAAGAAACGCTCACCCAGGTACCAAGCCCGACAAACCGGGCCCTCCAGCAAGATCCTGAAACATGCAGTCTCCTCTGCACCGGCAAATCGATCCCGAGTCACGACTAGCAATGGAGCCCAAGGCTGCCAGGTGATCTGTAAATGACATGCAGTTTGTTATCTACTGTTATTGAAAATACAGTGTAAAGCAAAGCTTAAATAAACTCTAAAAGTTGAACATACCTCTGCGGGAGTGATGGTGTCGAAGTAGCGGCGGAAGAAGATGAAAGTCTCACGCGGTCTCCGCACACACCTCATGTCGAAGCGTCGTGAGAATGGAACACCGAGAGGGGTCTCCACATCAGGCACTGACGCGAGTCTCGAAAAGTAGGCGTAGACCCCCAACTGTAGAGTAAATATCAGAATGCTTATCAGATAAAGTAGAATACAGAATAAAGTAGAAATTGTAGAACCGTGTATTGTGCAATATACAGTCAGCGTGAAGTAGACCGCAGAGTGTACAATGTGTGCAATGTACAGTCAATGTAAAACCCAGTATATATGTACCGTGTGTGCAGTGTACAGAGTACAAAAAATGTAAAGCAAAAATATAAAAGAGGAAGAAGATGTACCTCCCAAGCCCACCAGTAACCTCCGAGCAATTGTCCGCTACAACGGGAAGCCGAGCTCATGTATCCGTATAGAGTAGCTAGGGCAGCGCCACCCCAGTCGAAGCGTAGAATCCACATGACGTCCACTAGCGCACTCAGTAAACAGAGAGGCACGGTGTTCGCCCGATCGGCGAAGATGGTTGTCCCCAACAGAAACATCAGAAAGCCACGGGCGTGCTGCTCTACCTCCTCCTGAGCCATCAGTGCCTCCTCGGCCAAGCCTGGCTGAGTCCAGAAGCGACTCTCAAACCATGAATATCTAACAAAGCCGGGACGTGCAAGAGGTGGCATCTCACCGAGCAAGTAAATCTGAGCGGCCTCCCACTTATCCATATCAATAAAGAAGAGGATCGGATCACCCCCTACCCCGATGCCGGTGAGCATCGAGAAATCATAGAGAGTCATCGTCATGTCTCCCGCAGCAGAGAAGTGGAAAGAGTCAGTGGTATCCCACCACCTCTCCACTAGAGCGGCAATGAGAGGCCTGCTCACAGTGAGGCGCGAGAGTCCTCTGCAGAAGGCGCTGAAGCCAGCCTGGTCCACGATGTAGTGGACTGCATCCGGTAACTCCATGTACCAATCTCTGGCGACAACATTCTCATACCCCCGAAAGGCATGGGAATCTCCCTGTATTTAAAAGCAAACAGTTGCGAAAAAATACTCAACATACAGTTTGAAGAACAGTCAAAATGGATACAGATATAGCATGTGTGCGCGTTTTTGAAGATTCAAACGAACATCGAGTGCCAGTGTGCTCGCAGTGAAATACAACATGTGATGTATCATTATGTTCGGGTGGTTTAGTACAAGTATAGCGTGTGTGCGCATTTTTCAAGATTTAAACAAACATCGGGTGTGCAGTGTGTTCACAGTGAAATACAGCATGGGATGTGTCAGTGTGTTTGAGTGGTTCGAAGCAAATACAGTGTGTGTGTGTGTGTTCCAATTCAAACAGATATCAAGTGCAGGCGTGTTCACAGTCAACTACAGCATACAGTGTATCAGTGTATCCGGTTTAAGCAGTTAAAGAACAGAATCAACTATGGCAGTTAAGTGTTCTACATTGCAGAAAATGAAACGGGAAAGAATATACCTCAGAAGCGCTGTAAGATAAGTGTGACTCCGGCTCGTGCAGGAGAAGCTCTGGAGCCACCATCCTCTCGAAACTCCTGAACTGGCGAAGTCCGTCGGGGGGCAATATGTGAATCGCCGGCCGGTAGGTCGCCGGGTCGAATAGGCGGACACTCAAAGGCAAGAGCTCGTCCTCGAGATCCATCTCGTGCTCCGGAGGAGTCCCGCCCTGTGAAAGGTTGTCTGCCATCTCAAAGAGGGTGTGAAAATGGCCGGAAGAGGGAAAATCAGGCGAAAATGTGAAAAGTCAACAGAAAGTCAACCCTAGGAGGGTGGAAAATGGCCGGAAAAGCCAAGAAATGGAAGAGGAGCGGAAACCAAGAGAAACTTAAGGGGAACAAACCCTAAAAGGTGGAAATCGCAAAAGAAACACCGAAACGAAGAAATGTTCGATTCAAAACGTTCGAAACGCAAAGGTATTCGCGAATCAAACGACGACACGGGCACGAAAACACAAGAAAACGGGAGAATGAAGGAAGGAAAATACCCTAGGGAGAGAAAGGAAGAAATTTCGGCCAAGGGAAAGTGAAAAAAATAGGGCTTGAGGCCTTATTTTATAAGACCCAAGGCCAAAAGACCAAACTGCCCCGATTCAGGCAGATTTGGCCGGTCAGCCAAATATTTGGCCGGTGAAATATTTTTGTGGCCGGTGGATAGCCGGTGACCTTTCATGATGGCCGGTGAGCCTCCTACAACCTTGTTTGGGTCAGATATGTGGTTTGGGGCCTCCATTTCTCAAGATAGTGCAAGACAGTGCATTTCTAAAGCTCAACCGGACTCCGTTTTGACCTCAGACCGTGTTTTCTGTGCGAAGCAGTCGAGTACGTGCGTGGCGTATCCTTTTTGTATCCTTTTGTCTCCTGAGAGATTCAAAAGTTGCCCTGCATGCATATGTTACAACGTTTTGTTGTGAAATGCACGTTGGTTATACGCCATCTCACTCGCCTCGTTACGCACACATCTCGCATTGTCATGCGCATGCCATACTTGGGTTAGTATGCACATTCTTATGTCACATTGTCATGCATTTCAAAAGCCTTGCGGTGTCGCGCATTTGAGTTTAGTTTGCATTGTCATGCATTTCAAGAAACGTGCATTGTAACGCGCATTTGAGTTTAGTTTGCATTGTCATGCATCTCAAAAGTCGTGTGGTGTCGCGCATTTCGAGATCATTTGCATTTGTCATGCATCTCAGAAGCCGCACGTTGTCGCGCATTTCAAAATCATGCATCATCATGCATTTGCACTTCAAAAAAAGAGAAAAGAAAGAAAGAAAACAACAAAAACAACATGCATCATTTGCATAAGAAAAACACATTATCGTGCATTTTCCTTTTAGTGCATATGTCATGCATTCCATTGTAAATAGTGCATATGTCATGCATTCCATTGTAAATAGTGCATATGTCATGCATCATTGTAAATAGTGCATATGTCATGCATCATTGTATATATTGCATTATAGCTTGCATGCATTCATTGCATCACCTCCATTATGGCTTGCGCCTTTCCATGTTGAGCTTGGCCTGGTATGTGCCCATACTTTTCACGTTAAAACACAGTTCTGCATGTGTATGCGCCTATTCCACATTGGTATGTTTGTTTGAGGGTTGCGGCACTTTTTCTGTGTTAGACGCGGTTCATTTGTGTACATGCCTTTCCTAGGCAAGATTTGGTTTGGCCCGCGTGCCTTATCCATTGTATCCCATTCCATCCATTGCATATTGTATATATTGCATTATAGTTTGCATGCATTCATTACATCACCTCCATTATGGCTTGTGCCTCTCCATGTTGAGCTTGGTCTGGCATGTGCCCATACTTTTCACGTTAAAACACAATTCTGCATGTGTACGTGCCTATTCCATGTTGAGCTTGGTTTGAGGGTTGCAGCACCTTTTCTGTGTTAGACGCGATTTGTATGTGTCCATGCCTTTCCTAGGCAAGATTTGGTTTAGCTGCTTGCCATATCCATTGTATATATTACATTGTAGTGTAATTTTTGCATCTAGCATTAGGATCATGTTCTTTCGTTAGCGGGTCATTCCCCACTTATGTCATTCCACCCAATTACTTGTCCTTGTGTCCGTCTACATCACTCATAGTTCTGCATGTGTACGTGCCTATTCCATGTTGAACTTGGCTTGAGGGTTGTGGCACCTTTTCTATGGTAGACAAACTTTGCACCTCCATCAATCTATTTGACATTTGTGTGGTTTTGAACCACTCATCATTGGATCATGATTCGATTGCATTACATATCGTTTGCATTGTTTATACATAGTTTTATTTTGCATTGTTTTTTTACATTTGTTTTGTAATTTTGCATATCATTTGCATTACATTAGATTCAATTGCACATCATCGCACTGTTTGTGCACCCCTTGGTCTAAGGAGACCTTAAATCCTACATTCGCGTTGTCGTGCACTTCTCGCTTACATTGTCACGCATGTTGCTAACGATATTGTACCTATTGAGTTTTCTTTCTCTTTCAGGTACGATATTGTATGTACGGTTCATTTGAAGCTGGTGCAACTAGACGAACCGGACAGGTATTGTATTCTCCGACTGAGACGTATCAAGAATTACATAATTCTCTTACATCCTTTCTGCATTGTAATGTAGTTGGATTTGTGTTTGATTGCTTAAAATTGTTGCATGTTATGCTTCGTTACAGCTTTCTTTGCATGATCATAAGTCATGCTTGGCTTCTTGCATTTTCAGTTGCATTTTGCCCCTGCCTACGGGCGCATATCTTGTTTGTCTTGCATTGTTTTGTCTAAGTCTTCGACCTTGTCAAAAATGGGTCGTCTCTAGGCTTTGACATTCACTCCCGTCATTGTTATAATTTTCGAGTTTTATCAAAGAGGGGCAACTGTAGACACCCCATTTTTGACCATCCTCAAGACTTGGACATCACCGCTGGAACACTCAGTAATCATCCATGTTTGTGTTCGTCCTGAGTTCCTGGAGGTTTCAGCCACGCGCCTTACCTCAGGATCTCTCGGCTTGACTGTTTTGTGTCTGGTTTTGCACCAAACACTTGTGCTTTGCCTTTGAGGGGTAGGGAATGACGTGTTGGACATCCCCACACATCACCAGCCATGGCTTGAGGCCACCGGCCATTGGTTTGTTTCCACAGGCCATGGCTTGCCCCTGCCTCCGGGCGCATATCTTGTTTGTCTTGCATTGTTTTGTCTAAGTCTTCGGCCTTGTCAAAAATGGGTCGTCTCTGGGCTTTGACATTCACTCCCGTCATTGTTATAACTTTCGAGTTCTATCAAAGAGGGGCAACTGTAGACACCCCATTTTTGACCGTCCTCAAGACCTGGACGTCACCACTGGAACACTCAGTGATCATCCATGTTTGTGTTCGTCCTGAGTTCCTGGAGGTTTCGGCCACACGCCTTACCTCAGGATCTCTCGGCTTGACTGTTTTGTGTCTGGTTTTGCACCAAACACTTGTGCTTTGCCTTTGAGGGTTAGGGAATGACTTGTTGGCCATCCCCACACATCACCGGCCATGGCTTGAGGCCACCGGCCATTGGTTTGTTTCCATAGGCCAAATGTTTAGCCGGCCGGCACTCTTTGTGGCCAGCCGACCATCTATTTTGGTCAAATTGCATTTTTAGCTGGCCGACCACTATTCATCTGCTTTTGCAGATATTTTTATGCCAACTATGCTAGCTGGCGTACACTTTGCTCCCCTCCATACATGTGTATGGAGGGATCTCCCTCTTGACTAGCTTGTTTGAAAAGCTTTACAAGGGGGATGGTCTATAAGAGGGAGCCTCATCTCCCTCCTTTTGGGTTGGAACAATTTTTCAGAGCTTTGAGTTTTAGGTTTAGGGTTTGTTCATACTCTATCTCTATATCTCTCCCTCTCTTGAGTGTTTTGTGTGTGTTTAGTCTTAGTTTTACACACAAACACCTACCATTACACCATACCTTAGTTGCTGAGGCATAAGGGGCTTGTTCTTGGAGGTTTTGGGCTGGTTCGAACCTAAGGAAGCTACTGGTCATCCATTTTTGAAGAGGGTCTACAAGGGTAACAATCTTACCCCTTTTTTTCCAATTTTTGCATAGCTTTTTCATCTATCTTGCAACTATTTTTAGACTCTGTGTATAACATATAAAAGTCTTGTTTTTGCCTGCTCTAAATAGTTGTTTAAGAGTGTTTTATTGTTTGGGGTTGTTTGACCTCTCATAAGCCTTGTTAGGCCCTATTTTTGTGCCATTTTGGTGAGCTCCGCGACCACCTTGTTTGGGCCTCCTCACTACTGAGATCTTGAGGGATTTCAGTGGTGAGGATGGTGCCTTGAGGTCCTAAGAAGGAGAGGGCGACCCCCTCTCCTTGTTGTCCTTGAAAAGGGCCATTTAAGCCTCATGTGTGAACATCTTGTCTAAGTGTATGATGGCCATGCTTTAGCTATTTTTTGTGCTTATTATGTCATAATATAGCTCTATTTTTACTTGGTTTAGATACACCATGCTTGTTTAGCATACATGTCTTGTAATGCCATCATTTGCCTTAACATGTACTTAGCATGTAGATTACCATGCTTGCTTGTTTTGGCCAAGCTTTGTGAAGCTTTTAGGCTTGTTTTGCCATGCTTAAGGTCTGATGTAGGTTGTCTTAGCCATGCTTGCCATGCTTTGTTTAGCCTCTTTGCATTCTTGGCTTGTAAGCCTCAAGTGTATGCACCATGAGCATGCATTACTTGCATCATTTTCAGTGGTTTAACACCACTTATCATGTCACTTCAGTCCACTTAACATGCTCGCATGCTTGTATTTAATGCTCCTTTGATGCTTCAAGAGGTTGTGTTGTATGCTCCATATTTAAGCATTTGTGCATGTCTCCATGTGTAGATTATTTAGATGCCATCTAAGTGGTTTTTGGGGCTTTCTTTTGCATGATTTAGGACTGTTTTGATTCACTTTGATCATTTGTTTTATGTGTCACATGATCATGGTTTAAGTCCTTGGGCTAATTCCAAGCTTTTATGCATTCTTTGCTTGTTTTGATTACTTGGTTTGGCACCTCTTTTTCATGATTTTTAGAGCTTATATTGCTTGCCATATGCCCATGTTTAGCCTCTTTAAGTGTGCTTAGAAGTTGCTTCTTTATGCCTAAGTGATGGACCATGTTTGCATGCATGA
Source organism: Camellia lanceoleosa (assembly GCA_025200525.1). NCBI lineage: Eukaryota > Viridiplantae > Streptophyta > Magnoliopsida > Ericales > Theaceae > Camellia > Camellia lanceoleosa. The sequence goes on from CM045758.1 coordinate 157,320,238, forward strand.
TTGTATGTTTAGATACTTGGTTCATGACATGTTGTTGCATTTGGCATGCATTTCTTGCTAAGTTGTCTAACATGTTATATGCCTTGTATGTGTGCATGTTGACATTACACTTTGCATGCTTGTTAGTTGCATCCTTGCATGTTCATTTGCATGCTCATGTTGCATGTTTAGATTGCATGCTTAGGTTGCATTTGGCATGCATGCTTTGCCTCTTGAATTGAGTACGATAGAGGCTGAGCTCATTGTTTGTTTGTGTGCATTTTGTCCCACATTGAAAATGCATACTTGGTTCTTGGGCCATCACGCATTGAAATGCGCGATTGGTGGTCCGGAAATCGAGTACCATGCCCCTTTAAGTCATGAATATGATAAGGAGTGTGGTTGGTGCAAACATTGCTTGAAATGCATTGCTATGCCTTGTTTTTCCCTCTGCTGCTATCAAAACAGGATTCTGTAGGAATATTTAGCCGCCCGGCCATCTTTAGTGCCGACCGACCAACAACTAATGGCCGGTGATCATCTACTTTGGCCGGTGACCATTCACCTTGGCCGGTGGCATCCCACGGGATTCACACAGTGCATCTTGTGATTTGTGCAATGATCAGAGGAGCAGAGCAGGGAAAACAGAGGTAACTTGTGCATGGCAGTGGACTTCTGAGCGGAGCTGAGCGCGCATTGCATTGGGCCCTCTTCCCGAGGCTATTTACTATTTTATTAGATTAGTTAATTGGCTTAACTAGTTTAATTTGTCTGTAATAATTAATTAGCTTGTGGGTTAATTAATTGCATTATTCTTTCGGTCCCTCCGAACGAGGGCAAATTTGTAATAAGTGTGGGTGCGTATGTGCATGTCTTCCAACCCCCACTTCTTTCTCCCTTTTACTTACCTGCTTTGATGGTTAGTATTAGGGCATATTTAATTTAGCATACCTTATGCTATACATGCGTGCATCTGTAGACGCGCCCGTGCTGCTTCACTCTACAGTTCGGACTCGATTTGTGTCACGGTTCTAAATCTGAACCAAAGAGTCCAAATCCGGCAAATCGTTTGAGAAAACAAATTTTTGAAAAGTAGTGCCAAACATGGACTGCTTTGCGGATTCTGAAGTCGCCACCTAAATATTTTTTAATTGGGAAATTTAGGAAACCGACTCGGTCGAAGGCCACATGTCCGCTATCACCAAAGTTGACTTGGCTCGGAGCTTAGGTACGATCGGGAAGGTCGACTATGAGCACCTTCGCTCGGTCGAAGACCGGCCTCTACTAACCGTGATATCCGTTTTTGAAAACTTTATGCGTTCTTGTTCCGATTATTAGCCTAGAATTTACTATGTGATGCGCACAATACAAAAGTATAGACTAGATCGCCTAATTTGGGAATAAGCATTGCATATCCGTTTTGTCTTGAAAAACGTGTTGTTTTCTGTTGCTACTCGCCAGTAGGCTAAAATGCGGATTTCAATGAGTTGTTCCAACTCAGGCAATCCAACCTCCACCCACAGGCATTCAAACAGTTTATCATGTAAGCATTTAGCCGCATGTTAAGCATACTGTCACGGCAACATTCACACGCATGCGACATGCTAAAGCGAAAAAACACTTACATCGTACTCCGTGCCAAAACAAGAAACTAGTTAGCAAAAATGCATGACCTAGTTCATGTTAAGTGGCTAATGCATCACACACAGAGATGTTATCTAGAGTAGGCTCGGCTAACCCTAATCATGGCATGTGAAATGTTCCACGTAGCACGTGTTCAATTTGGAATTGAAAATTGCAATGCAGTTCGTATGATGTACCGAGCCCGGTGCATGTAAACAAATGCATGGATGCACGCATGCATTGCATAAGGTATGCTAAGATAAGTATGCCCTAATCTACCATCAAAGCAGGTAAATAAAAGGGAGAAAGAAATGGGGGTTGGAAGACATACACCCACTCACGCACACTTATTACAATTTTGCCCTTGCTCGGAGGGACAAAATAATAATACAAAACCAAATAAATAATTAACTACTCTTAGCTAATTAAATATTACAAATTAACTGAATTAATTAAATAAATTAATTAATCTAATTAAGCATTAAATGCCTCGGGATGAGGGCTAACTGCAGCGCGTGCCCGGGACTCGCTCGGAATCACACCCGCTGCATGGGTTGCCTCTGCTCTTCACCTCAGAAAATTGCCCAAATCTCAGGGATGCCTCTCAGGGCATTGGAGATCACCACCGGCTGGAGGGATTAGCCATCGGCTGAAGAAGGAGGCCACCGGCACTGAATTTCCTTATCGGCTTCCCAGTGGCGGCACTAAAAGTGCTTGGTCGGCACAAAATCCTGCAGAACTCACGCAAAGCCAGAGGAAACAACATACAAGGCAATGCAATTCAAGCCATTTATGCACCAAACACATCCCAAATCATGCTATGGACTTAAGAGGGCATGTGCCTCGATTCCCGGGCCACCAATCGCGCATTTCTATGCATGATGGTCCTAAGAACCAAGGGTGCAAATTCAATGTCAAATGCATGCAATTCAAACAAAGGTGCCAAACCTCTATCAAACTCACTTCAAGAGGCCTAACATGCACAATGCCAATGTAACCCTAAGCATGTCATCTAGCATGCAATATGGCAATGCGATGTAAGAATATTGTTGTGTAAACATACAAGCATGCAAAGCAAAATAGGAATGGACTTACACATGAATTGGACAGCTCTAATAGGCCTAAAATCAGTGGCCAAAGTGCCTATAAAATGAGACCAAATGCACACAAACACATGCAAGTGTTAAGGCTCAAAACTTAGGCAAACCAAAGCAGTTCTCATGCATACTTAAAGGGGCCAAACATGGACTAATAGCATGCATTTAAAGCTCTGAAATTCATGTTAAATATGATGCCAAATCATGCAATAGAGCATTCCAAACAAAGCATGCAAATGGCCTAGGCTTAAAGCAAGTCAATAGGGCATTTAAACCACACTTGGCACAAACACATATGGCATGCACTTAACAACCAAAACAGGTTCTTAGCATGTTCAAGCAAGGCCAAAAAGCTACTTAGATGGCATCTAAGAGTCATTAAGCTAAAGGCATGCATTGAAGCCAAAACATGGAGCATACAAGATATACCCTTAGAGCATTAACAAGGCCACTAAGGCAATCAAACAAGCATGCATGAAGGACTGAAATGACATGCTAGATGGTTCCAATCATCAAAAACAAAGCTAGAATAGCATACCACATATTCATGCTTTTGAGGCCAACAAGCCAAATACAAAGAGGCTACCAAATACATGCCAAGATTGGCCAAAATAGCTATGGACAGAGCTGAATCATGGCAAAATAAGCTTACAAGCTTCACAAATCTAAGCCTAAAACATGCTAGAAAATGGGGCAAACAACCTAGTCATGTTAAGGCACAAAAGAGGCATTACAAGGCAACTACACTAGGCATGTATAGGAGACCAAAACCAACTTAGAGGCATGTTATACCATGGCAATATAAGCATAGTAAACAACCAAGACATGCTCAATACACAACCAAACATGGAGCTCTCTCAAAGAGCAAAATTTGTCCTTTTCAAGGACATCAAGGAGAGGGGGTGGCCCTCTCCTTCTTGAGACTTCAAGGCATGCTCTTCACCACTGAAATCCCTCAAGATTTCAGTGGTGAAGAGATCCTATCACCAAAATCTCGGATCTCTCCAAAATAGCCCAAAAATGGGGCCTTTTCAAGGCCTAAAGGGGGGCAAACTTCCCCAAACCTCACAACACTCTTAATGAACAATAAAGAGGACTTAAAAACAGAGATTTTATGTGTTAATCACTAAGCACAAAAACTGTTCTAAACAAGGTAAAAATGAGGTGCAAAAATGGGGAATAAAGTGTAAACTTCTCACCCTTGTTGACTATCTTCACAAGAGTTGATGTTGTTGCCTCCTTGAGCTCAAAAACCACCCAAAACTCCAAGAACAACCTGCTGGAGCCTCAGTTCCAAGAAGAAAGGTGGAACACTAGGTGCTTTAGTGCAATAGTATGGCACAAAACACCTAGTTTAACAAGAGAATGATAGATATAGGATAGATATATATGTTTCTAACCTAAACCAGAGCACCAACTCTCTAACAATGGCTGAACTCTCTCAAGATTTTCTAACCTTAAGCCAAGAGGAAGAGCCTTCCCTCTTATAGGCCAAAAGCTTACAAGCTTGGCCACTAAGCAACTCATCCCTCCATACACGTGTATGGAGGAGAAACAAGTTGCATACATCTGTGTGAGAAAATATCTCACACAGCAAGTGCAGATGGTCGGCAGGCAAAATGGTCATTTCGCCCAAAGCAGTGCCGACCGGCCACAAACAGTGCCGACCGGCACAATATAGTGCGGTGACAACTCTGACCAGCCGGTGGCCTCTAGCCCCGGGGTGGTGTGTGGGGATGCCTCGAAGGCATTCCGCCCCTCAAAACAAAACACAAGTGTTTGGTGCAAAACCAAACACAAGCGGTCGAGTTCGGAGGTCCCGAGGCACGCGTGAGCCGAGAACTCCGGGAACTCCAAGCGAACACACATGGATGATCACCGAGTGTTCAAGCGGTGGCGTCAAGTCTTGAGACGGTCAAAAATGGGGTGTCTCTGATTGCCCCTCTTTGACAGAACTCGAAAGTCATAACAATGACGGGAGTGAATGTCAAAGCCTAGAGACGACCCATTTTTGACAAGGCCGAAGACTTGGACAAACATACAAAGCGCAAATGGTTGAACTCGCAAGCTGCCTACGTATCCCTTAAGGAATCAAACCAGCGTAGTTCATGCAGGAGGCACACATGCCAAGGAGAAGATATGCGCCCGTAGGCAGGGGCAAAATGCAACTGAAAATGCAAGAAGCCACGCATAACTTATGATCATGCAAAGAAAGCTGTAATGAAGCACACATGCGACAGTTATAAGCTAACATGCAATAGTCTACACTACAATGTAGAAAGGATGTAAGAGAATTATGCAATTCTCAAAACGTCTCACTCGGAGAGATACAATACCTGTGCGACTCGTCCGGTTCCACCGGCGGTAAATGAGCCGTACATACAATATCGTGCCTGAAAAGAAAGCAAACTTGACAGGTACAATATGATTAGCAACATGCATGTCATATGCAATGTGAATGCTGAATGATATGCAATATATACAAAACTATGTATAGATAATGCAAATGAAAATGTAGTGCAATTAAAACTAAATGCAAACTACATGCAGGGCAATTGAATCATGATTCAATCATGAGCGGTTCGAAACCACACAAATGTCAAATAGATTGATGGAGGTGACAAGTCCGTCTCCCATAGAACGATGTCTGATCTATGAGTACTTCGCACGGACACAAGAACAAGTATTGGGTGGATTGACATAAGTGGGGTAACGACGACCGTGACGAAGACCAATGATCCTAATGTCGGATGCAACAATTACACTACCATGTAATGGAAATGGATAAATGATACAATGGATATGGCACGCGGGCCAAACCAAATCTTGCCTAGGAAGGCATGTCGCATACAAACCATGTCTAACCTGAAGCGGTGCCGCTACCCTCAAAGCTCGGACACAAAAGCTCGACGAATCGTGTTTTGACACGAAAAATATGGGCACATACGGACCAAGCTCAACTTGGAAAGGCGCAAGCCATAGATGGAGGTGATGCAAAGTGGATGCATGCAACTAAATGCAATGGAGGTGGATACAATGGATATGGCACGCGGGCCAAACCAAGTCTTACTAGGAAAGGCATGTACGATACAAACCATGTCTAACAGAAGCGGTGCCGCTACCCTCAAAGCTCGGACACAAAAGCTCGATGGTGTGTTTTGACACGAAAAATATGGGCACATACCGGACCAAGCTCAACTTGGAAAGCGCAAGCCATAGATGGAGGTGATGCGGTGGATGCATGCAACTAAATGCAATGGAGGTGGATACAATGGATATGGCACGCGGGCCAAACCAAGTCTTGCCTAGGAAAGGCATGTACGCATACAAACCGTGTCTAACACAGAAGCGGTGCCGCTACCCTCAAAGCTCGGACACAAAAGCTCGACGACTGTGTTTTGACACGAAAAATATGGGCACATACCAGACCAAGCTCAACTTGGAAAGGCGCAAGCCATAGATGGAGGTGATGCAGTGGATGCATGCAACTAAATGCAATGGATATGGATATTTACAGAAAATGCACGACATATGCACTATACTACAATGATGATGCATGACATATGCATGTGTGTTTTTGTGTTTTCTTCTTCTCTTTTTTTTGAAATGCAATGCATGACATATGCAATATTTACAATGATGCATGACAATGCATGTTGATGCAATGGCTACGATTGCAATTTTCCCTATCTTATCAACCGGGCGATACACTAGGTTGGTTCAGTATCCAGAGTTGAGGCGTAGACACGCCGCCTCAACCTATGGGGCTTCCATACAGATTTCAAGCCGAGGGTACATCCCCCTGGGTATTTAAACCAGACTTTAGTCTCGGAAATTCCGAACCTTTGCGTTCTAGGCATAAGCCGTTCAAACTCTAGTTTTCACCGTCCCAGTTGGTCTTCTAGGAACTCACCGCAAGCAGACGCATGTGGCTTTGCAGACCAATCGAAAGTCGTTTGGGCACGACAAACACCAAAGGAATTGCACCTTCAGAGGATTTAAGGTCTCCTAGACCGGGATGTATAATGTATGCATGACAATGCATGTTTTTTTTTGAAATGCGCGCCAACGCGCGGCTTTGAGATGCATGATAATGCAAATGAGCGGGTTTAAGGTCTTGCCGGACCTAGGGGGGGCAACCGATGAGGTGCGCTAAACAATGCGATGGAATGCATGCCAAATGCAATGAGGTGCACACCTTAATGCACCGGAGGTCTTTCACCTCCCGAGGATTTAAGGTCTCCTAGACCGTGCGTGTTTAAGGTCTCGCCAGACCGGGGGGTAACTGTTACACAGTACTCGAGTGCATGCAATGCAAATGAGACACGTATGAGACGTGCGTGTCTCAAAAGATGGAAAATGAAGTGCAAAACGAGGCGTACGTGCCTCGAGATGCAATGGAATGCGAAATGAGGCACACGTACCTCATTTGATGGAAAATGAAGTGCAAAACGAGGCGTACGTGCCTCGAGATGCAATGGAATGCGAAATGAGGCACACGTACCTCATTTGATGGAAAATGAAGTGCAAAACGAGGCGTACGTGCCTCGAGATGCAATGAAATGTGCAATGAGTGTGACGAGGTACACCTTAATGCACCGAAGGTCTTGCACCTCCCGAGGATTTAAGGTCTCCTAGACCGTGCGTGTTTTTGGTCCCGCCGGACCGTGCGTGTTTTCGGTCCCGCCGGACCCGCATGGAAAATGAAATGCAAAACGAAGCACGTGAGGTAGCACACCTCACGGGACTCAAAATGAAATGCAAAATGAAGCAGTATGACACGCATGCCATATGACAATGCAAAACGGTGCAAATCGCAAGGGACGTGCAAGATGGCGTGATACGATACGCCGGAAAATGCAATGGATGCGCGTAACGCATACGGGGCAACTTTTGAATCTCTGTAAATGACAAAAGGATACAAAAGGATACAATCTCTGCTTGAATTTGAATGCCACACACAGAAGGCACAGTCCGAAGTCGAAACGGAGGTCGGTTGAACATTGGAGATGCACTTTATTGCACTTTCTTGAGCTATGAAGACCCAAAACTCATCAATTTGCCTAAACATGGCCTTGGGAACACCACCGGCTGGGTGGGGTGATCACCGGCTGCCACCGGCTGGCTGAACTCATCTATCGGCACAAAAATGTGCCGACCGGCCAAAAATAGCTGATCGGGGGCAGTTTTGACAATTTGCCACGGGTGTTATAAAATAGGGCACCCTAGCCCTATTTTCTTACTTCCACACCGCCGAAAATTCTTCCTCTCTCTCTCTAGAGTGTTTTCTCTCACTTTTTCATCGATTTCCGCGCATTTCACGCCCGTTTCGTCGTCCGATTCGCGTATACCTTCGCGTTTCGAACACTTTGAACCGAATATTTCTCCATTTCGGTGTCCTTTTCGCTATTTTCGCCTTTTCGGGACTTGTTCCCCTCGATTTTCTCTTCATTCTCGTGCCTTTTCACATTCCGACTCTTCCGGCCATTTCCGACCCTCTCGGGGTTGACTTTGTCGGTTGACTTTTCGTATTCCGGCCCATTTTTTCATTTTCCGGCCACTTTCTCGCTACCACTACCATGGCCGATGATGTTCCACATGTCGGGACTCCCCCGGACCATGAGATGGACCCCGGGGTTGAGCTCCTCCCTCTGAGCGAGCGCCCATTCGATCCGGCGACCTATCGCCCGGCCATTCACGTGCTACCACCCGATGGACTCCGCCACTTCCGCGGCTTCGACAGAGTTTTGGACCCAGAGCTTCTGCTACGCGAGCCGGCCTCCCACTTGTCTGCTGGCGCCACCGAGGTAACCTTCTAGTCTTTTATTTTCCGCAATGTAGGATTTCCTGTCAACTGCCATAGCTAACTGAACCCATTAACTGCTTAGTTCGATGTCTTGAATCAGAAGTTGATTGTAGACAACCTCATAACTGACACCTGTTTAGAACCGACGTGCATGCTCACATACTTCACTAGTCTGGATCACCCAAACACGGCACACATCGCTGCTTGATTCACCGACACCGGTGCTTATTTGGATCTCAAACTTCACGCATGCCAATTTTGCTCAAAACTATACAATCACACGAACACATCATACGTTGTTTACACTGATCTTCATAGAATCTTGACATATCACGCCGTAACACACCCACTGGTATGCCGAAACCTGATATCTGCTTGAATCTAGAAAATGTGCACACATGCACCGTATCTGCATGCTAACCTTCACAAAACACACTGACACATCACAGGCCGTATTCCACCGCAGTACACTGAAGCCCGATATCTGCTTGAACTTTAAAGATAATCTGCACGCATACTAGATTTATACCAACTGTATATCTTCATATGGCTTTGCAATTTCTTGATTACAGGGAGACTCCCATACTCTCCGTGGGTATGGGAACATTATCGCCGTGATTGGTATCTTGCCGACGCCGTTAGCCGCATTGTGGATCGGGCGGCGGTACCTTCTGCGGGGACTTTCCGGACTCTCACCGCAGACCTCTTCTTGCTGCTCTGGCAGAGAGGTGGTGGGACACCACCGATTCTTTTCATCTATCAGCGACCGGGGACATGACGATGACCCCTTTCGACTTCTCGATGCTCACTGGCATCGGGGTGGGGGGTGATCCGATCCCCTTTGACACAGACATGGACGAGTGGATCGCCGCTCAGGTTTATTTGCTCGGCGAGGCGCCGCCGCTTGTTCGTCCAGGGTTTGTCCGCTATTCCTGGTTTGAGGTGCGCTTTAGTCACGGACCATCTTTGGTGGACGCGGCTCCGATGACCCAGGAGGCGGCTGAGAGGCATGCACGCGGCTTCCTCATGTTTTTGCTAGGGACCACCCTATTCGCCGACCGGGCGAACACCGTGCCTCTCTGCCTCCTCAGCGCACTGGTGGACGTCCGACGGATTGTCTTGATATGATGGGGTGGTGCGGCTCGCCACCCTTACGGCTACATGAGCTCCGTCTCCGTGGCGTGAGCGATTGCTTTCGGGGCTCTTGGCGAGCTGGGAGGTATGTCTTCTTCTCTTTTCATTTACATTCGTACTTTACGTACTCTGTACACACCGTTGTTATGCCTTTACACTTCTTGTATACACGGCACACACATATACGCTTTACCTTGTTGTACATTCTGCTCACATCAGACACCTCGCTCAATACACAACACATATACACCTTATTTCTCTGATACTCTGCTTTATTCTGATAATCGTACTGACGTCTGTTTTGCAGCTGTGGGTGTATGCCTACTTCCCATTGGAGCGATCTGGGAGGCGCCTCTGGTTGTCCCCTTCTCTCGCCGTTATGACGGGCGATGTGTCCGGAGGCCTCGGGACACTTTTAGCTTCTTCCGCCATTTCTTTGACACCATCACCCCTACTGAGGTATGTTTTACTTACAGTCCGTTTTAAGCTTCGCTTTCAAACGTACATTTCTATATCAGTAGATAATCAATCAGATTTCATTTCAGTCACTGGCGGTAGTGGGCTCCACGTCCAGCGGTGATACGAGATAGATATCTTTGGCGCCACCGAGACCTCAAGGCTCTGGATTCTCTGGAGGGCCGGTCTGTCGAACTGGTACTGGTGGCGCTTCTTGCGTCGAGACCTGGATTGCGGGCAGATAGTTCCGATCCAGCCTCCCGAGCACATGAGGGACACCGAGAGGTTTTTGCGGCCAGATGGAGGACTACACCCTTGGTGGGCCGTAGATGTAGATGCCTCTGAGGCGAGGCGACTATTCCGAGCACGTCCGGACCTTCTTGATCGGCCTCTGGCCGAGGCTCTTGGTGATCCAAGTGAGACCCATGGCGCCGGCTCCGGGCGAGCAGAGCGAGGCGGGGCCATCACAGAGGGCTCGAGCTCATGGCGGAGAAGTGCAGAGGGGCGAGGGCCAGGCCCGCTTGCCTACTATGTTGACATCTGAGGCAGAGTGGGGAGACCTACCAGATCCCTTTTGCTCCTCCTCCGGCTGGTCATGAGTTAGCCGGCATTCCCGACTTGCCTCCGGTATGTATTACTTTATTTCTGCGTCTTGCATTGTCAATTCCGTTCATTCAGATATCCCACAGAATACTGATGTATTTAATACCTTTTTTGCAGGCTTCTTCCGAGTACACCCGTCAGTCGGTGGAGCTGAATGCCTCCCTGATGGGGATGCTGCAGCGGACTCTTGATGCTCTGGCCGTCTACGGCTTGCCGGTATGCTCTACTGACCACAGTCTCAAATCATACTCATCTCGCTGTCTGCTACATCGCACAAAAATCGATAAAGCGCCACGGTTTTCACACATTGTACTCGCCTGCGCATTACTGTCTTGATCATGCTCGCGGCATTCGCTGCTGTACTCGAACCGTGCATTCTGTACTGATAAACTGCTCACGGTTTTCACACACTGCACTCAGACACTGCATTCTATACTGATAAACTGCTCACAGTTTTCTGATGTGTTTGTTCTTTGTATTTTCAGCCTCCTTTCCCGATCCCTCCAGTGGGTGACACTGCTCCAGCTGGGCCTCCCGTCTCTACTCGGGATGGCAGGATATTCCCTCGTACCAGAGGGGGACGTGGTCATGTGGGGAGCAGTTCACGAGCTCCAGTTCCAGGCGATGGTGAGTCGGAGGCGGGGACGGAGTCAGTTGCGGAGGAGACCGGGGATAGCTCAGGCTCGGGCTCCGCAAAGGATGATCCCGACGATGCTTTTTGTCGCGGGGAAGAGGCGAGGATTGACCCTTAGGCATGAGGCCTACTGCTGATGATGATGATTTTTGCTGCTCCTTTTCCTTATTTCTTTTCTTGTACTTTTCCCTTTTGGTAGATAAAGTACTATGTCTGCATCGCCAAGCAGTGTGTTTTTGCTTTCCAAAACTATGTAATCGAAAAAGATTATATATAAAACAAACTTTTGTCTAAAAGAGTGTTATATCTGTATGTCTCACAGATACCGCACATTTCATACTTTGCATCGCATTGCATCATACTACACCTCAAATGTAAATGATATCGATTTGTATCTCGACAATTGAACACTTGCCTTTGTGATAATCGAATAACCAACCAACTAAGCAACAAAAAATTTCAATACAAACCATTGCTCAATCCGAACATATAACCCATACTCTGGCGAGGATTGGGGCTACATACGACTGCGATACAATACTCGGTTCATTACGCCCACAAAGAACCTTAAATGAATAACCCAATCGACAAGACGGATCACAAAATTGATACGGTTGCGGTTGAAACACCCTGATGCCTCAAATCTTCCATTTCCTTTTCTTGCTTTGCACGGATGTAGAGAACGGCACAAAGATTACGAGCACGAGCAATTGCCTTTTGAAGAGGATGGGTTTTCAATCGGTATCGAGCCTACCACAGAGACACGAGGCAGACTCAAACGAAGAAACAAAAGGCACACGACCTAGCACAACGAGACATACTTGGAAAAGACTCAAAGCCAACAATGAGGCCGACAAGTCAAAAGACACGACACGGACATGTTTAAAAGAGACCTCAAATTTCGAGGAGCCAGTTCCTCCGGGTACACCTCCCACCCTTTCTGATTTGCGTGATTCTCACATCACTCGACCCTCAGGCTCGGTTTTTCTCACAAAAACCCTTCTCTCACTTTTCTCTCAACTTACTCCTCTCTATTCTTTATTCTCTCATTTTGCATCCCTCCCCGAGGTGAATGACAGATGAATAGGAAGTTGTGGGTTCATGCCCGACACGACTAGCTCGCGGCTATTTCTTTTGGTAGATGGGGGTGCCTTTCTGGCGAGCGCATGCTGACGGTGGGGAAAGACAGGATACCTGGCTCAACTGCGTTCCCTAGTTCATTATTTTGACCATTTTTGTTTTCTCCTTAAAACAGCTTTTGATCAAAATGAGAGTTGGATTAACACACTTATTCAATTTTTGATTTAAAAATCATGCGAATCAGTCATGAGCACGAAAATTCTCCTTTGGGGTCCAAACATGGTCCATTTTTGAAAATGAAATAGTTTTCGAGAAAATAAGTCAACCTCAGCGAAAATTTTTCAAAAACTATTTTTGCAAATAAACGATGCTCAACAAGCATGAAACTTACCCTCGAGACATGCAACCTCGGATCGGAGGCAATGGAAAATTGCCCTTGCTTGAAGGGGAATATAGAACGGAAAGTTGCCCCTAGTTTGAATGGTAACTTAGGGCAACTTTTGGACATGGATGGCAATGGGTGGCAACGGAAAGTTGCCCTTGTTTGATGATGCCGCTGCATGTCAGGCATCGCTCCTTATTGATGACGATCGGACCCTCGGACGCGAGAAGTCGAAGATGGCTTGAATCAATATATGGACACAATCACCGGAGGTGTTGGTGGTTGGGCTCCAAGAGAAAATTGATCATGCAATTCCGTAGTTACCGAGACGTCGGATTAGGAGGAGGCAAGTGACCAAAACCATGACATGGATGAGACGCTATGAAAGCGTTGAAATGGACTTCATGATGAAGTTGCCTCACGATCCCAAACATGGGAATCAAGCCTTACGTAGTTCCTGTTAAGGTACTCGGGTATTTTAACCTTCACTATTTTCAGCTCTAATTTTTGCCAAGGCGCTGCGGGTTTTCGACCTTGCGAGCTTTGTTTGTTTTTTTCTTTTTCAATTCTTTTTCACTTTTCTTTCTTTTTTCTTTTTCTTTTTCTTTTCATTTTTTCTTTTTCTTCTTCTTTTTGTATTTTGTATTGTATCTTTTTTCTTTTCTTTTCTCTTCTTTCTTTTTCTTGCTCTAACTTTTGCTGGTCGCCTTTCGGTTTTCGCCCAAATGAGCCTCTCAAAGGGTAGAAGTGTTATCAAGTCCATGTCAAATGGTTTTGAGATTGAAGCCTTCCGTATCCGTGAGAGAGTGGTCATTGATTTGCAAGAGGACTCATCTTCGTTCTTCGCACATCTGACACCTTTGCCCTTAATTTGAGGGGTGTTCCTGTTCTAGCTTTGCAAGCTCCTTCTGACGAGGTCTGACCTTCCTGTTCTGACTTTGGTGCCTCATGTTCGAGGGCTGCTTTGAACTGGGCCACACAAAGGCCGCATTGGTAATCGCTTGAACATTCTGGATACTGGTCCAAGGTTTGAAAATGAGGGGTCGAGCCTCGAGGCTGAGAGCGATCCTAGGCTGCACAATCTCAAGAGTGATTCCACACATGTCTTCGCAAGACCGCACAAAACATTTTTGAAAGTTTTTAAGAAAGCGACAAATCGCTCATACCAAGACATGTAGGACCAACTGATCGAAACTAGGGTCCTTCTCAAGACTCATGCCGACAAGCATGATTTCATTCATTAAGGGCTTAGCACGCCTCTTTCTCTCAAATTGATTCAAAATTTTGCAAAACCCGAGAATTCCTTCCTCTTTGTTTTACAGTGTTGAAAAAGTTTTGAAAAACTTAAGTCAAAGCAATAATTTTTAGGGCACAAGAGAGCAGGCGGAATGTGTTGTCACCCCATTCGAATTTTCTGGCACAACTAGCCCAATACAATCAACAAACATGGAAGCACGGTAACCGCGGCTGTTTCATCCAAGTTTCCCAGGTGTGAACTGGCTCCACAGCGGAGGGGGGACCCAAGAAAACAAAAAGAAGCAATTTACAAAACAAAACGGTGCTTGAGGCAACAACCCCGAAGTCACCTAGTATTTTATACAAAAGAGGGACTGACTCATTACAATTAGACAGACCCTTAAGCAAAAGGACTGACTCAAAACAATGAGACAGACTCAAGACAAAACACAAAAGACTGTCTCGACACCCGAGTCAGGATTTACAAAATTAGCATCGGCAGGTGCTCAAAAATGCGCGCCAAACGCCATATCCAAAAAAAATGTACCAGATATTGCCCGCAGGCAGTTGAATCTCAATTACATACTCATGACGTTGTCCTCGGTATCTGTGTCCTCACAATCCAAGAACTCTGTAGTAACTGATTTGGCCGAGGTAGGCGGGAGGATGACCTTGTTATCAATCAAATCCTGTACCTCATGACGGAGGTGGAAGCAATTGTCGGTGGCATGGCCAGACTGTTGATGGTACGCACAGTACTGAGTGGCATCATGGCCTGCTGGAAGGGGTTTGGGGAGTGGCCGAGGATCGAGGGGTGTGAGATGCCCCTTTTTGGCCAAAATCAGAAGTGCCCTAGACAAAGGCATGTAAAGAGGATGGAAGGCCCTGCGCCCTCGGGGCAAGTACTTCGGAACCTGAGGACTCTTGCTAGATGCACTAGCGAATCGGTCACGGTGCGACTTTGGTTTCGATCCTTTCCGGATGCGTGGTCGGAGTGGGAAGAACCTTCTTGGCATGACGGGCCTATCCGGTTCTCGATTGATCGAATCGCCCTCGCGGGTGGGGGAAAGCATCCTCCACGCTTTTGACATAACTACGGATATCTCACGATATTCATTCCCCGGCTTTCAAAGCCTCACGCCTACGAGCTTGTTCAATGGGGTCGGTATCTGCCTTCATCTTATCTTTTCCTCTGGCCTCGGCCTGATGGAGAGTTTGAGTTGATGGTGGTGCATCATTGCCATAATTGGAGGCCATTTCTGGTTGACTCAATTCAATCACAATTCGCCCCAACAGCGGGGGCTCTTGAGGTGCAAAGTTCCCGACATACGGTGCAACTGGTGGTGGAGCTGACATCCCATAAGCAAGGTCTGCCATAGACCTTTGGAGGTCACCGATCATCCCCATTAGTTCAAATGTGGTAGGCTCACGAGCCTGATATAGCTGGGGCCCAGATTGGGTGTGCAAATGGGCGAAAAGTGCGGCATATCAACAGTAGCATCATTCTGTGGGATGGTTTCCTGACTCAATGCGGCCGTCATGACCACAATCTCTTCAGAGTTCTGCGTTATGTTCACCCGCCAAGAAGGAGAAGGCACTAATCGCTCGATCAACTCATCAATCTCTGAATCAAACGAAAAGCGGTATTTCACCCTGAGCATGGATCAAACACGTGCAAGAACAACGGCACTATATCGCCGATCATCGTTCCCGATTCACTGCTCGAATCGAATCGATACCCACGGGTATAACTGATTCCCAACAATCACTGACACTAGTGCCCTCAGGTCGGATATTCAAATTTGCAAACTGGTATATGCATTCCTGTAGAGATACACTCTAAAAGCACATAGCAAGTAGATGAGAGCCAATACACCCCTATGTTGGGGTAGGGTTTCCCTGTCCTATTCTGTCAGGAGCTAGGGTTTCACTATGCACGCAGCGGTTTCAAACAACCTATATCGGGTAAGCAACCTGTCCTAGTTTTGGAATGGTCACTATGGATTCCGACAATGCACTAGGTCGAATGGTCAAAAAGGGCGCCCCGGTAAAACCGGGGTTTGTGTTCCCATACTGGCAGAGCCCGCAACCGGTCAGCTTTACGGTCATGCCTTGACAAGACAAGCCTCCAGCAAACCGCTCAGGAATAGCAGATGGCCAACACGGTGTCCTAGGCGCACCAATGCACATGCAATGCAAAGAAACACATAAACATAGTCAAAACAGGATATCACGAGTTCGAGTCAAGCTCTCTAAACTCCCCAGCAGAGTCGCCAGAAATCAGAGACGCGCTGCGTCGCTTCACTCTCTGCCGACTCGATTTGTGTCACGGTTCTAAATCTGAACCAAAGAGTCCAAATCCGCAAATCGCTTTGAAAACAGATTTTTGAAATGTAGTGCCAAACATGGATTTGCTTTGACATGAGTCGCCACCTAAATATTTTTAATTGGGAAATTTAGGAAACCTCGACTCGGTGTCAAGGCCACATGTCCGCTATCACCAAAGTTGACTTGGCTCGAGCTTGGGTACGATCGGAAGGTCACTATGAGCACTCTCGCCGGTCCAAGACCGCCTCTACTAACCGTGATATCCGTTTTTGAAAACTTTATGCGTTCTTGTTCCGATTATTAGCCTAGAATTTACTATGTGATGCACAACACAAAAGTATAGACTAGATCGCCTAATTTGGGAATAAGCATTGCATATCCGCTTTTGTCTCAAAAACGTGTTGTATTCTTTTGCTACTCGCCAAGAGGCTAAAATGCGGATTTCAATGAGTTGTTCCAACTCGGCAATCCAACCTCCACCCACGTGCATTCAAACGGTTTATCATGTAAGCATTTAGCGCATGTTAAGCATCTTTCACGGCAACATTCACACGCATGCGACATGCTAAAGCGAAAAACACTTACATCAGACTCGTACCAAAACAAGAAACTAGTTAGCAAAAATGCATGACCTAGTTCATGTTAAGTGGCTAATGCATCACACAGAGATGTTATCTAGAGTAGGCTCGCTAACCCTAATCATGGCATGTGAAATGTTCCACGAGCACGTGTTCAATTTGGAATTGAAAATTGCAATGCGTCAGTATGATGTACCGAGCCCGGTGCATGTAAACAAATGCATGGATGCACGCATGCATTGCATAAGGTATGCTAAGATAAGTATGCCCTAATCTACCATCAAAGCAGGTAAATAAAAGGGAGAAAGAAATGGGGGTTGGAAGACATACACCCACTCACGCACACTTATTACAATTTTGCCCTTGCTCGGAGGGACAAAATAATAATACAAAACCAAATAAATAATTAACTACTCTTAGCTAATTAAATATTACAAATTAACTGAATTAATTAAATAAATTAATTAATCTAATTAAGCATTAAATGCCTCGGGATGAGGGCTAATCGCAATGCGTGCGGACTCGCTCGAATCACACCGCTGCGTGCATGGGTTGCCTCTGCTTCTCCGCTCTTCATCTCTAAAATTGCCCAAATCTCGGGGATGCCTCTCGGGCATTGGAGATCACCACCGGCTGGAGGGATTAGGCATCGGCTGAAGAAGGAGGCCACCAGCACTGAATTTCCTTATCGGCTTCAAGGTGGCGTGGTCGGCACTAAAAAGTGCTTGGTCGGCACAAAATCCTCGCAGAACTCAGAACTCACAAAGAAGAGAGGAAACAACATACAAGGCAATGCAATTCAAGCCATTTATGCACCAAACACATCCCAAATCATGCTATGGACTTAAGAGGGCATGTGCCTCGATTCCTGCCACCAATCGCAAGATTTCTATGCATGATGGTCCTAAGAACCAAGGGTGCAAATTCAATGTCAAATGCATGCAATTCAAACAAAGGTGCCAAACCTCTATCAAACTCACTTCAAGAGGCCTAACATGCACAATGCCAATGTAACCCTAAGCATGTCATCTAGCATGCAATATGGCAATGCGATGTAAGAATATTGTTGTGTAAACATACAAGCATGCAAAGCAAAATAGGAATGGACTTACACATGAATTGGACAGCTCTAATAGGCCTAAAATCAGTGGCCAAAGTGCCTATAAAATGAGACCAAATGCACACAAACACATGCAAGTGTTAAGGCTCAAAACTTAGGCAAACCAAAGCAGTTCTCATGCATACTTAAAGGGGCCAAACATGGACTAATAGCATGCATTTAAAGCTCTGAAATTCATGTTAAATATGATGCCAAATCATGCAATAGAGCATTCCAAACAAAGCATGCAAATGGCCTAGGCTTAAAGCAAGTCAATAGGGCATTTAAACCACACTTGGCACAAACACATATGGCATGCACTTAACAACCAAAAACAGGTTCTTAGCATGTTCAAGCAAGGCCAAAAAGCTACTTAGATGGCATCTAAGAGTCATTAAGCTAAAGGCATGCATTGAAGCCAAAACATGGAGCATACAAGATATACCCTTAGAGCATTAACAAGGCCACTAAGGCAATCAAACAAGCATGCATGAAGGACTGAAATGACATGCTAGATGGTTCAATCATCAAAAACAAAGCTAGAATAGCATACCACATATTCATGCTTTTGAGGCCAACAAGCCAAATACAAAGAGGCTACCAAATACATGCCAAGATTGGCCAAAATAGCTATGGACAGAGCTGAATCATGGCAAAATAAGCTTACAAGCTTCACAAATCTAAGCCTAAAACATGCTAGAAAATGGGGCAAACAACCTAGTCATGTTAAGGCACAAAAGAGGCATTACAAGGCAACTACACTAGGCATGTATAGGAGACCAAAACCAACTTAGAGGCATGTTATACCATGGCAATATAAGCATAGTAAACAACCAAGACATGCTCAATACACAACCAAACATGGAGCTCTCTCAAAGAGCAAAATTTGTCCTTTTCAAGGACATCAAGGAGAGGGGGTGGCCCTCTCCTTCTTGAGACTTCAAGGCATGCTCTTCACCACTGAAATCCCTCAAGATTTCAGTGGTGAAGAGATCCTATCACCAAAATCTCGGATCTCTCCAAAATAGCCCAAAAATGGGGCCTTTTCAAGGCCTAAAGGGGGGCAAACTTCCCCAAACCTCACAACACTCTTAATGAACAATAAAGAGGACTTAAAAACAGAGATTTTATATGTTAATCACTAAGCACAAAAACTGTTCTAAACAAGGTAAAAATGAGGTGCAAAAATGGGGAATAAAGTGTAAACTTCTCACCCTTGTTGACTATCTTCACAAGAGTTGATGTTGTTGCCTCCTTGAGCTCAAAAACCACCAAAAACTCCAAGAACAACCTGCTGGAGCCTCGGCCCAAGAAGAAGGTGGAACACTAGGTGCTTTAGTGCAATAGTATGGCACAAAACACCTAGTTTAACAAGAGAATGATAGATATAGGATAGATATATATGTTTCTAACCTAAACCAGAGCTCCAATTCTCTAACAATGGCTGAACTCTCTCAAGATTTTCTAACCTTAAGCCAAGAGGAAGAGCCTTCCCTCTTATAGGCCAAAAGCTTACAAGCTTGGCCACTAAGCAAGCTCATCCCTCCATACACGTGTATGGAGGAGAAACAAGTTGCATACAGCTGTGAGAAAATATCTCACACAGCAAGTGCACAGTGGTCGGCAGGGCAAAATGGTCATTTCGCCCAAAACAGTGCCGACCGGCACAAACAAGTGCCGACCGGCACAATATAGTGCCGGTGACAACTACAGCCAGCCGGTGGCCTCTAGCCCCAGCCGGTGGTGTGTGGGGATGCCTCAGAAGGCATTCCCTGCCCCTCAAAGGCAAAACACAAGTGTTTGGTGCAAAACCAAACACAAACGGTCGAGTTCGGAGGTCCTGAGGCACGGCGCGCGAGCCGAGAACTCCGGGAACTCCAAACGAACACACACATGGATGATCACCGAGTGTTCAAACGGTGACGTCCAAGTCTTGAGGACGGTCAAAAATGGGGTGTCTACAGCATCATTCATCAGTATTACATGCACCGGGCTCGGCACATCATGCTAACTGCATAAGTATTTCAAATCTAACTTGAATACGTGCATCAAATGGTTACATTTCACATGCCATCCTAGGATTAGCCGAGCCTATCCTAATTGCATTCTATGTGCGTTGCATTAGGCACTTAACATGGACTTGGATCATGCATTGATTGCTAACAAGTTCTTTGTTTTGGCTTGGAGTACACTGTAAGTATTTTGTGCTTTAGCATCTCGCACGAGTGTGAATGTTAACATGATAGCATGCTTACCATGTGGCTAGATGCTTATGTGATATGAACTGCCTGAATGCCTATGGGTGAAGGTTGGATTGCTTGAGTTGGAACAACTCATCAAAATCTGTGTTTTAGCCTACTCACGAGTAGCAAATTTCAAAACATTTTCCAAACAAACGGATATGCGATGCTTTGTTCCAAATTAGGTAATCTAGTCTATACTTTTTTTGTTGTGCGCATCACATAGTAATTCAAGCTAATGAACCGGAATAAGAACACATAACGTTTTCAAAATTGGATATCATGGTTAGTAGAGGCCGATCTTCGGATCGAGCGAGAGGGGGTGCTCATAGCTGACCTTCCCCAATCGTACCCAAGTTCCCGAGCCGAGGAAACTTTGGTAATGACGGACACGTGGCCTTAAGCAAACGAGTCAAGGTTTCCTAAATTCCCCCATTTAAAAAATATTTAGGTGGCGACTCTGTATCTGGCAAAGCAGTCCATGTTTGGCACTTCTTTTCTAAAAATCTGTTTTCTCAAAACAATTTGCCGGATTTGGACTATTTGGTTCAGACTAAGAATCGTAACGCAAAAGGGAGTCCGAAATGTGGTGGCATAAAGCCCGAGGGCGCGTCCACAGCTATATGTATACATTGTGATAGTCAATCAGCAATTGGTAGAGCACAGAGTCATATATATAACAGTAAGTCGCGACACATTCGCCGTCAACATAACACCGTGAGACAACTACTCTCTAATGGAATTATTTCCATTGAATATGTGAAGTCTAAAGACAACATAGTGGATCCACTAACCAAAGGGTTAGCAAGAGAGTGAGTTGAAAATTCATCGAGGGGAATGGGACTTGAGCCTATTAAATAAGAGTTACCACAACGGCAACCCAACCTAGTTGACTGAAGATCCCGAGATCTAAGTTCAAAGGAACAACTGAGTTGTAAATGACTCATAAGGATCACTGGGAAGTCAAACTCCTACCCATTTCTATTATGAAATAGTGATGTCTGCAGCGTTTTAGGTTAAGTAAATTTTAATGATTCTTATAGGTAAACCTAGTGGAGTATGGCAGGATACTCTTCATAAGAATCACCTATGTAAGTGTGAACTGGGCCGGTTCTATGAGAATTGTGAACGGCTACAATTCTTTAGAGCACTCATGAAAGACTAGGTTGTTCAAGGCCAAAATGAACACAATACTGAGAAATAAATTGTGTCTGGTAATATAATGTGTGAGTTCTATTGTCTTGGTTTACACAAATGGCTGAACAATTCAAGACATCATGTTCACTAGTTAGCTAGTAAATCTGATAGTGTCTCACAAGGGAAGGTTCAAAGCCAAAAGCTACCTATCCTTTGCAGAATATTTCCAATTTTTGTACTCTCTGTAATTAGATCATGTTGTTGCATTTTATCTCCGTCAAATTCCATTCATGTAGGGGATTGTTGGAAATTTGATTTTATATAGGCTTGTTTTGGGCCAATTTTGAGGCCAAAATTGAGTGGGCCCCAAATGTCTTTTGGGGTAGGTCCGAAGAAGTGATGTGTTCCTTGCCGTATGGTAAGTCACACGGTGAAGATGGTTTGTGAAAACCATTTATGAGTGAATGGGAACTTGATGCCGTTTTCGGGTAAATGGAATGGATATTTAAAGAATTTAATGTGGGTTTCCTTATAAAGCTTGTCCCACATTGAAACTTGAAGAAAACTTTTGTGTGTATATAAGTTCTAGGTGACAACACTTAGGTTGGGCCCCAAGGGGCACCCCAAGTTTGTAGAAGGGAGGAGCTACGGACAAATAGAACCTTAGCCCAAACCACCACACGCACTTGCCGCCGCGGCCGAGCCGTGCCAGGCGCAAGTGTGGGTTGTGGGTCGGGTCGGTTCTAATATTAATTTTTTGGACAAAATTCATTTAAATTTTTCCCAAAAATTATTACGGGAAATTAATTCCAAATTGGAATTCAATTTTTTTGTCCAAATGTTGTGACTCCAAATTCCACTAAATTCCCAACTGTTAACAGGTTTTGTAACTGCCGGACAGATTCAAAACTGTCCAAACAGTTTTCTTCAAATCTGTTGCACCCAGACAGATACATTTTTTGCTCAGAACAGATTTAAATCTGCCCAAGCAGATTTGAATAGATTTAACCTCAAGTTCAACAGGTTTAAATGTTCAAACAGATCAGGAAAATTTCTCAGCAATTTTATAATTGCTACAATTAACATATCTGTTCAAAATTCAAATCTATATCTGTTGGGCAGATTCATACCTATTCAGATTTTCTAGACAACCACAATTTGCCTATAAATACCATCAATTTCAGCAGTCTTGAGGGATTTGAAATTCTTTTTTTTCCTTCTAGTTTTGCTCTCTTACATGATATAATCTTCATATTATTTTAGGAAAAAATTCAGAGAGTAAGAACGCAGGTTTTTGTTAGTCGAACAAATTGTTTGGAGTGCTACTACAATTTGTGAAAATCATTGTATCCTGGGAGATAAATGCCATTTGTCCGTAAGCTCTGTAGCGGAGCGAATCTGTCTTAAGGACAAAGTATAACACACTTGACTTGATCTTTTAATTATTAATTTGGTTCGATAAAATAAATTCGGTATGGTATTTATTTTATTTTTTTTATTTTGTTTCAATTTATTTATTGTACACAAAAGATTCTTCCAACATTATCTCCCTTCTCTACATTGAAGTTATTAGTCTTGTCGGCAGGTTGAACTAAACTGGAGCCTGATGCCAATTTTTTATCATCTTGAATATGTAGAAATTCAGTCAGACTATTCCCAAGCTCACTAAGAGAAACATCTTCCATGACATAACAAGCACATTGTGATGGCTTTGGATAAAGCTGCTTCAAGTCATAAAAGATGTTAACATCTTCAGAAACTAAGGCACCCGTAGGAGAACTAGTGTCCATATAAAAATCCCAAGCTGTCAGGCAAAACTTCTTAGTCAAATGACAAAATGCTCATAAACAAAATCAAATGAATAGATTTCTCCTGTGGAAAGATCACCAAGCTTTTATTATTATTATTTTAAAAAAAAAAAAAAGGCTACTTAAAAGAAACATGTCACAGAGTGTGCTCGTAGATGAAACAAGCTGGCTCCAGAAATGATGGAAAATCATTTGAAGTTTATGGGTAGGGAGGATGCATCAACAGTTTAAACTAGAAAAATTCAGCCTTCCCATTGGAAAGATATTCTGTCCACACAAAAACCACATGCCACAGATACAAATTATAATAGGAAAATTTCCTACATTTATGCTAATTATAACGATGCTTATAAGTTATATCAATATAAACGTGACAAAGCTGCTTCTGAAATGGGTATTGAATCCCGTATAGATTATCAATTTCTTGAACATCATTACATCTCAAGTTCTAAACAGTGGAAATAAGTTGGAGAGGAAGCGACAGAGAGATTAAGGATGTTAATGATCAAAGGCTATGGTATATAAAGATTCAAGATAAACACTTGTCACATCTTTATGTAGACAACTCGAAAAAAAAAAATGGCAATTTTAATGTAAGAAGTAAACAAAATAAGCCTACCAAGTACATGGCAACAATGTTTTATTGATCATGAAGTATTTGGAGTATTTGGAAGTGCCAACAATGACTTGAGGCTTCTGATCTCATTTACAACAATTGAAAAAATAAGACTGTCAACAAAGCAGCCGACTGCCTTCCATTGGTTCTCTCATACAACCACCTCAAACAAGACTCTTCGTAACCAATAAAATAAACCACAGTGCAAATTAAGTATGATTAATATTGCAATAAAATTACTACAAAAGCTGACAACATTCGAACTTACTCATATCCAAGATAAGATAAAAGCAATATTAAGATGGTGAAATTGTATAGAAAAGATATCTGTAAAGACACAAAATTAAATAGTAGTTGAACAACCAAACATAGCAAGCTTGTGAAAATCAAACATGTGAATTTTAAAAACAAAAGTTCAACAAACGTAATTTTCTCAGGGGAAAAATTAACACAATCAACCATAAAAATTCTAATTTTAAGTAACAAAATCATTGTTAAGCTTTAAGAGAATCAAAATGTGTTACAATTTAAAGAACACATAGATGCAGACAGGCCTGTAAAGACCATGATCAAGATAAAGACAAGGCAACTAAGGCATCATCACCACAAAGAAAAGCTTTCGAATTTTTTAGTTGCAACTAGTATTTGGGACACTACTTGATTCAAATGGTTCGCACAAAGACCGAATATATCTAATTAAATTTCAAATTCGACAATCCATCTTTCAAAATTAAGGAAACTTAATTATTGCAACAATCAAACTGATTTTAACTCTATTTACCATGTTAAAGAAGGGAAGGGACAAAAGAAGGTTAATTTCACTTTCATTCCTAAGCTATCACTTTCGTCTATTTAGTCCCTAAGCTATCAAATCAAGTTTTTTTACTCAAATTTAGAATTAAATTAGATGAAAAAATTAGTTAAGGATTGGAGATGCTCCAAGCTTTTTGGATTTGATATTTTTAATATACACCTCAAATTTATACTCCTTAAAAATAAATATGTAAAATTAAATTAAAAAAAAAAAAAGTGGTCTGAATCATCAATCAAAAACCCAAGGTCTAACCCAGGGCCTAACAACCATCTAAATCAAAATCATCAATCAAAATTTATCATCTAAATCTGAATCAAAATCATCTACAATAATACAACCATTCCTAAACTTATTGTTTTCTAATACAGTAGTGTTACATGCATATTATGACATTATCACCTCATAATTATGGACCCATTCAGTGGCGGAGCCAAGAAATTAAAGTAGAGGGGGCACTTATTAATTACAATATTAAATTTTTTTATAAAAATATTTAACATAAATTTTTACCATTAACTTCAAGAAAGATAAAAAAAAAAAAAAATTAATCAGTGTGTTTGGTTTTAATTTTCTGAATTTAGTTTTTTAAAAACTAAGTTTTTTTATTTTTCGTATTTTTTTGGTTTTAGTGAATATTTTTTAAATTTTAAACAATTTTTTTATTTTTTTAGAGGCACATTACTTAGATATGTATCCAAATAGTAAAATATTTGTGAAAAAATATTTTTAAAAAATTAATAAATACACAAAAATACGAAAAATGTACTGAATTTTCATACTATTTGTATATTTTTTGGTATTTAGTGTATTTTTTAAATATTTTTTTCACAAATATTATACTTTTTAGGTATATTTATGTTAGGCGTGTCTAAAAATTAAAAAAAAATTGCTTAAAATATTTAAAAAATTATTGAAAACATTAAAATACGGAAAATAAAAATATATAATTTTTTGAAAACTGTTTTCTGAAACTAGAACCAAATAAGCTAAATATTATTTATAATTAGTGTATCATGGACAATATTAAAAAAAAGTCATGGATATAAAGTTTTAAAATAAATTATATAATGATAAAGTAATTTTTTTTATACAAAATATGTATAAAAATTCAATATAATAGTTATACAACGTCATCATTAATATGTGATATCACCAACCAATAGTAAAGAAACACATAGAGAATGAACGCTACAGGTCAAATGTAACTAATAATTCAATAAATTTTATATTTTCATTAAGATTAATTATGTTTGCATGTCAATAGTGATAGATATCACCATTACACTGAAATTTTCATAAATAATAATATCGTAATCACTTTATTTTCAATCAAAACAACAATTATTATTATTATTATTTTAAAAATATCATTGACATTTAAAATAATACTTTTATAATTTTTTTTATTTAAAGTATTTTCTTTATATTTGCTTAAAATTTTAATTAAAAAAAAAATTGCAAAACCCGGGGGGGCACGTGACCCCCCTGGCCCCATAATAGCTCCGCCCCTGGACCCATCCATTATACAAATTACAAATATCTAAAACCTTTAAATTATATCACATCATCGATTAATACACCAATTAAACCTCCATCTTCGGCCTCTTTTTGGGCCGGCTGGCCGCCGCCGTTGGCTATGGCGGTCGGCTGGCCTAACTCATTTTTTCCTCTGCCTTGTTAGTTTCTTTCTTTTAATAAACTTGAGTCCCCCGTTTCTTCCCACCTAGGTGAGGTTCGCTGCTGCGAGTGAGTGTTGGTGTGTCCAGGTTTTGTCTTCTGTTGGTCCTCGTCTGATTCAACCTTGCTGTTATAGCTGCTCCAGCAGGGGTGCCCTGGTATTACACTCAAGCACTTTTTGGCGAGTAGGAGTTGGAGGGGTGCGTTCCAGTTCTTTCCGGTTGGCACTCGAGCGTTCCTTCTCGTGTGAGAGTTTGAGGGGTGTAGTTCTGCCATTTGTATGGTGGTGTCCCAGCGGGTGGTCGGAGTTCAGTGTGTGTGCGGATACGTGGCGTGTGATTGAAGATTTGCTGGTTTGGTGTTTGGCAGTGGGTATTGGGGGTGTGAAAGAAGAAGTTCAGATGCATCAGAGGAGTACAGGTCCAGGCGTGGGTATTGGGTGTGAGCTAGTAGTAGGCCTGGTGGGAGATGATCTGTGGGAGATGATATGTCTTCGGCAGTGGGTGTTGTGGTTGGCAGTGGGTGTCTGTTCCCTGTGGTGGCTCCTGGAGTATTCTCGGCAGAGGCGTGTCGTGTTGGTGGAGTGGGAAGTAGTTGTGGAGTTGCAGCAGAGTGGAGGTGGCGTGGGCAGCAGCTAGGGAGGGTGGTTGAAGCTGCAGTGGCGTGTCTTGTTCATGCAACAGCGGCAGAGGAGTGGGTCGCGTCAGAGGAGTGGGTCTTGGTGGTGTTCCCGATGTTGGTTGAGTTAGTTTAGTTGGTTTTGGGTGCAAGGGTAGTTCTTTTGGTTGGTTTTTGGTGTTTTGGTGGGTTGAAGTTGTGGGGGATTCATGTTTTTTGTTTTTTTAATTCTAGTTAAGTTCTTCTTAGCTTTTTTGTTTAAAAAATCGAGAGGCTTAGGAGTTGGTTGTATGGATGCGAGTAGCAGTAGTAGGGGTATTTTATACTTCCGAATCTCTTTCGATGCATGTCATCTTCCTGTACCTTTAATTTCATGCTATTTAATGAAATTTTTCTTTACTAATCAAAAAAAAAATAATATGTATAACTTTATTCTTGCCCATATATTAGTAATTTTTTTTACCTCATAAAAAAGATCACAAAAAAAAGCCCAACCTCAAATCACACCTGAATTGAATTGGATTATTAATCACCACCTGCAGCTTAAACGTAAAAACTCAAATTTAAAAGTCAAGTCTACCGTGACCATGATAATTTTCCCAACAATTCTAGAAATCTCTAATTACGTGTGTAGGTAGGTAAGTTGAGGAGAAGGATACTCTTTACAAACCACGTTGCAGATAGTATATTTTCAAACACAAAACGGAGGGCTAATCGAACAAGAAAAACAATAAGGAAAGTAGTATGGGTTTCGAGCACGATGCATGTGATTGCAATTACCTTTTACAGAGGAATTTGCACTGCAAGATGATGTTTCGAAAATGTTGACAGAGAGGTTGCAGTCAGAGGGAAGAAGTGGCCCTTCTTCACTGTTTCTCTTTTAATTTCTACATTTTACAACCACATGAGGGCAACTCTGATGAGAGATAACATCGCAAAATATAAATTAAATTAAAAAAAAATTTAATAAAAAAAGAAAAGAAAAGAAAAGAAAGGGAGAGTACTAAGTATATTTTAATGATTTGACGCACCTAACTTGTTCTTTAGCAACTTGCGTCAAGGATGAATTTACCATCTATGTCGACACGAGGAATGTGAGAAATGAAGCGCCAATATCGGCCTTTCCCCTTTTGACACAGTTTTTTTAGTATCGGACATCCTTTGATATCCAAACACAAAAGCGAGGGAGGCAGCCCTTGCTCCATCAAAGATGCAAATTTAGGGCAACCCAGGATCCAGAGATACAAAAGTGAGGGAGGCAGCCCTTCCTTTGGCAAAGAAGTGAGCTTACGGCAATAATAGATGACAAGTTCTTCAAGAGAGGTGAGGTCTTGAAAGTCCTTGAAAGATAGCTTCTCTAGATTTGGAAAATACTGGAAGGATAGGTAGATCAGAGATTGGGGCAATAACATTCCATCTTCTGAAATGGACTCCCAACGGTAATCTTTTGAACCATTAAGAAGGAGTTTTCTAAGAGAGGGTAATTTGTGCAAACCCCACTCTGATGGGGGCTTACCGATCATGATCGTGTCGATGGTAAGTGAACGGAGGTTCGTGAGAGAACTCCAGTTGGAGACAATTCCTGCAGGGCATCTACATACTTTCAGCTCTTGAAGAGAACTGAGGTTGTATGGTAGGGCCTTGAGCTTTTCGCAGTCGTAGATAACCAAGTCTTTCATATTCGACGTGGCAAACCAGAACCAACCTTCCGGAAGGGACTCCATGTTTTCACAACCTTTTGTGTCCACTAGGTTGAGATTTTTGAATTCATTGTTAGGTTTTTATTCTTGGCAATCCTGTTTGACAAAACTCC
The DNA here is from genome assembly GCA_025200525.1 of Camellia lanceoleosa. Lineage (NCBI taxonomy): Eukaryota > Viridiplantae > Streptophyta > Magnoliopsida > Ericales > Theaceae > Camellia > Camellia lanceoleosa. The sequence continues at coordinate 157,348,996 of CM045758.1, forward strand.
TTTCAGTTGTATTTGTTTTCGCACTTTTATTTCAGTGAGGCTATGAGTTTATTAGATGCGAATCCCACCCGAATCGAGCCTTGCAGAGAATTTTGTGATGTTAATGCTTTCAAGATTGCCACTTCGCTGATTATGACGGGGGTCGAGCTGCCCGGTCAGTTTGCGCCCGAAGCAAAATGCAAAATTGCATTCAAAGTTGGCTGTCCGCCCTTGCTCGCTCGAGCGAAGAAGTCCTCGCTCGAGCGAAGGATTGCGTCTATACAAAAACCTGAAAGAGTTCATTGTTCGCTCGAGCGAAGGGTTCGTGGCTCGAGCGAAGGCACTAGTGGAAATCACGCGAGTTAAGGTTCTCACTCGAGCAAGAGAAGCTTCGCTCGAGCAAGCTTCAAAATCCGGATTTCTATAAGGAATTGGTTTTCTTCCAAAACTAGGATTACTTTGGATTTCTATGAGTAGTTGGTTTTCTCCCAAAACTTGATTGACTCCTTCAGAACTACTTTTTGGATACTAAGGTTTATATCTGGGGATATTTTGCTAGTTTTCTTTGATATTTTGATTGAATATTTCCAATTGTGATTTTTTCACGTAAAATTGTTGTGTCGATTTATCTTGATTGTTTGATTGGGATTGTTGTTTACTGCTTAAAATTGATACATAATCACAAATCAACATCTAGGGGATTTTTAGATTTTTCAATTATTGTTGCTGCTATCATGCATGGCACCGGGCAAGGATTTGAGGTTCTTACAAGATTCAATTCGAATCGATTGACGAGATGGACAAATAATTTTTATACCGTCCTCTGCTAGTAGTGACTCCAGCTTCGATAGATGAGTAATATCAAGTTGTTCAAGTGCAGCAGGTACCCCACCTCTGGACGATAAGTAGGTGAGCGATGGACAATTTTGAACCTTCATTTTCTAAAGACATTTCAGGGCATGCAGTCCCCCTGGCAACTTCCCCAGCTTTTCACAATTATCAATTCCCAGATACATAAGTCCCATTAAGTAAGGCGACCCCTCGTGCTCTTGCTACTGTCGCTGCAACTGTGGACTATCTACTTCTTCTTCGAACAAGGAAACAAGTTGGGGGCAGTTTTCAATCTCCAAATGTTGCAAGGCAGGGGCAGGGAGTTTGTGTTGTAGTCTGAACTCATTCTGCCACAATGTTGTGAGTTCTTCACAATTATGTATCCTCAATTCTTGGAGTCCCGTAAACCCATGAAAGAACCGTCTAGGCAGGCATATGAGTTTCTGAATATTTTCTATTCTCATATCAGTCACTGAGCTCAAATGTTTACACGCTGCAGTTGCTAATACTTCATCGCCTACCTCTTGATTAGGAACAGAGTCCAAAATTGAAACATCACTGAGAGATAAGGAGGTGACTGAACTGAAGTGGAGGGTATTCCTCTTTTAGTGGATCATTGTAGGGCTCGGAAGCCATTCAACCACCAACTGTGGGCAATTTTGAATCTCAAGCTTTCTGAAGCAAGGAAGACTGTTGGACAATTTACCCAAAAGCTTGGGACATCTTTGAATGGAGAGCTTTGAGAGGCGAGCAAATGCTTGAACTTCCTCATCAACTTCAAAAGGAGACCAATCCTCCTATTCAGGCATATCCCAAAAGCATAAAGTCTCTAGAGCTGGAAAAGGGCTTGAGCAACCCCGTCTATAGAACTCAAGGCCAACATTCTCTACTCTTTTCATTCCTCGAATGTAAAGTTTTACAAGTGAGGGTAATTGCCCCAGAGGTGGTAAGCATGTGCATTTTTCACAATTTTTCAACATTAACTTCACCATATTAGAAAACCGAGGATCTCCAACCCAAGTTGGAAATATTGGACAATAGTAACCACTGATGGAAAGTACTTTAACCTTCTTGTCCGGTTGTAGCATGTCAAGCACTTCTAATTCAACCTTTTCATTTCGCGAATCTTCTGAATTAGTGTTACTCCATTCCATCAATAACTCATCCAAGCCCTGCTTCTCATATAACTTAGCAGCCTTTGCATCCACAACATCCACCACATTATCTAACCCGGATATGCAAAGTGCCCCTCTAAGATGAATTAAGTACCCCAACTCTCTTATCATGAACCCATTTCCTTTGCTAACAATGAAGTTTGATAATGTTTGCAGGCTTGTTAACTGACCTATTTTTGGTGGCATTTCTTGTAAGGAATTTGCACCAGTATCGTTGACGCAAGTTAATTAGGTTTCCTGTGGCTGTAGGCAACTTCTTCATATGTATACAATATCTTAATATGAGTGTTTGTAGATTGTAGAGAGTGCATAGTGATTCAGGTAATGAACAAAATATGGCTCCCGAAAGATTAAGATACCTCAAATGCTTTAAATGTCCAATCGAACTTGGCAGTTCACCTATTTGATATTCACCCAAATTAAGCACGCGTAAACGTTTAAGCTTTGGCAACAAATCATGGGGAACATTGCTGGTCAAATAACCTCCATAATATCCCCACATGGTAAAAAGGTACGTAAATGTTTGGCATCATAAAATGCCTCAAACTTTTTGATGCCGTCATATTTGTCAGGCATGTAAGATGCATGGCGAGCCTTACTGAGATTTTTGTACTGCTCGTTAACTTTCGACTTATCCTCCAGCCTAAAACAAATTTTTCCTGCAACAAACTGAGCTAGATCAATGATGAGGTCATGCATCACAAATTTTGAGCTTTCACCAATAGTTGATGGTTGAGAAAATGAACTGGACTCGTGCCCAAGATCTTCCATTTGCTTCTTTCCTTTTCCTTTTGGTTGTTGAATGAAGCCTTCAGCCATCCACAATAAAACTAGATTCATTTCAGTAAACCGGCAATTTTTGGGCAGTATTGAACAGTATGCAAAACACTTCTTCAAATGTGAAGGGAGGTAATGGTAACTTAACCCCAAAGCCGGAAGAATGTCACTTTCCTGATCTGATAACTCCCACATTTTACTATTCAATACATCTTCCCATTCATCGTCTCTTAGTTTACAACGTAAAAGGCCACCAAGTGTTCTAGCAGCCAAAGGCAAGCCTCCACATTTCTCAACTATTTTCCTACCAATTGAAACCAAATTCGGGCTTGCCTCCATAATTGTGTTCTCAAATGCATTTTGTGCAAACACCGACCAACAATCATCCATTGATAATTGCTTCAAGTGATGATATTTCACGGTTCCTAGCATCAACGCAACATCTGTGTTACATGTTGTTACCATGACTTTACTTCCTCGGGCTCCATCATTGAAAGGACTCTTCAAACTACTCCAATCACTGTGTTTTTTGTTCCAAAAATCATCTAAAACAATCAAGAACTTTTTCCCATCCAAAATCTGCTTTAGTTGGACTTGGACTTGATCCAAGGTACCAAAATTGCAAGGCTAGGAAGTGACGGACTCCAAAATTGCTTTTGTCACTTGTGTAATATCAAAATCTTCAGAGACACAAACCCATGCTTTTATTTCAAAGTGCTTCCCGACCATGTCATCATTATATACCATCTGAGCAAGGGTGGTCTTGCCAACCCCATCCATACCCACAATCGGAACTACCCCAATATTGCAATTGCTCGACTCCTCAACACCTAGTAAGAGCAACTCAATTATCTTCTTTTTATCCTCATCCCTCCCATATACACTGGGTTCATTCATCAAACATGTGGTGGGTGGTCTTTGCCAAGCTTTAGCAGATGTCCCTGCATTACTTCTACTACCGACCTTTTGCAAGTCAAGCACAGTTCTACGTTCCAAAAGATCTTGGAATCGGGTAGTGATCTCATCTAATTTGACAATCTTTGTTGGAATTAGTGCACGTACCTTGGTGGTGATCATCGACTTAGGTCGCAAAGCTTCGGTGGAGAACTCTTCGAGTATGTCATCGACGTCATAAGCCAAGTCCTGAAGATCTTCAAGCCAAATCTTAATACCTCTTTCGGTGACTTGCTTCTCATCAGCATCAATGAGAACTACCTCAATTTCTTCCAAAGTTTTGCTCCATTTTGTCAACAGAGTACGAATTCGGCGCTCCCCGCCGAAGCCGCGTGCAAAGTTGGACAGCTCGCCGGAGGCTAAAGTGGCCAACTTCTGAAATAGAAACTTGATTGAAGCGGCGATTAAGAGCTCTCCGATAGCCATTGATTCCTCTGAATTTGTGACAAGGAAGAAGCACTCTAGTGAGAATTCAATTCAATTTGTTTTGAGCTCATAACCAAGTCGATGATTGTTTCCACCTAAGAAATGGAAAGAGCAGGAGTCAATGGAGAGAGAAGTCTACATATAATATATATATAAAGTAGTTGTAATGAAGTCATGGGCGGTGGAGACACGTTTATTTCAAATTTTATATGCAGAGGCGGGACGCAGGGTGAAACTCCGTTAGTTTCTTTCTATTAACTAGCAGTAATCCATGCGATGCACGAAAAAAAGACAATATATATTTTGTGTGATAAATAAATCATTTTAATTTTGAATTATGTCTTAATTACGGCAAGCCATGATATTAGGAATCATGGTAGATGTTAACAATAATTAACTCACAAAATTTCACAACAAAATTTGATATGCATAAAATTTTATTAATTATGAAGATTGTTGGGAGTAATATTATCACAATCACTTGACAGTGCAAATAATTTGTATCAAACTATAGCGTCATGTGGGGGAAAAAAAATAAAAATTGAAAGAGATAAACTCTATAAATTCAAAAGTGATAATAAATTTACTTAGACTTTTAAATCAATGGTGTGTATTTAACCTTATTATTGTGGGACCAAAGTATGAATAAATCTCAACCTTTAATTAAAATTTCTAAGTAATTTTTTGAATTTTTTAATATGAGTTTGTTACCCTGCTCATAGAAAAAACTTCTCATACAAATGAATAAATCATCAATTGATCTTGTTAGCAACTCTCTATCTTTGATCTCCTTTATCAATGACACATGCATATCATGAGTATAATTCATTCTCCATAATCATTTTTTTCATTGCTTGAATAATACTTGCATAGTTCCTACAATATTAAAGAAAAAAAGTCAAAATAAGAACTTAGTAGGATTATAAAAATTATAATTTTAATCCATTTTATTTATAAACAAATGATGACAAACGATTTGAATTATATTTGAAAAAATATAATAAATGATAACTTTAATCATTATATACTAACAAATAAATTATATAGGCTACTCAACAAACACTACAAGAATTAACACTTTTGGCAACAAAAAAATTGGTCGCTAAAAGTCTATTTTTGGTCGGCAAAAATTATCCGCGACCAATTTTTTTGGTCGCTACTTTAGTCGCCAATTGAGGGTCGGCAAAAGTAATTCGCGACCAAAATTTTGGTTGGTCGGGAAAAGTCGGATTTGCCGACTAAATTTTTGGTCGCGAAATATATCATTACCGCGACTAATTCATTTAGTCGCTAAAACACTTTGGTCGCGAAAAGTGATATTTTCACGACCAAAAAGTTTGGTCGCCAATTATCACATTCAACGACCAAAAAGTTTGGTCACCAATCGTGACATTCCGCGACCAAAAAATTTTGATCGCCAATCGTGACATTCCACCACCAAAAAATTTAGTCACCAATTGTGACATTCCACGACCAAAAAAGATTTTGGTCGCCATTTGTTTCTTTTCACGACCAAAACTTTTGGTCGGCAAAACTGAGTTTCCACGACCAAGAGCTGTTTTGGTCGACAATAGATAAGTTTTTTGCGACCAAAACTCTTGGTCGGCAATTGTTATTTTTTGCGAAAAAAAATTATTTATTTGTCGCGACTAATAAATTGGTCGCCAAAGCAGAAAAACAATACACCTGTAATTCCTAATAATTCATTCAATCCATAATAAACCTAAGATGTTATGCAAACGAATAATTCATTTAAAACACAAACTAGAAGTACTCAAGTGCTAAATATTGATACAATATAAAATAAACTTTCTATATATACATATGAGAAGGTACCATAGAAACATTGCAAATTCCAAATTCAAGATGTTATGCAAACACCTTGACTAAAATACAAATAGCCCAAAAAACTATTAGGCTGTGAATAAGCTGGATATGTTTCTAAGCAACTGCAACTTCTTCCTGATAAGAGTCCGTTTGTGCTTTACTACAAGATTCCAGAGTATCCCATGCTGATTCGATGACAACCTGACCATTGACATAGTGCTGGACATTGTGGATGCCAATAGGGTTCACACCTGGCCGGAAAGCATTTCCTTCAACATACCTGTGACAACATTTAATCAGTTAGCATTTGACCTAGTGTTGGGTAACTGTAATTTGCTTGTAGTGATTGAAGACAGAAACTTACATTTCTTTCAAGAAAGTGTGCTTATAGAATGCATCCGGGATTCTCCCAGTAAATTGATTATGATCCAGGTACCTACAATGAAAGCAAGCTTAAGATGCTGTCCCATGCCTACACAAAAAAAGATGCTGTCCCAGATACACAAATGCTACATGATGCAAAGAAATGGGAAAAGCAAATTAAAGAAGGGAAAAAAAAAAGGCATTACTTGTGATAAAAACAATAGTTAAAAGCCATGAATCAAAGCCAAAAGGGATAAAGAAATCTTCTCAATATTGAAGGTTGGGTCACAGATGTCAAGGAACAAAACAAAGTGTATCGATGAAATAGGAAACCTAACTCAACCTTGGTTCCACTAACAAACTTGTCCTGCAAATCCAAATACCTTGGGTGTCAATTTCATTGGTATGACCTTGTTGCATTGGTATGAGACAACTGATATGAGGCTATTAGATCAGTACAATAGTGACATTTATCACAAAATAATAAATTATAGGCATAATTTTATAAGGAAAATAAAGTGTACAATGTAAATTTAAAGTTAGTGATTGAGGGTTATACAAAGAATACATCTTATACGTATATTTTAATTCTGGGTAATTTTTTTAATTCTGGGAAAAGATCAATTAATTTTAAACAAAATAAAAAGATACATACCAGGCGAAACAGGGGGTTGTTAAAGCTTTTTTTTTGGAGAAAGGTAAGATCTGTCTAAGGTTAATGGTGATAGTTCTATGGTGATGGTGATAGTTCCATCTATACACTACAATTGAGTGACACATCACACAGGTAAAAATCTATTTTCAAAGGTTGTACCCAGTACACAATTCTTGCTTTATAAGGGTTTGGGAGAGGTAATAGGTAGTCAACCTTACCCCTAGTTTGGAGACTCAAAAATCTATTCTTAAAGTATAAAAAATAAAATAAAAAACTACAGCATTTTCTATATATGTTAGTTCAGATAAGCATAACAAGATTTTTTCTATAGATCTCTTCCCACAGAATAGGATCAGAAGGTAGTGAATCATATACAACTTTAAACATCACAAACTTGGAAAAAATATATTATATATGAAGAACTTAACATTTTAAAACTTCAAGCAACAATTAAAAATACCTTCTACGAGATGAAACGGAGGCCGTTATCCGGATAAGCAACTTCATATGTCTCCCCAATAATGGATTAAATGGCTTGCAATGTCTTCCTCCGCATAAGAATATCCCGACACAAAGAAATGTCGCTATATTAAGGATCCTCATAAGGCTATTACCCTACAAAGTCATACCAAGAAGGTAATCAATAACTTAAGAAGATCAATTCCTCAACTTTTTTATGTCAATTCTAGATAAACTTTATACTTTTTCTCGTTTTTTCCTTTTTAAAGCTTTCTTTAGCTAGAGACTTCAAATGTAAAGTCTTGTGTTCTAGAGAAAAGAATGAATAAATCTCCAATGTTTTCATAGCCACACAAATATTGGACAAAACACAAGGAAATCAATTTGTTGTGGGCCCCTTTAGCAACGTTCTCTACTTCTCACAATATAATAATAACCACAACAATAACAAGAATAATAATAACAATCATGGCAGCATCAATATCAAGAAAGAGCATACTAATTTATCACTTCACTCATTTACAACATTTGCTAAACATGTATATAGAAATTGGCTCATTTAAGTTTGTCATTTACAAATTGAGGATCTATATATCTCATTTTTTTCTCACTGCTTTTAACATCACCGGGGCACCTAGGAGATATTGTTCGTCTTCATTAATTCCTTAATGATTATTTTCAAAAATGAGCTAATCATGACTATCCACCTAGGAGATGATACAAAAGCAGCGACAAAAAAATCATAGACAAAAATTCTCTTACAAATTAGGATAAATTTATTTACTGAGCTAATTACGTAAGTAATCTTCAATCATCCATGTATGCGTCCGTAAGTCTCCAAATCAAACGTCACATTTGTAGCAATAATTTTGATGTAAAGAGACCACCATAATATCCCATAGAGTGAAAGCATTTCTTAAATGGTTGCTTTTGTTCATTGGTTCCCTCTTAGACATTTCCAAGGCATGAAATTCTAAATTGAATCTAATGTTTATAGTACAAGATTTGGTGTCCACTCCCTCACTATTAAATATTTCTATTTTCTTAACATAAAAATTAGTGGTTTTCCTAAAATAGCTTTTCTTTACGGGGCTAAGGTTAATGGTGATAGTTCCATCTATACACTACAGCTTGCAAGTATATAATAGCAAAATAGAACATATCATTTCCTTCAGAATTCAATTATAATGTCAATGCCTAGCTTACCTCCACTGTCTCAATTTTGGCAAATATCCGAAGTTTCATGAAGATTATGAGCTTTAATGAAAGCTCTAAGTCGTTGAAAATAGAAAATGTGAAATTAGCTCTAGATATACATCTAATTAATGAACAACATTGGCATGGTTTGAAAACTCAAAAACATGGCCGCTTTCTATGAATATTGCTAGCTCCAAATGAAATGAACACATCCTCAATCGTATTAATAAATATTTGATCGACAAGTTACAGGGACTTAGCAGAAGAAGTACTTGCTTCATAAAGTGTATGAGAAAGAAATGGAAAAGAAAAACATTTGGAAAATCCAAGCTTCTTAACGCAAAGCTTAAAGAATTTATCCCCATATATTTTTTTTAACCATTTAAATTGAAGGCTTTTTATGTTTTCTGTGTTTTAGCAAGCAAAATGGGTACCTTTTTACCGAGATTCAAACACACCAAAGAACTGCACATAGTTATTATTACACATGAAAGGAAGGTAAACAATAGAAATTTCCAACAACACCAATCTTATAATTTTAAGTGGTTGGAGTTTCTGATTCAAACACGCCAAAGCACTGCAGATATTTTTACACATGAAAGGAACCAAGCTTCATATATTTATGCTTCTAAAATTTTCACAAATTTTAAGTTGTTTGTCCTTCTGCAAACCAATTTGATATTTCTATCTAAATTGCAAGTTAATTTTGTTTAAACAGCTACCAATTTCTACAATACCATCAACACATCAAACATTTTGAAAGCACCAACTACTAATAGAAATATCCTTTTTATTCAACTGTTTTCTCAACAACCAAACAGCAATCAAAGAAATTTATCAAAAAAAGAAAAAGAAACCCACCTCTGAAACAGGACTGTGAGATGGATAAGACAGAGGACGAAGAAACCCACCAAAAAGAAACCCACCTCGGAGTGCTCGATCTGGATCCCCGAGGCTTACCCACCAAAATGGCCCGCTTGAATCGGTAATTCTGCAACACAGAGGACGAAGACGAAGACGAAGACGAAGAGCTACCCCTCTTTCGGATCTTGCAGGATCCGGGAATCAAACTCTCCACAACCCGATTCTACCTTGGCATTATCAATTTCAATTTATCACACACACTCTCTCTCTCTCTGATCTATGAAGAAGAAGAAGAATGGATTTGCATTTGAAAATTCAAACCCTAGAAATTTATGATATGGGTTTTGAAAGTGTATGTATATGCTTTTTCATAGCTGGAGCTGGTGGATGGAGTGGGTTGGGGTAATCAGTAGTAGGAGAGCGATGCAAACAAAAGGAAATGAGAGAGAGAGAGAGCATGTGAAGGTGAATGCGTGGTACAAATGGTTTTTGTTTTTAAAATGGCGACCAAATGTTTTTGTCGCCAAAAATTTTCAATTCCCGCCTCCATAAAAATCAAATTTCCCCCCAAACTTTCTGCGACCAAAAGATCAAATTAGTCGCAAAAACAAGTTCTTTCGCCGACAAAAATTTTTAGTCGCCAAATCTCAATCAACGGCGACTAAAATATTAGTCGCTAAAAGTACTAATTTGGCGACTAATTTTTTTTGGTTGCTGAAAATAAGTTTTTCGCGACCAAATATTTGGTCACCAAAAAATATGTGACCTTCCGCAACCAAATTTGTAGTTGGTCGGCAAAAGTATACCACTTTCTGCGACCAACTCATTTTTTGGTCGCCAAAATATAACCTTCTGCGACCAATAATATTTGGTCGCCAAAAATAATGATCATTCGCGACTAATTAATATTTGGTCGCCAAATGTCACTTTTTTACGACTAAAATTTTTTTGGTCGGCAAAAGTGGTCGCAAAATGTGTAAATTCTTGTAGTGCATCTAAAAATCATCTACAACAAATTATTCATTGCACTCCTCAAATTTATCATCTGAATCAAAATCATCTACAACAATACAACCATTTAAAAAAGTGGTATGAATCATCAATCAAAAACCCAGGGCCTAATTACCAAAAAATAAATATGTAAATTTAAATTTTAAAAAAAAATCAAAGAAAGAAAGCATAATGAGCCTCGAAAAACCATCAGCAATTCAGCAAAGGGGAATTGTTCCCTTCATCAAAGGTTTGGATGTAATTCAACAGGCTAATTTCAAATCCATCCATGGAGGCTAATTTCAAGAGCTAACCTGGTTTACGCTACCATTGTCTGCCGCTGCTCACCATCTCACTTGCCTCATGTTGTTCGCTATCACCATCGCCGACGCCGCCGCCGCCGCCAACGCTGCTGCTCACCACCGCCGATGCCGTCTCACGTTGTCATTGTCGTCGCTCAACGCCGTCGTCTACTGATGCTTGTCGTCTCACGAGAGAGAAAGAGAGAGATGAGGATTTTTGGTTCAAAAGATTAGAGATTTGAGATTTGGGGATTTTTGGTTAAGGAGGGAAAAAGGAGTGCAAATTAGATTTCGGGTTTTTTTTTTTTTTTTTTTTTGCGATGTCAAGTATAACCATCACAAATAAAAATTTAAACAATGAAACGATGGCATTTAACTACTCCCTCCATCCCAAAATAATGGTCTCTTTTGGGGAATCTAACTTTTTTTAATAGTATAATTATTATATTTTAAAAATATTAATTTTTCAAAATTACAATTTGATAGTACATTTTTTGAGGAATATCAATTGTAATAATTATACTTTTTGTATTATTAATGAATTTAAAAGAAGGGAAAAATAGTAAATTCATATTATTTTATTTCTTGATTTTTGGAAAGAGACTAATATTTTGGAACGGAGAGAGTGATTTTTTTATTTGCAATGAGGGTATTGCCGTCGCCAATAACCCTTATTTGCGACGGGGAAAGGTTGCCAAAAACCTCCCATGTCCATTTTACTGTGCAATAAAAGCTAGGAAGAGAGAGAAACAGAAAAATAGAGAGAAACAAGAGATTATCAGCGAAAGAGAAAGAGAGACATAAAAAAAAGAGAAGTAGGATGAGCAAGAGAGACACAGAGAGACAAAGAGATGAGAAGGATAGAGAAGAGAGATAAATGAGAGAGATAGAGAAGAGAAATGAGTAAAAGAGAGAGAAAGAAGAGAGATGAGCGAGAGACATAGAGAGAGAGAGAGACCCATTTCATTTTTTGACTTTTTCCTCTTCCAACAACAATGGGCTCAGAGAAAGAGATGAATGTGATTGAGAGAAATGAACGATTGAAAGAGAAAAGAGATGAGTAAGAGACGCACAAAGAGAGAGAGAGAGAGAGAGAGAGAGAGAGAGAGAGAAGAAAGACAACAAAAAAGAGATGTACAAGATATATATATATATAGAAGAAAGCTGAGCAAGAGAGCTATAGAGTGAAGAGAGATGAGAGAGCCAGAGTGAAGAGTGATAAGTGAGAGAGAGAGAGACACACACACAAGCATAGAAAGAGAGAAACAAAATGAGCCAGAGAGAGGGAGAAACAACAAAAAGAGATGAACAAGAGATATAGAGAGAGACATAGAGAGAGAGAGAGAAGAAAGATGAGCAAGAGAGATAGAGAGTAAAGAGAGATGAGAGAGCCAGAGAGAAGAGTGATGAGTGAGAGAAAAAGAGAGATGAGAGAGAGAGACAGAGAGAGAGAGAGAGGGGCCCATTTCATTTTTTGGTTGTTTTCTCTTTTGACAAGTGATTAAGAGAAATGAGAGATGAGTGATTGAAAGAGAAGAAAGAGAAAAAAGAGATTGATAAATCGAGAGAGAGATCGGTATATCTAGAAGAGATGAGAGAGAGAGTGAGCAACACGAGCATAGTGTGGGAGAAAGAGAGAGAAAGAGAGACAGACAGACAGATAGACAAACAAAGAGTGATGAGTGAGAGAGAGAAAGAAAGAGAAGAGAGAAGAGCAAGAGAGATAGATAGAAAGAGACAGAGAGACAGGAAGATGAAAAAATTGGTGAAAAACTACAAAAATTTCAGTTTTTTGCTACTTCTAATGTCGTTTCATCAAAACAGTATTGTTTTTTCTTTTTCTTTTTTTTGGTGACGGCACCTATTACCGTTGCAAAAAACTCTCTCATTTGCGATTGTTGTTCATGTCATCGCAAAAAACAGTTTTATTTGTGACAACGGGGGCCACCATCGCAAAAAATGCGCATAACTTGTAACTGCAATTGTTGTCGTCACAAAAAGTTGCTTTTTTGTGAGAAGAAGGGGTGCCATCACTAAAAACTCATTTATTGGCGACAACAAGTGATATCATCTAAAAAAATCACTTTTTGTAACGATAAGTGATACCGTCACAAATACTTCCGTATTAGATGGCCCCTTTTCTTGTAGTGAGTGATTCATTCTCCCATTAGACAGGCCAGAAATGCCCACTGCACAACCCTCCATTATATTTTTCCTAATCCTCAGCACTGGCTCACAATCAAGACTCAATTAGTGTCACTTTAATCATTCCATTATCACCACATCTTTCCACTCAAATACCACCCATATATACAACTAATCTCCTGTCTCTGCACAGTTTGTCCTTGTCATTTCTCAGGGCAATTATTTACTTTTGTTAATTTGAGCTGTCATTTTAATATGAATGTTTTAGGTTAAAGATTCCTTAATGAGGTTAAAAAAGAGGGAAAAAAAAATTCTTAATAAATCTTAAATAAACAATTTTATCCAATTACACACACACACACAAAATAATAAATAAATAAATAAATTTGTGCCGACACTGAAATTTCATGTGTTTTTCCTTTTTGCTCTATTTACATCCCAAATTAACAGTATTACTTTGTTTTTTGTTGGGGGCTATATAATTTCTGATGTAAAATAAATGGTTGAAAAATTCTTGAAACATTTAGAGTGGTAATAAGCAAAGAAAATGTTAAATTGAGGTTGAAATCGCAACTTTTGTGACGACCTTAGAATCCTCCCAAATTTGGTAGTCTAGTCAAAATGATATTTTAAATCAAAGATGATGTACGCCTTAAGGCAATACAGATTTTAATAAATATTATTTTATTCCTCTTTAAAGATTCATTTCTTCATTATTTGTTCGCCTGCTATAATGATATCTAATCTTGTATGATATTTTCCTTTGTGTCAATTTCTTTTGACCCATCAGCTAATTTCAAATAAAATAAAAAATAAAAAAAAAAATTAGGTTGAAACACAAACACAAAATTGTGCCACTATGCATCAAATCAGTTCTCCCAAGGTCTTGGTTGGTTGGGATAGATAGACAAGGGTTTGGGCTGCATTAAGAAAGATCTTCCCATTGTGTTGATATAAAAGGGCCTAAAAATGACTCTTTCCTCACTTTGATAGAAATTTAGGCTTGTCCAGCTGAATTGGGGATTTTGTGGGCTTGACGTGTAGTTTGTGTTGATCTTGGGCATTTTTGGATGGGCTCGATCCACGATCAAATTTATGCATCAACAAAACTTATATAATTAGAAAATATTATTAACTAATACTTTCACCTTTATCCACACTTTTTTTTTTTTTTGAAAAATTACAATTCAGTGGTACTTTCCCAAAATAATTATAAATTCATGAAAAAGTCTAACACTTTAATTATTAAAATTTTTAAACTTTAACACTAATCTGATTTTTTTTTCTTTTCAAATTTATACTGAATTCTTATTTTACCTTTTTTTAAAAAAATAAAAATTTCCACACACATTGTTTGACACCAAGAAATATTCACTTAACACATTTAACTTGGAGACAATATAATTGCTAATCTCAATTGAAATGTTTTAGTTTGTCTCATTAAAATTCGAAGAATTGGATGTTTTAAAGGTGAATTTTTTTTTTTTTATCAGATTTGTGTTCAGGTGCATAATAATTCTAAGCCTAATGGTGTTGTATGATTTATGTTTTTTTCAAACTGAAATTTAATATTGGAAAGCTATTCAACACAAGAATGCTTCAAGTGGTATTCTTTTTTTATTTTTATTGAAAGGAATATATCACCTATATTAAATAATGTTTTTGTGCCCTTTCTAGTAGGTGGTTTGAGGAATCTATTGCACATATTTTGCTTCATTATAACTATTGGAAATTGGGTCGGGTTTAGAATCCGGACTCAATTGGGTCGCCCATGTTGGTATGACCTGACTAGGAGATATTCAAATAAAATAATAGATTATATTTCAAGAAATGAGATAATCTTCATATGGGATAATCTTGATATGGATAATTGTCAATAAATTAGATGATAATTATTAATTAGATGTTATTAATATGGGATAGATATTATCTAGGATAATACGTCTATCTTATGGGTCTCTTAACTCTCCTATATAAATAGACCTTGGGTTCTGTATTTCACACAACAAAAATGATATGTTCTCTCTTCCAATAAATCATTCCACCTTTGTACTATGAATAGTGTGGGTAGTTCTCCAGTAGTTCTACTCCACTACTACGAATTATTCGAAGACATTAATGGAAGTACGCAATTCACCCATATGATCCATCGATTCAGTTTAAGCGTGAAAGGTATGCCCGAATCCGTTTATTTCTGCTGATTATTATTCATTATTTTTTCTTACATGGGTATCAGAGCTATTGTTGGGTGTTTTCATGTTATTTGTGCATGAATATATGTATAGATATGATTTGTGCATAAATTGATATTTTTTGAACCATCTCTGATCGTTCTAAATTTCATATATGTTATATTCTATATTATGTCAATCATATCTACAAGTTTTTGTAAAAATTGGATTGTCGGATTTTGAGAAAAATGGAGATCCATATTCAATTTTCGTAACTTTGACCGCATGATGATTTTACATTGTTTGTTTTCATGTTGTGAAAATTATATATTTGAAATCCTTATTTTGAGACCTTCATAATGGTATATTATGAGTTTGATTTCGACTTACGGTTAAAGAGAAAACTCAAACCCTAATTTGAGTGAAAGTTGAGGCAGAGAACATTGGTTGCATGCAGCTGCACTAGGTGCTGATGTCATCGTACATACATGCTAATGTAAGCGCCGGAGCGCATGATGACACTCGTAATGATGGCTGCTGATGCATGCTGAAAGAGACGTTAGTTTGGTTGATGATGATTTAAGGCCCTGTTTGTTTTGGTTTTTAATTCAAAACTACATTATTTGAAATTATTCTTGGGGGAGCATGACTTGGACTCGGGACTTGAAATGTTTACAATAGACTACTGTCATGTAATCTTATTTACTGGCATAATTTTTGTATTTTTTCAAATTCTGTAATATTTATTTCTAATTTTCTGTGTAATTATTAATTACTTGTAATTCTTGAAAATTTCAAAAAATTGTAGAAATTATAGAAATTTGTTATGACATTTAAATATTGTATGCAGCATGTTATGTTCTTTTAAATGATTAGAACTTGTAATATATTTTTATTTTAAATAGCATGATTTATTTATATTGGTGAATTTTAATTCCATGGTTAAATATTCTAGCATATGTTGTTTTATGAATTGCATTGAGATATTATCATGTGGAGTTAAATATTTTATCATACTTCAGACATGTTATAATTAGTGGGAGATTGTTCGATTGAGAGAAATATTTGTAGATTTACTCCCGAAAACTAATATTTTGCACATGAATTAAATTTTGGATAATTGTCACTTGTGGCGCGAGAGATGATTACGAGTATAGCGAATTTCAATCTTACGACTTGTGTAATATTGTCACTATTTAATTTAGATTTTTGCGACAAAATTATATTATGCTAATCAAATTAATCTCAATGTGCATTTTTTTTCTCTAAATTGACTTAGCTTATGGAAGTTAATTTGATTGACCTAGACTTAGTAGAGATGTTCAAATGTGAACAATGTAACCCTATTCTTCAGACGAGCAAAAAGTCTTAGAAACTTTAGGTCAGACCTTAAGTGAGCCAAAGTAAGGAAACATTACTCAAAGTAGCCATGGTTTTGTTGCCTTTTTTGGTGCAATAAAAACTGATGTGTGCGCCATGGTTATCGGCATGCTAAGTAATTTTGATTGGCGAGTTTGGAGTAGTGAAATAAGTACACTCTCAATAGATCTATATATGATCTTGACTATTAAGCTGCGTGGGTTAACTATGTAATTTGACTTGTAATAATGTTACATCATTAGATGAAGCAACATTCAAGAGTCACGTCATCTAAGAAAATGTGAGCTTAAATAAGTTAGTCATTAAATGTAAGACGAGTAGCCAGTATAAGCAGTGTTTTGCTCTCTACCCAATTGATGGGAGTGGATGGAGAAAAATTTCACGTACTATAATAGTGTGTATTGAAGTATCACTTGAAATTAAAAGATTAGCACTTAGAAGCTGCAAAATCTATTAACACTAAGTGAAAAGATTAGTGCCTAATGACTGCAAAATCTATTAGCATTGCCAACTTGTCTAAGTTTGGACACTTACTGTTTCCACACTTAAGTGTGAGACATAGGGAGGTGCTTCTTTGTATGATTCCTTAGCTAGGCTAAAGCTTTTGAATGACATTTACCACTAAGCGCAAAAGTTGCAGCATAGTAATGAAAAGATCAAGGTCGACAAGGTTATTATGACTCTAATAATTTGACACATCACTCGTGAGAGTATTGTGTTGAATTAGACTCTTTAGCCTAATTCGCTCTTAAGTTACTTCAAGAGTTGTCATAGATTGATAGCTTATTCTCTTTTTCTTGTGGATAGTAGAATTAATTAACTAACTATGAAATGAAAAACAAATATGGCAAGAGGAGTATAGTCATATTTCAACTAGATGTAGTAAAGTGTATGGAAAATAAAATTGACTTAAAGGTGCAGAGGATTAGCACTTACTAGTTAAATTTGCGAATTAGGCACACTTGATATCTCCATGACATCCTTTTATGATGTAGTGAACATGAATTAATCGTGAGTCATTACCTAGTTGAGCCTACACTTTAACACTCGTCTTTGAGAACTCACACATTAGGATGATTTCAATTAGTTTATGACATTGCTCATGAACCGGTGGCTTATTATACTTAATCACATTAATGAGAAGATGACATGGATGGTTTGAGTAGGCCCTCTCGGGCCCACTCGCTTGTGACATCTTACTCTCATGTGAATGTATAACTTTGTTCGCAATGGTTGCACAAAAGTAAGTACGAAAGCCGCAAAAGGGCATCTGTATTAGCGTATTTAGTCCACTATGATATTTGTAACTGGATATGTGTAAAGGTAAGATAGCTAGCCCCAATCTCAACACATTTATAGATTACGATACGCATCTTAGTCAAGACTATTTGATCTCCCATAAGTCAAAATTTTGAGATGATTTTTGACATTGCATATATGAGGTTGAGATCAATTAGATAAGAGTTTTCGTGCTTTTAGTTTTAACCAAGGTGGCGAGTATCTATTTGAGTTATTTTTTAGAAAGCTCTGTAAAAAGAAATTGATGCCTAGAAAATTGATTATTCTTAGTACTCAGCAACACAATGGTGTAGTAGAGATAATGAATTGAGTATTGCTTATGTTAGGTGGATGATGGTGCAAAATGTTTCCCAATTTGGAATTGCACTTTAGTTTGTTGCCTATATCCCTAACTAAGTGCCCTCCATATCAGATTTTACACTTCATTTAAGTAATAAATTAACAGAGTGCCATTTGTGGGCAATCTGTAACCATTAAGCAACTTGTCTTTATTTTACTTCTCATAAGGTTGCGAAGTTAAGACCTAGAGTTCTATGGTGCATTATTGTATACTGTCTTGTAAACGCTTAGGGTCATGTGGTGCATTATTGTATGCTGTCATGTAAACCCTCCGAGTCATATGCTTATAGATGAGCAGCTTTGTGGGAGTGTAACTAAGTCACATAAAGTTTTCTTAGTAAAGGTGATGTGAATGGAGTTTTGGAACTCTATAAGATAAAGAATTCTAAGTATGGCGCTTTATGTAGCCTAGTTGAGAATTGAAAGAAATTTCCAATATTATAGGGATAGTGGGAGCGACGTGCCTACTAGTGGATTACTCTATTAGAGAAGAATACTCTACATTCTTAGTTGCGTGGTAGCAAATGTGAAATTTTTCCACATCATCACTGAGTGATGATGTGGGAGTCTAACTAAGTCACATAAAGTTTTCTTAATAAAGGTGATGTGAATAAAGTTTTGGAACTCTATAAGATAAAGAATTCTAAGTATGAAGCTTTATGTAGCCTAGTTGAGAATGAAAAGAAAATTTCAATATCCTAGGGATAATGGGAGCAACGTGCCTACTAATGGATTACTCTATTAGAGAAGAATACTCTACATTCCTAGTTGCGTAGTAGCGAATGTGAAATTTTTCCACATCATCACTGAATGATTGTGAGAGAAACATTTATGAGGCATAAGGCTCGCTCGATACCGAAAAGTCGCACCATTGAGAAAAGTGTAGACCATGAGAAAACTTCCTCCTAGGAAGTGAGGTTACTTCGACTTAGCCTATGATTGACATGAGTTCGGAACTTTGATTTGTGCACATTGTGACTCAACTTCTCGTTGGAGAATTAGATAAGTAGATCCTTTTGGATTTACTTTATGCTTTTATAGTAAAAAGTGTGACAACCCTCACCTCTGATTAGTGCTAATTTATGATTAAGCATAATAAGTAACTGATAAAAATGATATCCTGAATCGATTGTATGAGTGTATTGTTTTGAATGCATTTCTATCTGTTTGATTTCTAAATTAATCTGTTCATGTTTTGATTTCAAACCGCAAATTGAAGGCCTTATCGACGACCGAATCTGAAATTAATTTGTGTTATATGCTAATTGGAATTTATGTGATTTTATAGTAGATTTAATTTGAACTTGAGTTGGAATGATTAAATTAGATTAAATAATGAGTAATTGTTGAATCAAGGTTAATTACACTTTTGCCATGTTAGTGGGCCACTTTGTTAATACATGTTTGGGGCTTAATTCATTCTTGTTGCACCTTTTCTTCATCCACTTAGAGACCCAACCGTGAGAGAGAAGAGGGTAAGAGGAGAGTTGGTTTCATCAAGAATTTCACTTGGAGAATTATGAGGAATCGAAGAGGACTTGCAAAATTGGGCTTCCATACCTTGAAATTCAAGACCTAGGTAGGACATTCATCCTTTGGTTTATGTATTTAAGTTGCTACATGCATGGTCCATGGTAAAATTGGTGATTAGAGTCTAGTTTTGGCTCAAAATGTTGCATTGAGAGCTAATTCATGCATGCATGTATATGTCCTTCAATTTTGAGGTTATTTTCATGAAAGCCTCACATGCATGTTCATATTTTAGTAGAGGTCCATGAATTGACCATGTTCTTGAACTAAAACTTGCATTTGATCTTGTCTTAGAGCATTGAAATTCATAGGAGTTCATGCATGTTATGTTTTGGTTTAGTTCTTGAAAGTTTCCTTGAAATTGTGTTCAATTGGCTTACCTTTGGGCTTGATTTTACAAAATTGATCTTCAAAACATGTTTTAGTATGAGTTTTCAAGTGTTTTCCAGAAAATGGGCCCAAAAGGTTGAGTTTTGATGTGTTGAATACTTGGTTTGAGCTTGGGAGGCAAATTTGGAAATTCCAGAATTTGGCTTCTTCGCTCGAGCGAAGGATTCCACGCTCGAGCGACCACCATTTTGTTCTGATCTACGTTCAAGTGAAGAAATGCTTGCTTGAGCGTAGATTGCAAGCTCTCAGGTTTTGGTGCACGTAGACGCACGCTCGAGCAAAGAGACCTACGCTCGAGCGAAGAGTTGTGTCTCACACTCGAGCGAGCATCGAGCAGAGATTTTCAACAATCAGTACTTTTGCATTTTTACAGACTGCTCAAGCGAAGGAGTTTACGCTCGAGCGACCCCTCTGTTTTGGTAAGCTCACTGGAGCGAAGAAAGCCACGCTCGAGCGAGACCCCTGTTTTCAGCAAATTTTGAAAAGTGTTTTAAAATACATCTTTGTATCCTCATTCCATCCTAGGCATTCCTAGGCCTAGATTAAGGCATCTTAATGAGAATAATGTTATAGAACCACACCGAGTCAAGATAGGGACTAAGATTATTGTTTCCCCAAATGTGTAGCTTAGTGTGTGTTCATTCTGTAACTGTGTAGGGTTGGCATCCGAGGACGCTCATTAATCTGTCTGTAGCCTAGAACTCTATGAGTAACAATGTTGTAAAGATATGTTCAACTATAACTATTTCAAAACAATTGATTGAACTGTTTTCTGAAATGACAATGCTTACTGAATGAATGCTTGTCCTCTATTTTGAACTGTATTTGTGGCATCCATATCAACTCATCGTTGTTGTCTTTATTCTATTCTATCGCCATCACGTAGATTGCTTATTCCTATTCTTGGAACTTCTATTTACTGTTATGATGACCATCAACTGACTGTTCGATCTATTAAGACCTACTGTACTATTTTGCTATTGGGTGTACCATATATGACTGCTTTTGCTTCTAAATGACTGATATGACTGTTTAAATACTGAAAGGAAATTCATTCTTAACCTCTTTATGCATATGTTGTTCACTGGGCTTTAGCTCACCGTTTATATTTATATGTAGGTGTCCAGGCAGCGGACCGGAGTTAGGAGCGTCAGGTTAGCTCTCTTTTTATCAAGCCAACCGTTGTGCCTCGCTTGAGGTCCCAAGTCTGTCCAAGCTAGGGCTACTTTGGGGGTGTTGTAGATTCACCTTTTTGTCTCTGTTTTGTATCGATTGAATAAGTCCTGACTGTATAACACTGTTATGGGGTTTGGTCCCCAACCTGGATGGTTATGTATATAATGTTTGTACATATGTTTTGGTGATGTATGTGAATATAATCATAAAAGTCTTTTTACATTCAGACTGTCACAGCTCATTGGACATCTTTTATTACTGTTTTGGCTTCCGCCAGCCCCTTTACTCTGTATTATTGTTATTACTGTTAAGCAGGCCTTCAGTAATCACGGATTACTGGCCGGTCTTGATACTAAACCCATAAGGGCGGGTTTGGGTCGTGACAGAGTGGTATCAAAGCGATATCAAACACGAGTTATACCACACACACGCGTCCAAATGAGCTATGGGATGTCCTAGAAAAGTAATTAGGGCATTGCATGAACATGATAAAAGTGTGTGTGGCCATGATATGAATAATGTGCTAATGTGTTAAGTATGCAACTGCCTATGTTTATGATTATCATATTGCCTATAGTGAAATGGACAATGCTAGAAATGTTGATGAATCTAAATCATCTGAGGCGAGAATGGTAAGATTGGAGAGAATGGTGGAATTACTGACTGAAACTCTAAGGCAACAACGGAACCAACAACCCCCACCTCCTCTAGTACAACCCGAACAGAATGTTAATGAGGACATAATTGCTCTGACACAGAAATTCAACAAGATCAAAGCACCAACCTTCCAAGGAGGCCTTGAACCATTGAAGGCTGAGGCATGGGTGCTAGAAACAAAAAAATTATTTGAAGTATTTCTTTGTTCAGAAACACATAAGGTGCTACTGGCTATCTTCACTTTACAAGAAGAGGCCAGAAGATGGTGGATGCTTGTTCGTGACACCAATACTGCTATGACTTGAGCTTAATTTAAAGAAGCTTTCTTCGAGAAATATTTCCCTCAGTGTGTCAGGGACTGCAAAGTAACTGAATTTGAGCAGCTGAAACAAGGCACCATGTCAATAGCGGAGTATGAATCGAAGTTAACTCGCATATGGTTGACACTAATTATAAGAAGGCCAGGAAGTTTGAAGGCAGGCTCAATGTAGAGATACTTGATAGAATAAATGTTCTGAAATTGCTCAAATATGTGGATGTTCTTGACTGAGCAATAATAGTTGAGTCGAATATCGAAGCATTAAAACAGACTGAGACACTGGCAACTGAGTGGCGCGGTAAGAGACAGGGTTTTAAGTTCAAGAAAGGCCAAAACAGTTCATCGAACAAAAAGCAAAATACAAGGTCAACCACCAGTTCTAGTTAGGGAAACAATTCCATACCGCCCTACTCTGAATGTGGCAAAAGGCACAAAGGGGTTTGCTACAGAATCTCTGGTGCTTGTTACAGGTATGGCAAGGTAGGCCACATAGTTAAAGATTGCTCTTCCACTTCCCAAGGCAATAGCAAAGCTGCAACCAGTGCTGCAGTGTCGACTGTTACACCGAAACCCAACCCCAAGGCTACTGGGAAAGAGCCTCTGAGGCAAGGCCGAGTGTTTGCACCCATGCCGGGAGATGTGCAGAATACCGAGACCGTTGTCTCAAGTATACTCTCTATTTGTGTTCAAAATGCTTATGTTCTGATTGATTCGGGGTCTACATATTCATATGTCTCGCATGCTTTTTCACGAAAATTAAATAGACCACTGGAACCCATGAACTACTTATTAGCTGTATCTTCACCCGTTGGGAGATCCATGACTTGTGCCTATATGTACCCTGCATGTGAAATTATTATTGGGGATGTGCATTTGTATATCGATTTACTGCCTCTGAACATTGATCACTTTGATGTAATTTTGGGAATGGACTGGTTAGCAAAATATCATACTACCATCGACTGTGTAAAAAAACAAGTTGTTTTCCGTCCACTTGGTTTACCTGAATTTGTGTTTAACGGAGTCAGAGTAGTACCTCCATATCTGATTTCGTCCATGAAAGCCTTCAAATTAATTAGAAATGGGTGTAAAGGGTATTTATGTTGCATATTGACTATACCTACTGATACTAAAGCTAATGTGGAAAGTATTCCTATAGTCAGAGAATTCCCAGATGTTTTTCCAGATGATCTGCCAGGGGATTTGATTGATAGGGAGATTGAGTTCACCATTGAAGTGGTACTGGGTACACAGCCAATTTCCAAAGCTCCTTACAGAATGACACCTACCGAATTGAAAGAACTGAAAGTTCAGCTACAGGAGTTGTTGCATAAGAAGTTCATCAGGCCCAGTACTTCACCCTGGGTGCACCAGTTTTGTTTGTGAAAAAGAAAGATGGCTCACTGAGACTCTGCATTGACTACCGAGAAATGAACAAGGTAACAATAAAAAATAAGTACCCATTACCTCGCATTGACGATTTATTTGACCAGTTACAGGGTGCTCAGGTTTTCTCTAAGATTGATCTTAGATCCGGGTATCATCAGTTGAAAGTCAAAATAGAGGACATTAAAAAGACTACTTTCCGAACGAGGTACGGACATTATGAATTTCTGGTTATGCCTTTTGGAGTTACTAATGCGCCTGCTGCATTTATGGACCTTATGAACAGAGTTTTTAAACCATTCCTCGATGACTTTGTAGTTGTTTTTATAGATGACATCCTGATTTATTCCAAAAATAGGGAAGAACATGAACATCATCTGAGAATTGCTTTACAGACCTTAAGAGAACATAAATTATATGCAAAAACTGACGAAATGTGAATTTTGGCTCAATAATGTTATGTTTTTAGGGCATGTTATTAGTAAGGATGGCATTTCGGTTGATTGGCAAAAAATTGAAGTAGTGGTAAATTGGCCCAGACCAACTAACGTTACAGAAGTCCGAAGTTTTTTGGGTTTAGCCGGGTATTACAAAAGGTTTGTTAAAGATTTCTCCAAAATTGCCTTACCATTGACTCAGTTGACTCAAAAGGGGATATCATTTGACTGGACCGATCAGAGAGAATCAGCTTTCCAAGAGTTAAAGACTCGACTTGTGATTGCACCGATTCTTACCCTACCCTCAGGTACGGATGGATTTACTATTTTTAGTGATGCTTCTTATAAGGGTTTGGGATGCGTTTTAATGCAGAATGGTAAAGTTATTGCGTATGCTTCCCGACAACTAAGGCCACATGAAAAGAACTACCCCACTCATGATTTAGAACTCGCCGCAGTGGTATTCACATTGAAAATTTGGCGTCACTACCTTTATGGGGCAACATGTGAAGTGTATACAGATGACAAGAGTTTAAAATATTTCTTCACACAGAAAGAATTGAACATGAGACAGCAGAGATGGTTAGAACTGATAAAAGATTATGACTTGCAAATTTTGTACCATTCAGGGAAAGCTAACACCGTCGCCGATGCACTCAGCCGGAAATCAATTAGGAACTTGGCCTGTTTACTCACCGGTTAGAAAGAACTGTTGTGTGATCTTGAAAAATTTGAAGTTGAAATTGTGATACGAGAACAAGGTGGAACCTTAACTGCCATTACAGCTCAACCGACACTTATTGAGGAAATTAAAGAGAAACAACAACAAGATGACTTCTTGAAGAAAATCATTGATGAACGGGAATCCAAACCAAGGCCAGATTTCAAATTTGAAAACAATGTGTTGAACTTTTAGGGAAGATTGTGTGTACCAACTGATTCTGAACTGAAAAGACGAGTTTTGCAGAAAGGCCACAATTCAAAATTTTCCATCCACCCAAGAAATACAAAAATGTACCAAGACTTGAAACTGGATTTTTGGTGGCCGGGAATGAAGAAAGAGATTGCTGACATTGTGTCGAAATGTCTTTATTGCCAACAAGTTAGAGCGGAACATCAACGACCCGTAGGTTTACTGCAACCCTTACCGATACCAAAGTGAAAATGGAAACATATCACCATGGATTTCATTGTCAGTTTACCTCGCTCCAGTAAAGGTATGAACTCAATTTGGGTTATTGTTGATAGATTAACTAAATCTGCTCACTTCTTACCTGTCAAAACAATTTATAACGCGGACAAATTGGCTACCATTTATATTGATGAGATTGTTAGATTGCATGGAGTGCTTGTGTCCATTGTTTCTGATAGGGACTCGAAGTTTACATCGAGATTCTGGCAAAGTCTACAAATAGCATTGGGTACTGAACTGAAACTAAGTAGTGCATACCATCCTCAGACCGATGGTTAGTCAGAAAGAACGATCCAGACTCTGGAAGATTTACTGCGGATGTGTGTTCTTGATTTCCAAGGAAATTGGGAAAGCCATCTACCTTTAGCTGAATTTGCCTACAACAACATTTTTCACTCGAGCATTGGTATGGCGCCTTTCGAGGCTTTGTATGGCAGGAAATGTCGATCTCTTATTTGCTGGGCAGAAGTTGGAGATGGGCCTTTACTTGGGCTCGAAATTGTACATGAAACTACTGAAAAAGTGAAACTGATTCAATAGAGATTGAAAACCGTACAAGGCCGACAGAAAAGTTATGCAGACATTCGAAGACGAGACAGAGAATATGAGGTAGGTGATCATGTTTTTGTGAAAGTGACACCGATGAAGAGACAGACTCGTTTTGGAGCCAAAGGCAAACTAGTACCGAGATATGTTGGGCCGTATGAAATTATTGAAAAGATAAATCCGGTGGTGTATTAAATAGCGCTTCCTCCTGAAATGGAGCATATGCATAATGTCTTCCACATTTCAATGTTGAGGGATTACCTCCGGGATCCCTTCCATGTGATTGAGCCTACCCGAGTAGTGCTAAGTGACGACTACACCTATGAAGAACGGCCTATCCAGATTGTGAACCGACGTATCAAAAAGTTAAGAAATAAAGAGATCCCATTAGTAAAAGTAGATTGGCAAAACCATGGTGGCATCTATGCCACTTGGGAATGGGAAGATGACATGATAAAGAGATATCCTGAACTGTTCCCTCTGGATCCGGTATTCTTCCAAAACGAAGGTAATTCGAGTTTGGAGGACTAAACTCTTTGTAGAGAGGGGAGAGTGACAACCCTCACATCTGATTAGTGCTAATTTATGATTAAGCATGATAAGTAACTGATAAAAATGATATCCTGAATCGATTGTATGAGTGTATATTTCTAAATTAATCTGTTCATATTTTAATTTCGAACCGCAAATTGAAGGCCTTATCGGCGACCGAATCTGAAATTAATTAGTGTCATATGCTAATTGGAATTTATGTGATTTTATGGTAGATTTAATTTGAACTTGAGTTGGAATGATTAAATTAGATTAAATAATGAGTAATTGTTGAATCAAGATTAATTACACTTTTGCCATGTTAGTAGGCCACTTTGTTAATACATGTTTGGGGCTTAATTCATTCTTGTTGCACCTTTTCTTCATCCACTTAGAGACCCAACCGTGAGAGAGAAGAGGGTAAGAGGAGAGTTAGTTTCATCAAGAATTTCACTTGGAGAATTATGAGGAATCAAAGAGGACTTGCAAAATTGGGCTTCCATACCTTGAAATTCAAGACCTAGGTAGGACATTTATCCTTTGGTTTATGTATTTAAGTTGCTACATGCATGGTCCATGGTAAAATTGGTGATTAGAGTCTAGTTTTGGCTCAAAATGTTAAATTGAGAGCTAATTCATGCATGCATGTATATGTCCTTCAAATTTGAGGTTATTTTCATGAAACCCTAACATGCATGTTCATATTTTAGTAGAGGTCCATGAATTGACCATGTTCTTGAGATAAAACTTGTATTTGATCTTGTCTTAGAGCATTGAAATTCATAGGAGTTCATGCATGTTATGTTTTGGTTTAGTTCTTGACAGTTTCCTTGAAATTGTGTTTAATGGGCTTACCTTTGGGCTTGATTTTACAAAATTGATCTTCAAAACATGTTGTAGTATGAGTTTTCAAGTGTTTTCCAGAAAATGGGCCCAAAAGGTTGAGTTTTGATGTGTCGAATACTTGGTTTGAGTTTGGGAGGCAAATCTAGAAATTCCAGAATTTGGCTTCTTCGCTCAAGCGAAGGATTCCACGCTCGAGCGACCACCGTTTTGTTCTGATCTACGTTGGAGGAAAGGAATACTGGCTCAAGCGTAGATTGCAAGCTCTCAGGTTTTTGTGCACGCAGACGCACGCTTGAGTGAAGAGATCCACGCTCGAGCGAAGAGCTGTGTCTCACGCTCGAGCAAAGAGTTGTGTCTCACGCTCGAGCGAGTATCGAGCAGAGATTTTCAACAACCAGTACTTTTGCATTTTTACAGACTACTCGAGCGAAGGAGTTTGCGCTCAAGCGACCCCTCTGTTTTGGTAAGCTCACTCGAGGGAAGAAAGCCACGCTCAAACGAGACCCCTGTTTTCAGCAAATTTTGAAAAGTGTTTTAAAATATATCTTTGCATCCTCATTCCATCCTAGGCATTCCTAGTCCTGGATTAAGGCATCTTAATTAGGATAACGTTATAGAACCACACCGAGTCAAGATAGGGACTAAGATTATTGTTTCCTCAAATGTGTAGCTTAGTGTGTGTTCATTCTGTAACTGTGTAGGGTTGGCATCCGAGGATGCTCATTAATCTGTCTGTAGCCTAGAACTCTGTGAGTAAAAATGTTGTAAAGATATGTTCAACTATAACTATATCAAAACGATTGATTGAACTGTTTTTTGAAATGACAATGCTTACTGAATGAATGCTTGTCCTCTATTCTGAACTGTATTTGTGGCATCCATAGCAACTACTATTGTTGTACTGTTACTGTTACTGCTACTGTTACAGAGATCTCTATTAGTTCCTATTCTTGGAACTTCTGTTTACTGTTATGATGGCCATCAATCGTTCGGGTCTGTTAAGACCCTCTTGTCTTGTTTTGCTATTGGATGTACCACATATGACTGTTTTTGCTTCTAAATGACTGATATGACTGTTTAAATACTAAAAGGACATTCATTCTTAACCTCTTTACGCATATGTTGTTCACTGGGCTTTAACTCACCGTTTATATTTATATGTAGCTATCCAAGCACCGGACCGGAGTTAGGAGCGTCGGGTTAGCTCTCTTTTTTTTAAGCCAACCGTTATGCCTCGCTCGAGGTCCCAAGTCTGTCCAAGCTAAGGCTGCTTTGGGGGTGTTGTAGATTTCCCTTTTTGTCTCTGTTTTGTATCGATTGAATAAGTCCTGACTGTATAACACTGTTATGGGGATTTGGTCCCCAACCTGGATGGTTATGTATATAATGTTTGTACATATGTTTTGGTGATGTATGTGAATATAATCAGAAAAGTCTTTTTGCATTTAGACTGTCACAGCTCATTAGACATCTTTTATTACTGTTTTGGCTTCCGCCAGCCCCTTTACTCTGTATTATTGTTATTACTGTTAAGCAGGCCTTCGGTAATCACGGATTACTGGCTAGTCTCGATACTAAATCCATAGGGCGCGGGTTTGGGTCGTAACAAAAAGTTAGGAGCGCAAAAATATTGCTAGTTCCAATAAATCTTTTACAGCCTAAAATAATTATCGAAATAGTGGGTCTTAGATTTCGTCGAGTCATGATAGGCCAATGATGATCGATGAAGACCACTGAGGCATGATCAATGGTCCAGAATAAGTTTTCCCTTACTTAGTCATTATGAGCCAAGAATTTATAAGGTTGTCGCCACCTAGGGTTGGCATTCCTCTATTTTAAACATAATGGACATGAATGATGTAATTTATATGCTCGGATGTATGATTCTTAAAGATTATTCAAGGAGAATTCTCGGTTTGTTTTTTATGACTTACATAAGGAATATCCTAGAATAATTCTAGATGCGAACTTGAAAATCATTAACTTACCTATTGGTAAAAGATAAAGCCTTAGCTATTGAGTGAATCCTCAAATTATCTTTGGGAGAAACAAATGACCCATATTCTTTGATCTTTTGTTGTGGGATCCTAAAGTACGTTATGTGGGCGTATTTGACATGATGAGTACTATTTTTTGTAAATGGTCAACTGAGTAGTTTAGATATTAACCTTGCCCATTAGACTGTGGATAGGATGCTTTACTAGTAGTGTATAAATTTGCCCTTTGTAAGATTCAATGCGCTTGTCAGGTGCATCTTGAATGAATGCAAATTGGTCACTAAAATATATTTAGAGAGGTAATTGCGCAAGAGGTAGTAATCTTGAACCACTTCATGTAAAGCGCACATGGTGGATTTTGTTGTGTATGCTTATTGCAAAAGGTGCTGATAGGGATTATGTTTGGAATATAGAATTGCGTAGATAGTGGTTGTGTTTTTTCAATAAATCACTTAATTATTTATTTATTTTGAGATTATGGAATATTGATGCTATTATGGTTTGTGTCATAATGATTAGCAGATGATGATGTCAGCGGGCAAGATTGGCTCACTTACACGAGCAATCGCCCTTGGCGCTTGGGAGCAAGCAATGATGAGACTAGTGGTTTATTTTATTTGGAGCCAAGAGAGGCTTAAATTATCCACTATGTGGGTTGCCTTGGTCGCAACCAAGATGAGGTCGTGTTAAAGATCAAACATGAATGTTAGTACCTACTTTTCATATTGTGCCTGTTATGATTAGCTAGATGTAGGATCTCAATTAGAGAATTCGAGTTAAGTGCTAGAAAGCGACTAAACTAAGATCTGTACGGTGTATCGAGTATGATGTCATTCTTTGGAAGAGTTACCCCATCATAGCATGTATTCATACTACATGTGCTTGGCAACCGAGTAATGAAGTAAGAGAATAGATCCATGTTTCCTCACCGTGTAAGTCTTACGTGTCATTATTTATATTACTTTTACTTATGTACCTTTTTGTGACCTTTGACTATGTCATAAGGTAAGGGGTTGATGTTCTGCTACTCTGGTATGTTGTTTGCGGTTATGTATGATTCGGCCTTAAGGGACATCACTAGGAAAACGGTCAATCCTAAACTAAATGGCATGAGGCAAAGGGAAGATCATCTAATATCACACCACTGTTGTATATTCACGGCCAACAACTCACATCGCTCTGTATGAGAGGCGGCTTGAGTGTGAATACATTGCAAGAATTAACAGTGTCAAACATGCTCTTTTGAGGGATTAGAGATGTTTTTTGAACCGTTGTAATTAGATGGGTCAGGGGTATATGAGACACTATTTTTATTTTCAAGTTGATGTCTCTATGTTGACTCTTTTTCAGTTTCTAGTGTAGAGCTCCCATAACCAGGTGTTCTCACTGGTCACACGGTCCATTGGCTAGTATGATTGCGTTTATTGGGTAGATTGAGATACAAAAGACACGGTGTCATGCCAACGCATGTTCGAGTAGGAGATGTAGAAAATTGGATCAGGTTTAGAACCTGGACCCAATTAGGTTGCCCATGGTAGGATGACCCGATTATGAGAGATCCAAATAAAATAATAGATTATATTTCAAGATATAAGATAATCTTGATATGGATAATTGTCAATATATTAGATAATAATTATTAATTAGATATTATTGATATGAGATAGATATTATCTGGGATAATATGTCTATCCTATGAGTCTACTAACTCTCTTATATAAACAGACCTTGGGTTCTGTATTTCACAGAACAAAAATGATACGTTCTCTCTTGCCATAAATCATTCCGCCTTTGTACTGTGAATAATGTAGGTAGTTCTCTAGTAGTTTACTCCACTACTAAGAATTATTCGAAGACATCAATAGAGGTACGTAATTCACTCGCATGATCCATGGATTCAGTTTGAGCGTGAAAGGTATGCCTGAATTCGTTTATTTCTGCTGATTATTATTCATTATTTTTTTCTACAGTAACTTTGCATGGAGACTATGTACTGATTGCCTACAATGGTGGAAAATCCAATGCATATATGCCCCGTATCTCTATTACAATTTAATTAGTTATTAGACACAAAATTGTACTTTTATGATAGGTTTCACTATGTAATATGTATGGCTATAGTTATTTTATATGATTGATTTTGTGTTTATAATATTATTGATCGTAATGAGTAGCCGTTTGGCATGTTGGTTTGGGTGAGGTTTGGGCTAAAATAATCACAAATAAACAAAATATGTTTTTTAGTTCCAGGCTAAAAGTTATCATAGTAATTCATAATCATTTCATTTTTTTTATCACAAAATCGTCAAAAATTTTGTTATGATCGTTATGGAAAGTTAGAATGAGTTACATTAGATTACCAAAGTTAGAAAAGTGGAGTTGATTGGTTTGATTAAAGCAATGGTGACTTTTTGGGTACAAGCTTACGTTTCATATTTGGTCACAACAATAATACCAGCCAATGTAAACAAATATATTAATTAAAATATATAAATTTGCACATAGGTCCTATCATTTGCTATAGAGTACACTTTCACTTGTATATTTGTTAGAGAAAATTATTAAAAAGTCAATTTTAAAAAGTGTACAAGGTATTAGATTTTAGGAAAAATTTTATTTGGTGATAAGGATACGCTCGAAAAGTTGCTAGAAAGTTTCGTTGGCACCGAAAAAGTTGTGCGGTGGCAGCAGGTGGTGGTGATAGTGGTGAGGTAGAAAAATATATGATATTCAATAGATACGGTGTTGAATGAACAACAGATACGGTGTTGAATGAACAACACATCTCACATTCAACAAATAGGTTGTTTGGTGAATTTCAATAAATAAGAAAATAGACTTGGTGAATTTCAAAAAATAAATAAATTGAGTGATTTCAAAAGATATGATGATTTCAAGCGATAGATATATAAGTTAATTACAACCGATAGTGTCATTTTAGATAAATTGTATCATTCTAATTCAAAGAAATTAAAGTTCCGACCCAATGGCCCGAAAGATTAAAAAAATGAACATGTAGCCTGAGTATCTTATTTGTTAGTGCATTTGGTTCAAAAACAAAAAAAAAAAAAACACCAAAACCAAAATCTTATTAAATAATTTAAGAGTATCACGTGACTTGTGATCCCAGTAAATTGGGAAATCGTAATACAAAGCTGAATTATCATATTTCACTCGTAATATTTTTTGCTATGCAATTGGTTTGAATCATTATATATATATATATATATAATGTCATATGATACTTCGAAAATGTCAAATAATTACCTTGATTTAGTTAATGACTTTATCGGTTATTTTGAATATGACTTATAAATTGACTCTTTATTTATTATGAAAAGGACAAATTACATATATTTCCCTCGAGAATTAGTAAAATTACAGATACCTCCCTGAAGGTACTATTTGCATAACAAATTAGAGAACAAATTGTTATGAAAATATAAATCTTAGGGAGTAATTTGTTATGAAAATATAAACTTCAGGGGAGTATCTGTAATTTCTGAAATCTTAGGAGATATCTGTAATTTAACTAAATCTCGAGGGAGGTATATGTAATTTGCTCTTACGAAAAAATATATAAAAAAAATAAAATAAAGAGAAAATATAATAAGCAACAACCTATTTGGGCCAACTTGAATGACTTACGGTACGTTGATAAGCATAATTCCGTTTTTAACTTTCCTTTCTCTCTCTAAAAAACCTCTCCTTTCCTTTCCTTAAAACCTCCTTCTCCGGCCTCTTTTTTAGGCCGGCTGACCGCCGCCTTTTGGCAATGGCGGTCAGCTGGCCTAGCTCGTCTTTGTCTTTGTTTTGTTAGCTTTTCTTTCCAATAAACTTGAGTCCCCGTTTCTACCCACCTAGACGTGTTTCGGTGCTGCGGGAGTGTTTTGGTTTGTCCAGGTTTTATCAGTTGTTGTCCTTCACTCGAGCGCTCTTTGTTGAGTAGGAGTTTGAGGGGTGTGATTTTGGGCGGTAACAAGGGTTAAGAGGGCGTCGATTCCTATCCGGTTGTCACTCGAGCGCTCCTCCTTGAGCGAGAGTTTGAGGGGTGTAGGTTCTCTTTTCGTTTGGAGGGGAAGTCATGTCTGTTTGAAGGGGTGTAGGTACTCCCAGCGGGTGCGTGAGATTGTTGTCCTGTGGGTTTTGGAGTTTTCAGCAGAGGTTTTGGGTGTGTGTTAGAAGTTGAGAAGTGGAGTAGTAGCAGCTTGGAGTGGGCTTCGGGAGTTTGGCTGCGGGCTTTGGGTGTAGTCTTCTCGGTGGTGGTGTGAGGTTGAAGACCTGTTGTTCTTGGAGTTTGGCTGAGGGTTTTGGGTGTGCTAGAAGATGAGGAAAGGAGCTGTAGCAGCATGGAGTGGGCTTTTGGAGTTTGGCAGAGGAAGTGTAGTCTTCCCAGTGGTGGCGTTGGAGTTTTTCTTCGGCCGGCGAGGGTGTTGACGCAGCAGCATCAGAGACGAGGGTCATGGGGAGTTGGTGTAGCAGAGGCGTGAGGCATGGGGAGGTGTAGCAGCAGGGTCATGGGGAGTTGCTGATTGGACGTTGGCTTGTAGTCAGAGGCGTGGGCTGCTGTGGCTCTTTTGAATTTTGAATTTTGTATTTTGTATTTTGATGCAGCTAGTTTGAATTTCGGGTGGTTTTGTGGGTTTTTTTAGGGATTCATGTTTTTTAATTTTCTAGTTAATTTCTTCTTAACTGTATATTTAAAAAAAAAAAAAAATTCGAGAAGTTTAGGGGTTGGTCGTATGGATGCGAGTAGCAATAGTAGGGGTATTTTTATACTTCCGAATCTCTCTCGATGCATCTCATCTTCCTGTACTTTTAATTTCTTGCTGTTAAATGAAATTTTTCTTTGCCGATCAAAAAAAAAAAAAAAAGTCAATAAATTAATAAACAATTTATTTATGGTATTACTAAATGACCCATAATGAAATGAGTGGGATGAAGAAAGCTAGGTAATAGGAGTGATTTCTGCTGATGAAAGGTGGGTGGGGGGTTTGGATTGATTGCTATTTTGTTTCTCTTTTTTTGGGCTTCTTTTCTTTCCTTTCCTCCTAATGTTTTATTATCATTAATAAATTTTTTTCCAAGCCAAAAAAAAAAAGAGAACATGATCCCATCAATGATCAACCTTGTTAGAAGCAAGTACTTGTGAACATGATGAAAGAGGGTTTATTGATGCAAATTGTTTTGAAAAAAGAAAATCAAAACAAATTCAATAAAAATCAAAACCCACGACACAACACACAATACAGATCAATCAGATGAACAAGATATGCATAATAACCTAACAGAACATTCACAACTGATTGCACTGAGTGGGTATAAATGACAGGGTTCCCTTAGCTAGGTCATGTACAACCATCATGTTCTGCTGTTGTACATTTCCAAATATAGACATACCACTTGATCCGCCCATTGCCAAGCACATCAACCCCATACCTGAATCCGCAATCATGTAGTTTTCGGCTGGCAAATCCATATCCGCCCCATCAAAATGGAACACCAATTTGGGCACCTCAACCGTGGAGGCATCCGATGGCAACGTAAAGCAAAGATCAAGTCCGGTGGAGCCCGATTTATCGACAGAGAGCTTGGTTTGAGAAATGAACTCTTTTTTCACAAGATCAAATGCACTTTGTTCCAAATATGTGATGGTTGTACCTGAATCAATGATTAGCCCACCACTCCCATCTTGGTTGAGTGCAAAAGTGGATTTCTTGATGGGCAATGCAGTGCCACCAACTGTGATTCCTTGGAGAGAAAGATAGTAAAAAGATGGTTGTGATGGGTTTTGAATCAAAGGGGTAGTTGTGATTGAATTTTTACCACCTGTGCTGTTCACACTTGCTAGTGATCCCATTAAAAGAGTGCTGGTTTTGGATGAGTCATCAATGGAGGTTAGGCAATATGAAAATTTGGGCTCGCCGAGCTGGGAAACAAGGGAAAGGGGTCCACGGCCGAGCCCAACTAGCCCGGCCCCTTGGCTGAACCCACTTCCCTCATTGTCTTCGCCACAACCAAACCCAATGTTAGGCACCAAGACCTCACCAAAAGTAAAGGTCTCGGTCGCCATGGCACCTTGTGTCGAGGAATAATCGCCATACGTGTACAGATATTCACAGCCGTCAGTCCCACAATTTGACAACGGTAGAGCCGAGCAAAGGCTGCTCGAGCAAGGTAGCTGTGAAAAAGAAGAAGATTTGGTCGGATCGAAGACAGGCGTGGGCTGATCGAAACACTGCTGACAAGGCTTGCATTGCGTCCATATAAGATCGCTGCCCGTGTCCATTATAGCAGAGTAGGACTCAGGTGGGGTGCCAATGGATAGCTTCATTAAAAACTCCCCGTTTCCGGGGTAAACCTGGGAGTTTACTTCGGAATCTGTTTTCGCCACCATTTCATTCAGCCTCTGCAACCTAAACTTCCCGCGCTTCATGGCGCGTTGCAGACGCTCAAATTTAGTGTAGTTTCCACCCGAATCAACGTGCTTGAGATCGACTCTGAACCCAATTTGCATCGCCTTGTGATCAATAGGCGCTCGCCTTGACGTTGAACAAATTGGGGAAACAAATGTAACAACCACTAGAAATATCATTAGAGACGATAAAAAACATGATGATGAAGCCATGAGTGTAAAAACTAATGAGGGTAGCGTGTTATATATATAGGAGGGGTTTCAGAGAAATGGGAATGTAATAACGTTCCTTCCAAAAATGGAGCAGAGAAGAGAAGATTTGGAAAGGCTAAATGAAGAAGAATAGGAGATTATAGAGAGAAGAATGTGGAGATTAGGTGTTAAAAGTGAGGCTGTTTCAACATCGATGGAAGATGAGATATCAACATAGCCGAGTCATTTGGGTGGGTTGTTGTTGGTAAAAGGTAGATTATATCTTACTAATAATCCCTGCCAGTTTGATTAGCTGACCAATAAGTGGTAATCAGTCTGCTATTAGATTTGCTGATAAAAAAAAAAAAAACTGGTATTAGATTATGAAGGGTATAGTTAAGAAAAAATTCATATAGAATAATATGAAAATCACATTTTTATAATTATGATCCATAATATATATATATATATATTAAGTGAATGAATATAGACAATCTGCATATTTGAAAAAATTATTCAGAAGAAATACAGGTTTTTTTTTTGTTTGGGTTTTCTTTTTAGAATTTTTTAAAAATATTTTAG
The DNA here is from genome assembly GCA_025200525.1 of Camellia lanceoleosa. NCBI lineage: Eukaryota > Viridiplantae > Streptophyta > Magnoliopsida > Ericales > Theaceae > Camellia > Camellia lanceoleosa. The sequence goes on from CM045758.1 coordinate 157,385,325, forward strand.
TTAAAAAAATAAAAATTTACTAAAATATTTAAAAAGTTTATTAAAAACAAAAGAAAATCTGTCTAAAAATAATTTTTAAAAAATCAAACCAAATCGATTCAATAGTTGATATTCGAGAAAATCCTATGAGTTTAATAGTTGATATATGAACAAATATGATTGGTTCGGTAATTAATATCTAAATGATGACAATTTGTTTGATGCTATTAGAGCATCTCCACCCAAACTTTTAAATTTTGATAAAAAGATTTAAGTGACAAATTGACATATATTATTTTGACCTGAAAATTCTCCATCTGATATTTTAAATTTATTTTTTAAATTTGAACTCTTTTATTTTACGTAAAAGCTCTTTTATTTCAAAAAAAGATATGAAATAGAAACATATTAAAATTGATACGTAATTGATACGTAATTGATATATCAGCTTTTGACATAGAGTGGAATTGATACGTAATGTGAAAATATGACTTTGAAATGTCACATTATATTTAATGTATTGAGTGGAGATACTCTTAGTTCCAAATGGAGAGAGAGAGAGAGAGAGAGAGAGAGAGAGAGGGTTAAGATTTGGGGGTGATGTGCATAATCTATTGGAGAAGCAAGGGTGGGGTGGGGTGGGGTGGGGTGGGGTGGGGAGGTTAAGGACTAAATGTGGCGGGAGAGAGTGGAGAGGTTAGGTGTGGTTAGGGATGTAAACAAGTCAAGTTGAGTCAAATTTTAGTATATTTGAACTTATTTATTAAAATTTAATGAATTCAATAAAAATTTAACAAATTAATCTCGAACTGAGTTGATTTAAACTTGACTTGACTTGTTCAAGTGCATTAAGAGCCAAAAAAAATTATAAATTAATATTTACATATGAAACTAAAGTTACAATTGAAATTTTGATTATACAATTATATATATAATATATATAAATATATTAAAAGAAAAGTTAATATCTTACCAAAATAATAATATCTACCATTATTATTATATAAATGTATTATTTATAATTAGCTATTATTTACATATAAATATATTTAACTATTATTTACATTTATATTATTTAAATATATAAATAACACATTTATTCTATTTTTTATATTTCATATTTTTATATTATTTTAAATAAATGTTAAACGAGTCACTTAACGAGCGGACCTTTAATATGTTTAGACTTATTTGTTAAGATTTTAACGAGTTTGAATTCGATTCGTTAAATTTTTCGAATGCAATAAAAATTTAACGAATCGAATTCGAACTAACCCTTATCAAACAGAACTTAAGTCTTTTCACGAATGGTTCTATTCATTTATAGCCCTAGGTGTGTGGAAGCTAGGCTAGGCGACCATATGTGGTGGAGTGGCTAGTGAGATGTATACCTAAAGAGAAATTAGAGAAATATGAGAATTTTTCTTTTAACGGTAGTTTGATTAAAGAATAAAATTATGATTTAAAAAAAAAAAATCACTAAATGTGTACAGGAAGAGAAATTGATATGTGAACATAAAAGTCTAAATATTTACCATTATGATTCATAATTAAAATATTATCATTGTCACATCATTTTAATTAATTTTAAATTCTATATAAAATATTTTGTATTAATATGATTTACCATTTCGATATCAAGGTCGACAATTATACCATAGATATGCAATCAATCTAGTGATCATTTTTGTGTTAATAAAGTGTGGCTAAATACAATCAATCATCTTGTGACAAGTAATGGAATTAGAGAGGTTTGGTGGTCTAACTCGTTTACCAATAATTAATTAACTAATTCAAAATGAATGTCTGTTACTGTTTGTTTCTTTTCCACGCATTGTTGAAACGAAAAAAGTTAGCTGGCTTGATTTTGGTTGGGTGTGAAGTGTTTGGTAACATTTCTAATCAACGTTATGTTTCCATTTTTAGAATTTACTTTTAAGAAAATTTTATTTTTTTGTTTTTTGTATTTTTTTTTTTTTTTGTTTTTATTGAATTTTTTTAATATTTTGAATTTTTTTTTAATTTTTAGACACACCTAACATAAATAAACTTAAAAAGTATAATATTTATAAAAAAAAAAATCTTTAAAAAATTCACTAAATACCAAAAATACAAATATATATTTATATATATAAATTCAATACATTTTTTCATATTTTTGTTTATTTATTAATTTTTTAAAATATTTTTTTACAAATATTTTACTATTTAAATATATTTAAGCAACGTGTATCTAAAAAAGTAAAAAAAAAAAAATTGCTTACAATTTTAAAAATATTCACTAAAAATAAAAAACACAAAAAATAAAAAACTTAATTTTTAGAAAATTGAAACCAAACACACTGAGTATTTTTATACTATATTTAATTTATCATTTTATGTGATTATTCACTGTCAATTTATGATTGAATTTAGAGAAATATTATTTATCTTCGATTTTGTTTTATCATTTTGTTTCACCTCTTAAATATATTAATGTAATAAATCTTATTGTATAGGTAAAACTAATCCTATTTAATAAATAGTAGGAGTTTAATTTAAGTTCAAATTGTGGTGTTTGATATACACCTAAAAAAGTCATATTTATTTTGATTATTTTGTTTTGTTTTTAGTGATCTTTTTCAATAATGATAAAAAAATAATTTGTTGTATTGTAAATGATACACTCTACGTGGTACTCTAATCTTAGCATTTAGCAGAAATAATAAATAAATAAAAATACAATCCTCGGTTTTAAGGGTGGAGGAAGGGAAAACATCACTTTCTATGGTGAGACCTGATCTCGCCTTTTGGAAGACCATAGGTTGGAGACTTGTAGCAATCATATTGACATTTCAGCTTCACCCAAAGACAAGTGATCTATCTGTCTGTCTGTCTGTCTGTCTGTCTATCTATATGTGTGTATACATATATATTATCATATGAGAAAGCAAATGAAAAGTTCCAAATAATGATATAATATTGGAACATTATATCTGTATTCTCTGTAAAAGAAAAAATTTGTGTGAATTTGATATCTATTTTCTAATTGTATTGATTTTATTCTTTAATTTTTTGACATTACATCAATTGAGTCAAATTGATATTATTTCTTAAAAAATTAAACAGAACTTATGGACAAAATGATTCATTCAAAACGAAATAAATCATTTTAAATTAGACGTCAACCTATCAATCATTTCAAATAGAGTGAATAGACTATTTTATCCTTTGATTCATCCAATTGCTAAAAGATTTTTTTAATTCAATTAAGCTGATACAAAATGAAAAATTCAAAATTAAAATTAATACAATTAAAACTAATAAAAACTACAAAAAAACTAAATTAACACAAAAGAGAACTGTAGGAACTACAAATCTACAAGTATAGCTCTCCCTATAATATTTATCAAAGAATTGGGCTGTGAAATAATTCACAATTGGGTGGCTTTACGAAATTGTGTTAGCTCATCAGACTAACCTACAAAGGAAAGAATAATACATATGGAGGGCCCGAAGGCATGTTTTTCTTACTTCTTTCTGTAGAGTGAAGACACCTCCTACTCAATCCCCATTCTATGATGAAATATGATGGCTATCTTGCACATTATTTAATTTACTTTTCAATTAAGTATTATTATTTCTAGGGCTTCTTAATTACTACTTCATGAAATGCAAGCTTCTTTAATTAAACAAATAGTAAAACACTATCCACAAATTGCAAAACTAGCCAAAAAAGTATAAAGTACTGGGCATGCATAAAAATTGTATAATGTGCATATTATAGCAAAATATATTGGAATGCTTCAATCCTTCTTTTCCTTTTCTCTCTCTCTCTCTCTAGCATTGTTAGCTGCCTCTCAGCATTTCCTACCTAAGTTGTTGACTATCACCTCAACTCACATGGGAAGCCCTACGCCAAGTGATTCTTCCCTAAAAAGGTCTACATGTGATTTGTTAGTAATGGTTATCCTCGTGTGGCTCCCTTCTAAAGTATGGTTTGCTTACCTTACGTTTCAAATAGGCTGGGGCATGTGGTCATCATCCCATTCCCCTTCTCCCAAGTCTTTTCTCTTGAATGGGACATTTCCGTTGAACTTTCACTAAACGGGATGGACTTGTTCCATATACCCTCTCAATATAGATACGTGGATGGCATCATAGACATCCTCCAATTTTGGTGGTAATGTCAAATGGTAGTGTTGGCCTTTTTGACTTTCAAGGATTAATAGTGTAAATTTAAATGTGTTAGTAAGGATCAATCAGTCCTTACAGAATTTTAATTGTCAACCAATTATCAGATGATTGTGTTGAAGTTCTTCAGTCTCAATGAAGATGACTTCTACTAGTGGCTTGTTTTAAGAGAAATTGATAAGAAATAACAAATACTGAATAATTCAGAAACTGAATTTCATTAAACAAATGAGAACTTACAATGAAGTTACAATGACTTAGCATCGTAGAGGTTTACAACAATGACTACTTGAAACTACTCTTAGGAAATAAAGTGCAGTACATGAATTTAAGTGTTGGAAATGTAAAACTGGAAAGAAATATGAAGTAAATAAATTGCTTTTTGGATCTGAGTCTGAGTCTTTCATTCTGGGACATTCTCTTCTATTTGTACTTTCCAATGGTAACCGTTGAAGTGGGCTTCCAACCATCGAAAGGTCCTCCCATGATCCTTGATCATGTTCTCTTACAGTTAGCCTCCACTATGCCATTTTTGTAGTTAGGCTTTCCTCATGAATTTGAATTTGAATTTGTGAGTAACCGTTGGGCCACGTCATCTTGCATCTTCAAGCTGCTTCAATGCTGCGCAGATCCATTATTACCAATATGAACTGCCATGTGTCTATTGCTGATTGGAAGCTTACATTAACTCCCTAAATTACCCTTTATTTGCCATGTGTTAAGCTAATATGTAGCCAACATTACCCTCCGCACTAATATACCAAATACTTGGTGATATTAGTAGATCAATCCACTCTATCTATGTCCTAGGACGTGCATGGACTTTGTTTATCTTAGAAGTGTAACTGTCTTCTTAGAAATGAAGCACCGAACTTCATTAAATTCTCTTTTACGCTTGAACACTTCCTCCACTATCTGAGTATCCGAAGGGACTGGTACATCTTTAATGGCCAACCAAGCCCTCTCCTATGTTGATTGAGTGTACGAGGAGGTGTTTGATAATGATAACCAACCTTGAAAGAACATTCATGCATTTATTGGCCACACTTATCTGCCCCCATTTATACAAATTATGGAAGCTTTTGCACCGTACGAACCTCTGGACCAAGCATTTGCACAAATGGATCTTGGAAGCTCTTTATCTGCTCTAAAACTCTCTGCATAGGATGAAGCTGCTTCATCTTCTTCTAGAAATACTGGCTGGGATACTTGGTCAACACCAATTCAACCTCAAATAAAGGAGCAGATTCACCACAGAATTATTGAATTCGATGATCCTCTTCTGGTGCCTCCTTCTTCCCAAAGCTCAGTAGTATATCGCTACGTACCTATTGATCGCTGTCGCTGTTTGGAGGACAACCTACTTTCGACGTGGTACACCTCTTCCCTACCAATGAGTATAGTACAAAAAACTCCCAACCCAACTGAAGCATTGGGATTTAGTCCCTCATTATTGGCTAAGAAGGCAAAATATTGCTCTTCTGACTGGCTGGAGTGTGTGAATGATCCCCAATTTCCTCCTTTTTTTGGAATGGATCCTTCTGTACCCTCTCTTCCTCATAATCCTAATTGAACGGAGGAATTGAAACTTACTCTCTTCAAGGGTCAGCATTTTTTCTCCTATCAACCTCCAGTTCCTTCAACTGCATTTCAGCAATATAAAGCTCAACTTCTGCTTACCGCCTTCTCCCATCTGTCTTTCGAAGTCCTTAGAGATGATGTTCCTTACAGGAACTTCTTATGGGCTTGTGATATTGTGTCTTGAGGTCATGCCCTTAACCCTATAGCCCAAACAGAACTCCATACCTTTCTGGACTAGCTTCCTTTCTTACTCAACTGGTATAAATCTCCCAGGCCACTAGTGACTCTTTGGATAAAATTGACGCCATTCGAATTCATGCTCAGTATGAAGCAGAGAATCTCCTTGAAGAATATGACGCCTTCAAGAATATGGACTTATCATACTGGGATGATGTAGATATGAATGAGATGGATCAAAGTTGGAAGGAAACTAAGTTTGAAATGAAGGCTGAACAACTTTTCCACCAAATAAGAGCGCATTAGCTACAAAAACCTAGTTTAGATAGAATTGAAGATAGGACAAAGAAAGAACACAAGTTTATAGAACACTGCTGGACTAAATTCAATGAACTTGTTACTCTATTTATCCCTTATTATTATGAAATTGAATTTGTAGCCAAATAGGCCCTCTAATGTAAATATTTTATATATCAATACAACTGGGTTCTTCAAATTTCATTTGCATGGTCTTATTTTGTATTCCAATTGTATGATAAACTGCATGGTTAATGTGACCTTATTCCTTACTTTGTTCACAATCTATGAATAGCAGCTTCAAAGCAACCAATCTTGCTTTGAAACCTCGTTTAAAATGCTTCGAATCATGGAATTTCTCATATGAGTGATGGTATTTGTCTTAGGTTTTCACATTCTAATTGTATGGTTAATATAATCTGTATAAATAACAGCTTTGAACTAACCAATCTTACTTCGAGGCCTAGTTTAGGTGTTTCAAAGCATGAAATTTCTCTTAAGAACGACCACATTTGCCTTTAACGGGTCCTATCTAGGCAAAAAGTTCAAGAAAGTGCTTTTATGCATAGATAAGTCCTTTGGTGTTTGAACTTTCCATATTGCTTGACTAAGAACTGGTTCCATAGTACTTATTTATGCTAAAAGACTAGGCAAGAACCCTATCTAATCACAAAACATTACAAAGACCCCTTCGAGGGAAATTTCCTTTGATGGAAAGTCTAAAAGCATACCTCCAAAACTTTCGAAGTGAACAAATCCTAGCTATGCTTGAATTTAAGGTATAAGACTGGCTTCGAGCCAACTACCTGTTTTCGAAGCTAAACTAAGATTTGAAATGTGTTTCCCTCCTTCATAAGGTATTCACATATTGGTTAGAAGATAGTTTTATTTCTTGTGTTTTCAGGGATTTTAAAATAAAAGCCTTAATCACACATGGGTTAAAACTTGGGTTTGTATGACCCATTCTATTAAATGGGTAATTTTGGACAGAAAGGTTTAAAATCTCATTTTCTCGCGCTTTATCTACACGCTTGTCCAAAATTTTCCTTTCATTTGCTCCCAACTGCAACTTATTACCCTTCTCATACTTACTCTCCTCATTTCCTTCTCAACTATTCATTGATGGCTTCTTCTTCTTCACAAGTACCAGTTGTTGAGCATGTAAGCCCATCCGTGGCTTTAAAGAAGTGTATCAACAAAGAATGCGACAAATACAGAGTTGGTGAACGAAGCGCCATTGATGGACGTATCTTCATTTCTCGTCACCATGCTCAAGGGGAGTTCGTCCTTGGACCTATCTTCAGGGAAACCCCTGTTCAGCTTCCTACTATGTACCCTCGTTTAGAAGATCACTGCCTCTTTTACGAGGGTGGCCTTTCTTGGAGTAACTGGAGGATGAACCGACCTTATCATTGCTGGTCCACATTGAGGCCAAAATGGAAGGAATGGTATGACTGAGTTGTTCTCGCCAGGATGTTGGACCTCCAAGAACTCTATCTCCTCGATGTTCTTCAACTAGCCAAGTTTACCATTCCTGAAGACCTTTTTCTTATACCTGCTGCACTTTGTTTTTGGAATCCATCTTTAAATTTTTCTAATTTTGTGTGGCATGATGGTCCTCACTGTCCTTGATATGTGCCATCTCTTAAGGCTATCACCCATTGGCACCCTTTTCGGTCCAGATTATCCTGACCTTCAAGTCTTTTTCTTTATTCCCCCTTTGAACTTTTTATTTAGTGATTTTGTTAAGTTTGAGAATAAAAAGAAAGGTCCTATGACCGACCGAGAATTCTTTTTTTTCCTTCTGTATTAGCTTTGCAAATTCCTTTTTTATACCTATTCTTAGAGGATCATGCCTGAATTTGCTTCGAATAAAAGGATAGCTTTGGCTCCGTATGTTTTGGGTCATGTTTATAGAGCTTGCTCCCAATTTTGCGAAAAACCCATAGATGCTAATCAAGGAAGCCTATTCTGGGTACTCCAACTCTGGCTTTTTGCCTACTTCATAGACTTACACTCTTTAAGAGTCGTAGTGCAAGACCCTACTACTTATGGAATGAAACTTGCCAGAATCTCCCTCTACCCTTCCAATTTTGCCTTCTATTTTTTTTTTTTTTTTTATTAACTTCCAGCTTCCCCTCATTCTCACACTTTGTTCTGCCCTTTCGAAGCCAACAAAGGGCCAACCTAGCTGAAAACCTTTCTGGTTGATAAGACCTGCTCTTGACCTCAGCACAAAGATATGTGGGTCTCTATCCTAATCCCAAGGGAGCTTTTTGTTGGCACTTTGAACCTTTGAGCCTACAAATACATATCTGAAGCCTACTGCTCTGCTCAATTTGTTAGGCAATTTGGGCTGACTCAGGGGATTCCTGTCCCTCTCTGCAGCCAAACTAATCCAAATCTTGCAACCAAAGAGCTAAAAATGCCAAAAACCTGACTAGATCAAACAACCTCCAAGCTGATTCAAGAAATTGAGTTTGAATTCTCTCCATTCATTCCCCAAGGCACTACATTGAAGAGATATCAGAATTGGTGGACAGCCAATATGGAGGTGCACTTGGCCATTTCCCCCCAGGATCTGCTGGTAGGGCTAGATGTGCCTTTTCAAGCCAAGCCCAAGAAGACTGGGGTCACCATCACTTCTTCTATTGCTCCTGTTATCCCAGCTCCTACTCTTGTTGCCTCATCTCCTCCTTTTAGAGTAACAAGGGCCACTTTGAAGAAAGGTGTGCATCTGGTCCCCTTTGCTCCTTTCTTTTTCTAATGTCATGTTTGTTTGCACATAGTTTCAATATTTGTTGCAGGAGCTTCACGTGAGACTTCACCCCAGAGGGCTTAAGTTTTGACCTTCCTCAAGGGCAAGCAATAACAAAAGAAAAGAAAACTTATACTGCAGCCTGACCTTGTGGAAACAGTATTTGAGGAGGAAGAAGAAAAAGAAGAAACCCCTCTGAAAAAGACAAAGAAGACATTCTCTCCTAGTGAGCTTGTCGTGGACCTCATTCATGAGGCAGTTGCCAAAGCAGTGGAGAATGAGCAATCTAAGGAGATTATTGTTTTTCAGAGGTCTGAGAAAATGAGGCAGCAACAAATACAAAGAGAAGAGGCTGCTGCTGCTGAAGCATTACAAAAAGAGACTGTAAGAAAGAAACAAACTGCTGAGCATTATACCCTTCGCAGCTTTCCAACTATCATCACTACCACCTTTGAAGCTATTAATTTCCCTTAGTCCCTTTTGATAATTTTATTTTCTAGGATTTTAGCATAAAATTAACATTTGCTTTTTATTTTCTGACATGTAGCAGCAATCATTCCAGTTTCTCCTCCTTCGACACTGGCTTCCTCTGTTTTGCCTATAGATGAAGGACCCTTTCTAACTTCTGCAGAGCTAAAGGCAGCCTTAAAAAGAAAAAAGGAAGGTTAAAACTGAAATGCCAATGAGTGTAGAGCCTATCCAGATGATACTTCCCTTTCCCAGCTCCACACTTTCCATGCCTTCTTCTCTTCTTTCCTTGAGGCTAAGCATCCCAGCTTCCCTTTCTCCTAGCCTTTTCAATTCTTTGAACTTGCTTCTGGTTTCCATTGTCTCACCTCTGCAGGTCCCTCCCAGAGTCCTGGCTACTCCACTATCACCTGAGAGAACCCCAGTTGTCACTTCTCTAGTGGTAGCTGGTACTTCTAAGGATGACACTAGCAGCTCACCAACTTCTTTCCACCATTCATCTCCAGTCCCTCTTCTCTTGATTTGCTGGTAGCCACAATAGACACTACTAGAGAATCCTCAACTCCTTCTCCTATTCTCATGTTTCCATCTCTTCCTGCAACTAGTGACTCCTCTATACTGATAATGTCAGAGGAAGAGATGGATATCTTCGAGGCTCAGCTGGCCAGTTTATTAAGCATATCTTCATCAGTTCGAGCACCAAACAGTATGACTGAGCCATTGATCCTTGCTGACTCCCTCTTGGAGATTATTGAGAGCTCTTCCACTGCTACTGAAGCCTCATTGAATCGGGTGGACTTGGGCACCTGCTTGGATCTACTGCAATCCTTCTTAATAATTTCATTTGAAGCCTTACAAAAGCCTATTATTAAAAATGGTATTCCACAAGTGCTGCAAAGTTTTCCAGCAATCTAACATGGCCTTCTCAAGGCACTTATCCTAGGCTGCAACGACTATAGATTTCTATATCAATATCTACCATATGGCCAAGGCTGCAGAAGAGGAGTTGTTGAAGGACAAGGAGTTTGTCTCCCATATACATGCTGAGGTGTTTGAATTGAAGGAACAACATTCCTATGCCTCCCAGTTTTGAACCCAACGCTTGGAGAAGAAGGCCCAACTAGAAGAGGAGCTAGCAACTGTCAACTTAGCCTTGGATTGAAATGCTAAAAAACTGCAGATTACTAATCAAGGGCTAGCTAACAAAAAACAGGATATGGCTGTAGCCATTTAGCTATTCCCATCCCTTAGGAGTAGAGAATCCATTGTAAGGAAACAACTGAAACATTGTACTGATTTTTGGGCTAATTTATGGCTACATGTACTCAAATCTATATGAAATGAAAACTCTTTATTATCTATCTGAGTATTCCATGCTCTTTACCTAGCACTTTCTACACTCCATGTGTTTCCCACACAGTTGGATAATAAGGTTTCAAATACCTAGAATTGATCTTCTTGGGATGTACATAACAATTTAGATTTCTCAGATGGTAGGCTCCCCCAAGTAAGACTCTATGAATTTGATATGGTAATTAGGTGACCATTTGCCAAATTTATGGCGCTTAATTCATGTTGGCAGTATTGCATGCCATACCAAATCTCCTTCATCAAAGCTGATGTACTTGACTTTCTTGTTATAGCTTTTAGCTGCCTTTTTCTTTTGGAAAAGTATATTGTTTAATGCCAAAATTCTGGCCTCATCCACATTTTCTATCTCTAAGAGCATGCTTTGATGATATATGCTCAGTAGTTAACTGGTCTTGGCATTTTACTCTCAAGGATTTGATATTAATTTTTACAGGCAACACTGCATTATGCCCATATACTAAAGAATAAAGAGTGATCCCTGTACTTGACCTTAAAGAAGTCCTATAAGCCTATAGCACATCTAACAACAAGTTATGTCAATCCTTGGGATTGTCTTCCACAACTCTTTGTATTCTTTTTTCAAGGATTTGTTAAATGATTTAGCTTGACCATTTGCTTGTGCATAATATGGAGTAGAATTGATAAGACTAATTCCAAACTTTACTGTGAAAGACTTCACCATCTTTCCATCAAACACAGTCCCATTATCTACAGTTATGGTCTGTAGGATGCCAAATATATGGATTAATTCTCTTATAAATCCAACAACCTTAGTCTAATCCACAACCTTATAAGGCTTAGCTTCGACCCATTTAGTGAAGTAATTTGTGGCCACTAGAATGAAACAATGATGCTTCGAAGAGGGTGGATATATTTTCCTTATCATATCCATTGCCTATCCTCTAAATGGCCATGGCTTCACAACTGCATGCAAATTAGTTATTAGCACATGTCTTATCATGCCATACTTTTGGTGATTGGCAACCCTTTGCATACTCTATACAATCTTTAAGGATGGTTAGCCAATAATAGGAATGCCTTCAAAAGCAACCATCTCATCTTCACACTAGGCTAATGGGTACCACAAATACCTTTATGCGCCTCAGCCATAGCAATCAATGCCTCTTTTGGCCCTAAACACTCCAATAACAATCCATCTGCTCCTCTTTTGTAAAGAGCATTGCTATATACTATAAATTGCATGAAGTGTAATTTAATCTTTCTGCTAGTCTTCGAAGAAGAACCAGTCAAATATTGGATGATTGGATGCCTCCAATCATGCTCTTCTAAGTTATTCTGGTTAACTTCTACCATGATACCCTTTCTAGCCAAAAGTGGTATTAACTTCTGATATGTTGCATGACTTATGTCCACTTGGGTGTCACCCTTTCTTTTGAAATTCGAAGCCTTTTGAGCTACATCATTGGCCTTGTGATTCATGAATTTTGGGATATAAGTCACATTGACTATCTGAAATTGAGAAAGCAAATGCAATGCAGCAACATAATATTGTAACACACTTGCACTTTGACATTTGAAGATTCCTTTTACTTAGTTGATTACCAATTAGGAATCCCCAAATATATCAACTGAATGAGCATGTAATCTAATAAGTATCTCAAGTCCCATTACTAAAGCTTCATACTCAACTTGGTTATTAGAACAAGTAGCTTTATCAACTTTGAAACCATGTGTGGTTTTTATCCCTTGTGGTGACGTAATTACAATACCGATTTCAACCAGACCATTGGCTTTTGATCCATCATACCACATTTGCCATAGCTCAACATTGGCCATACCCAGATCCATTATCTCTTGGCTTTCTATTTGACATAGATGATTTACCAAAAAGTTAGCCAAAACCTGTCCTTTTACTGCTTTTTGGGGAACATATTTTAGATGAAACTCTGATAAAGCTAATATCCATTTGTCAATTCTTCCTCTTAGCATAGGTCTAGATAACATGTACTTAACCAAGTATGTGGTTGCAATTACCAAGATAACAGTAGGCAAAAGATAATATCTTAGTTTCATTGCTGTAAAGTACAATACTAGGCACAGCTTTTCTATAGTTGAGTATTTGCGTTCACAAGAATTTAAAAACCTACTAAGGTAATAAACTGCTTGTTCCTTGCCTTCTTCATTGTCCTGAGCCAGAAAAACTCCCAATGAATCTTCTGCTGCAGCAATGTATAGTTGCAAGGGTTTATCTCTCCTTGGTAGCATTAACACTGGAGGCTTGTCCAAGTAGGCTTTAATTCCTTCGAAAGCAGCTTGATGCTTAGCTATCCACACAAACTCTTCTTTATTTTTTAGTTTTAACAAAGAAGAAAATACTTTAGTTTTCCCTACAGTGTTAGAAATAAATGTTCGAAGGAAATTAATCTAACCAAGGAATTTTTGTAATTCTTTCTTACTTGATGAAGGTTTGGCCTCAATGATGGCTTTGGTTTTATTCTGATCAATATGTATTCCCTTCTTGTGTACTACATACCCCAAGAAATTTCCAGCTGATACACCAAAAGCACATTTGAGAGGGTTGAGTTTTAACATGAACTCTCTCTTTTTGTCGAAGGCTGCTATCAAATGAACCAGGTGCTCTTCCATGGACTGAGATTTCACAACAATATCATCAATGTAACACTCTAAATACCCTCCAATGAGATCATGCAAGATAGTGTTCATTGCTTTCTGATATGTTGCTTTAGCATTTTTAAACCCAAATAGCCTTTTGACCCATTCGAAGGTGCCAATGTTTCCAAGGCACCTGAAAGCTATCTTATGAACATCCTCCTTTGCTATGCAGATCTGGTTGTAGCCAGAATCCCCATTTATCATGGACAAAATCTTGTGTCCTGCTGAGCTATCCACCAATAAGTTAACTATAGGCATGAGATACTTATCTTTTGGAGTTGCCAAATTTAGGTTTCTAAAATCGATGCATACCGTCATTTTGCCATTCTTCTTGACCATAATCACAATATTAGATAACCATTCAATATACCTGACTGTTCTAATGAAGTCTGCTTTAAGGAGCCTAACAGCTCTTCTTTTACCTTTTGAACTACTTCAGGACTCATCCGTCTTAGCTTCTGCTTGTGTGGCCTGAAATTAGGCTTCATTTGAAGACTATGTTCCACTAATGATCTGTCCAACCCTGGCAGTTCATTATAAGACCAAGTAAAACAATCCTTGCATTGTTTCAGGACAACTAACAACTAGTTCCTGTCATTAGGATCCAACTAAGCATTGATATAGGTGGGTTGCTATGCTGAACCTTCACCCAGGTTGACTTCTTCTAAAGGGCCTTGGGCACTCATTGATGCTTCCTCTTTGACTTCTTCTATCTTCGAAGCAGTCTTTTCATCTAGTTCTATCTCTATCCTTTATGTTTCAACATCTCTACTTTTTTCTTCATAGACAAAATCTATCCACAAAGCCTCTTCTTCATGTATTTCCTGAACTTTTATTTCAATGTCCAATGCACAGTACTTTCCAAGAGCCAAAAGTTTGGCCTTTTGTCATTCCTCATTACAACCAATCATCATGGCCTTTTTCTCTTTTTCCTATACTTTCTGGACTATTGACTCTACATCCAATGCTAAAAATTTGATTAAGGCCAATGGTCTAGCTTCTTGGTCTTGATCTTTTTGCCTACAACCAGGCATCATTGTCATTTTTGGTGTTGAACTCTTCATCAGCACTCTCCTGTACTAAATGTTTCAAGAGTGTTACTTCCTTATTAGCCGTCACTTCGGTTGTTTTATCAGACTTCCTTAGCACACTGAGTGGCACCACCCCTTCAATGTATAGCTTGGTCTCTGCAAAATCAGCACAAGCAATAAAGGGTTGTGGATTTGCATTGATCTCTTCTGTCTCCCCATTACACAGTGCTATCATCATCTTCTGATGTAGAGAGGAAGACATACATTTGTTGGTGTGGATCCAATCTCTGCCTAGCAAAGCATTATACTTAGCATTGTTGTCTATAACAAAGAATTCTGTCATGCAATCTCTGGTTCTCACACTCAGGTTGATGAGAAAAATGCCCTGAGCCATCTACTTATCCCTAGCAAAACAAACAATGGTTATGCTTGTTGGGATCAACCTAGGGTTTCTTTTCCCCAACTTCTTTAAAGAGGACCTCGGAAGCAGGTTCACTGCTGCCCCATTGTCTACTAACACCTTATTCATTTGTATCCCATCGAAGTAAGCCTTGATATAAAGGGGCTTAACGTGCTGGGTCATAGATATTGTAGGGTACTCGAAGGGGTATGAGAGGTAAATACTCACCTCCTCACTTTCTTCATCAGTTTCCATTGGCTTGGCCACTTCTGACTAATCTTGAACCATGTTGGCCTGTGAATCTTCACTAGAAACTGGAATAGGGTCATCTTCCTAACCTTCTTGGTTTCCCTCCTCAACTTGGAATTCCTTTGGTAGCACATAAACCATATTTATTGGCATTGGAGAAAATGAGTCAAACTGTACCACTGGCTGCAATTGCTCTCTTTCCATATTAGTCTACTCTGAAGCTTAGGAGGCATCCTCCATACTGTACTCTGGTACCTCAATGTTGGTGGGTTCCTTCGAAATTTGTTTATGATATGCTCCTAATGGCTTTTCGACCAGGAAGGTCTGCTCAGCCATGAAGGCCTGCTCAGCCACGAAGGCTTCGAACATTTCATCTTCAGCCAATTCCTTCTCTTGGCCTAGTTCAACCTCTCCATCTATCTTATCATTACTTTCTATTAAGGCCTTTTCAAGGCCTGCTAGGCTGGATTTTTCTTTGGCTTTCACTTCAGCATGAACTTTGGCCAACTGTTCTCTACTAGCACATTCTTTGATCTTAGGAGCAGGCCTTAAACCTTTTTCTTCTTCTATCTGGCCTTTTGACTGTGTCAAAGAAGTACTTTCTCCACTTTCTCTTAGGTCCCTCTGATACTGAGTGTACCTTCGCTGGATCTTTCTCCTTTGGGACCTGGAAATTATTGGAATTGTGTCTGGTTCCCTCGTTTTTTGGTTTTTGAGCAGAACCCAATTATTTGGAGCCACCAAAGGAGGCTTGATCATCCTTCCCTTGTATCCGAAAGTCTTGTTTTGTGCCGGTATGACTTTAGATTTGCTTTGCATGACAAACCAATTTGGAACCCCAGGGACCTATGAACTCACTACTCTAGCTGCTGGGCCTGCTACCCCTGTCTTCGTAACTGTCTTTGAAGCAGTTCTTGGAGGCCAATCACTAGGCCTGGTTCTCTGTCTCGAGCCAAATTCAGGCTTCTCTTCCAGCTGATTACCCACCCTGTAATAGTTAGGTGGCCTGGTTTCATGCAGGGGCCTCTTTCTCTTTGATTACATCCTAGTGTCTGGTGAGCCAACCAAGGATGAATACTGTCTAGGACCAATTGGATATGGCCTTCTGTTGTAGGTGCTGGCTGGTTTTCGATTTCTCTACATATCTTTATAATACTGCT
Source organism: Camellia lanceoleosa (assembly GCA_025200525.1). NCBI lineage: Eukaryota > Viridiplantae > Streptophyta > Magnoliopsida > Ericales > Theaceae > Camellia > Camellia lanceoleosa. The sequence goes on from CM045758.1 coordinate 157,401,603, forward strand.
TCCCATCAACTAGGAGCCCTTTCAGCCATTTGTAACTCATCCTGTATCTAGGACATATCCTCTGCACTACAGCTGCTTCAAGGGAGTCATCATCTAGTATTTCTTCACTAGAGCTACCCCTTTGGCCTGCAGAGTTTTGTCCACTAGCTGGTGAACTTTTGGTGTCCTTCTTGAAGGCAACCTGGCTAACCACATACATCTGTGTTGTGACTTCATCCAATTCCTTCAAGGAAAGATTTTGGAAATCTGGGATGCCAACATTGGCTGCAACCTCCCCAATCTCTGGAAATGGGTTGGTGTCAATTTCCATGGCTTTCTTGGTCTTTGTTAGAAACTTTAGCCTTCCCTTGTAAATTTTTTCTTAATTCCTATCTTAAAAAATAATGCAGTTTTTAGTTGAGTGAGACCAAGAATTGTGCCACTTACAGTACATTTTTCGTTTAAGTTCTTTAGGAGTGGAGATCTTTACTCTCTTTGGTAACTTTAGGAAATGGGCTGCAAGTAAATGATCAAAAATGTCATCTGCTTTTGTTAAGTCAAAAAAGTACTTCCTATGAAGGTCTTTATTTTTAAATTGCTAGTCTATTGTAGTGTCTTGCTGAATTAATGCTTCACAGGTCATAGGTTCTTTTTCTATGATCTCTACTGCATCGATCTCATAATTAGGGTCCCCATAATAGGTCTTATATGATTGTAGACACCCCATTTTTGACCGCCCTTAAGACTTAGACGTCACTAATTGCTTACTTGGTGGTGAAAGTTGTGCAGTGCAAAGGTTCGATTCCTTCGACAAGAGGAGAGTCAAATCCCAACCTTACACCTCATTTTGGACCAAAGCTATTTTGAATGATTTTTAGACCGTAAAACCCTCTCTTCCAAAATATTTTTGAAATAAAGTTCCTACGATGTTCCGAGGGTCACATTTCGTTAAATGTTGCGCTTTTCGGTAAATCGAGCGAGGACAAAGTGGAAATGAATGAAAGAGAGATGAAATCTTTCAAAAATCTTTCATAACACCTTGTTTATAGATTTGGAGTTGAAGAAAATGAGAGAGGAGAGAAGAAAACTAGTTGAGGAGAAGTTTGACATAAATTCGGGTAGGATCGAAACTGAGCAGTTTCACCAAAACAGGTATAACTTTTTGTGCAGTTAGAATTTTGACGCAAGGATGAAACCATTGGAAAGATTACTTTCGGGGCTTCAATTTGGACACAAGAATGACCTGAAAAGGAGTCCATATGAAGGAGATATGCCTATTTAAAATTGGACCTGGAAGCAGAATTTTTCCTGCCGACCAGAAAAATGGGCTGTAGACCCGAAAAGTGGTTAGTCAACCAGAAAATGTGGCTGACCGACCACTAAGGTCCCAAACTCAGATATTTTGAAGATTTTTCCCCTCTAGCTGTTTCCAGGTTGTGCCACCTTTTCCATAATCAGATATTTCGACCAAACTCTTGTATATTGCTATATATGAGGCATTTCTTCCATTTTGCAAGGGTGAGAACATTTTTTGACGGCTTAGGAATTTTGGGAGCCTCTCTCTCTAGAAGATTTGTGAGCAAATTCTTCTCTTTTTCTAGAATTCTCTCTCTCTCTCTCTCCTCTTGTTTTAGGCTTGAAAATGAGAATTCCTTACATATTTGCATACACTTCCTTAACCAAACTTGACCACCATTAGGCTGAGATTCTTTGGGACTTTGTTTGAGCTCCAAAAGGTGATTTTAGCTCAGAATTGGGGCTGTTCTTGCTGCTATGCTTCAAGAGGTAAAAGTCTAACCTTTTAAGCTCTTTGTGCACTATTGTTTTGCCATCTTTTTCAACTATTTTGGGGTTATTTTTGGGGTGGTGTTGAACTAAAAAAATCTCTGTTTTTCCTTTGTTTTTATGGTTTAAAAGTGGTGGTTTAAGCCTTGATTGGCTATGGGGTGTTTTCTCCCTTTTGCTCCTTGGCTTGTAAAGCCTTTTGAGCCATCTTTCACCACCTTTCAGACCAACTTTTTTAGCCTTTAAACCACTGAATTCCAAAGGAATTTCAGTGGTGAAAAGGTGGTTTTGAGGCCCTAAATAGGAGGGGGTAGTCTTTCATCCTCTTCTCTTGTTTGCATGTGTTGTTGGCCTATCAAATGAGCATGTATTTCTACTTCTTTGTGACTTTTTAGACCTTCCATAACTCTATTTTTGGCTTGTTTGGTCATTGGTTGCATGCTTCATGCACTTTTAATGTAATCCTACTTGCTAGCTTAACATGCCTAATGAGTTAGCCCATCTTTCTACTCTTTTGTAGCTTAGTTCAAGCATATTTTTGGTGTTATTTTGACATGCTTTAACTCTGATTTTAGTTGGTTGGGTCACCCCTTGCTTGGTTTTTGCACTTGTAGTGCAATCATGTTCACTAGCCTAGCGTACTTGATAGTTTAGCCTATTAATCTAGCATGTGTATGCTCCACTCCAGCATGTTTTTGGCAATTATTTAACATTCTTTAACTCTGTTTTGAGCCAGTTTGATCACTCAAGCTTTGCGTTGTATGCTCGTTGTGCAATTGTGCTAAATTGCCTAACATGTGTTATTGCTTTGGCCTCTAAATCTAGCCATTCTTAGCTTATTTCAAGCATGTTTTAGAACTCCATTTGGGTTGTTTTAGGACTGTTTTGAGCCTTCTTGGTCATATGAGCTTTGTTTTGTATAGCTATAGTGCAAGTGCCTTCACTAGTCTTGAGTTTTGAGGCCCCTACCATGCTATACTCGTGATGTTTGCATGCCTTGGCATCATTTGGCATGGTATTTTAGAGCTTATATCTTTACCATACTCTCATTTTTATCACTCTTTAATTATGTTTAAGAGTTGTGCCTTTATGCCTTGTTTGTGAGCTAATACATGAGCATATCTTTCTTGCCATCTATTTTGTGAGTCTAGCATGTTTTTGCTACTATTTCGACCTACCTTAGGTCTATTTTGAATGGTTGAGGCCATTTGAGCATTGCTTAGTATGGTTGTAGTGTAAAGGGCCTTGCTAGTCTTGTGTTTTGAAGCCCCTAACATGCCTTATTTGTGATGTTTGCATGATATGGCATCATTTGGCATGTAATTTCAGAACATATGTCATTGTCATGTTCTCACTTCTTTCACTCTTTAAGTGCTTTTGAGAGTTGTGCCTTATACCCTACTTGTGAGCCAATTTGTGTGCATGTTAGTCTAGTCTTTTGGGCTTCAATTTCAACATGTTCATGCCACTGATTTGGCATGTTTTAGGTTTGTCCATGGCTGGTTTTGTTGTTTGAGCTTGATAATGCATGCTTCTAGTGTCATACACTTCACTAGCTTTGATGCTTCATGCCTCCAACATGCATTACATGAGTTGTTTGCATGATTTTAAGTCATTGAGCATGTCATTCCAGTGCTGAAATGTGTGTCATTGCACTCCATTATTTCACTCTCTCATTTGCCTTGAAAGTGGTCTTAAGCCCCTTGTTGGCTTGAGCATGGAATTAAGGCTCTTATGCCTAATGGTTTTAGCCTTCTCTTGAGGGTTTCTACTAACCAAAAGCATGAGGCTTCTTTCACGCTCAAGGTGCTTGTGGCTTAGATCCTCTTTCAAAATTAGAGGACTCTCACTTTTGGACTTAACAAATTAAGGGACTAATTGGTAATCTAAAAAGAGTAAACAAAATTAACAAAGTAAAACATGTGAAAGATAAGCATGTTGTTTGCATTGCGTTGTGTTTGGATCGGACGTTAATCCAAACACAAGGAATGTGGCACGTTTCATACTCCAAGTGATGAAACGTGTAGCATTTCTTGGTCACCGACCCTCTTAATCATGCATGATAGAGATGGAGGTTCTTATGTGTTATTTGTGCATTCATTGACTCATGAAAACTTGGCTTCTCGGCCATCGTGCATTGTGATGCTTGGTTGGTGGCCTAAGAGTCAAGTACTACGCTCCTTTGAGCTCGAGAAATGATAAGGAGAGTAGTTACACACACATGTCTTGCAAATACACTGTTGTGCCCCTTGTTGTTCTCTGTTGCAGCAAAACTGGAGTTTGGAAAATCATGCTAGTCGACTGACCACAGGAAGTAGTCGATCTACTAGTAGGGGTGGTCGGCTGACCAGTTTTTCTAGTCTACAGCCCCATTTTCTGGTCGGTAGCCCACCAGAGGGTCCCTGTGTTGGAGAAAAAGCATTTTGGAGATTGTGCAATTTTCAAAGATCAAATCAAATGCAAAAAGAGGCAATTGGAGGCACAGTAATGGATTTCCGAGCGAAGCCGACCGAGCATGCATATCCCCCTCGCTTCCCGAGGCCATTTGTTTAAATTGCTTAGCTAAACTAGTTCATTAGCTTAGTTATTTTGTAATTAATTAGTTAAGTGTTTAATTAATTAATTTGGTTTGTACTTAATTAACTTAGAATAATTAGTTGATTCAATTCGGTTTGTAATAATTAATTAGCTAAGTTAGTTAATTAGTTGATTTGTAATAGTTAGCTTAATTAGCGTAGCTAGTTAGCTCTTTTTTATTCGGACCCTTCGTCGAGAGGGCATATGTTGTAATAAGGGTGCGTGTGTGTGTGCATGTCTTCCAACCCCCACTTATTTCTCTTTTTTACTTATCAACTTTTGATGGTTAGATTAGGGTATGTTTTGTTTAGCATACCTTATACTTGCATGCGTGCATCATTCATTTGTCTTGTATGCACCGGGCTCGACGCATCATACAAACTATATCGTATTTCAATACCTATTTGAATACATGTATCAAAGTGTTGCATTCATATGCCATCTTAGCTAGCCGAGCCTATTTTAGTTGCATTAGGCATCTTGTATAATTAGGATCATGCATTGATTTCTAATTGGTTTTTGCTTTGGCTCGGAGTACACTGTAAGTATTTATGCTTTAGCATCGTTGCATGCGTGTAAGTGTTTCCATGTTTAGCATGCTTGCCATGAGGCTATGTACTTAAGTGATTAACTGCATGAATGCTTGTGGATGAAGGCTTCATTGATTAAATTGGAACAATTCATCAAAATGTGCGTTTTAAGCCCACTTTTTTGTGGCAAATCACATTTTAAGCCCACTTAAGGGTGACAAATCCGCATTTTAGCCTACTTGATGGTAGCAACTTCAAACCATTTTCGAAAAACAAACATGAGATGTTTTGTTCTAAATTGAGTGATTCAGTCTATACTTGTATGCTGTGCGCATCACATAGTAATTCTACATTAATAACCAGAATAAGAACACATGCGTTTTCAAAAATAACATATCATGTTAGTAGAGGCCGATCTTTGATTGGGCGAGCGGGGGTGCTCATTTTAGGACCTTCCCCTCTCGTACCCAAGTTCCCAAGCTGAGGCAACTTTGGTGATGACGGACACGTGGCCTTAGGCATGAGTCAGGGTTTCCTAAATTTCCCAAAACAAAATATTTAGGTGGCGACTTTGAAATCTGGCAAAACAGTCCATGTTTCGCACTTTTGATTAAAATCGATTTTCCAAAACGATTTGTCGGATTTGGACTCTTTGGTGATTTATCAGTCTCATAATGCACTTTGAGAGATTAGATTCAGAACCGTGACAGGAGTCCAAACTGTAGTAGCTATGAACCCAAATCTGCGTCCTCTCCGAAAGAAGGGCGCGCAGAGCGAGTTCGGGCAGTCTACAATGATGCATTGTTTCGATCTTGTTCTTTTTCATGTAAAGCTTTATATCTAGACACTTTATAGGTTAATTCTACTAAGTCTCAAAACTCAGTTGAATCAAACCTTTTTCGAAGCCTAAATTCTAACCCATTTTGAGCCAATCTTACAAATTCATGCTTAGGTAGCATGACCCTATATTTGTTTCATGCCCTCTTAAATCTGGCAACAAATTGAGCAGCCTTCTCATCAGGCCTTTGGCTCAACCTTGCCCAGTTTGCCATAGAAACCTCAGGTTCTCTTTGGAAAAATTAGGCATGAAATACCTCATCTATTTACTACCAAGTTTGGATAGAGCCAGGTGTAAGGTTTATATACCATATGAAGGCTTCCCTAGTTAGAGAGTTTGGAAAAAGTTTCAGTTTTGTGTAATCATTATTAGCGAACTCACCACACTGGCCTGTAAACCTAACAATGTGTTCCACTGTTGACTGGTTTCCATTTCTATAAAAAAAAAAAAAGACATAGTCTAGTATTCTAAACCCTATTGGATATTCATGTACCCTATCTATCCACTCTGGATAAGGTTTTCTGTACACCGAAGTCTAGAACCCTCAAGCAATAGGTCTATACATCTCTCTAATAATATCAGCACTTTGGTCCCTAAAAATCATATTTTGCGCTGGTTGGACCACTATTGGAGGAACAAACAAAGGGTTTGGAGGAACTCTATGTGCCTGAAGGCCTCTTGGTCCATATAGGTACAATCAAGACCGGTTGTCCTTGTTGTACTGGTTGTTATACTGATTGTTGTTGGAGATATGGATGACCTCTTGGAATCTATCTTGTGAAAGGCCTTACGAAAGGTGCTACAAGAGGGGGAACATATGGTGTTTCTCTTCCAACCGCAGGAAATCCTTTCAACCCCCCAAGTGCAAATTCAAACACAGGATTAGTGAAACCCTGTGTGCCAGGTATGGCTTCGAACATAGGATTTGAAAACATCTTCATGCCATTCCCTTGTGCTGGCTTAGATCTACCAATTTGTACGGTTTCGTTGGTGGGCAATGGTACATTTTGATTTGCTAGTAGTCACGAAGGAGCTTCATACCATGACTGAGGCACAAGTGATGACCTCTCATGATTTTGATTACTAGTCTAACCATTAGTGTGACACCCCGTATTTTTAGTGTCTTTTCATATTCCAACTAGTGTCCATTCATAGTCTAACTAGTGTTCATTTAATTCCAGTTAGTGTTCATTTAATATCAATTAGTGTTTAGTGGTTCATTTAATATCCTTATTAGTGGTTCATTTACTAGTAGTTCATTTACTATTCTTATTAGTGGTCCATTCATATTCAAACTTGTCCTTTCAAATTCCAACTAGTATGTTACACCAAGTTGCCTATAAATTGAGCCACCTCTCAACTTCTTTCTATGGTTTTTCCCATATCTCTCTCCATTTGTTATACAGATTTTGAGTTTAGATTAAGAGTGGTTAGAGTGAAAGTAAGCATTTTCATAAAGGAGGAGAGTTGTAGATTTTGTGAAACCTTACATATCTTATGGCTTAGAATTTGGAGATTTATGGAGAAAGTTCGAGATTCAAGTGTTGGAGAAGGAGGAGATTGATTTGAGGTAATTCGGTGGTATACAATATGCTTCCTAAATTTTCTTTGCAAGAGTTTATTTTTAATTCCCATAAACTCTTGATTATTCTGATCGTTTGATAAATTCTATGGAATTATTCGTTGTTGACTCATTTGATTACTCTAGTCATTTGATGAACTCTGTGTAGTTAATCTGTGTTGGAAATGTTGATTTGTCTGACTAAATGACGTGAAAATGCTCCGTACATGGATCGAATGGAATTTGCCAATATACTTTGTACCAATAGCCCGGATAAGCGGTTGTGCTTGGGTGAGGGGGGTGAGGCTAGTCACTGGTCATGTACCGAGTAGGACCGGGTATTTGGTTCTGGATAAATTATCATATGTTGAGTTGACTTGTTTGTGCAATTTGGTAAATTGCTTGTTTTTCGAATCTAATCGGTTGTGTAATTGCTGGATCTTTGTTAATTTATTTTATGTCTGAACCCTTGCTATTCTTGTTGTATTGTATACTTCCTGAATTAATTTATTTTTCAGGCATGGAGCAAATTTAGTGACGATTGGAGTTGAAGCATCTAAAGGTTGATTTGAGGTTGATTTGATTTATTAACAACCCGGAAGTCGGGGTGTTACAAATGGTATCAGAGCGTAGGGATTAAGTCTTACATGGGATCTGTTGGGTGACTAATAATTGGGTTCAGTATTTGAGGTAAAAAAAAATGGTTGTTTATATCAGAGTGCGTAACGAAAGAGTATTATCTGAAGAGTTTGTCGTTATTAAACTTTGGAGTATAAGAGATTATCAATTTCGAGGACGAAATTTGTTTAAGGGGGATAGATTGTGAAACCCCGAGCTTTTTGAAGGCAGTATGTAGTTGAATTTCGGGGACGAAATTGTTTTAAGGGGGATAGATTGTGACACCCCGTATTTTTAGTATCTTTTCATATTCCAACTAGTGTCCATTCATAGTCTAACTAGTGTTCATTTAATTCTAATTAGTGTTCATTTAATTCTAGTTAGTGTTCATTTAATATCAATTAGTGTTTAGTGTTCATTTAATATCCTTATTAGTGGTTCATTTACTAGTAGTTCATTTACTATCCTTATTAGTGGTCCATTCATATTCAAACTTGTCCTTTCAAATTCCAACTAGTATGTTACACCAAGTTGCCTATAAATTGAGCCACCTCTCAACTTCTTTCTATGGTTTTTCCCATATCTCTCCATTTGTTATACAGATTTTGAGTTTAGATTAAGAGTGGTTAGAGTGAGAGTAAGCATTTTTATAAAGGAGGAGAGTTGTAGATTTTGTGAAACCTTACATACCTTATGGCTTAGAATTTGGAGATTTATGGAGAAAGTTCGAGATTCAAGTGTTGGAGAAGGAAGAGATTGATTTGAGGTAATTCGGTGGTATACAATATGCTTCCTAAATTCTCTTTGTAAGTGTTTATTTTTAATTCCCATAAACTCTTGATTATTCTGATCGTTTGATAAATTCTATGGAATTATTCGTTGTTGATTCATTTGATTACTCTAGTCATTTGATGAACTCTATGTAGTTAATTTGTGTTGGAAATGTTGATTTGTCTAACTAAATGACATGAAAATGCTTCGTACATGGATCGAGTGGAATTTGCCAATATACTTTGTACCAATAACCCGGATAAGCGGTTGTGCTTGGGTGAGAGGGGTGAGGCCAGTAACTGGTCATGTACTGAGTAGGACCGGGTATTTGGTTCTGGATAAATTATCATATGTCGAGTTGACTTGTTTGTGCAATTTGGTATATTGCTTGTTTTTCGAATCTAATCGGTTGTGTAATTGCTGGATCTTTGTTAATTTATTTTCTGTCTGAACCCTTGCTATTCCTGTTGTATTGTATACTTCCCGAATTAATTTATTTTTCAGGCATGGAGCAAATTTAGTGGCGATTGGAGTTGAAGCATCTAAAGGTTGATTTGAGGTTGATTTGATTTATTAACGACCCGGAAGTCGGGGCGTTACAATTAGTTTGTCTATTATTTTGCATAGGCTGTTTATCTCGAGCCAATCTATGCTGAAGAGAATTCAAGTTTTCTTCAGCTTGTCTTATGACAGTTGGTTGATCTGTTCGACCATTTGTGGAGAATCTTATGGGATAGGTGCATCCATAGGATGTGATATTCCATTATCCTCTGGGTTAGGTATTTCTACCTCTCATTCCACACTTTCTTTCAGGCGCTCATTTTCTCTTCTTGCTTTATGTCTAGCCATTTTTAATAGTCCCACTAGGCATGCCAAAAATATGTGTTGGTTTTTTTGGCTTTTGATTGTTAATAGTGTAAATTTAAGCGTGCCAGCAAGGATCAATCAGTCCTTACAGAATTTTAATTGCCAACCAATTATCAAACGATTGTGTGGAAGTTCTTTTAGCTCCAATGAAGAGGACTTTTACTGGTGGCTTATTTTAGGAGAAATTGATAAGAAATAACAAATACAAAATAATTCATAAACTGAATTTCATTAAGCAAATGAGAACTTACAATGAAGTTACAATGACTCAGCCTCGCAGAGGTTTACAGCAACGACAACTTGAAACTACTCATAGGAAATGAAGTGTAGCACAGGCATTGAAGTGTTGGAAATGTAAAACTAGAAACAAATATGAAGTAAATAAACTGGTTTCTGGATCTGAGTCTGAATCCTTCATTCTAGGACCTTCTCTTCTATTTTTACTTTTCAATGGTAACCGTCGAAGTGGGTTTCCAACCGTCAAAAGGTCCTCCCCCCCCAATGATCCCTAATCATGTTCTCCTACAGTTATACGCCATTCTTGCAATAAGGCTTCCCTCCTGAATTTGAATTTGAATTTGTGAGTAACCGTTGGGCCACGTCATCATGCGCCTTCTAGTTGCTTCAATGTTACGCAGATCCATTATTATGAACTGCCACATGTCTATTGCTGATTAGAAGCTTACATTAACTCCCCAAATTACCCTTTACATGCCATGTGTTAAGTTGGGATTGGCTTATACAAAATATGCAGCCAACAGGTAGACTATAGGGTGAATCTTTTCCAAGATTTCAAATGGTCCAATGAATCTTGGTGTTAACATTCCTTTCTTGCCAAACTATGATACTTTATTCATTAGGATTGCTTACACGCTCACCCACTTCAAATTCCAAGTCCCTCTTTTTGTTATCAACATAGCTCTTATAGTAACAGTGGAAATTTTTGTATTCTTTTTTATGGAGGATTTCCATTACATATATAATAGCTCTGAAATAGGAATGCAAATTATAATCATTTTAAATTAAAAAAGGTCATTGCACTCACCATTGAATGATATAATAGAACCTCTCCATTATGAATATACTATGAAGAGGATCATAATCCTTTGATAAATGGTTTTAATCTTTTATGTAATAGTTTGGACACTCTCCAAATCCAAATATAGTTTTCTTTCACAACCTTAGTTCCATGTATGTGAGATCTTTATGTTTTTTCATATAAAGCTTCATACATTGTTATTCCAATACTAACTGATAACTGTTGTCATAGACAAACTTCACAAAAGCCAAATGTTCTCCTTAATTTCCTTAAAAGGTCCGTAACACAAATGAAGCATATTTCAAAGTTTAAATAATCCTCTTTGTTGCCCATCAGTTTGGGAATACTCTCTTCTTATACCTTTTTGTAATATCCACGTCTCTAATGCTAAATTAAAACCCTCTATAATTATCATAATAGCAAAGGGTTAATTGTTGAAAAGTCCAAGTTAAGAATGGTATAAGGCATTAAGTCTAGATTTTTTTGCTAGTGAGAGACCTACCCTTTATGAAATAGTTTGGTGAGAAATCCTAGAGGACATTTTGTTTTCAGTTTTACCCCCTAATTTATCTGTTGACTTTTTTTTTTAATCTTTTGATTTTTGTTGATTATTTGTTCAAAATTTTTCCCAATCTGTTCAAAATTTTTCCCAATCTGTTCAAAATTTTTCACATATCTGTTCAAATTTTTTAACTCTCTGTTTAAATATTTTATCTATTTAATTTTTTCGACTATTTGTTCAAATTTTTTCCATGTTCAAATTTTTACTCTGTTCAAAAAAATTATCTGTTCAAATTTTCTATCTTTCAATTTTTTTTCTCTATTCAAAAATTTCATCTGTTCAATTTTTTCTGTCTGTTCAATTTTTTACTTTTGTACAAAATCTCAAAATCCTCTATTTTTCCAAAATCCCAAAATTCCTCCAGACCTGCATGAAATAGTAATAAAAATGCAATTATTAACATAAACACTAGAAACAAAAAACCATCTCATTGTACTGAATAAGCTTAAGGTTCTATTTCTTTTTGTAAAATTTGTTTTTTTTTTAGGAGGAAAAGAAAATAGAGAAGAAACTCTTGAGCTTAATGTGATGCTACAATGGAATTAAGCTTAATGTCTGTCTTTGGTATTTAGGAGAATATGATGCTATAATGGAATTAAATTTCAATAGAAGAACTCCACTAGGAAAAGGCCTCGACGCTTAACTGAATGAGTGACCCACTGGAAAGAACAAATTCGTGCAGAGAGTTCTACTAGGGATTTCACCACCCGAGAAAAGGCCTCAACGCTTAATTGAATGAGTGACCCACTTGGAAGAACAAATCCGTGTGGGCGTGGCCCAAAGCAGACAATATCGATGACATGTGAAGGGTTGGGGCATTACATCAGTGAAATGAGATATACTCTTTTGTTTTGGATTGGAGTGTCGAGGCTCAAGGATGTGTAAATATTGAAGATCCCAGCTTATTTGTTAGGACCGTAAGTCCATTTTGGTTGTAACAAGGCAATGACTTGAATTGTTGTAAGCCTTTAGGGCTATTCATGTTGTCCTCTAGCTTGTTGAACTATTTTATATATGGATGTATAATTATCATGTTGAACATGGAACTATGAAGGGAAAATCTTAGTTCAATGAGGAAGAGGATCTTTTGAAATTAATAATGTTTGATTGATGTATTGATATTATGTCTTTTAGGGCGTTGCATGATAAACATAAATATTTATTACAAAAGATTCTAATGTAAACGTTTAAAATAAACACCAATAAGTTCTCATCTAAGACAATCACACAGATCCGTCATTGGCGCCAGGGCCAAGGTCAAGGGCTTGCTCATGAACATATGCTTTAGTATCATCGCATTGAACTTGCTTCTGGTTCCCCGTACAAGAAATCGGTATAGCTAATGAAAAATCAGTAAATGGTTACATATTAATATCTATATATAGAAATATATATATATATGGAGAGATAGAATTATGCAGACCTTGACAAGAAGATTCAAGTAAGTATTACCCAATTTAGGTGCCCTAACAACAAATTTGATAACCAGAAGATCTAGAACAATTTAGAACAGTGGCGGTAGATCTCTTGGATCAATCTGCAACAGCTGCGAATCCTCTACCACCACCACATTCTCTGCTCTACCTTCTCCTCGGCTAAGAGTGTTTGTAACTGAGAGAAAAAGGTAGGGACAGAAAGGTTGCTGGTGGTCGGAGCAGTAGTTGTGCGCTTCACGGAGCCATGAAGGAACAATCTTCAGATCTTCTAGATCTGGAGCTTGACAGAGTTAATGATGAAGTCGTTAGAGACATCATGTCGCTATCGGCATCGGAGACGAGACAGCAGATGGAGGTGATGGATGAGAGAGAAAGTGGTGGTGTCGACGGGGACGGTGGTGTGGTTAACGATTGAAGATGAGAGATCAGAGAAAAGAGACTGAGTGATAGAGAGTAGAGGGAAAAGAGAGTGAGAGAGAGGAATGTGATTATTAGGGTTTTGGGACATCTAATATGATATATATATATATATATATAAAGGGTATTTTGGTCATTTTAATTGAACTTGTCCTTTTGAACAAACTAATTTAGCACCTGGACCTTTCGCCTAACAAAATTACAATTTAGATTTATGAACCGAGTGCCCAATAGCCAAGTAGCATAACTATTTATTTATGAAGCATTTAATTCTTGTAATATTCTCAGTATGTTCAAACGATTATTTATTTTAATATTTATAATTAAAAGAGAAAATTGGTGATAAATCCAATTTGAAAGGTGTCAAAGGCATTAGGTCCAGTGAATTATTTTTATTAGTGAGAGATCTACATTTTGTGAAATAGTTTGTTGAGAAGTCTTTTTTATGAGTAATGCTAAGGGTACCAAATTTTCTATCAAATGTATGACCAAACACCCATGTAAGACATTTGATTATTTATTTGGTAGAAAATTTAAGGCCTATAGCATTTTTTCTTTTTTATTGTTTTGAAGGACATTTTGTTTCTAATTTTATCCTTTAATTTATCCATTTACTTTTTTTATATGTTCTTTCGTTGACTATCTGTTCAAATTTTTTCCTATTTGTTCAATTTTGTTACCTATTTATTTAATTATTTTAATAATTTCAATTCAAATTTCTCTTATCTGTTTAAATATTTGTCCAAATAAAATTTTATCTGTCTAATTTTTTGTCTATCTGTCCAATTGTTCTCCCTATTTGTTTAATTTTTCCCTATTTGTTCAATTTTTTTATCTTTTCAGTTCAAATTTTGTTCCTATTTGTCAAACCAACTCTATTTGATGACAAATCTTTTCTATCTGTTGAAGTTTTAGGTCTATCTATTGTAATTGCTAGAAAGATGAGAAAGTTATGTATTACAATACAGAGCTAAACCAAATATATATGTTAAAAATTATTATCTTTCCTATCAATTCAAATATTGCTCTCTCTCCCACCAGTTCAACACAAGAAAAAAAAATAGTGCATTTTCATCAACATTAACATCATCAACAACAACAGCAGCAATATCATCAATGACAACATTAGCATCAACAACAAAAATAACTAAAACTACAACTATTTGTTAAAAAATTAAAAAATTAAAAATTAAAAAAAAAAGGAGAAAATATGGTGATGAAGAAGATCTGGATTTGAAATCTGTTTAGATTTGAGAAATACGCCAAGCCACAAGAGCCACTGTAGACAGCAGCGTGGTGGAGCAAGATCAATCTGAACAAAAAAACTCCATCGATCTGAACAAATCTAGAAAAAAAGTAAAAATAACAGCAGAACCAAAAACAAAAGCATAAATCTGAGTAGATTTCCCTAACCCTAACCTTACCCCCCCTCTTTCTTTAAATTTCAAATCATAGACACACACACACACGCACGCACGCGCACACATACACACACACATAGAGTAATTAGAAGATAGAGAGGTGGGATTAGAAGAAATCGAAGTCGATAGTGGTAGAGGAGGAGATCGTCGCTGTGTGAGAGTGAGAGAAAAACGAGCAGTAACATCAGCAGTGGCAGCAACCTTCTTTTTGATTAGGAGAGATGTTGGCATTGCCGTGGCGGAGAGAACCAATGCCGGAGTATTAGAGTTCGGCGACTCCGACATCGTGATAGTGGCGGTGGCACGGAGGACGAGGTGATGACAATGGAGACTGCGTAGGAGATGGATAATAGAGAGAAAGCGAGAAGAAAAAGAGGGAGTAGAGGGAAGTGAGAGAGATGGTTGTGCAAAATACTACCAAAACCACACCGAATCGAGCCGAACCGTGCTATTTTTTTGTTTTATCAGGGAGGATTGGGTAGGTGGGATTGTAGTTGTAGCAGGTCGACGCGGTTGGCAGTTCTAAATAGCCAACCCGCTAGGCTAACCGAACTGACCCACCATTATATATTGATATCCAGCAACTTTAGCAAGCTACCAAACTAATTATAAATACATTCACACACACACAATCAATTCCCAACTAGACCTAATTCACAACCCCAGAACATCTCATTTAACTCTTTGTCTCCCTTTTGCTGCTCCTCCTCTCTACCACTACTAGCATTTCCAATCGTTGTCGTTGTTGCTAGTGTTGCTGATCATCACTACCACCACTAGACCTATCGGTCACTGTCGATTGTCTCCTCTTAGATCGTCTCACCATTTGCCAATTTGGTAAATTTCTTTCTCTATCTCTTTCTCTCTCTCTCTCTCTCTCTCTCTCTCTCTCTCTCTCTCTCTGTTGACGGAAACACTATTCCAACTCCGCCATCATTCATTTCGTTTATGGTGGTAAAATCAGCCACCGTGGTTCACCAAATGGAGCTTACAATTGGGTCTCTTGCAGTTACTAATTTTGGGCCCCCCTCTTCAATTAAGAACTGAATCTTATTTACGTTGAATCAAAATATATAAATTAGTTTGCTTTCTTCACCGTCTCAATGTTCACATTGAAGCCACTAAACTAAACTTAAAAGTCTCAATTAATTTTCTGAATAAAATACGGTACTTTGTAAATGTTAATTTATGTTGTGTTTGTGGATTTTAAATATGAATATTTTATCCTCTTTGATTTTAATGATTTTGACAATAGTTTATTAATTTGCGTTTGTGGATTGTTAGATTAGATGAATGAATATCAATTTTAATTTTGACTATTTTAGTTAATTTATAAATTAGATCTTTTCATTCTTTGATTCAAGTTTTGTAATTTGAATTATGTTTTTTTATAAACCATTAATCCATTCAAACCACCAATTCAAAACCGTCATTATTTGCCAACCTGTAGACACCCCATTTTTGACCGACCTTAAGACTCAGATGTTATCGATTGAGCGTTCGGTGATTGTGCATGTTGAGCTCGTTTCGAGGTTCTAGAGTTTTGGCCAAATGCCTTGCCATTGGGCCTCTAAACTGTTTGCGTTTCGGCTCGGTTTGCGAACCAAGTCTTGTTTCCCTTCCCCGGAGGGAGGGAGTGGTCTGTAGACCACCTTTTTGTGGTCGTAGACCACTTTTCCTGCTTGGAGACTAGTTTCCGGTTTTCGGAGCCTTCGGTCGCGCGCCTTGTCTCGGGACCACTTAACATTCTCCGTTTGGTGTGGTTTTTGGACCATACCTTGTTGCCTCTGCCTAGAGGGACACTGTGGTTCGGGAGACCACTTTTGTGGTCGTAGACCATTTTTGGTGCCCGTAGACTAGTTTTCGAGTCTCCCGGCCGCGCGCCTTGACTCCCGAACTTTCGTCTTGTATCCTTTTTGGTTTGTTTCTGGTACAAACCTTGTTTTCCTTGTTTGGAAGGTGGTACAAGGGTGGGAGACCAGTTTTTCCCCTTGGAGACCACTTTTCTTCCCGCTAGCCAGTTTTCTGGTCGGGAAACTGGTTTTCTTGGTCTTTGGGCCACATTTTCTGGTTGGCCACCACACCATTGGATTGCTTTCAGTGTGTAGACTTCTCCTACCCATGGCTGACCAGTTTTCTTCTTGGGAGACCACTTGTGGTGGTCGGCTGACCACTTTAAGTGGTTGACTGCTTTTCATCACCTTTTTGGAGATATTTTCAGTACAGCTGTGCCAGCTGGAAAGCACAGAAGCCATCCTCTATACACGTGTATGGAGGGATGGCTTTAAGCCTAAAGCTTCCTCAACAAGCTTGAGGCTTGGTTCTCTATATAAGAGAACCTCCTCATCCCTCCTCTAGGTTGAAAAAATTGTGGCTGGAGTGATAGATACACTTTTGTCTCTATATCGCTCTTCTTCTTCATTTTGGTGCCTTAAAGTGTAATTTTATTATACTTTAACACACAAACACACACTCAAACACCTTACTCTTGTTGCTGAGGCTTCTTGAAGTTGTTTTTGAAGTTTTTGGACTGGTTTTGGTTCAAAAAGTGTGCCGGAGTTGCAGCTTTGAAGGTGATCATCAAGGATGAGTTTCTAACCCTTAAGACCTTGCTTTTTGCTTAAGCTTTTAGACCTATTTTCATGTTGATTTAGGCTTAAATTCCTACTACAAAAAAATTTGTTTTTCAGTCCTTAAAATGTTTGTTTAAGGTCACTTTTGTGTTGGGGGTAGTCTACCCCCTCTTAGGCCTTGTTAGGCCTTGCTTTGAGCCATCCCTTTAGGCTCTTGTTTTAACATTTGCATGACCTTTCTACCACTGAATTCCAGAGGAATTTCAGTGGTGGAAATGGTGTTTTGAGGTCCCAAATAAGAGAGAGTCATCCATTCTCCTTGTGTTTTGTATGCTTGCTTTGAATGCCTCATGTTTGAGCATGTTTGTTAAGCTTATGTTGGCCACATCTCAGCCTATTTTAGGCCTTATTTCAGCATGGCATACCACTGTTTTGACTTGGTTGTCATTCCTTGCATGCTTTACACACTTGTAGTGTAAATTTTATAAACTTGTCTTGTATGCTTCGTAAAGTAGCATGTCATTCTAGCTTGTTTTGAGTCCATCTCAGCATGTTTTTGGTGATGTTTTGCCATGTCATACCTCTGTTAAGGTTTGGGTTGGTTGGCCTTTGCATGCTCCATACACTTGTAGTGTAATTCCGTGAATTAGCCTAATGTGCATCATGCTTCAACATGTCTTTCTAGCATGATTTTGGCTTAACTCTAAGAAGCTTTTTTCCATGTTTTAGCATGCTCTAGCTCTGATTTGTGTTGTTTTGGTCATGCATCCCATGCTTTGTATAGCTATAGTGCATTCTAGCTTGTTAGCTTTGTGTATCAAGTCCACTAGCATGCATTGCTTGGACTATTTTCATGATTTGACATCATTTGAAATATGATTTTCAGTCTATGTTTCATGGTCATACACTTGCATTTGTCACTCATTTAATGCGTTGGAGGGTTTGCCCTTTATGCCTTAAACATGAATCATTGTGTATGCCTTCATGTCTAAGCTTGCGAGCTATCATTTTAGTGTGTTTTTGGGGTTATTTTACCATGATATAACTCTGATTTTTGTTGGCGAAGCCATCTCATGCTTGGTCTTGATAGGTGTAGTGTAATCCACCTTATTTGCCTTACATATTCCATGCCTTATGCCCTTCATGCTAGCTTGTTTTGGCTTCTTTCTATACATGTTGTAGTATCATTTTGACATGTTCTAGGACTATTTTGGGTTGCCCTTGCCATATGCTTCATGTTTTGCATAGTTGTAGTGTAAGTACCTATGCTAGCTTCAAGCTTTGGGTACCGTAGCATGCTTCATTTGTGTTGTGTACATGATTTGGCATCATTTACCATGACATTTTAGAGCATGTAGCATTGCCATGTTCCCACTTCATTCACTCTTTAAGTGCCTTTGAGTGTTATGCATTGTTGCCTAGCTTGTAGCCTAGCATGTATGCCATCTTGCCTAGGTCCTTGAGCCCTCATTTCAGCATGTTTTGGTCTTTGTTTAAACCTATTTGAGCTCTGTCCATGATTGGTTCAATCATTTGTGCCAAGTATTGCATGCCCCTTTATGTAGTCCCTTTAATGACTTTGTGCCTTAAGTCTTCTTGCATGCTTTACTTGTGTTGTTTGAATGATTTGGCATCATTTCACACTTGATTTCAGAGCCTTTAGTGTTGTCACACTTCCATGTTTATCACTTCTTGAGCACTCTTGAGAGTTGTGCTCTTAGGCCTAGTTGATGGGCCAATGCATGTGCATGCTTTGTTTTGCACCTTATGCCTTTGTTTTGGTGTTATGGCCGCTGATTTGGGCATGACTGAGGTTTTTCCATTTTGGTTTAAGTCCATTGAGCATGTTTGCTTTCATGTTATTTGCATGCTTACATTGTCATGTTGTTGTATGCTCATATTGCCTTGCTTTGTGTATGCATGCATTAGCTTTCTTTGCATGCTTATATCACATTGTGTCGAGTATGCCACGTTGTCCATTGCATTGTGTATGCCATGTTCTTCATCTTGTGCATGCCATCTTACATTGCATTGTGTATGCCATGTAGTTGCATTGCATGTTTGAATGCTTGAGTTGCATTGCATTTGTTTGGATTGGGTATTAGTCCAAACACATGAAACGAGGGACGTTTCATACTTGAAGTGATGAAACATGTCTCAATTCTCGGTCCCCGACGCTCTTGATCATACGTGATAGAGTTCTAGGCTTTATGTGTTTATGTGTGCATTGAATTGTGCAATTTGGCTTCTCAACTATCATGCATCGAGATGCGGGATTGGTGGCCCGAGGGTCGAGAACCACACTCTCTTGAGCTTATGAAATGATAGGGAGGGTGGTTGTGCACACATATCTTGCAAATACATTGCCATGCCCTTTCTTGTTCTCTGTTGCAATAAAGTGAAGAAGTGCAGCAAAACTGGTCGGCCGACTAGAACAACTAGCTGGCCGACCACTTTTTCTGGTTTGCAGCAATAGAAAGTGGTCGGCCAGTGGCTGGAAGCATTCCTATGTGGTCGGCCATGTTCCTACAGGTTCCCATGGTGGAGTTGAAGCTTTGTGGAGTTTGGTGCAAGGTGTTGAGAGCAATTGTAAACAGAGGCAAGTTGGGGCATCGTGACGGATTTCGGAACGAGGTGACCGAGCATGCGTGCATTCTTCTCCCGCTGAGGACATTACTTTACTGCTTTACTTAGCTAATTTTCTTAGCTAGTTCATGCTTTGGTTTTGTACCTAATTAGTTAATGCATTTAACTATTCAATTTGTGTTGTAATAGCTTAATTAGTTGGCTTGTTAGTTAATTGGTTTTGTGATGTAATAATTAGTTTAATTAGCTTAGATTAGCTAGTTAACTTCTTATTCGGACCCTCCGTTGAGAGGGCCAATTGTTGTAATAAGCATGCGTGTGTGTGATGCATGTCTTCCAACCCCCATTTCTTTCTCCCTTTTACTTAACCGCTTATGATGGTTAGTTTTAGGGCATATTTCAATTAGCATACCTTATGCTTGCATGCGTGCATTCATTCATCTGTTTTGCATGCACCAAGCTCAGCGCATCATACAAACTACATTGTATGTCAATTCCAAGTTGAATACATGTATCGAATTGTCGCATTCATATTCCATCTTAGAATAGTCGAGCCTATTTTGGTTGTATTTTTACATGTGTTGCATTAGCCATCTTAACATGAACTAGGATCATGCATGATTTCTAACTAGTTCTCTGTTTTGGCTTGGAGTACACTGTGAGTGTTTACGCTTTAGCATACTACATGAGATGTGTATATTGCCATGTTAGCATGCTTGCTATGAGGCTAACTGCTTATTTAATTAATTGCCTGAATGCCTGTAGATGAAGGTTGGATTGCTTGAATTGGAACAATTCATTGAAATCCCCAATTTAGCCTACTTGCGAGTAGCAAACTTCGAACCATTTTCAAACAAACGAGCATGTAATGTTTTGTTCCAACTTAGGCAATCTAGTCTATACTTGTATGTTGTGCGCATCACATAGTAATTCTAGGTTAAATAAACCGGAATAAGAACACATGCATTTTCAAAAACAAAATAGCATGCTTAGTACAGGCGATCTTTGATCGGGCGAGCGAGGGTGCTCATTGCATGAATTTCCTCTCTCGTACCCAAGTTCCTGAGCCGAGGCAACTTTGGTGATGACAAACACGTGGCCTTAGGCACGAGTCAAGGTTTCCTAAATTCCCTCAAAATAAAATATTTAGGTGGCGACTCTGTATCTGGTAAAGCAGTCCATGTTTGGTACTTCTTTATTAAAATCGATTTTCCAAAATGATTTGCCGGATTTGGACTATTTGGTGATTTATCAGTCTTGCATTGCACTTTGTGAGATTAGATTCAGAACCGTGACATGAGTTCGAACTTGTAGTAGCTAGAGAACAAAACGAATTCGCGCCCTCGCAGGTGCGGAGCCGGGGATTCTCGGGACACGTCTACAGTTTCTGGAAACTGTAGACCACCCGGAGAACTCCGCTTCGAGCACGAGGGTGCGAATCGTAGTTCTTAGTTACTACAGTTCGGACTCATGTCACGGTTCTAAATCTAATCTCACAAATTGCAATGTAAGACTGATAAATCACCAAAGGGTCTAAATCCGACAAATTGTTTTGGAAAATTGATTTTAATCAAAGAGTGCCAAACATGGACTGCAGTGCCAAACATGGACTGCTTTGCCAGATTTCAGAGTTGCCACCTAAATGTTTTGTTTTGAGAAATTTAGGAAACCCTGACTTGTACCTAAGGCCACGTATCCGTCATGCAAGTTGCCTCTGCAGAACTTGGGGGAAGGGAAAGGTCCTCACGAAAGCATTTCTCGCCGATCAAAGATCGGCCTCTACTAAACATGATATGTTGTTTTGAAAACACATGTGTTCTTATTCCTGCTATTAATCTAGAATTACTATGCTAAGTTGGAACAAAACATTGCATGTTCGTTTGTGAAAATGATTTGAAGTTTGCTACTCGGAAGTAGGCTAAGTCGTAGATTTTGCCACCCTCAAGTGGGCTTAAAACTCGCTTTTGGATAAATTGTTCCAATTCAAGTAATCCAACCTCCATCCACAAGCGTTCATGCAGTTAATCACTTAAGCAGTTAGCCTCATGGCAAGCATGCTAACATGGCAACCATGCTAACATGGCAACATACACATCTCATGCACGGATGCTAAAGCATAAACACTCACAGTGTACTCCGAGCCAAAACAAAGAACTAGTTAGAAATCATGCATGATACTAGTTCATGTTAAAATGGCTAATGCAACACATGCGAAAATACAACTAAGATAGGCTCAGCTATTCTAAGATGTCATGTGAAATGAAACTTTGATACATGTATTCAAATTGGTATTGAAATACAATGCAGTTAGTATGATACGTCGAGCCCGGTGCATGTAAAATAGATGAATGATGCACGCATGCAAAGCATAAGGATACTAATCGAAATATGTCCTAAAACTAACCATCATAAGCGGTTAAGTAAAAGAGAGAAAGAAATGGGGGTTGGAAGACATGCATCACACACATGCACGCTTATTACAACAAGCCCTCCTCCCCGGCTGAGGAAATAAACTATAACTAGCTAATCTAATCTAATTAAACTAAATTTATTATCACAAAAAACCAATTATTAAACAGCCAACTAATTAATGCTTTATTACACACATTGAATAGTTAAAAGCGCATTAACTAATTAGTACAAAACCAAAGCATGAACTAACTAAGCAAATTAGTTAAGTAAAGAAGTAAAGTAATGTGCCTCGTTTGGAAATATTTTGCAATTATTTTCAAAATCTTACACCAAGCTCCACAAAGCTTCAACTCCTTACGGGAACTCAGAGAAACATGGCCGACCACCTAGGATGCTTCCACCGGTCACACACTTTTTATTATCAAAAACCAAAAAGTGGTTAGCCAACCAGGTTGTTCAGTCGGCACTTCTTCACTTTGCTGCAACAGAGAGCAAGAAAGGGCATGGTGTAGACGCGCCCATGGGCCTCAATGCTACAGTTTGGACTCAAATGGTTATGGTTCTGAATCTAGTCTGGCAAAGTGCAATGCAAGATCGATAAATCACCAAAGAGTCCAAATCCGGCAAATCGTTTTGGAAAACAGATTTTTTGAAAGAAATGCCAAACATGGACTGCTTTGCCAGATACAGAGCCGCCACCTAAACATTTTTTATGAGGGAATTTAGGAAACCCTGACTCGTTGCCTAAGGTCACGTGTCCGTCATCACCAAAGTTGCCTCGACTCAGGAACTTGGGTACGATTGGGGAAGGTCAGCTATAAGCACCCCCTCTTGCCCGATCCGAAGATCGGCCTTTACTAACCATGATATCTAGTTTTGAAAACATTTTGCATTCTTATTCCGATTAATTAGCTAATCTTACTATGTGATGCACACAATACAAAAGTATAGATTAGATCGCCTAATTTGGAACAAAGCATTACATATCCACTCGTTCGGAAGATAGTTTGAAATTTGTTACTCACAAGTAGGCTAAAACACGGATTTCAACGAGTTGTCCCAACTCGAACAATCGAACCTTCACCCACAGGCATTCAGGCAGTTTACATCACATAAGCATATAGCCACATGGTAAGCATACTGTCATGTTAACAGTCACACTCATGCGAGATGCTAAAGCATAAAAAGCTTACCGAGTACTCCGAGCCAAAACAAAGAACTTGTTAGCAATCAATGTATGATCCAGGTCCATGTTAAGTGGCTAATGCATCGCATATAAAATGCAACTAGAATAGGCTCGGCTAATCCTAGAGATGGCATGTAAAATGCAACAGATAACATGTATTCAAGTTAGATTTGAAATACTATGCAATTAGTATGATGCGCCGAGCATGGTGCATGCAATACAAAGAATGGATGCACGCATGCATAGCATAAGGATGCTAAATTAAACATGCCTTAATACTAACCATCAAAAAACAGGTAAGTAAAAGGGAGAAAGAAGTGGAGATTGGAAGACATGCATCACATGCACGCACACTTATTACAAATTCGCCCTCACTCGGAGGGACCAAAAGAATAATACAATTTAATCAAGTAACAAGCTAATTAAATAATTACAAACCAATTAACTAGTTAAGAAAATTAACTAAGCTAATAAAGTAATAAAACAGCCTCGGGAAGAGGGTCCAATGCACGTGTGCTCGACTCTGCTCAGAAATCCACCACCATGCACAAGCTGCCTTTGTTTGCACTGTTTTATTGTCACGACCCAAACCCGCCCCTATGGGTTTAGCACCATGACCGGCCAGTAATCCGAGATTACCGAAGGCCTGCTTAACAGTAAGACAGTAATACAAAGTATAGGGGCATGGCGGAAGCCAATACAGTAAATAAACAACGTCCAATGAGCTGTGACAGTCTGTATGCAAAAAGACTTTTCATACATATATGCAGTCAGTGACAAAACAGTATGTACAATATTTACAACCATTGAGCGAGGGACCTAATCCTATTAAACAAAGACAATAACTACTACGGTCATTACAAAAAGCGAATGTATGAAAAAACTAAAACACCCCATAGCCTTTGCTAGACAGGCTCGGAACCTCGCATTGAGGCACAGTAGTTGGCTTGACAAAACTGGAGTTTACTTCAACGCTCCTAGTCGCGGTCTGGTGCCTGTACACCTACATATATATATGAGCAGTGAGCTAAAGCCCAGTGAATAACATAATGCGTAAAGGGGTTTAGAATGAATGTCCTTACAGTAATGAAAATAGTTCATTAACCTAGTATTTCAGTCGTTCAGTCAGTACAGTCATATGTGGTACATCCATTAGCCTAACAATACAGTAAACAGTAGGTCTTAAAAGACCAAACAGTCAATGATGGCCATCAATCAGTAAACAATAGTGGTTCCAACAAGGGAACTGACAGAGATCTCTGTAACAGTAACAGTTAGTAACAGTAGTTGCTAAGGATGCCACAATACAGTTCAGAATATAGGATATTCATTCGTTCAGTTAACAGTAACAATTCAGAAACAATACAGTTCAATTGTTCAGAAGATAATCATTTTCGAACATATCTTTACACAGTTGTTACTCACAGAGTTCTGGGCTACAGTAAAGCTAGAGCGCGTCCCCAGTCGCCACCCTACACAGTTTACAGAACGAACACACACTAAACTACATAGTTGGGAAAGATAATAACTTAATCCCTAATTGCCTCGATGTGTTCTACATCTATATCCTCATTAAGATGTCTTAAACATGCCCTAGGAATGCCTAGGATGGAATGAGGATGCAAAGATGCACTCAGAAAACATTTTCAGAATTTTTAGAAAACAGGGGTCTCGCTCGAGCGTGGTTTTCTTTGCTCGAGCGTGGCTTTCTACGCTCGAGCGGACATGCAGACAAAGGAGCTCCGCTCGAGCGTGACTTCCGTCGCTCGAGCGGACTGCAAGCTATAGTAAAAATACTGGATGCTCAAACTTCACGCTCGACGGGCACTCGACCCTCGCTCGAGCGTGAGACACAAGTCTTCGCTCGAGCGTGGATTCTCTTGCTCGAGCGGATTGCAAGCTCATGCAAAGTACTAGATGCACGCATTTCACGCTCGAGCGTCACTTTTCTCGCTCGAGCGGAAGGCATAATCACAGAGTGTACGCTCGAGCGTAGACTTCCTTGCTCGAGCGTGGGTCCAAAATTTGGAAATTCCAAATTTGAACCTTAAGCTCAAAACCAAGTTTTAATGCATCAAATTCGAGCCTCTTGGGCTAATTTTCTGGAAAACACTTCAAAACCCATAATATTACATGTTTCAAAGATCAATTTAATAAATCAAAATCCAAGGGTGTTTCAATTAAATCCAATTTCAAACCAAATTTCATGAACAAGATGAACATGCAACATGCATGAACTCAAATCATTTCAAAGCTTCAAAACATGCTCTAATGAGCCAATTCTTTCCAAAACAAGATGAAATCATGGTCTGTAACATAAACATGAACATGCATGCAAGATTTCCATGAAATCAAACCTTACAATGCAACAATGTAGACATGTATGCATGATATGTGCTACAATTCAACATACTAGAGCCAATTCTAAACTTAGCTCTCTAAACTACCATGATCCATGCTAGATACAACTTAGATACACAATTAAGAGAGTGATTTCTCTACCTTATGTCTTCAATTCAAGTGTAGCAGCCCAAATATGCAAGAATCCCTTCAATTCTCTCAATCTCCAAGCCAATTCTCAAGAACTCAAGCTTTGCTCCTATCCTCACTCTCTCTAGTCAGTTGAGACTCTCAAAATGGGCTGATGAAATGTTTAGTCAAGAGTGTATGAAGTGGAGAGGAGTTGCCAAGATTAATCCACTAGGTGACAAAATGGTAAATAGGGCCAACTCTTGTAGTCTAGCTTATTTTAATCCAATTTAATCATACTAAATCACATTTCAGATAAATATGCCATAAAATCACATAAATTCTAATTAACACAGAACATCAATCGATTTCAGATTCGGCCGCCGATAAGGCCTTCAATTTGCAGTTCAAACATAAAAACATGAACAGATTAATTAACAATCAACAGATAGAAAATGCATTTAAACAGTCTGATCAATCAATCGGTTTGGATTTCGATCGATTCAACATTTCGATCAATTCAATTATCAGTCATAATCAGTCTCAGTTTGACAATAATCAGTAGTTTATCGGTAAACAGCAACGAGGGTTGTTACATTTATGCCTCTGAAAATTGCACAAGTCCCAAGGAGTATTCTCTGAACACTTGTGGGATGCCACCGGCCATAAGGAATGGTCACCGGCCAAAAGGAAGTGGTCATCGACCATTTATTGAACTCTCGGCCACCAATGCATGGCCGGTTGGCACTGAATGTGGTCGGTCAGCCGTGTATGCCTACAGAATCCTGTTTTGACAGCAGCAGAGGGCAAACATGGCATGGCAATGCATTCCAAGGAAATGTTGGCACCACACACCTCTTATCATGTTCATGACTCAAAGGGGGATGGTACTCGATTCTCGGACCACCAATCGCGCATTTCAATGCGTGATGGCCCGAGAAACCAAGTGTGCCATTTCAATATCAAATGAAATGCAAACGAAATAAACACATAAGGCCCAACCTCTATCATGGTGATTTCAAGAGGCAAGGCATGCAAGCTAAGTATGCAACATGACAATGCAAACAAGCACACAAGGCATATAACATGTTAGGCAACCAAACAAAAAGGAAATGCATGCCAAATGCAATATGATTCAAGCATGCAACAATGTGCGATAGGCCAAGCATACAACAACGCGCAAGGCGAGCATGCAACAACATGCGGATAATGGACTTAAGCTAATTTAGGCAGCTCTCAAACAAGCTCAAAACAGTGGCCAAATGTTATGAAAATAAGGATCAAATGCACATGCAAACATGCATACAAATGGACCAACACTTAAGCATAAATAGGGGACTTTTTAAGCACACTCAAAAGATGACAAATAGCATACATGATAAGCTTTGAAAATATGTAGAAGATGATGCCAAATCAATCTACCAATGCAAGCAAAGCATGCAACCAAGCCCAAGGACTTAAACTATGGTCATGTGACACATGAAGCAAATCACCAAAGCGGACCAAAACAGTCCTAAATCATGCCAAAGTGAGCCCCAAAAACCACTTAGATGGCATCTAAATGACCTAATCTTAGAGGCATGCACAATGGTACGAACATGGAGCATGAAACACTAACCTTTTAAAGCATTAAAGGAGTGTCGAATGCAAGCATACAAGCATACCATATGGACTAAAATGACATGGTAAGTTGTTCCAAACCACTAAAATGAGCCAAGTAATTCATGCTTAACACTCACACACCCAAGGCTAACAAGCCAAAATGCAAGGTGGCTATACAAAGCATGTCATGAATGGCCCAAACAACCAAAATCAGACCTCAAGCATACTAAAACATGCATAAAAGCTTCACAAAGCTTGGCCAAAACAAGTAAGCATAGTAGTCTAAATGCTAAGTACATGTTAAGGCAAATTCATGGCATTACAAGACAAGTATGCAAAGCAAGCATGATGTGTCTAAACCAAATGAAAACAGTGCTATATCATGACAAAATAAAGCCTAAAATGCACTAAGATGAAGCTAAAGCAAGCTAGGCATACAAGTTACAACACAAGCCACTTGTGTGAGCATCAAAGACAACATGGAGAGGGGATGACCCTCCCCCATTTAGGACCTCAAAACCACCTCTCCACCACTGAAAATCCTCTAGATTTCAGTGGTAGAGAGGTCATGCAAAGACCACAACAATGGCCAAAATAGATGGCCTTAAATAAGGCCTAACAAGGCCTTGAAGGGGGGAGACAACCCCAAACCTCAAAGAGACCTTAAACAAAGTTCTAAAACTAACAAAATTAGAACTTTTATATGTTATACACTAAGCTCAAAAACAGATGCAAGATAGGTTAAAAGCTAGTACAAGAATAGGTAATAAAGGAGATAGGTTCTTACCCTTGAAGAACACTAACCTCAGACCTCCCTTTGGATCAAAATCAGCTCAAAAACCTTGAAACCAGTCCCTCAACACCCCCAAAACCGGAGTATGGTGTAATACTAGGTGCCTTAGTGCAAAACTAAGAACAAAAACACCCTTTTGGAACACCAAACACACACAACTATATATAGAGAGATATAGATATATATATATATATATATGCTCTAATCTCAGAGTTGTTCAACCTCGGGAAAGGGAGGGGAGGCCTTCCTCTTATAGGCAAGGGCAATCCAGGCTTCCAAGGGAAGCTAAGTTAAGGAAGCAAATCCCTCCATACACGTGTATGGAGGGGGTGCAAAGTGGGTACCAGCTATCACAATTGGTACAAAATATCTGCCAAAAGCAAATGCACAGTGGTCGGCCAGCCAAAAAAGAAAAATTGGCCAAAACAATGGTTGGCCGACCACAAAGAGTGCTGGCCGGCCAAACATTTGGCCGATGGAAACAAAACAATGGCCAGTGGCCGCAAGCCATGGTCGGTGAGGTGTGGGGATGGCCAACAAGCCATTCACTGCCCCTCAAAAGCAAAACACAAGTGTTTGGTGCAAAACCAAACACAAAACAATCGAGTCGAGAGGTCTTGCGGCAAGGTGCGTGGCTAAGACCTCCGGGAACTCAAGACGAACACAAACAAGGATGATCACCGAGTGTTCAAATGGTGACGTCCAAGTCTCAAGGACGGTCAAAATTGGGGTGTCTACACATGGAAATATATTTGCAAGGTATGTGTGCACAACCACCCTCCCTATCATTTCACAAGCTCAAGGGAGTGTGGTTCTCGACCCTCAGGCCACCAATCGCGCATCTCGATGCATGATGGTCGAGAAGCCAAATTGCATAATTCAATGTAAAATGAATGCACACATAAACATATAAAGCCTAGAACTCTATCATATATGATCAAGAGCGTCGGCGACTGAGAATTGAGGCACGTTTCATCACTTCAAGTATGAAACGTCCCTCGTTTCTCATGTTTGGATTAACACCTAATTCGAACAAATGCAATGCAACTCAAACATGCAAACATACAATGCAACTTAAGCATGCAAACATGCAATGCAAGGCATGCAAAACACAATGCAATTACATGGCATAGACAATGCAAAGAATAACATGGCATACTCCATGCAAAGAATAACATGGCATACTCCATGCAATGTAACATGATCAACTTAACAAGCTAATGACATGCAAATAAGGCTAATGCATGGATACATAAAGCAAGGCAACATAAGTATGCAACAACATGGCAATGTAAGCATGCAAATAACATGAAAGCAAACATGCTCAATGGACTTAAACCAAAGTGGACAGACCTCAGTCATGCCCAAATCAGTGGCCATAACACCAAAACAAAGGCATGAAATGCAAAACAAAGCATGCACATGCATTGGCCCATCAACTAGGCCTAAGAGCACAAATCTCAAGAGTGCTCAAGAAGTGATAAACATGGGAGTGTGACAACACTAAAGGCTCTGAAATAAGGTATGAAATGATTCCAAATCACTCAAACAATAGGCACAAGACATGCTAGAGTCCTTAAGGCATAAGGCTAGCAAAGAGCAACACATAGGAGGCATGCAAAACATGGCACAAATGCATGAACCAACCATGGACAGAGCTCAAATAGGTCTAAACAAAGACCAAAACATGCTGAGATGAGGCCTCAAGGACCTAGGCAAGATGGCATACATGCTAGGCCACAAGCTAGGCAACAATGCATAACACTCAAAGGCACTTAAAGAGTGAATGAAGTAGGAACATGACAATGCTACATGCTCTGAAATGTCATGGTAAATGATGCCAAATCATGTACACAACACAAATGAAGCATGCTACAGTACCCAAAGCTTGAAGCTAGCATATGTACTTACACTAAACTATGCAAAACATGAAGCATATGGCAAGGGCAACCCAAAATAGTCCTAGAACATGTCAAAATGATATTAAAACATGTATGGAAGGAAGCCAAAACAAGCTAGCATAAAGGGCATAAGACATGGAATATGCAAGGCAAATAAGGTGGATTAAACTGCACCTATCAAGACCAAGCATGAGATGTCTTTGCTAACAAAAATCAGAGTTATATCATGGAAAAATAACCCCAAAAACACACTGAAATGATAGCTCGCAAGCTTAGGCATGAAGGCATACACAATGATTCATGTTTAAGGCATAAAGGGCAAACCCTCCAACGCATTGAATGAGTGACAAATGCAAGTGTATGACCACACTACATGGATTGAAATCACATTTCAGATGACGCCAAATCATTCAAATAGGCCAAGCAATGCATGCTAGTAGACTTGATACACAAAGCTAACAAGCTAGAACGAACCATGGCTATACAAAGAAAGTCATGCATGACCAAAACAACACAAATCAGAGCTTAAGCATGGTAAAACATGGACAAAAGCTTCTTAGAGTTAAGCCAAACTCATGCTAGAATGACATGCTAAAGCATGATACAGATTAGGCTAATCATGGAATTACACTACAAGTGTGTGGTGCATGTAAAGGCCAACCAAACCAAACTTTAACAGAGTATGACATGGCAAAACATCACCAAAAACATGCTAAGATGGACTCAAAACAAGATAGAATGACATGCTACTTCATGAAGCATACAAGACTAGCTTATAAAATTTACACTACAGGTGTATAAAGCATGCAAGGAATGACAAAACCAAGTCAAAATAGTGGTATGCCATGCTGAAATAAGGCCTAAAATAGGTTGAGATGTGGCCAACACAAGCTTAACAAACATGTGCAAACATGAGGCATTCAAAGTAAGCATACAAAACACAAGGAGAATGGATGTCCCTCTCCTATTTGGGACCTCAAAACACCATTTCCAGCACTGAAATTCCTCTGGAATTCAGTGGTAGAAATGTCATGCAAAGATTAAAACAAGAGCCAAAAGGAATAGCTCAAAGCAAGGCCTAACAAGGCCTAAGAGGGGGTAGACTACCCCCAACACAAAAGTGACCTTAAACAAACATTTTAAGGATTGAAAAACAGAAATTTTTGCAGTAGGAAGTTAAGCCTAAAACAGCATGCAAATAGGTCTAAAAGCTTAAGCAAAAAGCAAGGTCTTAAGGGTTAGAAACTCACCATTGATGATCACCTTCAAAGCTGCAACTCCAACACACTTTTTGAACCAAAACCAGTCCAAATACTTTAAAAATAACTTCAAGAAGCCTCAGCAACAAGAGTAAGGTGTTTGAGTGTGTGTTTGTGTGTTAAAGTATGATAAAATTACACTTTAAGGCATCAAAAATGAAGAAGGAGAGCAATACAGAGACAAAGGTGTATCTATCACTCCAGCCACAATTTTTTCAACCTAGAGGAAGGATGAGGAGGTTCTCTTATATAGAGTACCAAGCCTCAAGCTTGTTAAGGAAGCTTTAGGCTTAAAGCCATCCCTTCATACACATGTATGGAGGGTGGATTCTGTGCCTTCCAGCTGACACAGCTGTACTCAAAATATCTCCAAAAAGGTGATGAAAAGCAGTCAACCATTTAAAGTGGTTGCCCAGCTACTTGAAGTGGTCGGCCAACCACCACAAGTGGTCTCCCAAGAAGAAAACTGATCGGCCATGGGTAGGAGAAGTCTATACACTGAAAGCAAGCCAAAGGTGTAGTGGCCGACCAGAAAAGGTGGCCCAAAGATCAAGAAAACCAGTTTCCTGACCAGAAAACTGGCTGGCAGGAAGAAAAGTAGTCTCCAAGGGAAAGAACTAGTCTCCGACCCTTGTACCACCTTCCAAACAAGGAAAACAAGGTTTGTACCAGAAACAAACCAAAAAGGATGCAAGACGAAAGTTCGGGAGTCAAGGCACGTGGTTGGGAGACTCGAAAACTAGTTTACGGGCTCCAAAAGTGGTCTCTCGGACCACAGTATCCCTCTAGGCAGAGGCAACATGGAATGGTCCAAAAACCACACCAAACGAAGAACGTTAAGCAGTCCCGAGACAAGGCGCACGGCCGAAGGCTCCGAAAATAGGAAACTAGTCTCCAAGCAGGAAAAGTGATCTATGACCACAAAAAGGTGGTTTACAGACTACTCCCTCCCTGCGGGGAAGGGAAACAAGACCTGGTCCGCAAACCGAGCCGAAACACAAAGAGTTTAGAGGCTCGGAGGCAAGGCACTCGGCCAAAACTCTAGAATCTCGAAACAAGCTCAACATGCACAATCACCAAGCGCTCAATTGATGACGTTTGAGTCTTAAGATTGGTCAAAAATGGGGTATCTACACAACCAAGCAGCTAATTTTTTGATAAGAGAAATGGCAATTTCAAATGATATTTTTATCTATCCGCCATTGGCCAAACAGTTTCTATTTTTCTGTTAAACTGCACCAACCTACATCACGTGCAACCCTAGAGAGATAGATGAACTATGATTTGTTTGGTTTGGAATATATATGACATATATATATATATACATAGAGGTATTTTGGTCATTTTATTTGAGCTTGTCTTTTTGGACAAAGTGTTTCAATGCCTGGATTTTTGAACAAACAAAATTATTATTTGGACTTTTAGACTGAGTGTCCTAATTAAAATAATTGTATTTATTATATTTATGTAAACCTGGTCCAAATTGGGCTTGAACAACTAATTTTAAGGGTGGCCTGAAAATTAAAGGGCAAATTACTCACAAGTCTTTTTTGAAAAGTGTGTATTCTATTTAATCCCAAAACCTTTTAGATAGACCCAAAAGTCCTATGTCTATTTATCTTTTCATCTTTCCCTATACTTTGCTTCTTCTCTTTATCTCTCTTTCTCTAATATCGGCGACAACCACAACTACGCCTTTATTCTTTTCTTTTTCTTTCGAACCTACAGTCATTGGCAACTGGCGACTACCATTAATTGGGGTTTACTGACAACCACCAAGTACCAACTTCTTGTTTCGCGCTCACTGACAGCAAAAGAAATGAGTTTCCAACGAAGAAAATGAATAGATCTACTCAAATCTGATGTAGATTTTACATACAACTAGATCTAAACTAAAAAATAATTGTCAAAGTACAAGCATCTCTCTATATCTGTCTCTTTCCTTCGATCTTTCAGTTTTTTTTTTTTTTTACTTTTTCTATACACTTCAATTTTTTCTTGTTATAATAGAAAATTAAACAAGTTATTTTCGAGTTTTAGTTACAGGCAATGAAAACTGTAAAATTTTACAGTTTCATTTTTTTTTTTTTGTGTTAAAATGAATCATTCTTTAGAACTGTAAAATTTTGTAGTTTTATAACTTTTTTTAAAATTGTAAAATTTTGTAGTTTCGTAACATATTTTTCAATTTAATTAACAAGGATAAATGATTAATTTCAAAACTTGTTTTTTAGTTTGATCAATATTAGAGATTATTTGCTTAATAGCAATAATTCAAAGCACTAATTTTGATGCCCTAATAGAGCACTGATAACATGGCAAGAAAAAAAAAAAAAACTAAGACCAAAACATTACATCACAGTGGATGGAACCCATTATCAGTTCATTAGAGCTGGCTTTAGAGCTCAAGAATTAAAGCTACAAAATATTTTTCTTTGCTTAAACTCTACAAAAATTGAAAATAAATTTTTTTTTTCCATTGTTGTTGTTTGTTGTTCTTAGGTTTTTTTTTTTTTTTAGCTTATCAATATTTAGCATATTTTGTTATGTTTTTTAGTTTTAATTTCTCAATTTATTCTCTCTCTTTTTTTCTTTTTTTCTTTTTTTTACAATATTCTGGATATTCCGATGAGTCTCTGACGATATTCTTGTAGACATTTCGACAACTTTCGGTGACGTTCAGAATATTTCGGTAAATTTCTAGTGGTATAAACAACTTCTCAGTAATATTAAACATTACGATGAGTCTTCGATTATCGTCTGACAGTAATAAGATGTAACACCATCTTTAAATTTTAAAAATAAAATAATTTTTTTAATAATAATTAAAAATATATAAAACTAATTGATATAAATAATTTATTTTAAATTTAAATGAGTTTTTAACTTTGTCTATCAAACTTATCAGTAAGTTCCCAGAATTAAATAATTTTGATGGGCCGTTATTGGGCCAATCGAGTAGGGTCCAATAAGATCTACTCCTCTCTGTCTAATTGCCCTATTCTCTCTCCCTCTCTCTCTCTCTCTCTCTCTCTCTCTTCACCGCTCGCCTGCGCCGTGGCCACCACCGTCTACCGTCTCTCTCTACCGGCGTTACTACCGGTAGAATAATATTTGAGCACCAACGGTGAAAAAGTTTCCATTTCTATACAATACGCAACCCTCAACAGTGCTAGGGTTTGTCCGAGGCAAGTTAAAGAGGTAAACGATGGTTGAAACACTTTTAGAGGATATCTTTAGAGTTGAGCGAGTCGACCCAGATGGTAAAAAGTTTGATAGAGGTATGTTTTCTAGTTTGGTCATGTCTCCTACAGAATTTTTATTTTTTATTTTTTTATATGATATGGGAAAATAAGTGTTTCTATAATAATGTTTCTTATGCCTAATCAATCCATTTGAAGTAAACCCTTTATTAATTTGTGAAATATATATACTACAATATCTATTATGTGTTTTAATGCCATGCTAGATTTGAGCTTAAGTGGACTTGGGGGGTTGAGTTTATAAGCTTATCAGCTATGAAGCAGGGATACTTCAAATAAGAAGACGGATCCGTATCGGATACCGATACTCCTTAGATTCTTACGGATACGTATTAATTAATTTTTTATTAACTTTGAAGTATCGGATATTTAGTTTTGAAGTATCGGATGTTCCAAGTCACATATTATTGGATACTTTTGAAGTATCAAATGCTCCAAGTTACATATTACTCCTTTTATGAAATTAAAATTGGATCATTTCTCGCATAACATCATAATATAATATAATTGCGATGATAAATAGAATATGTTTACAATACTTTGCTTAGTTTTTTTTTATAAAAATAACATAGTAAGCTAAAGTAATAGAATTCATTAAATTGACATATCTTCATTGTGTCATGCATGTCCCTTATAACTACATAAAAGTAAGGATTAATAAGATAATATAACAATTGTAAAATTAAATATCAATAAATAAATAAGCAAATAAACTTACATAGAATATTTTTGATTAGTGCAAAAGGAAAAAGCATAGGGTAATTTGTGGATTGTTTTGATATTATAATATCAACATATTAGACTTAATATTAAAATGAAATATTTGCAACACCTATTAAAAATTAAAAAACTAAACTAGCTACTACCTTAAATTAATACCTAATTCTTAAAAATTAGTATTTTGCATCATAAAGTCACTGTAGTTTCTCAACATTATTGAACTTATGTGTAACTCACTGCTAATAATTATTTATTTTTTATTTTTTACAAACGTATTCTAGCCGTACCCGTATCCTACTTTTTTAGGTTTTGCTGTATCGCCGTATCCGTATCGTATCGTATCGTATCTGTACCTTGTATCCGTGCTTATCAGGGTTTTAATGTAACTGGATTTTGGCCTTATGATACCATTATTATCCAAAAATATGAAGCTTATTATGAGAGGATGTTCAGGCTATCATTCTTAGGCAAACAACTCACTATAATTGGCTTGTTATGGCTATGGGTTTACACAAATTCCATAGGTGGTAGAGTGATTGCCCTTGTCTGAGCAGTGTGGGTAATTTAATTTATCACCCCAAGAAAAAAAAGGCTGGTCTATAGCTGTTTAGTCCAAGGTGTAGAATTTTCACGCTTGATAAAAATTTATGAGAACTTAAACTTTAATGGGGAATTTTCTGATTGGGTTAAGCCTTTCAAAGTAGAGCATGGGCATGGATGAATTGGATGTACCTTAGCAAGTGTTATACGTTGCCTGTTGAAATTATTGACCCCAATTGGGAACCATCTTGTATGCTGAAATGATCATATACATTTGTACAATTCGATGTGCATGCAATGCATCATGTGGTGGTTTCTTCAGGCCTGGAATATTCAGTTCAGTATTTTGAAGTGTTATACAATTGGGAGCTTGAGGTGTTGGAGGGTGTCATTGAATTTCTTATGCCATCAACATCATTGGCATGCCTACAGAGGCAGGCTGTGAATGATGGCAGATTTGAGGTGAGTTCTTGATGCACTAAAGATTCAGGACCAATTGTTGACAATGAATGGCACACAATCAAGCAGTAGGGAAGCAAATCTAAGACGCTAATTCGTTTTAGTTGTATGATAAAGTAGTATTTAGGTTTGTGTAATTTAGAATTTTGTTATTAGGTGTAGTTTTCTTAGTTGCAAGGTAACCTCCTTTGGAGGTGAGTGCTTGCATGTAGGCAAGCAACTTGTCATCTAGTTTAATGTAGTGTTTGCATGTAGGCAATGTGTCACTAGTTTGGGTTAAGTGGCTACCTATGAAGCACCGACACGTTCCCTAGGCCTGCGTACGAGTGTCGGACACGGACACGCGTCGGACACACGGTGGACACGTGTCCGACACTCTCTCTAACGTGTCCTCTTTTTTTTTTTTGAATTTTTGCAGTGGGAGACACCATGGACACGCTGTGACACTTTCGAGACACGCCTGAGGTAGATCGAATCGAAGCCCTAACTGAAATAGAGAAAGAGATCGAGGGAGAAGAGGAGACAACGAAAGAGATCAAGGAACGAGAGAAGACAGAGATTGAGGGAGGAGATGAGAGGAGACAGACAGAGAAAGAGATAGAGGTAGGAGAAGAGAGGAGCCTAACCTCTTCTGATCAATGAAGAAGCTGAGGTATTCTTCTGTCTCCATTTCTTCGCCTCGTCCTCTTCTGTCTCCATCTTCTTCTCCTTCTTCTCCTCCCTGTTCTTCTTCGACTTCTCCTGTTCTCTCTCTCTCTCTTCTCCTCCCCTTTTGCTGATTCACTTTCCCCTCTTTTTTATTTCACATGTTTCTCTCTCTCTCTTTCTCTCCTCTTTTATTTCCTTCACTCTTTTTTTTCTTTTTTCTTTTTTCTTTTTTCTTTTTTTATCTTTATTTTTATTAAACCTAAAATTCATAAAATAAATTGTTTTTATTTAAAAACACTCATTTTTTATTAATTTTTTTTAAAAAAAAAATATGTTTATTGATTTTATTATTATTGTAGTTGTATAAAAATTAATAATTTTTTTTTAGACATATAATAAATAAAATTAATTATATATATTAAACGTGTCCCCAGCGTGTCGTGTCCCCTATTTTTTGAAAATTTGCGTTTTTGCGTGTCCGTGTCGTGTCGCGTGTCCGTGTCCATGCAACATAGGTGGCTACATTTTTGCAACTTGTTGCCTTCTTATTTTGTGCCTTTTCTATTCCTAGCCTCTTCACCATAAACTAACCTCCTTAGCTATTATATATAGGGCTATAATCTCTCTTGAAGAGGTTTTTTGAGGAATTGAAATTTCAGATTTTGTTATTTCATTGTTGCCATATTTTGTTACTCATTAGGGCTTGGTTTTGAGTCCTAAAGCTCGTGGAATTTGAGCCTGGTTGCTTGATTTTCCAGAATCCAGTCCTAAAAGCTGGTTCTTGCATATTTCAGCCTTGATTTGAGTGTTATTCGGGTTCACCACCTTTGTTTGTAGTTATTGGAGCCTCCAACCAAACTACATGATGTTCCATTATAAGGTCTTGGGGGAAGGGGTGTATGGAGTAGTGCTGGTTTTCCTTGGAAGAGTATTTGGTGTGTTAAGGTGATTTCCTGGTTGATATCTTTACCACAAATTGGCTCTGAGAAAACTTCTCACAATATAATGTGGTTAAAAGGGGGAAGGTACTCCCCTAATTGGTTATAATATCTTTTAATGTCTTTTAATTTATGTATATATATATATATTTTAAAAGAAGAATAAGATGAAGAATAATAACATGTTTAATATCTCTCCCTTTAATGATAATTAGATACTTTTGATGCATTCGAAGAGTCTTTACGGTTTCTCTGAAATATAATGCAGCGTCTGCTAGTGTTTGGAGCTAATAGTTTCATAATGTTTTTCTTAGTTTCTCGAATTGAAGCAGTCAGTGAGCAGCTTGATATGCACATGCAGCTAGATGTAAACACAGAGATATATCCTCTTCATGTTGGGGAGAAATTCATGATGGTATTAGCATCCACTCTAAACTTGGATGGAACACCTGACAGTGGTTATTATACTCAGGTAATCTTAATCTTCCTGTAACTTTTTATTACTGATGAATAAACTTTGAATACCACATTAGTTGTCACATTATTATTAATTGGTTATTTAGTTCTCACACTATTATTAGTTGGTGACTTGCTCTTGCAATTTGACCCAAGTCATTCAAGCTTAGTCCTCAGACATGGTGTGAATTTTGATGATGTTGATTAGTAATGCAAATATCCAATTCCATCTCTCCACACTCTAGGAACAGGTTCCGCTCTTGGTCATATAACTGTAATCCATTTTTTCAGAGTGTTGAATTTTCATTAGCCTATATAAAGTAGTCGGTAACATGATAGATAAGATCTGTGTACTCAACCCATACTACTTGAGATCAATTCAAATATAATTTGCTTGTAGGAAACTATTCTTCATTTTTGGGACAATAACTTTCAATTTTCAATGTGTTCTAAGAACTGATTTTGCCCGCTATACATAGGACTGACAGGACTGACTTGTTTATTCTAACTAGCTGTGCAATCAATTGATGAATTTTCTAGACTTTCCTTTTAGGTAATTCCTTTTCCTTTTTTCTTCTCTTGCTCCTACATTTGCAAGCTTTCTTTCATGATCAATTGTTTATTCTTTTGTGATTTCTAATCAAGAGTTCTTTAAAAAGATTAGAAGAGTTTAGTTGTCATTATTAAGACACGCACTATAGTCTTTGACGAGTAATCTTCCCCTTGTTTGCTTTCATTTTAGATGAACCTACTCAAGGTTACGCCAAAGTTTAATGCCCGGATGGTTTTCTAAAAACATTTCTTAGCTCTCTATTTATTTTAAAGTGGTTTTAGTGTATGAACCATGTTCTTATTATATAATATCATCAAGTTTTGGCATAGAAGTTGTTTCCTAGAGCAATGACAAGTGCTATATGCTCACGGGTTTGAGCCACAAGAATTAGCCTCTTCAAAAAAATGTGGGGGGAAGGCGCCTGTTGCCCAAGTATGGAGGTGAATTGGATTGACAAATAAAAAGTTAAAAAGTTAAAACCCAACACAAACTATGCAAACCCAAATTACCACACTATGCAAATGATGAAATATAAAATAACAATATATATACCCAAAATAAAGATGAATAGTTTTTAATGCAAGTACATGGGCTATGGGTAATGAGCTGGGTTTGGCTCTTTGCCAAAAACAAATTGGATCTTTCAGGATGCCTAGTGTGTTCTTCTAAGGGTTATGCTAACGAGAGCCCTATGGACTGTCATTAAGGTGAAGACAATGCCAAAATATTTAGAGTCCCAATGCACTTTTCAGACGTTCCCAAATACTTTTATACATTTCTATACACTTACATTGAGGCTGATGACTACTCATTGGGCAGTCATCTGGATTTTCTTTGTTCTCTAAATAGGTAGTCCTATAAGTTAAATAGCTAAAAATGACAAAAGCTGGCTGATGTGACACATGGGATGTCTTCACTTACGTTTGGTTATATCGTATCTGTGATGTGATACTCATGCTCTCATGTTGGCCTGCTTTGCACCATGTAAAATAGCAAATCAAGGTTTTGGGCCTTGGAAGCATCTTTCTCATGCCTTATGTGGGACTTAAGAGGCTGCTGCACCCTACCTTTTTCAATCTTTATGTAATCATTTATTGAGATGTAAGCTTCCTTGAATGATGTTTTGTATTGCGTTGTATGTAAAAAAGACATCTTATGTACTGTAAATAATCAATTTCAGGGTGGAAGGAAGTCACTTGCAGACAAGTTTGAATATGTCATGCATGGGAAGTTATATAGGATCTCAGATGCTTCAGGACCAAATGTTAAAGTGTACGTATGCGTGCTTTAAAAATAGTGTAAATAATAAAATCTCTCTCTGTCTCTGCTGTTTCTTTATTTCTGTCTCTGATCATTGCTTCATTTGGTTTTTTTTGTTTTGGGTATCAGGGAGATGTGTGTATCATTTGCAGGGCTTTTGATGCTGCTGAAAGGGGACCCTACTACTGTTGCACAGAAGTTTGAGCTTGACCAGAGGTTGTTTATCCTCATCAGGAAGGTCTGAAACTCTATTGTAAATCACGAACAAACTTATTTTCATTTTGGCTCAAAGAATATGTAATCTGAGATGCTCCTCAATTTCTGAACTTTGGATTTTACTGTTATAACAGTTTAGAAACCCTACCTATATTTTATGAAGTGTGGGTGTATTCTCACACATGCTTGTGTATTTGAACCACATTTTATTAATTAATATGGTTAAGGAAGAACATTCTGGCTGCTGGAGGCACCCATGCCATTTGTTGCTTGGACTGTCCCATCATTTCCAAAATGCTTGCTTAGATATCAACTATTCTGTATTTCCTAGAAAATAAACCTGTCAATCTAAGTAAGAAAATTCCGTGCCAACATCACTGTATATGTTGCCTGCTGACATGGCTTCTATGTACACAACCTTGCCTTTGAGGAAAACGTATTCGTCTAACTATAAAGCTTCTTGTCATAAGTTTGTTCCCTCTTTATCATATGTTAATGATGTAAAAAATTCCCCACTTCTTGAGACTTGCTGTGTCTCATGCCGACTTCGGTCCGTGGTTTAATTGACCCGGGTGCACAAACGCTATTCAGAGGAAGACAAGCAAAGACGAGATAGAAGTAGCATTAGGCAGTGAGAAGGAAGTAGCCTTTTTGTTTCCACTTGAACATTTGAACCTTTGAATTTTTGTTGCCCTTGGGACAGCCCTTGAACCTTTTTTACATAGGGCCATGTGGTTAGGGAAGTCTTCTGTTTTCTCAGCTACTATTTCACTAGCTTTCAAGGAATGGAATATTGTCAAGCATGGTTTTGCGAAGGCTTGTAGTTGGGTGCTTGTGAACCTGTTGATCGCTGGACTCAACCGTACCTACATATTAAATCATGGGGAAAACACCATTCAGTGTATTTTTAAAAAATAATTACACATTCATTGAAACATTTATGATTTTAACATTTAATATTTATAAATTTTACCACTAATATGTAATTGATTTTGTAGAAATTCACTGGTGCATAAATTTCCTGTAAATCATTAACGATCTTTTGGGCCTTTTCCCAAATTAAACCCCTACACTATTTTATTACCCAAACTAAGTTTAGTTTGGCCGAAATTTTCAAACTAAGCTAAAACGTGTTTTCTAAACACGCTTTCGGTATTTTTGTGGTTTAGATAGACAAAATAAACAAAATTATGAAAGTGTGTTTAGAAAACGCAATTTTAATTAAGGTTATGCAATTACAAATCGCGCTTTTACTAATTATTGTGTCAATTAATAAAACGCAATAGAAAATACACAACATGAAAACGTGTTTTGAAAACACACTTTCAAAAAAAAAAAAAATTTGAAAACGTGTTTTGAAAACATGCTTTCAAAATAATAATAATAATAATAATTAATTTTACACCCACATCACATACTCACACTCACTCTTTCCTCTCTCTCTTTTTCACACGCATTCACGCACACTTATAATAAATAAATAAAAATAAAAATAATTAATTTTATTCATTATATTTATTTTAATAAAACATATGTAATTTTTAATATATAGAAATTTTATTTTATAAAATAGAGACCAATATTAAATATATAATAATAATAATTTATAATAGCAAATAATAATTAACTATATAAAACGATCACTTTTTTACTTTAATTCTTAAAATTTAATTTTTTTTTTTATTTTAAGGTTTAGGATTTAGGGTTTAATTCTTAATTTTTTTTTTTTGTTTTAGGGTTTAGGGATAATTTTTTATTTATTTATTTTAGGGTTTAGGGTTTAATTCTTAAAATTTATTTA
Source organism: Camellia lanceoleosa (assembly GCA_025200525.1). Lineage (NCBI taxonomy): Eukaryota > Viridiplantae > Streptophyta > Magnoliopsida > Ericales > Theaceae > Camellia > Camellia lanceoleosa. The sequence continues at coordinate 157,443,639 of CM045758.1, forward strand.
TTTTTATTTTAGGGTTTAAGATTTAGGGTTTAGAATTTATAGTTTAATTCTTAAAATATATTTTTTTATTTTAGAGTTTAGGGTTTAATTCTTAAAATTTATTTTTTTTAATTTTATTTTAGGGTTTAGGGTTTAATTCTTAAAATTTATTTATTTTTATTTTAGGGTTTAAGATTTAAGGTTTAGGACAAAGTGTAATTTATGATGCTAAAAAACATAGTAAGAACATAAAAAAAAATGATAAAACTGTGTCGTTTTAAGGACAATAAAAAAACACAATTAAGCCCAAGTAAATCATTAACGATCTTTTGGGCCTTTTCCCAAATTAAGCCCCTACACTATTTTATTTTCCAAACTAAGTCTAGTTTGGCCGAATTTTACAAACTAATCTGAAACGTGTTTACTAAACACGCTTTTCAGTATTTTTGTGGTCCAGATAGACAAAATAAACAAAATTATAAAAACATGTTTAGAAAACGCTCTTTTAATTAAGGTCGCGCAGTTACAAATCGTACGTTTACTAATTATCGTGTCAATTAATAAAACGTAATTGAAAAATGCGCAACATGAAAATGTGTTTTGAAAACACACTTTCAAAAAAAAAAAATTAATTGAAAATGCGTTTTGAAAACACGCTTTTAAAAAAAAATAATAATAATAATTAATTTTACACCCACATCACACACACTCACACTCACTCTTTTCTCTCTCTCTCTCTCTCTCTCTCAAACATACACACACACTTATAATAAATAAATAAAAATAAAAATAATTAATTTTATTCATTATATTTATTTTAATAAAACATATATAATTTTTAATATATATAAATTTTATTTTCTAAAATAGAGACCAATATTAAATATATATAATAATTTATAACAGCAAATAATAATCAACTATATAAAATGATCACTTTTTTACTTTATTTCTTAAAATTCATTTTTTTATTTTTTTATTTTAAGGTTTAGGATTTGTGGTTTAATTCTTATTTATTTTTTTTAGGGTTTAGGGATAAAATTTATTTTTTTTATTTTAGGGTTTAGGGTTTAATTCTCAAAATTTATTTATTTTTATTTTAGGGTTTAAGATTTAGGATTTAGAATTTATAGTTTAATTCTTAAAATATATTTTTTTATTTTAGAGTTTAGGGTTTGATTCTTAAAATTTATTTTTTTAATTTTATCTTAGGGTTTAGGGTTTAATTCTTAAATTTTATTTATTTTTATTTTAGGGTTTAAGATTTAAGGTTTAGGATAAAATGTAATTTATGATGCCAAAAAGCATAGTAAGAACATAAAAAAATAAAAAAAGGATAAAACGGTGTCGTTTTAAGGACAATAAAAAAACACAATAGGGGGTCACAGAGTGACCCTGTGGCCAAAAAAAAGAAAGATAAGGCATAACGTTAGACATCACATACGCTCACACTCCTCTCTCTCTCTCTCTCTCTCTCTCTCTCTGACACACTTACACCCACATCACTCCACTCTCTTTCTTTCACACACATCTCCACACACACTTATAATAAATAAATAAATAAAATTAATTAATTTTATTGATTATATTTATTTTAATAAAACATATATAATTTTTAATATATATAAATTTTATTTTTATAAAATTAATACCAATAAAAAGATATCAATCATATTTTTAAAATGAGACCAATATTATATATATATATATAATTTATAATAATAAATAATAATTACTCTGTTGCAAATATTTTTTGTTTTTAAATTCTTAATTTTGAAGATAAATATTTATACTGAAAATATATTTCAAACATAAAATGGTTACAGAAAAACAGTTTTACAATACAGCTTTAGCAAAGCCGTTTTTAAAAAATGTTTTGTTTTTTTGGTTTGTCAGTGTTGGTTTTGGTTGAATACACATTTTTGCCCTGCTCCCCAGTCCAACACACACAGACGAAGCCGAAGAGAGAGGAAGAGAGACGAAGAGAGTGCACAGCGGAGGAAGATAATCATTTTTTTGGTTATCACTGTTGAACAAATGAATGAGTTCAGAGATCTTGTTTGTTCCCTTAAATATTTGTTGCCAAGAAATATTTACATAAAACTTCACACAACATATACAAAGTATCTAATTTGTTAATTACTACTATGAACAAGGAAACAAAATAAAGGTATGACTATAACACTTATAACACTTCAGAATTATGTAACTAGTTCAAACATAAGTATCCCACAAAAATAATTTATGGAAACGTTCAACATAACACAGTACATAAAATAAAGCGACAAGTACAATACTTAACAGTTATATAGACAAATATTAGACAAACCTTTCATAAACTCATTGTCGGAAGAGTTATTTTAATACACACAGTCCATAATTATAGATAACAACATATAATTTAGTAGACAGATAGACGCCTAATCCTCGCTCAAATTAGCAATCTCAGAGCCTGAACAATCTGAGAGCTCAAGGTCAGAGAGAAGTGCAGAATCCTCCTTGATAGTCTTGATAGCCTCAGCATTTGGTGTTGTTCCTTTCTTCTTGGCATCCGACTTAAGTATAGATAGTTTCATATCGCAGGCTAACTTACCGAGCATTTGAGAAATCTCATGTCGAAGTCTTTCACATAGTCAATCAACATTATCTGGATCTTCCTTTTGGATCTCAACTGAATGTGCTTTCGACACCTTCAGTCGATTTTCCCAACATAATCTTTCCATTTGCACTCGCTCCCTAAATAGTGCAGGCCACTTCAGAAGCGTAGCGTCTGCTAAACCATATCCTGTTTGATTATCAGATAGATCCTCCATAAAACCACATGGATCTCGATAGTACTTGGGCATGACAAAATGTTGCTTCCCAAACCTATCATGATAAGCACAAGAGGCATCTAACAAAGCAAATGGTGTTTGATCTTCAGCATCGTCACTTCCCCTTCCTGTTCCTTTTCCTCGGTGTGAACTCTCACCTCTTTCAAAGTTCCTACCCCTTGCGAGTCCCCTTCCCATTCCTTTTCCTCGTTGTGGACTCTCACCTCTGCGATTCATATCCCCTGCTGTGAATCTATACTCCATTTGATTTTTTCTCAATAAATCAACGATAGTTTCCTAGGGCGAACTGAGTGAAAAGGTTGTGTGTTTATCATCACTCTTTCAGTCCTTTATATAGTTGTTTGTCAACACTATTGCCATGTGGTCGTATTAATGTGACTTAGATGATTTCTGAAATGTGAAGAAAAAACAAAGCATCTAAGTCGCGCTGTACAAAGTCACAGGCCATTAAAAGCCCACATATACTAACACATCTTTCTGAGTTGTCATTGTAAGGAATAAACAATCAATGCTAAACACGCTCCACACAATCAGTACTTCAATCTTCACTCGAAAGTGACTACTCACTTTTTCAAAAAAGACCAATTATTCGTACGCTGTTTACTGTGGCCATGTGAACTTGGCCATTTCATTGAGTCCTTTAATTTATTACGTCTGTTAAAGTCACTGCATCACTAAGAAATGTTGGACATATCATTGCGATGACTTTGACGAGACTACTCACTGTATGAAAAAAGCAAGAAGTCGTACCATAGCTATTGTTCCCACGTGAACTTCAGCAATTCATAACGGGATGAGGGGGTGTTAGAACAAAACAACAAAACAATTAGACCCTTTGTGTTTAAAAAGCCACCCTATGCAGCTTCAAATAGATTGATAAATCTTGAAGAGAAAATATTATAGAGTTGGAATGTATTGAAGATTAATTTGTAGTAGAGTACTTATAGATGGGTTTTTGGATGTATAGAACTTGAAAGTGTTACAGATAAAAGCCAGCTTAGTATCCAGACAAGAACAACACTGACTTAAATCAACACATAGTTAACTAAAAATTTGAGAGAAATCATTAAAAAGTAGTTCAAAGAGATTTTAAGAGTAGTTAATACAGTAACAATTTGAGAAAATCAAGGGAGTGGAACAAGTTAAAAGATATCTGCTGAACCGAAGAATCCAAACCCCAACATGTACATCTAAATAAGCTCACAATACTTATAAAAGATAGAGAAATTAAATTGGTTAAATTTCTCCAATTAAATTAAATTAAATATGTAAGGTGAAAAGTGAAATTAAATATATTGTCAAGGCAAAATAAATTGAATTAAATTTGTAAGCAGAAAAGTGAAATTAAATTTCTAAGTAGATTTGAACTTTGCTTAAAACCTTCAGATATGCACTGAGTAGTCAATAAAAGTCGAAGTGACAATTCCTATACAGTTAATGCATAGTTGTTCAGGTTATAAAAGTTGATGTGACAACTCTTTTACAATAATTTTAAACATACAGCTACCATGTGAATCTCCTGAAGTATGACAAGTCATTGTCGGCATGTGAGTTTAGAGTTTATAAGACATGAATACTTGCGTCTATTTCCATTTTGAATTTGTGCATGTTGCAACAACTATGCATATGTGGTATAAATATCGCATCATACTACAACAAAAGTTTTATAGATATATCGAGAGATATCATCATGAGATATACGGTGGTTGATGTATATTCAGCAATAGGTCGTCATTGGGTTGCAGATGGAGATGAATTTCAATACCCATTAAATCCAAATTTGCATTACTCAAATGCTGCCGTCAATACCATGAGAGCTGAGTGGGAATTTTGCATAACTCGAGTAAGCGTTCTTGTTGAGCTATGTCGTGAAGTTAATATTAAATTTCCTCGATGATTAACCATGCGTATGCCAATTGTCACTCCACAATTGTTGCAAGGGGCATTGCATCGTATCCGTGACAAAATTAATCGCATAACCCAACGTTTGCAAAGGTCCGAACTAATGAAGACCACAAATGAGCGTGCCGAATATGGGTTAATGGATGATGCACACCAATACTTAACCTGGAGCATGGATGCTATGTATGAATCTAACATTAAGATGTCAGATGATGATGATAATGAATGAAATTGTTTGGATGAATGACCAAACCATTTCTCTTGTAATGACTTTCTAATGCTTATCCACGATGAAGGGAGAAATTTCAATAGTTTTTGAATAGTTCTTGTAATTTTACAAATAATAATTACCTTTGCTTTCTCTCCGTTGTTGTTATTTTGAAGAACACTAATTGAACTACGTTTTCTTGATTTTATGCATTATTAAAGTGGAATATAACGATGACACTGAATGAACTTGGTTGCATGTATAACCAAACGTTTTCATTCATTGTAATGACTTTGCAATGCTTATACATGAGTTATCAATAGGAAAAGAAATTCGTAACGAATCTTGACATGTGTACTTATAAATGTAATAATTTCATAAACTTCAGCTTCATATAACAAATAGTTGAAATACATCCGTAACCTAGATTAACAACAACATTGTCTTACACCCCAACAACGAAGATACGACATAACATACAAACATATATGAAAGATAAAGGTGTTTAATTTCTCATTCCTCATCTGACATGTAGTAGTCAGAGAGATATTTTTCATTGTTTAAGATATTATTTCACTCAATCACTGTCAATTCTCTGTTGCTTGCTTCTACCATTTTGGTGGCTAGTTGAAGCATGAAATGTCGACATCTCCACATCAACATTTTGTTGTTCTCCTTCTTAATTCTGCTAACTACTTTTTCATAATCACCTACATTTCGTGTAGCCATGGTCAATGAATGAAGATGAGGTACTGGTGCCCTAAAGTTACGTAAATCATTAAACAATCGTTCTTGCTTCGTTACCCTGAACGCCCATTCTTCTCGGATACCAGCATAATAATCCTTCGGACTCGAGTACTTTTCGCTCTTATAGTCATAACTAAATGGAGGTACACTTTTGGATTTCTTTGATGATGTGAACTTGCTGCACCTCTTGAAAACATAGTTCATAAATAAAAATAAAAATAAAAAGAATAATAATTGTAGATATATTACTATTGTTATGACTTGAACAAATATCATACTTGGGGTAGCGCTATTTATAAACATGCAAAAGAGATGACATGGTTATGATAATTGAGATGTGGGGGCATTGTGGAAGAAGTGATACTCGTGATATTATTTTATCTTATTTATTTCATGCAACCCTGAGTAATATGTTGTCCGTGACTTTGTTTAGTTTATATACCCGTGATGTAGTCACTTTGGGAGACTTAATAAAGAATCGAATTCATTATAGTTGCCTTTCTGACACCCCTCATCCCACTATGAGAAGCTCAAGTAACATGGCTTGTTTTGGTGTCACAGTGAGTAGTCGCATCGGACATGCATTTGCAGACTAAAATTACAATTTCATAAAGTTAGAAACGAAATCACAAAATGAATGGACATGGTTGTCAAATAAAATAATAATTGTCAAGTTTACATGGCCACAGTAAACTTTTTTCTAATGCTTGCTTTTTTAATACACTAAGTAGTCACTTTGAACTAACGATTTCAGTACAAATTGGTGTTTTCAAAAAATTATAAATTAAATCATAAAATGAAACAGAGACTTTAATTTTCTTTGTTTTAAAGCAATACTGTTCATAAACAACTATGAAACAGAGTGCAGGTAAATACACAACCTTACAACTCACTTCGACTTACAAAACTATCGTTGAATTTTTCACCAAAACAATGTTCAAAACAAAACAAAACAAAATAGTTGCCTTTATGACGCCTGTCATCCCACTACAAAACAAAATAATAAAATGGCCACCTAATATCTGAAGAAGATTGGCACTACAGCCTATATTTTATCTTATTTTCACTTTACGAAACTTTACAGTCATCCCCTTTTCTCCTCTTTGCATTTTCTTCTTCTTTTTTTATTGGGTAAATTACACTTATCTCCCTTGAGGTTTTTGACAAATACAAAAATCTCTTCGGTAATTTTAATAATTATAGAAATCTCCTCTACTTTAACTGACAATATCAAGATTCTCTCATTTTTTGACTGTTGTTTACCCAACTAACCGAAGCTGCTGATGTCATCAAAATAAATACTAAAATGCCCATAATACCCTTAAGTGTCTTGAAATGCCCATGAGCTAAGTTACATCAGATAAAATCCAAGTTATTTTCTCTCTCTTACACAGCATTGTGAAATACATCCACAGCAAAAAAATAAATAAATAAATAAATAAAACACAATGTACTCTGTCCATGTCAGCACCACCACCACAGCCACTGACTACCTCCAATGACTTTTCCTATGAACTTTTTAGAGCCAGTGAGTTTTTCAATGCTGATGAACTTTTTGATGACCGGTGGTGGAATAAAATTGAAAAAAAAAAATCTTCAAAACAATAATTTATTCTTCTCACTAAATAATTTCATTTAACATGTCCTTATTTCCAAAAAAACATATTAAACCTTGGACTAAATAACATAGGCCCTCATAGGTGTAGACTTTTCACAAATTATCCTTTTTTTGTATATTAATTAAAACTAAATAGATGTTATTTTATATTTTTGTATATTAAAAATGGCTTCTATTTTTAGCTATAATTTTTTTTTTTATAGACTTCTATTCTTGACCCCTAAAGACGAAATAGTGGCTTCATTCCTAATTACAGAGAAGCTCAATTTTCTTTCACAAATAAATAATTTCTTTTTTATGATTGAACTTTCATTAATTAAGAACCTGTTCATAGTACCAAATGAACCTGTTCTGCAAGCTTGTGACCCAATTGACATGTGGATAGAAGAGATAATTGGGAGTCAAGGCCTACGGTGTCCAAACCAAGTGGTTGGTCCAATTGGGGAGCTCATACAGTCCAGTAAGAAGATGTAGAACATGTACCTTAGTTAAAAACTTCTGTTGCTTGGGATTCTTCCAATACTGAGGGGAATAAAGTTAAAATACAATCTCAATCCAGGTATGAGAATGAGTCACCCACTAGTATCTGGAGTTCTAAAAAAAATAGTGGGTCCAATGGTGGCAACGAGTGAGCTGTTGACAAAAATTAGATTTTAGGGAACGACACAATGTCGAAGGCAAATAGCTGAGCGTCCAATAGAGGGGGTTGGGGTTCTTCGAGTGAAGAGGGCCAAAGTAAAGTTGAATTACAGTTGCAGCAGGATGAGAGAAAGATTCACCAGGTGATTCCTAGAAGAAGTCGAGTAAGAATGATGACCACAGTGATAATGGGAAGGAAGTAATAGGGGGTTGGCAAGAAATAGAATTTGGGAGCTGGAGAAACAATCTCATTTGTAAGTGGTTGATCCAGTTGGGGGGTTAATGCAGTTCAGACAAATGAGGTCCCTTCTTTAAGGGCACAGAAAACAGAAGAGGTAGCTCAGTCAAGAGCTTCCCTTAACTAGGGCTCTTCAAATAGTGATGGTTTGGGTAAAGAATTTCAATCCCTTAACTGAGCCACCATTAAATTCCAGGAAGTCCAATAAATATGATGACTACGGTAATGAAAGGGGGGTTTGGGGGACTAATAAAATTCAGACAGATGAAGTGGGCACAATAAAGCAATAAGAGTCGCCATTCAATTCCTGGAACTTAAGCACTAATTGGCGGAGGGGGGGTGTTCACAACAACACAACATTTGGGGGCTGACAACACAATCTCAATCGCAAGTGGGTGGTTCACTAACACCACAGTTCTATGAAGGAATGAGTGCTTCACAAAAACTAAAATTTGGGGTTGAAAAAAAAGATAATCACTTTCTCTAACCAATTCTTTCTCCTACCCCATAACCCTAGCCGTCATACATTACACTTGTCCAAGTCATTCAATATTATTGTATTGTTTTTGTATAGTCCTCTATTGACGCAAAATATATTAGTTAATAACTATGTATCCACTTTTTTACGAGTAATTTAGTCATATTGTTTGACCCATTGTGACATCATGATTTGAATATTTGAAGTATTTAGGAAAGCCTCAGAGTAAGTAAGAATAAAAAATTGTAAAATTCTATTTTAGAATAAATAAATATAGCACATTTACATACTCTGTACAAGTTTGATTTACAAAAACTAAAAAAAAAAAAAAAAATACTATACACTCAGTATCACACCCTCTAATGCCCTAACTTGCCCCTAGTCCTACAACCCCGATCGTGGACCTCCTTCCTCGGTCTCTTGTTATAGACTCTCTGAATATGTCGCTTCCCTAATCGCAAATGCGGATCTTGTGGCACTCTCTCCCCTGTATGTGGCCCTCCAGCAACTGCCTATGGAGCCTGTGACTATGATCCTCCATCTTTTGCCTGTGCTACCTCTGATCCTCCCTCTAGCACAACATCAGATACTGTTGTGAGCTATGAAACTCCCTCATCTGGTGCAATTGTATCACAATCTGTAGCTGGACCTCGACCTCTGCCTCTGCCTCTGCCTCTGTCGGCACCCCGACCTTGGCCACAACGTCCGCCACGACCATAACCTCGGCTTCTTCCTCTCGCTCTGGGGGAGGCCTCAATATAGATCTCATCCTGAGCTTGGGAGATGTCAGTGAGAACTGTATCATGTGTAGTCGTGGTTGCAGTCGAACTATTCCCCACAAAAATAGGTGTATGTAATATGGAAATATGTGATGTAGATGTATCAACTCCAACATTACACACATTTGAACTGTGTGATGGTGGTAACTGGGTGGGTGGGGTAACAACCTCTTGCATATATTGGGGAGGTGTCCAATTAGGGTCTGGTATATAGGGTCTGCGAGTATGCTGCGTAGGATGTACATAGAGGGAATCTAGAGATATGTATGGGGTAGCATGCAATGGGGTCACTGATATCGAAGGACCTAATGTGGCTAGCACTGAAGTGGAAGGCACTAACGTAGATGGCACTGATGTGTCTGGCGCAGCTGCTGCACTCTGTACACCATAGTGGACAAAATGTAGACGATCTTCCCGATGTGCATGCTGGATTGCCTCATATAATAAGTCTCGGATCTCTCCAACGGTCTGCAAGGCATGTTGTCCATCACGTCTCAATAAGGCGTCCTCTGCCAAGTGATATGACCTCCCAGCTCGAACCACCTGAACAAAAATTCGGATATATTAGGCTATAATTGACTGAAAGTAAATCAATTATAATCTTAATAATTATCTAACACATACTATGATACTCACCAATGCCTCAAGAGAAGGCCCAACTCCCTGATATCTGGACTCTGACAAGTGGCTCGAATTATCAAATATTAGACGTGTATGTTACCGATGCCACAACATGTAAGGATCGGACAACGAAAGTACCTCATTGCTCCAGTCAGCCTGTACGATCGTGTCCCAATGGGCATCCCATTGATGTATATACTGCATGTAAAACTGACTCCAGTCAGTGCCAGCTCGGCCACACTTATCAGTCAAATGTAACTGCCAATTGGTGTCGAACCGGTCCGGCACGGACTGCACCCAACCAAACTGTCTGAGGACACGATCAGGGAGATGCCACTCAACTATGTCAAAACAAATAAGTGGCACTCTCGCCATCCATATCTACCGGCCTAGTCGGCAGCAGTCTGGCAGCGTATTGAGGACCCAAACATACGGTTGCCATATAAACTACAACAACGACAAGTATATTAAAATTTGCTCATGAACTCAAAACATATACAATAAACAAGACATTCAATGCAATAAATTTCAAACCTCGCCTTCTATCATTCGGTCGAACTGGTCTCTATAAACGACGACTACATGGGTCGATACGACCTCGTGGCCGAAGTCAACCCTTCACTGACTGCCTCAAGGTTCGGGTGGCAACTGCTACTTTCCCTGCCCCATGGGAAGCTCCCCAGGCACAACCACTTGCTACCTAGACGGGGCAATGTGAATGAATCTCTCTCACGCCCAAATCTGCAATAGTTTGGACCCAATTACAATACTGATATATGTCATATGACATGAATTGACATGTACTAAAATTCTTACTAACCTGTAGCAATACAAGTGATCCTCCGATCTCCTTCACACCCATCTCAGCCGCTTGACACAGCATCCTATACAAGCATGCCAAAGCCGCGCCACCCCAGCTGTACTTGCCAATCTCGTCGATGTCTCTCAGCAGTGGCAAGTACATAAGCTTGATCAGGTTCTGTGACTTATCAGGGAGAAGTACCCCCTCAATAAGCCGCAGAATATATGCTCGGGTATGTTGTCGTACCAACTCATCTGTCGTCTGCTCTGGAAGAGAACCAAAATGCTCGGCTAGCCACCTCACCCTCAATTTACCTACCTTTAAGTCTGAAGGTGTAGGTGCTACTCCCAATAGCTCACCACATAGCACTATCCACTGGTCCCTCGTAAATGCTGGGTCAATACTAGTAACTACTCGGCCGTCAATCCGTAGACCATATAGGATAGATACGTCCTGCAATGTCACCATGGCCTCTCCTATCGGAAAATGGAATGTATGTGTCTCCGTGCGCCACCTCTCAGCCAGAGCAGTGATTAGTGAGTGGTCCAGTCTAATAGGACCGATACGGTACACACCGTAGAATCCTACGCATAGTATATACTGAAGGACTCTATAGTCCAACGGATGCCCCCATAGGCCAGAATCTACCCAGCGGCATGTCAATGTTGCTTGTGCCTCCTCTTGCATAACAGAATGACTAGTTCAAATAATTGTATTATCACGTAAGATAGAACAAAATGAAGGGTATTTTAATTGTAAGCGTAAAGTGCAACAAACATTGCATACCAGATGCGCCCATATACTGTCAGCCCGATATGGATGAATGAGAAGTGGGACCTCCTCAGGTAGATATGCCATGAAGTCTATACAAGTGAAATACTAGATCATAACAATAAAACTCTCATTGAATCATAACAATAAAACTCTAATTATTCCATAAATTACGATTTTTAAAAGGAAAGTATGCTCAGCCATTTCAAAATTTAAATTTGTGTGATACTATATATGGAAGCAATTCACTAAAATCTAATTATTTTTTATTTTTAAAAAGTCTATTGGTTAACTCTAATTTAACTATAACAATTAAACTCTAATTATTCCATAAATTACGACTTCTAAAAGAAAAATATACTCAGTTATTTTAAAATTATAAATTTGTGTGCTACTAATATGGAAGCAATTCACTAAAATCTAATTATAATCATAAATAAATAAATAAAAACTCTAATTATTCCATAATTTATGATTGTTAAATATATATATTTCTATTTCTATTTTAACATTTAAAATTATGTGTCATTAAATATGATAAACAATTCAACAGAATCTCAAAATTTATAAAAACTTTTCAAATGGTCACGTTATCTATGCTATAATTAATATAGAAATCTTTTTCAAAATTATTTTAGGGCCTAAGTTACATAAGCTTAATAATGACCATGAACATAGTGCAGTAACATGTGGATAGTTTTTCTACATAAATATTTGTCAAAATTTTGAATGAGAAAATTTTGTTTAAAAAATAGTTTGATGATTAGATTTATAGCATATTTGACAAAACTTAATTATTGATTTTGTAATGCTAAAAGTTTCAATAAAATATAAATTTTTTAAATTACATAAATTTATTCATAAATTTTAAATGTGAAAAATGCTTGGAGTATTTGAAAATATTAAATTTATTCATAAATATTAAATTTGCAAATGGTAAAAGAACTATTTGATTAAGTATAGAATTTTTTAATACACATTTTCAATCAAATAGACAATAAAAAACTTAGGCCTATGTGTTAGAGTTAAATTGTTTTACATACATATTCAGTTTGATTTATTTGTTTAGTATATTTGTTGTAAAGCTTTTTTAATATAAAACAATTAAAATATATAAAAAATTCAAAATTAAAAATGATCTATTTAGAGTTCAAACTAAGAAAATGGCTTTAGGGTTTGCAAAATGTTCAATTGGTCTAACCTCTAAAATATTAGTAAATATAATTAATTAATAATCTAACATGGGGTCATTTGCATTACAAGCTAAGAATTCACATGGGCTGTCCAATTACAATCTCACAATTAAAAAGGGCGAGCATTTTACAATTTCACAATTCACGAAACTCAGGTAAGCATTACATAATCTTCATCGACCAAGCCTCGCCGGACATGTCCGCCTATCATGACCTGTCTGCTGGCACTCACTGCAACGAGCGGTCAAATGCCTATCTGATATATCCATCTTATTCAGAATACGGAACATAGATTTATGACCCCGTTTTACTTCTCGCAGACAGAGTGCATTATGCATTAAGGTCCACTGCGGATCATCCCAATAATCTTGATGCAGTATTGGGTTGAATTTAGTTTCTCAAACCCTCATCTATACAAGAAGCCTATATACTGGATCAACATACTCGAATGGATTGTCACCGCATTTAGACATAACAGCGAGCATATGGGAACATGGATAGTGTCTTATCTCGTATTTGCCACAACTGCACAGTATTTCCGCTTGCGATGCCCTCCTCAATAGTTTTTTGCATCTCTCTAGGGTATTAGAACTCATTGTGTACATTTATTTTTGTTTGGGCTCCCATCTCGTCAAAATATTTTACGAGCCGTTCAAATGTAAACTCAACCATAGCTAAGATAAGTAGGTTCTGGAACCTTTCAAGACACTGTTTAAGCACTCTGCGTCATTGCTGGTCAATACCTCCCACATATATCCACCGTTATACGCAATGGCCCACTCCATAGGATTCATCTTGCGAACCCAATTGATGGCATCTTGGTTAATGGCCTATATCTGTTCTAAGTAGGCATTACACTTTTGTCGTTGATGAGCACTCACTACTTTCCATAGAAGTTGTTTCAGCTCCTTATTTTTAAACTTTGTGTTAAAGTTACTACAAACATATCAAAGGCAGTGCCGATGATATCCAACAAATTGGAGCGAGGGATTCAGCCAATGCCGCCTCACAGCAGCTAAAATAAACTCGGTTTGATCAGATATCAAAATCACTCCCTATCGGTCCATGACAATATGTTCCCTGATATTTGAAATGAAGAACGACCAAGACTCTAAACTCTCTGTGTTGACAACAGTGAATGCAAGCGGTAATACTTTGCCATTGGTAGTGACGATCATTGTTACAAGCAATACACCAGTGTATTTGTCGTATAAGAATGTACCATCTATGGTTATAATAGGCCTACAATATCTGAATCCATCGATAACAAGTTTGAAAGGCCAGAAAACATAGTAGAAGACGGGCATGATGGTTGTACCTCCGGTATATCTATGCTTCCATTTAATGATGTGGCTGGATTAGATGTCCATAATGCATGCATGAATTTAGGAAACTACCTATACGATTCATCATAATCCCTGAATACCATTCTAATTGCCTTTGACCTTGCATGTCAAGCCTTCTTGTATGATATACTGTAGTTCATGGTCTTTTTGATATCTTCAATGACATTCTTAATTGGCATATGAGGTTCATTCTACATACGACAATCAAATATGAGTTGGATTATTTGGGTGTGAACACTATAAACAAACATGTATATATATATTTTTATTTTTTATACTTACCGTAACTTGTCCCAAAAGATTGGAAGCAATGTAACTGGAGTCAATATTAATGTGGTCCATATTCATCTTTGGGTATAAACAATGGTGCAGACCCCTATACTGCTTTATTTCAAAAAGACCATGTTTCTTATTAAGAGATGCACGCAACCACCAACTGGAATCGTGCTTGCAAGCAGACACCCAAAGGTGTTGCTTGGAGGTTACGACCTTATACTCTCGATTATTTCTTACGTTGTACAATTTCACAGCATATACAAGTTGCTTCTTATTGACGAAAACCATCCCTTTATCCAACTCTGCATTTTTAGCGTTCCAGATCCGGTTACGAGGAATGACATCATGGCTACTCATGTCAAAATCACCACCCATGTGAATGTTTTCATAGAAAGGGATTTCAGGTCTAGGTGGGATGCGAACATTTTCAGGGTGTCGGCATCATCTTCATCATCATCATCATCATCATTTGATCCGGCCAATAAATTTTCTTTATCATACATTTCATTTTCATCATCGTCTAGAGAGACATCAGGACCATACATGTCATTGTCAACAATAGTGTCAGCAAACTGTACATAGTTCACCGTTTCCACCATACTCCCATCAACTTCACTAGAGTGGTATAATGGCTGCAGATGGGCACATCTTCTATGTTATTGTAAAATTCATAATCATATCCACCACGTGAACTTGATTCCACACCATGGCCCTCAAATGTCTGTTGTGTGTAAACCACTGAATAACGTTGATCTGATGCATATATAGGAGACCGAAACACTATCGTGTCAATCCCCTATGTAAGCAATGTAGTGAAGGGACAAGAATCCATCTATCTCATATTCGGGACATTGTGTACAAGCTCTTAATCAATGTACACTTCCAAACAATTTGGTGGTTGGAAACTTGCACCAATACTTAATATGGTGTTCAACGTCTCATTGTCATTGATCGGTAATGTCATGTATCTGCTGATTGCTTGCCACTAGCGATAAGGATATCTACATTTGAAGTTCAATCGGACACTTTCGCCGTAACTTGCCACCTTAGACATGAACATCTCCCCCAAATTGTTAAGCGTGGTGCCAAGTTGCACCCCATATATCCTTTTCGGCTCAGCATCATATGACACACCTTCATCGGGATCCCGGATTATGTTTTTCCCCCAGTAGAAGATAATTTGAACACTCTCCATACACTCATTTCAATGAAACAAAAAAACTTAAAATATCAACTATATACTTATATTGGATTTTACTTATAAAAGAATTATATGGATTTTAACTCATTCAATTACAATTACTTGTGAGTCAAGAATTTTATTTAAGTAATCATTAATTGTAATCCAACAATAATACAAGTAAACCTAAATAATTAATAAAAGAATAATTTTTTAAGTAATCATTGTTGATGTCCTAAATAATTAATTAGTAAGTTAATACAAGAGTTAATACAATTAATATTCTTAATTAATGATTAATTTTAACTCATTAAATAATATTGTTCTTTTAATGATATCCTAAACAATATTGTTAACACATTAAATGAGTTAAAAATTAATGAGTTAATATTGTTAATTAACTCATTAAATAATATTTTAACTCATTAAATAATAGGGGGATGCACCAATAAATCCCAAATTTGTATCTTGTAACCCATTTGGTCCTATGAATTTTCTTATGAACCGTTAGGTCCTATCCCAATGTTAATGACCATTGAACCTCATCCACATCAACTACAACTTCAACAACATCAAATGGATTTTGAGTTTTTGATAATCTCTATCAGATTCATCAGATTCAAATATCAAAACATCATATTCACATTGTTAACATCGGATCGGAGAGAAAAATGGTGAACATCAACGTTTGCAACATCGCAACATCAGCATCTGCAACATCAACGCCATGATCAACATTGCCCACAAAACCCAGTTACATAAACAGATTTCTAAGTTGAATTAATCAAATATTTGGTACTAACCAGAATGTCCTGAGGCAGGGCTTCAAGCAAAGACTTGTCAAAACTCATCATTTTCTCACTGCGTGGTTTCTTCATTCTGGGTGTTGTCACCGTGGAATCAACCTCCATATTGCCCGATAAAGCAATCCTTTTCCCATTCATCGACCTCGTGTACCGAACAAACCCTAACCCTAATCCTTCATTATCACGCTTCACATTCGACCCACATCCCTTTTCCAAACCCATTTTCTTCCTCAACTCCTCCCAACAATTGTCAACAAGATCCGATTTTTCCATCAATCCAAACAACACAAAATCAAAATATGCCCCCAACAACAAAAACCCAATCTGACCCAGTACCAATCAGAAACAAATCACGATATTATATATATAGACATATATATATATATATATATAGAGAGAGAGAGAGATCTGGTGTGTGAGAGAAAAACCCTAAATCGTGGTTTTGGAGTAATGGGTAATTAGTATAACGGTTGTTCTGAAGAAGGAAGCAAAGAACCGACTGTGTTTTTTTTTTTTTTTTCTTTTCTCAAAGAGAGTCCTAGTTATATGTAACTATAGCGACGGGTTGATGATGAGAATTTCATATCAGATCCCTTGCCATGATGTTTAATGTTTAATGTTGAAGAATAATATTTTATGTCTGATGTTTGATGTTTGATAGATAATGTTTTGATGATGTTAATGGAAAATTTACCCATAAATTCTATTTTCTGAAAAGTTGAACCATAATGTTTTATGTCTGATGTTTGATGTTTGATGTTTGATGGATAATGTTTTGATGATGTTGATGATGTTGTTGATGTAGGTAGTGAGACTAAACGGTGCATAAGAAAACTTTTAGGACTAAATGGTTCAACTTTTCATAAAATAGGATTAATGGGTAAATTTTCCTAAATGGTATTAACAATATTAACTCATTATTCTTACGCGTTAATTAACAATATTAATAATATTAACAATAATATTAATGAGTTAATATTATTTCATATTGTTAATTAACTCATTATTCTTAGGCGTGTTTTGGGTTTACTAAAATGGGTCAATTTGATCTTACTTCTTTTTGTGTGTTTAGATGTTTGTGAGTGTGGTTTTTGTTTTTTGTTTTTTAAAATTTTTTGGCTTACTCTTCAAATCAAATGCATTGGTTTTATTAGAATAACATTGGATTGATTAATTTGTGTGATTAATACTTTGTTATTGCAATATAAGTGTGATGTGTGTGCCTAAATTATATATACATAAGTGTGTTTCAGGTTTAGTGAAAGTGAAATTATATATACAGGTTGTTACATTTTATTAATTTGATTTTTGTTTTCTACATAATGTTTGGTTTATGGAATTTTTAGATTTCATTTCACTGATTCGCTAATCTTCCTGGTGACTAACAAGTTTGTTTGTACAATTTTCAGAATTTGTGTATCGATTTCTCAAAAAATTAATTTAGATTACATGTGATAACAGATCAAATGTTAATGTCATTTGATTTGTTCATCCATTTTGTGCATGTTTTAATAAATAATAATGACTACTTAAAAAGAATTTTTTAAGTAAACCTAAATAATTAATGAGTTAATATAAGAGTTTATGTCTTGTAGCACCCCAAAAAAAATAATTTAAATACAAGTAAACCTATGAAATTTATGGTTCAACCACTTAAACAGCACAGACAATAAAATTAATAAGCCTAATTATTTCCAAACTTTCAAAGTTAACAAAAAGAAAAATCAAATGCTACTTATGGGCTAAGACAATGTATGTCCGTAATTAAGGGATTTAATCTCTTAATTTATGTTCATTTGTGAGTTACGAGAAACTCTGGTATTTGTTGTGACAATACCCCAAAAAATGGCACTTGAATCTCTCTGGACCTTTGTTATAATCAAGCAAAATATTGGAGTATAAAATATTGGAAGAAATGATCATATCACATAGCAATATCATTATTCAAAATACATTATAAACGAGGCAAACATTTGAGAAAAAAGTATAATGATATTGCTAAAAAAAATGGGGTACCAGTGGATTGAATTCACATTCCTTTGGAAAAAATTGATTATCACTTTATCCCACGCACATAGAAAATTTGAACCACCATGAAATGCAAATATTTTTTTGCTATCCCACTAATGCAATTTTCCCTATTTATTTTGATTAATTATATTTTAAGGAAAAAATATTATGTGTTTCCGGAATAATGTTCTATTTTACTTATTAATTGACACATTTTATGTTGTTTCTTAAAATATTAATACAAAAGTGATGTGTCATATTATTTAAATGAGTATTGCTATTTAGATTAAAAAATTAGACCCACTTTTTAAACTCAGTGGTGTGGTATTCTATTAAAATATCCAAGTCAATTCTCTTTCTCATTTATTCTCTAATCATTAATCAATCATCTTATTGACACATTACTCGATCTGGAAAATAGGTCTATAAAGTAGGTTTGTATATAATTTTTCTATGATTAATAGCTATCAATTTGCATAACTTAAAGTTGAGTAAAACAGCCAACGGAGATTGGTTAAGTTGGTAAGGATCAGACTCTTTGTCTTTAAGACTTAGGTTCGATTCCCACTACTACCAGTAGTCCTCCTTGGTGACTTGCCCTAACCCTAGATTGAGATAGCCTTTCCTTACCTAAACTTTTTTATACCGAAAAAAAAAAAAATTTTTGAGTAAAACAGTTGTATCATGTCACTTTGTTGAGTGAAACAGTTACATCATTAATTGTGTCTAAAAATTTTGGTATGAATAGAATTTCCATTAAAATTTCCGTATCATCATGCAACACTTTCTCTCATCTTTTTTTTAATTATCAACCAATCATATCATTTAAACATAATGAGTCTAGAAATTGTACTTGTATATCATTTTTCATTTATTTCACTAATATCAAATTAACATTTCACAAAAAACTTGGAATTAACCATTTTGATGAAAAACAAAGGTACAAGAGGCAAACTGGGAGCTCTACAATAAACAGAAAGCAGCCGAAGTAATTCTGTATGAGAAAGAGAAAGAAGCCCAGGCCCAAAAAGCCACAGCTGAGGCTGCTTTCTATGCCCGCCAATAACTTGCCGATGGAGAATTATATGCTAAACAAAAAGAAGTTGCAGGGCTTGTAGTGCTCGCACAAGCCCAAGGGGTTTATATACACACACTTTTGGACGCGTTGGGAGGGAATTACAATGCTCTTAGAGATTACTTGATGATCAATGGTGGGATGTTTTAGGGGATTGCCAAGATTAATGGTGAGGCAGTTTGTGGGATGTAGCCTAAAATTAGTATTTGGACTAATGGTGGTGGCAGTGAGGGTGGTAATGGTGGTGCTATGAAGGAGGTTGCTAGTGTTTATAGGATGTTGCCACCATTGTTTAAGACTGTTCATGAGCAAACTGGAATGTTGCCACCAGCATGGATGGGTGCCTTGCCTAACTCCAATAATGTGAACTAATGAGTCATACATAAGATGGAGATTCTTTGTAGTTGGTAAATTGGGCCTCCATGGGCTGTCATATGATTTGAATTGTTCAACTTTTCAGAACTTTTAAGTAGACAATTTATGTAAAAAAAATTAGATTGATTGAATAATCATAATCACGTGATGATAACACATTTGTCCTCAAAATAATGGACAGTCTGTTTTCAAAATTATACTTGCCATGTATTTTTTTGAAAATAAATATGAACCAATCATGTGATTATAATTATTTGATCAACCTGATTTGGCATGGATAATCTGTTAGAGAGCCTTAGAAGATAAACGATTTAGATAATGAGGTGATCCTGTGGTGAGCTCATAGAGGCCCAACTCTAGTTGTGATTTCCAACTGGAAAGAATCTCCGTATTTACGGACTTGGCATTGTGATGTGGATTGGGAGGTTCAAAGATTAAAAATATTTATTTTACGATAAATATCATTTTTTACATATAAAAATCAAATTTTATATAAAAATTTCATACAATTTGATTTGACATATTTTGGTCATATTAATGAAAGACACCGCATTTTGGGCTTAGGGTGTCATTTTTTTTTTTTTTTTGAACGTGAGATGTTAAATTTGAATAAAAATGTTTGTATTTACTTTACATTTTCTTGAAGAAGTTGAAATATGTAATCGTATGGACACCATTCTATGTGTTCTTATGTTTGTGTTTAGTTATGTTTCTTTTGATCAAAAGACTTATATGTACATTTGTTCGTTTCAAATAAATACATTGTATGATAAAAATATTAATAAATTTGATATTATTCACTTTGTTTGTAGTGATGCACCTTTTAAAAAGATGTACATTATAAAAAAAATTATGATTTTTTATGATAGAAATTATGATTATCTGTAATATATGTTATGATATTTTGTGATAAAATTATGAATAATGAATTTATGATGTGCACTCTAAAGTTAGGGATGATAATGTTATGATACTTTGTGATTTTTGTTATGATACTTTGTAATTTTTATTATGACATTTTATAGTGAAAAAAAAAGTAAAAAGTATATAAGGTGTAATTTCTTGAAAGTTTGTTTGAAGTTTGACAGAGAACTTCTACAGAGAGAGAGAGAAATTGTTTGACTTGACAAAATATAAACATACACAGAAATATACATATTCCACTCCCAATACTCTTACGTATCTTTAGGAGATGATGATAGCATTGAAGCCTATTGAGAGTTGCGCAAGCTAACACAAGTAAACAAATTGTGTTCTTTAATGCAATTCTAAATTTCATAATTGACATTAGAGATGCTTAGAGTCGCACCAACAACTCACGAAGCAAGTTTTTTAAATTTGACAAGTGTACTTAGTTAATGTGCTAAAAAATGGAAAATAATTTGTTTAGTCAAAAAGGGGAAAGAACTCCCTTCATTTAAAATAGGCTATCAACCAAAAATCACTCAATGGGGAAATATTTAGTTTCCTAATAAATGGAAACCAAAAAAAAAAAGTCCAACATTTAGAAGTATTCTCGAACTATAAAGTTCTCATTCTAAAATTTGAAGGAAGAAAATGTTTCAGTGTATCATTTAGTGTAAGAATTCTTCTATAAATATAATGAACACAAATTCACATGAAAATATGAAGACTATGAAAGTATAGGACACTATGGTCCTTAGAATAAGAATTTAAAACTACTAGAGATGTAGAAAGGCTTAAATATTTAATCCAAATGATTCAAACTTTGAATCAAGAAGAAAATGCAATAGTTAGTAATTGTCATGAGAAACAGATCATATCACATAGCAATATCATTATTCAAAATACATTATAAGCGATGCAAACATTTGAGAAAAAAGTATAATATATAAATAATTTAGAAAAGTTTTATAATACATCTCAAAAAAATGGGGTACCACTGGATTGAATTCACATTCCTTTGGAAAAAATTGATTATCACTTTGGCAAAAGCTATGTACCACTAGATTGAATTCACAGAACCCTAGCCCTAACCCTCTCAAAACTTTAATTTGAATTCACAGAACCCTAGCCCTAACCCACATTGGTATCTTCCAAACTTCCTTCCTCACTATTCTACCCACATTCGCATTTTCATAAACAAAATCAACATAAATAAAACTTAAACTGAGAGAGAGAGAGAGAGAGAGAGAGACAATGCTAACATACCTACGAGAGAGACGAGCTCAGAGAGAGAGGAAGGTGCAGCGAGCGACAGAGAGAGGGAGAGTGACTGTGAGCGACCCAGAGAGAGAGAGAGTAAAGAGCGACAGAGAGAGGGAGAGTGACTGTGAGTGACCCAGAGAGAGAGAGAGAGCAAAGAGCGACAGAGAAATGGAGGAAGGTTGCCTTTGGTTGGGGTTTTGGGGGAAAAGAAAGAGAGGAGGTAGAAAGCATGGTTGCAAATGAGAGGGGGGGGGGGTGGGCCATTTTATAACAATTTTATGTTAAAAACGTGTTTCCAAATCGCGCGATCATTACCTGAAAGCGCTAATAATAACAGCGTTTTCTTAAGTAAATGCGTGTTTTCTAACCATGCTTTTATAATTCCACTGCCTAGGGTAGAAACATGCTGAAAAGCGTATTTTGTAAATACCCTTCAGCTTAGTTTGGAAAATTCGGTCAAACTAGGCTTAGTTTGGGAAATAAATTAGTATAGAGACTTAGTTTGGAAAAAGTCCCCAATCTTTTACTACATATTCTATCACACACAATAAAGTAATAGAGTGGGTACGAATGAGTTCCTACTATTCTCTTCTTATATTGGCTTAGATGTGGAAGCTTTTCAAAGTCGAGGGAAAATAAATAATAATAAGAAATGGAAATTTTTAGATGAAGAAATCAACACAAAATTTCCTAAAATGAGAAATTTAAGACTAGAAAACTATGGAATTTACCCAAAAAGCGTCTTATAATGATTATAACAAAAAGAGATTACAACAAACTTACAAATTCTGACCGTGGAGCCGTTTTTTTTTATCAAACATGAGTCTTTCAAATTTAATTAGCTATTATTTAGATTACTTATTTATCATTTTGTCATCTTCCAACTCAAACAATTGAAATGGTCCAAATAAGCTTAAGGCAACTTGACTGTCACTAACTAAACAAAACCAAAACCAAAACCAAAACTAAAACCAAAAAAATGAAATTTTTTGAGAAATGTCAATTATTTCTTTTTATTTTCCTAGCCTAACAAGGACAAGTAAGAAATTGATCTCCTCCCACTTCATTCCCCCCCCCCCCCTTTCAATAAATTTAAGAATAATGTTTGAGAGCTCGAAAATCTCCCCCCCTAATCCCCCTAATGCCCAAAACGACGTTGTTTTGGGCATTATTTTTTATTTATTTTTTTTTCTTCGTCTTTTTCCATGTTCAGTCGTAGAGAGGAAGAGGGAGAAGGAGGGAGAGAGAGAGAGGAGAGGTCCCCGTCGTCGTCATCTTCATCCGGCCCGTCATAAATCGTCTTCGTCGGCCCCGTCGTCCCTCGTCATCATGACCGATCGCCGCCCCCAACCTCCGCCTCCTCCTCCTCCCCTGTGATTATGGCCCCCTCCAGTTCCTCTCCTCCTCCTCCTCCTCTGCTTCTGAAAAAAATAAATAAAATTAGGGAGATTCGGAGGAACTCATTTTCGAGCTCCCTAGCATTGCCGTAAATTTAAAATCCAAACATGAAGCATCCTGATTTGAGATCTAGATCTGTTGCTTAGTTATGTTTGTTGTTGTTTCTCTTCATGTCTTGTTGGCTTACTTGAAAACTAGTGATTTCTTTTCTTTTCTCTTTTTTTGAGACATATTAAGGAAAAACTAAACCAATGATATCCAAACCAGTGATTTCTCTTCTTCTCTGGCATTTTCTCATTGGTTTGTAATACTAAGGCTAGGTTTGGCATGTTCTATATAAGTCAAAAAGTCAAAAAGTCACTATCTTATTTAAGTCACATCATCCTATTTAAATCACATCACCTCTCTAACACATCACATCAAACCCAACCCAAATCCAACCCAAACCCACCAATAAGTCAAAAAGTACACTTTTTTAGGACACCCCAAACCAACCCTAAATTAATAGTCAGGTTCATATTATTATTTAGGGTTTGGTTATGGTGTGCAACTTACACCTTACACCTTATACCTTACACTTACACCTTACACTTACACCTTTTGTGAAAAATTAAACCTTACACTTACACCTTTTTTGAGGTTGCACACCATATGCAACCCACTTACACCTTACACCTTACACTTACACCTTACACTTATACCTTATACTTATACTTATACTTATACTTACACCTTCCACTTACACCTTTTGTGTAAGTGGCACATGGTGTGCACTTGCACACTTAAGAAAACTCCTATTATTTATCATCTTGTTACCTATAACTTGTTTTTAGGGGACTAGCTTGAATGCTAGTGATTGATTTTTTGTTTGGAAAAGAAAACTAAGGGGGAAGATAAAAATTTAAGGCGAAAATTTTCTTTCAATATAAGTGGGTATCCAAGAGTGATAAAAGTAGAAAATAATGATATATAACATTACAATGTACATCATATAGAATTTCATGCCTTCAATAGTGTGTCCTGCATTCTTTCATTGTAAAACCAGAAGAACAAAACCTGACTAATGTCCAAATCAATTAACTCATTGTAATACTGCAAAAAAATGTTGCCATAAAACTCTTAATCAATTAACTTATTTCTGGCTTTTCAAGCCTAATACCGCTAGCAATTTTGAGAGGCTGTGTATTGGTATGTCCGACTCTTCAGCGTGCTGGGACTCAGGACTACAGTATCATTGTCAATATGAAACAATATCTTCACCGAGTGCACACAACATAATAAAAAGAGCACTACTCAAATTTCTTTATCAAAGACAGGTCATTCAGCATTTTCTCAATGGCCTCATCATCAATAGCACGCCCTTTACTCTGCAAGACACAGAAATTCATCAGGATTAAACGAGAGATATAGAACAAAATATGTGCATTAAAAATTCACATTGGCATTGCTCAGTGTCAGAGGGCCCTAATAAAACCATGAGAAACAACTCGAGGATCACTGGCTTCTGAAGATGCCCCAAGAACTAAAATTGGCTAGTGACAGCCTCATGACTTGTAAGGCATTCATGAAGCCTCAACTCGTGATGTGGGTAATGAGGTTGTGGGTAATGAGGTTAGGTCCATTATATTATCAAAGGCATGGTGTGTTGCGGAAAATGAGTTAGGCCGGCACTACTTAGAGACTTACAGTATTAACCCATGAAGCACAAATACTTATAGAATAGAGTCATATCTGTATCATACCCGTATTGAATACCGATACTCCTTAGATACGCACCGCTATATCCAATGCTTAAAATTAATTTCTATAATTTTGAGAAGTATCTGATACTTTTCGGAAACTCTAGGTCACGTATCCAAACTATAATGAAATTAAGATTGTCATAATTATTGCATAGCTATAGACTATAATTGTTAGCTTATAAGAATAGTTTTTCAATACTAAGCTTACTTTTTTAAAACAAGAAAATTTCATAATGCTAAAATCGAATTAATTTTTTTTTTTTTAAAATAAGCAAACTTGAGTACAACATGATAGCATTAAAACTTTTCAGTGTGAAACTTGATATTAAATTGAAATTTTTATAGGACCTAATTTTTTTTAAAAACAAACAAACAAACAAACTATTGGATCTTAAACTAATGCCTAATTCCTAAACCATTTCTTACCATTCTTTGGGCTGATGTATAGTATAATACGATACTCACAAAAATAAAAAATAGCAAATGTATCTTGGTTATAGCCGCATCTACTTTTTAGCTTTTATTGTATTGCTGTACCCATATCATATCGTATCATATCCATATCCGTATCCATGCTTCATAGCCCTCAACGCCAGATGCAAAAGAATAAAACCCATAGATCCTATGTAGGACCATGTTGCAGCTGAAGACTTCATGGCTCCTTGGAATGGCACAACCATGAGATCATTATGTGAAAACACACTGAGCTTAAAAAAACTTCATATGCCCTAATCCTGGTTTGCTCCAGGGGCAAATACAGGTGGTGCCCCAAGTTGAATTTTATTGGCTAAAACAGTAGGACCTACCCCTTTGTGTCACTTTTTGAAAGACAACAGGACAAGTGTCTATGCGCGGCCTGGAGCAATGCTCCAGGAGCACCAAATAACTTCTCCTAATCCTGACCCAAATAGTGATTATTATGTACAGGAGTGCAGCTAAACCCAAAGGAGAAAAGCCACATGCCAATGAAGGCTCAATTTCACTGACCTTAACAACGCCCCAGGCATCTTGGTCTGAGGCCTCCATAAGAGACTGACATGGCACCCTTCAAGAAGGGCAATAATCATTATGATCTATCGTAAGCACAACTTGATACATGTCATTTTAGCAAGTAGTAAAATCAAATCCCCAATCATCACTCTTCCTAGATGCAATGTTTGCACTCTTATGTTTAAACAGCTTTTGCACCCTCTGCAATTCATTTGAAAATGACCAAACTCCAAATCTACACCATTAACTTTCGGATACTAATCTAGATTGAGCACTGTGAGTATAAAATGATTCTAGTGCTCACCATTATGGGTTATAATCTCTCGGAAGTGGAGTCCACAAGATGTTGAAAACCAATTAGATGTTGCAGTGTAAAAAGTACAAAATATCGCAATAAACACAAAGGTCATAAAAGGTGAGATTCTTATGTGCAATTTTACAAGCGATTAAAAAAATATAAAAAATAAATAAATAA
Organism: Camellia lanceoleosa; assembly: GCA_025200525.1. Classification (NCBI taxonomy): domain Eukaryota; kingdom Viridiplantae; phylum Streptophyta; class Magnoliopsida; order Ericales; family Theaceae; genus Camellia; species Camellia lanceoleosa. The sequence continues at coordinate 157,470,290 of CM045758.1, forward strand.
ATAAAAAATAGCAACCAAACTATAAACTTGAACCATTATATGCATTAACTTCCAACCAAAAAAATATGCACCAACACATATAGTAGTGACCTTACAATAAACATGGTAGATTAAATGCAGCCTGCATTATTAGTTGGGGATTCCAAAGTTTTTGTTTTTGACAGACTAAACATGTAGTGGTTTAAATAGAGAAGAATAAATTAATTGTTCTTAATCAGCCACAAATCTCCATCATCTTGTCCTTCAAGAAAAAGGAAATGGAAAATTTTATTTTTAAGAGGTTTCAGAAATTGGAACTCTCTTCTGAAACTAGACTATGGACAATGTCGAAATTTGTCAAGTGGACCTGCTCTAACACATGTTGCTGACATATGTTTTGTCAATGTAAGAAGTGTACAATGTCAGCTATCAGTACATCATCTAATGTTATTCCAATACAACCTCAAGTTAAAGTAATAGCATAGTATAGGCTAAAGCAAAAGGTACAAGTGTCACTGAATAAAATACCTTGATCGATGGGACCATAGCAGTAGCTTCCTCCACAGTTTCAGGACAAAGATTTCCAAGGACGCAAAGCTACATCATACAAGTAGAGAATGAGACTTACAAATATAGGTTCTTTATATGAGGTTTTCAATATATATATGCATTTCAGCTGATTGGGTAAGTACCTCAAATTCAGCTAACTGATATCTACTAAGGATTCTGAATAATGGTTAAGATTCAAACTGCTGGTGCGAGATGCAACAAATTTGAAATAGAATACGAAAAAGAAAAAAATAAATAAAAAATCAAACAAGAATTAATATAGATATATATGAATGAAAAAAAAAAAAAAAAAAGCAATCCAAGTTTAAGTATACAAACAGAAAACAAGATTTCTAAGAGAATGAGATTGGCCCTTTATCATAATAGCTTAAGTATTCGAATTACTTCCCCAAAAAAAAAAACCTGAAATATTCAACTTTACAACACTAAAGACCTGAACCGTTTAATAAGAGAAATGAATCAAGAAAGAACGGTGTTCGTCCATATGTCCATAACTGCCATGCAAAAATATACAGAAATAAAGTAGCATTATTTAAATTTTAAATAAGGATACTCTCGAGCTTGTCTGACAGAATCCGGATTCTTATAGCGGCTAAAGCGCTTCACATACTGCAGTGACTTTTCAAATACTCTGAAAATGGAAGATAACCAAAAGTCATTACATTTGATGGATTGATAGTTTGAACCCGCATTTTAAATCTCATATTTATGTGAAATCTTCATCATTATGTCGACAGGTCATCTGGCTTGATCTATTCATTAATCTGGAGCTAATGTTGTGAAAACAAAACTAAAATGAAAAGAAATAATCCACAACCAACATATGACTGCAATATTTCAATAACCATTAACAATTTTTTCTCTCTTTCTTGGAATCAATGTGAATAAGATTTTCTCTCTAGAATTTACAACATAGTGCTCCGCATACAAAAAAACACATAATAGCTTAAAAAAGAGAAAGCCTACAGTTTAAAATGCCCAAAAATTTCTAAGACAGGAGTTACAGTTGTTTCAAATGTCACAGCATCAAATGCAACAAAATTATGTGTTAACCAAAAGAATTGGAGGTAAGTCCTAAGATAAGAACAGAAATGATTGATTCTTTAAGGAAATCAAAAGATTAACAAGTTCCAGGTCACATTGTTATCCAGAAGAAGCATTCTGAACTTAAAAATCATCAGAACTAGGGATCTAAGGGCTTGCTGATTATAATTTCTACAAGTCTCAAAGCCTCATCATGTTGACTTCCCAATACAAATTATAATTAAATTTTTAAGAATAAAGAGTGATCTTATAAAACCATATTGCATACATATATTTTGTTTGATGAGATCAACTTAGGCCTCGTTTGTCAACTACACATTTTAGCCAAAAAGTCATTATAAGTTGTCACATCACTTTCTCTACTTTTCTGCATATCTTTTTGTAAAAAGTCAAAAAGTTACTAAAATAACATGTTCCCAAATGAGGCCTTAGTATCAAGTATCAAGTTTGGTACCAAATTAGAGTAGCATAAAGGACCCACAAGGCCAACTACAACAGTATAACAAATTGTATGCAACTCATAAAGAAATAACTTTTAAGAACTAAAATATTATATAGCATTGTATGGGGGTTACAGAAAAATAACAAAACCAACCCTTGAGTCCCATCAAATGGGGTCGGCTGTATGAATCATTCTTCTTCACTCGACTCTATCCAAAGGCTATTTCGTTAGTCAAATTAAGGAGATTCATATATTTATTTACTACACTAATCCACGTCAATCTAGGTCTACCCATACTCCTAACACTACCATCTACCGTCACTGTATCGCATCTTTTCACTACTGCCTCTGTTGGTCTTCGTTGTATATAACCAAACAATCTCAATCTATTCTCTCTCAATTTGACTTTATCAGTACTACTCCTACCTATTTTCAAATATACTCATTCCTAATTCTATCTTTTCTGATCTTACCACACATCCACCTTAGCATCTCCATCTCAACAACACTCATCTTATCTACATGTTGTTTCTTAGTTGCCCAACATTCCGTCCCATACAACATCGCTGGTTTAATAGCCATTCTATATAACTTCCCTTTCAATCTAATGGGTACCCGTTTATTGCACAGTACTCCAAATGCACTTCTCCACTTAAGCCAACCCGCCTTAATTCTTAGACCACATCCGCTCCAATCTCCCCAATCATTGTTTACAAAAAATGGTATAACACAAATTTTAAAAATTCATAACAATTTTCTTAGATGGACAATGGAAAAAGATAACATGACATGTCACATGAGCAAATTCATTATTGGCAATTTTCACAAACAAAACTTTGGCTTGGTCGTCTACACAAACATTGCAAGTCTTTGTGTCCCACAAGTCACTGATTGAGGTCATCTAAGCCAGCACAATCTTAGCTCCACGAGTTAAAAGGTGTTTTTGGTTTCATTGACACAGGTTTGCTTACATTTCAGTCCAGTTGTGCACTTGGGAACCTGTGTTGGACAACCCTAGAGCTTCGGTGGAAGGGCTCTGGAGCGATCGCTTGGGTTGCTCACGTGAGAGGTCCTCTTGAAGCCTGCTTGAAAGCTGCTCAAGCGATTGGTGATGTATTGCACTTGTAGCAGAGTTCCTCTTAGAGGATGCTCAAACAACACATAATTTTTGGAATTCATGCAAAATATTTACTGACGAAACTATATATAGCGCAATCATACTTTTATTTTATACACACAAAGACTTTTCTGGTGCTCTAGCCTCCTTTGAATTCCAAGACTACTACAAGTCAAAGTCTTTTATTATAACAACCTTAGAGAAGAATCCTAAATTGATCTACTGCTTTATAGAACCTTCTCTGGATTGTATTTTGAAAAACCAGACACAATCTCACTGCACTTGGCATATTCCTTGGCCGACATATTTTGATGTCACTTAGCAAAGAGCAGATACTTTCATGGACTACAATCCAGTTTCAAGAGAAGTTTGACATTTGGAATCACTGCCGAGTGGAGATTGTGTGTTCTTGGAGTGTGTTTAAGTTTGAGTTGTAAGTTATTTATTTGAGTCTTGTAATAACTCCTAATTTATTTTTCTGCCTATTCAAAGGTAAAACCCCAATTTAGGAATGAGAATTGAGTATTGTTCTTTTAGTCAAGAGAAAAAGTCAAGTTGCAGTATTTCTTAAAATCATAAGCCTCCATTTAATTATGCTTGGGGTGGTTTTGGATGTTCTAAATAAGTGCGCTTTTTGACTTTTTATATAAAAAAATGTGTAGAAAAGTAGAGAAATTTGGTAGAAAAATAGAGAGGAGATGTTAATTGATGTGACCCAAATAAGTGTATATATGCACACAAAAAAAATGTACTTTTTTAGTGCATGCCAAACAAGCACTTAGGGATGGTTTGGGATATTCTAAATAAGTGCATTTTTTGACTTTTTATATTAAAAACAAAAATGTGTAGTAAAGTAGAAAAAGTTGGTAGAAAAGTAGAGAGGAGATGTTGATTGATGTGACCCAAATAAGTACATGTATGCAAAAAATGTGCACTTTTTTAGTGCATGTCAAACATCTACTTAATGTGGTAATCTAGCCATTGAAGTCCAAAGAAGCACTCAGCCTATAGCATGACCCAAGAAGTTTCAACAACTTCTGTTAGGCCCTTATCCAATGAAATGGTGGGTAGTAGATAAGTTCAAACCACTTAACCAACACACAGAAGTACATTGATGGTGATGTGTACCAAAGTGGCAACATAATGGCAGCGTAGCAGTATCGTGAAAAGTTCCGCAACGGCACTAATTTGTACTGTTAGCTATAATTAACAGGAAAAATAAAAGAATGAGAGATGAGCGTGTACAAAGTAATACTCACTGAGAAACTTGGTTCATTGGATCATCAGCCATCTGCTGCAGCTGCTCATATTTATGCTCAAGAATTAAGGAAACTTCACAATTCATCAAACACTTGGCCTTCAAAAATTCTGAGGGGGGAAAAAAAGTTAAATGGCACCTTAAGTTAAATGAAGTTGGGTACAAGAATAAACTCAGATCATGCCCACCTTTGAACATACTCAATTGTCAAGGAGGATACGAGACAAAGCCAAATTTATTTATAGTCAAACAGCAAAATTATCATTAACCTCAAAATTCTCAACTATAGCACTTACTCACCAATTTGGTGAAGAATATATGTTGCCAACAACATTCTCCATGTTTGAATCCAGAAACAGTCACATAATTCTTTTCCATGTATTGGATTCCTCATCTATTAGACTAGAATCTTTACCATGTCTTGGATTCCTCATATATTAGATAAAAAAACTTTAATGTCACAAAGCCATTAATCAGAAAACCTGAAGTTTGAAGAATCTAGGACCAAGGATCTAGACAACACTTAAAAAGCATTCATCCAAGTGCAACGGCTTGTTAGGGTGGGTAGCACCTCAGCAAAATAAAATAAAAAAATGGTTTTTTGGTTAATAGAACTCTAATGAGAAGGGAACTAAAATTTGATAAAATGTTCTACACCTGTCTCATAAGACAAACTTAGTAGAACTTAATTGTCTTGACAACGACAACGACAACGACAACCAAAAAAAAAGGCATTATTTGGTTATCAAAACTCAACTTAGAAGGGAACTGGATTTGATAAGACGTTTTCCCTATTTCATGACACAAGCTCAGTTGAACTTAATCATCTATCCAAAGCACAGGAAACCCAGAACAATAACAGCATAACACAAGTTTGACCATTTCTTTCCAAATGAAGCTTCTTGCAATGTCCATATTGATTCCACCAAAACCTCAACATCCAATTGGATTTAATGAACTTTGACTTTCTTCCATTGCAATTTGATAAAGATCTAAATTCCAGGCCTGTTTAGTTGTGTTTTCATTTTGCATTTTGGTTTTTCATGTTTTCATAAATAAAAACAATGAAAAGTTAAAAGACATCCATCGTTTTTATGTAAAGAAGAATGACGTAATCCCTATGGAAACACGAAATAGTAACAAAGAAAGATTTATCTGTATAATAATGACAATGATGAGAAAAAAAAAAAAGGTAAATTACACTAACATCCCCTGAGGTTCATGTTTATTACAGTTCCCCCTCACATTTGAAAAATTACACTGATTCCCTGTTAATTTAATTTTATGTATGATGATCATTACGGTGAGGAGAGAACTGTTATGCAACTTTAAACCTCAGGAGGCAATCTGTAATGAAACTTTAAATCTCAAGGAGGGAGATGTAATTTCGAAAAGGTGAGGGGGAGAACTGTAATAAACATAAACATCAGGGGGTGTCAATGTAATTTACCCCCAAAAAAAATGAAAAAGAAAAAGAAAAAGGGATGAAGAATACCCTAGCCTTCAAAAACTTCATTGACCCATCAACTTGGTTGGGAAGATTAAGTTAAATATCTGCTTCAATTCAACTTATGGAATGGGCGATGAATACCTTATTCATTCAAATTTATTCTATTTTGATATAGACTTTGCATCAGAGGCAGCTTCTGAGGGTGAGGGTTTGGGGGAGGGGTTAGGTCCGACTCTGTTCGATATACCTAAAAACAAGTAATTTATACACACATTTTCAATTTTAATTAATTTACAGATTTACACTTTTGTTGTTGTTTTTGACACGTCGACAAGTAGTAACTTTTTACAGTTGTTTTGGATAATGAATCTAAGAGCCCACCATAAACGGGAGAACAGAACCAAATTTGGATCCTAATCCTAACTAGTTGATGAAACACCCACAGTTGAATTACCGACCACAAGATCTATTAGATATATTTATAAGTCCAATTTCAAGTTATAGTCCGAAATTCAAATTGAGTGGAAAATCTAACTCCCAAAGCAGGCAATGCCTCAAGTTTGATCTACAACAAAATAGAGACATGGACGAATCCGAATTTTAAAAAAATAACGGAAAAACACAGAGGCAAATACTACACATTTGTTGTTGCAAAAGAGAAAAAGCAATTACCATCACCAATTTTCAGTTCAGCAGCATTTTCTTCCTCTTCTCCTGACATGGCGAAAGCTCTCGAAAACAATCTGTGCCAGAAAATACAGATTAAAAGAAACCCCCAAAACAGTAAAAGGTAAAAATAAAAAAACAACAAGAACAACAACAATGTATACAAATCTCTCTATTGTAAAAAATATATATATATACATATATAACAGATACAGAGAAACCAAAATAGCCTCCACAATTGTGTTGAAGGTGTGTACCAACAATAAGATAGATAAAAGGAACTAGAACATATAAACAAGAGCAGTGATATATAAACAAAACAACTACAATACATACACACATGGAAACTGGATGAAAACAATCGATCGATCGATCAATAAATTAGCTTTGGAATCAACTTATGTTGGTACAGCAAGCGTACAAAACAAACAGATTGAGCTAAAAATTGAATTATTTTAGGGTTTTTGTACCTCTTCCTCTTGGAGACAGGAAGATGACCTTGCAGAGAGAGAGAGGGGGGGAGGGCTTTTCTTCTACGCAGAAACGATGATACACATTCATCGTCAAGAAACCAACATAAAACGACGCAGTTTCATTGCAGGGTCACAAATTAAGGGAAAATTAATAGGTAGCCTTCGGTTCTGTTTGATAGTTGAAAATGTTAAATTTTTTAAGTTGAAAAATTATTTAATAATAATTTAAGGGAAAATGCCTTAGACCTCCAGCTGGGGGTGGGGGTCGGCTGCTATTGGACCAAAAAAATTGTTTTTTTTTTTTTTTTTTTTTTTTTTTGATTTTCGGCCAACCCCAGTGCACCACGTCACTGGGGGTCTAAAGCAGAACCCTAATTTAAGTACTCAACTAAAAATAAATTATTTGATATGCATAAAATTAAATTTGAAATTTATTATTTTTAAATTACATATTTTAATTTTATATTTTGATGGTGGTAGTTGTGGTGATGTAGTGGTGGTAGTTGTGGTGATAGTAGTGGTGGTGGTGGTAATGAAGGCGGCGTGCATGATGGTGGTGATAGTGGTAGCAGTAGTGATGGTGATGGTGAAGATGGTGGTGGTGGTGGTGGTGGTGGTAGTAGTAGAGGTAGTGGTGGTGATAGCGGTGGATGATGGTAGTGGTTGTGGTAGTGGTGGTGGTGGTAGTGGCAACGATGGTAGTGGTAGCGGTGGCAGAAGCGGCAGTGATGCTACTGGTAATGGCAGTAGCAGTGACATGATAATGGTGGCAGTAGTGGTGGTGGCGGCGACAATGGTAGCGGTGATGGTAGTAGTGGCAGCGACATGATAGTGGTGATAGTGGTGGTGGTAGTAGTAGTGATGGTGGTGGCGGTAGTAGTAATGGCGGCGACGGTGGTGGTGATTGTGATAATGAGTTTATAATAGTGTATATTGATCCTTATATTTAGTATTGTAGACATCCCATTTTTTACCGTCCACAAGACTCAGACGGTTGGTTCAATGCATTTAATGATGAAAGTTGAATTGTGAATTCGCAGCGATTCAGAATCAATCAAGCTTTCGAAATAACCTCTCATCTTCAACATTTACATTGTTTAAATCCATGAGTCTCATTTTTGGACCTTTTTCTACCCTTAACTGAGTTTGAACCAAAAAAATAGGAGAGGCCATCAAGGCCCGGCCGTGCATCAATGATGGCCACTCGCGACTATGAATGGCCAGCCAGCCTTCAATGGCGACAAACACTGTTCTGGGCGGGAGGCCATCAGCTGTCCATTTTTGAAAATATTTATCACTTTTTGAGCTCGAATTCTATAAAACTGAAGCTCTGGGATTGTTTTAAGGGTTGAACAAAATTCTAGAAGTGATATATACACCTTGAGAGCTCTTGTCTCATCCTTCTTCCATTGCAAGTCATCTTTGAGCTAACTTAGCTTGTTTGTATCACCTCTATACACCATACACAGCCTTGTCTTACCACCCTAAAGCCTTGGTTGATCTTGGAGAAGTATAATTCAAGCTTGAAAGTGCATTGAAACCAAGTTTGAAACATCAATAACAAGTTTACTTCTTGAAAGGTATAAGCTTGTTTTCTTTTCTCTTGCCTTCATTTCTATCATTTACTTCATAATTCTTGTTGTCTTGGATTGTTTAGAGCTTGTTTGAAGTGTTTGTAGTTGGATTTGAAGAGTTACTAAAAGGGTAGAGAGAGCTTGCTCTTTCTATACCTTTATTTATAACTCAAACCTTCTCTTTTTCACTCTTTTCCTTTGTTATTTACACTGATTTTCAGAGGTTTTGAAAGGCTAAAAATCATGTTTTAAAACTTCAAAAGTGGAGGGGTTAGTCATCTCTCATATCCTTGCTTATTAGCCTTAATTCCATTCTTTATTGTCTAGCTTTTCAAGCTCTTTTCATGCATGTTTTACCCTTGATTTTCATGTATTAAGGGCTGTTTTGAGGTTGTCTAGGCCTTTTCAATTGGTTTATGCCTTGTTTAATACACTTGTGGTCTCATAAGTTGGCATACTTGTTATTTGTTATGCTTTCTTTGTTCATTTTCCATATTCGGAATCTAAGTTTACTAATCAATCAACCATTCCATATCTTTCATTCATAAGAACGGTTTCAACCAATTGAGGTTGTTCAATACATGTAAAGGAGACCTACACTTAATGGGTTAATCTCTCCGGAGATTCATCGTCAACTGTGTAGCCTCCTTCTCATGTCTTAGAAAAACCTCTTGTTTGATATTGTTTCTTTCTTAGAGAACTTTAACATCATATTTGGACAAATGGACTAATTCAATTGGCATAAAACTTGGATTAACAAACTTAAAGAAAATGGCTTAATAGCTTGAACTTGGCTGGACGTTATGTCAAGTTTCTTGTGTCAAGGGTCATCAAGCATCAATTCATGGTGTTTTTGGTGTTCTTGAAGTGTCTCAACTTCCTTTTTTGAGTTCATTCTATGACAAAAGGGAGGGGTGGTCATTTGCATTACATTCATTGATTTTTTTTGTCCAAAATGATATCCGAGATCATGCGATCATATCGCTCATTTGATGGTTTTAGAATCAATCCCAACCTTCTCTTGAGGCTTTCCCATAATAGAGAAAGAAGGAAGAACAAACAGAGCTTGAAAATACTCTATCTGCACTGTTTTCACCTCAGAGCACAAAAATAGAGCTTTGCACAAAATGGATACACGGTCGGTCATCTGTAGACCCGAATGGCAATCAGTGATACACGGCCCGCCCTTGGTATGTGGCCAGCAGTGCAGTTTTGCAGAAACAGAAGTAGTGGCTGAAGGTGAAACATAGATGGTTTGGGCAGATGGAGTAGCTTTCAAGTGACGCGCATGCAACCTTCATCCATCTTCTATGGTGTCCTTATCAAATGAGTTTAATTATTTAATTGTTTCATTAGTATAATAAATTGTGTTGTAATATTTAATTAGTTTAATTAGTTGTAGCTAATTATTCGGTGTTGTAATATTTAATTAGCTTAACCTAGTTAATTTCTTTTAATTAATTAGCTTAAATAGTTAGTTAATTACTCATTTCAAGTGTTGTAATAATTAGTTAATTAGTTTATCTATTTATTCAAGTTTTGTAATAATTAGCTTAGTTTAGCTTAGTTATTCATTTGGACACTCCTTCGTGAGAGCGTAATGTAATAATGTGCATGTTTTTCAACCCCACGTCTTTCTCCCTTTTATTTACCCGCTTTTGATGGTTAGATTAAGAATATATTTCAATTAGTATACCTCATGCCTTATGCTTGCATCCATTCATTTTGTCTTGCATGCACCGAGGCTCGACGCATCATTTCAATACTACATTGTCATGTAATACTTATTTCAATACGTGTTTAACCGCATGTAATCAAAATCGATTCATATGCCATATTAGTAGCCGAGCCTATTAATTACATTCTTCACATGTGTTGCATTAGACATCTTACATAGTTAGGAATCATGCATATTTTTCTAACTCACATCTTTTTAGCTTGGAATAGTAGGTGAGTTTTTAATGCTTTAACATACTTGCATGAGTGTGGGTGATTGCCATATCTAGCATGCTTGCCATGAGGCTAAATGCTTACTTGTTAAACTGCTTGAATACCTGTGGATGAAGACTTGTTGCTTGAACTGGAACAATTCAACGAATGTACGTTTAAGCCCACTATGTCTAGTAACACAATCACTACTTTAAGCCCACTTTGTTGAGTGGCAAATTTGCAAACTTTAAGCTCACTTGAGGTGGCAAAATCAAACCATTTTCACAAAACAAACATAAAATTAAGTTGTTCCAATTCTTGCAATTTTAGTCTATACTTACTTGCGCGCATCACATAGTAAAGCTAACTTAATAACCAAAACAAGAACACATAATGTTGATAAAAAATCATATCATGATTAGTAGAGGCCGATCTTTGATCGGGCAAGCAAGGGTGCTCAAACATGAAATTTCCCTCTCATACCTAAATTCCTGAGCCGAGGCAACTTTGGTGATGACAGACACGTGGCCTTTGGCACGAGTCATGGGTTTCCTAAATTTTCCCAAAATAAAATAATTAGGTGGCGATTCTATATCTGGCAAAGCAGTCTAATTTTGGCATTTTTTATTCAAAATCAATTTTCCAAATGATTTGCCAGATTTGGACTCTTTGGTGTTTATCAGTTTCACATTGCACTTGTGAGACTAGATTTAGAACCGTAGGAGTCCGAACTGTAGGGCTTCTTTCGAGTTTCCGAAAGGGGGCGCAAAAAAGCCGAGCTACAAGTATTTATAAATTTAGTCAAAATTAAGTAAGTTTCATATGACTTAATTTTTTTTTTTAAATTTTAGCTTGCATTTGAAGAGGTACTTAAAAAATTTAAATGATATCAATTGTAGTTATCAAACGGACTTAATTTATTATCACTTAATACATTCAATTTTAAGTGCTGAATCATGTTATATTATTCAATAGGTCATGTGAGAATTGGCGTTTTTCATCAAACACTATTAAAAAAAAGTCACTAATTGTTAATTTTTAGCAATAGTTAGAAAATTTTATCACAAAAAATTCATTAATTATAAATTTTAACGACAATTTAAAAAAATCGTCACAAAAAAATTGTCACTAAGTTTTAATTTTCAGCGACAGTTTAAAAAATTTGTCACAGAAAAATATCACTAATTATAAGTTTTAGAGACAATTTATAAAAATTATGACAAAAAGTCACGGATTGTCAATTTTTAGTGACATATGAAAAAAATATTCACAAAAAATTATTTTTAATGATGATTTTATTAGGACTTATTTTCAATAAGACTTTATAGGAATTAAGATCAATTATTGAGACCTATTGGTAGTTTAGCTTAATGCTTCGTTTGGCAATATTCAATTTTAGCCTAAAAGTCAAAAAATTACTAAAGAATAAAAAAGCTAACAAACTAGGGTGCCTCTATTTACACCACATTTTGTTTCAAGGCACACCATTAATTGGTTATTTTTTATTAGAATAAAAAATGACCAAAATGACCACAAAAGAATATCAATACACACCTTAGTTGAATACACAACATCCAAACCCTAACCCTAGCCACCATTGTTGTAGCTGCCGCTATTTAATCGCCACTGCCTCATTGCCCCTCTCCAACTCCGGTGAATCCCTGTGATGCCTCCAAAATAATATAATGAATCCAACTCATGAATGAAAGGATAACAGAAATAAAATACTTTCATTCATCAGAGTTCGTATTACAAAAGATAACACATGCAATATACATTCATAAATATACATCCCGAATCTATAGCATGTAGCACTAGTTAATAAATAACAAAATAAATACCCTACGGGCTTACATCTTTCCAAGACATTACTTGGTTACAACAAAAGAGAGTCATAAGCTCTGTACAAATAAAGCTCTCGGCTTGAATAAACATTTAAGCACAAAATAACAAAATAGAACTTCCAGCTCCTAAGTCCTCCCAGGCTACGTCCTTGGAGGAAGTATGTCACTGGTACCTGAAAATGGTTTCCCGAGTATGATGAGCCAAAGCCTAGTAGAGACAATCTATCACAATATATGAGGTTTAACGAAGATATAAGTGTCAAGTGTATGGTCAATATTCATGACAAAACACACATTCTCCATATAAACATACGGTACCGATATTTACATCTCAATCCATTCACATCTATTCATTTCAAGTTAATTCATTTCATTTCAATTCATGGACCAAATTTATAATTCTCCGAATAACCCAACTGAGATTACAACTCAATGGTCCTCAAATCAACACAATCATCATACAAGCACTTCAATCTTGCCATTTTACAGAAATTTTGTCCGCGGGATCGGCACTCATGTATGCACATGATTTCGAGACTTTTACCCTGGACACTTTGGCTAACTTAATTTCAATGGGATCCATCCCCCATCTCCTTCAAAAACTTGAAGTACATCCCTTTTCTCCTCCCAAAACATTATATATATACAATGTATTTAAATGTACCGTCATATTCAATGACTATCAATTATACATATTCAATGCCTTAACATACCGTCATATTCAATAACACAATTAAATGATTAGTTTCAATTTACCTAATCCTCATGCAATTTCTACAACAATCATGGCTATCCTCTACCGATAGCTCAACACAGATATTTCTAAACAAATATTCAATCTCAAGACAGATAATTTATTCAAAATTTCCAAAGATGAGACATATCATCTACTCAATCCCACCATGTATTTCAATACTCGTCAAATTTCATGTTTATAACACCAATTTTATTTATTTATATAAAACAAATATCATAACCATTTTAAGGCAAACTTCTTTCTTTTCCCAAGTTTCAACCATGTACCAAAATCAGCAATTTTGACTCCATACAACATCATTATCAAACCCCACAATTATTTTCCTCTCATTCACCGAAAACCCCTCTTTCCATTTTACACCTAAACCCTAGATTTGTTCACATTAACCCCAAATCCCACCATTGTTACACAACAACACATAACCAAGTTAAAAACCATATTTAAGTATAGAAAATCCCTACCTCAAGAAGAGAAGACCAAGAAAAGCAAAGTGGAACCCTCAACAACGCTGAAACCAAATTTCAATTAGATCAAAATGAAGCTCTTAGAATGTTCTAACTTTTTCTCAAAGACACTAAGGTAGAGAACCCAAAGGATCTAGGTCAAAATGTAGAGAGAGAGAGTGTTTTAGAGAGAGAGAGAGTCAAGATCTAGGTTTTTGAAAAGTTTTAGAGAGAGAGAAAAATGAAAAAGTGATATAAAATGTTATTTTCACGATCTGATATACGCACAGTCCCCTCGAGCGGAAGAGTTGACGGTCGAGCGTCAGACATAAAATTTTGTTTTGCTCGAGCGCAAAAGTGGCTTGTTCAAGCGCATAATATACACATGCAGAACTTTTGCAGGCAACAGACAAACTGCTCGAGCGCCAACCCACTCGAGCGTGTAAAACACCCCTCTAGTACTTTTGTAGACATGCAAAGTACTGGGAGTTTGCAAATCCTGCTCGAGTAGAGAACCAAAATTCTGGGCAACACAAGGTTTGAAAACCAAGCAACCAACCTGTTCCAAACACACTCAACGCGTCCAAATAACCAAATTTAAAGAGGAATAAAGAGCAAGGACAATAAACGGCACACAGAAACCATAAACCCGAGTTCAGACCACCACAAGTATCGGGTTAAAATTGGGATCGCTATAATCCCCATCACCACAAACCCTTGTCGGTGATCTTTTTCTCTTTCTCTCACTCTCAATCTTTTTACTATTAGTTCCTCTTTTGGGTTGTTTTGCTGCTATGGCTGCTCACACTCTCGACAACGAAGAGTTTTGGCTTCCCTCTGAGTTCCTCATTGACAACGACATACTCATGGGCAAAGAAAACTTTAACAAAAATGGCCTTAACTCTGTTTTTGGCCTTAACTTTGCCTTCTCCTATGATTTTGGCTCCTACTCGCCTGTTGAGTCTGTCTTGGGTTCAACCGAGACCAAGAGCGACGAGAAAGACCTACTTGCCAGGTTGAATCGCCGGTTGGCTTGTTTCACTCTGCAAGAAAGAGCACATAAAATGGCCTTTGCTCATCAAAATCTCAAGGTATGCTTTCGATTTCTTCTAGGTTTGAGTGTCGATTTCGTGAAAATTAGTTGTGATTTTGTAATTTGTGTTGACTCAGAAATCCTAGGTTTTGTCCGGTTCGCCCCAATTGAAGCTGAGCGCATTCGAAAGCCCTAACGGCCCTTCACCGTCGACTTTGTTGCCGTGAAAATGAGTTGGGTTTTTTTTTTTTTTTTTTTGAATTTGAGGTGTGTACTAAGCAGTGTGGGACTAAGGGCAAAAATGGAACGTTGTGGTGTGTGTTGAAAAAAATTATGTTTTTTAAATTACTAAAAGTGTAAACTGAGGAGTAGTATGCTTTGAAACAAAATATGGTGTGTAAATAGAGACACCCAACAAACTATACTAAAAAATCAAAGATTCTTTTTTTTCTCTATTTTTTTTTACATTTTTTTTTTCATAGAAAACCAAAAAGTAATCTTAAGCATACTAATTTTTTTACCTCACATTTTAGTCAAAAAATCAAAAAGTTACTAAAATAGCCTATTCCTAACAGAGCCAAACCGAATTTGTGTTATTTCATTTTTCCATGTTCATTGTCGGAAAAAATTGGAGTAGTAATAGCGGAGTAAAATTCTAAAGTAACAATAATATCTT
Organism: Camellia lanceoleosa; assembly: GCA_025200525.1. NCBI lineage: Eukaryota > Viridiplantae > Streptophyta > Magnoliopsida > Ericales > Theaceae > Camellia > Camellia lanceoleosa. The sequence continues at coordinate 157,485,545 of CM045758.1, forward strand.
ATTATTATCGTTACAATAATTTTTTCCTTGCGGCAAGATAGAGTGGGATCAAGGATATTAATGAAAAAGATATGATAGTTTATTAGAACATCACCAACATTGAATCAAAATTTTCCTTAAATTTGAGTAAAAATTTGATGAAAATTTTTATTTGATACCGTTCACTCCAACGTTAAATTAGAATTTTCATCAGATTTTTTCATATCCCCGGTAATCCGAGAGGACGTCCGGCGTGGATGTCCTAGAGGTCATTCAGACATGAAAAAAAAGCTGTCAAAGTTGCTCTTGGGTGGACATTCGGGAGAATGTCCAGCCCAACGGTAACAATTTAAATTTAATGAAAGATAAAAGGCTTCATTCATTTGATGAAATTTTTAGTTTTTCCCTCATTTGATATAAGTTTGATACCAATGTTGCATAAGTAAAAGTGAGTATGTTTCATTAAATTTAAATTTGATGAAAGATCTAAGTAAATGTTGGAGACACTCTTAAAAATTAAAATTGATGAAATAGTTAAAAAGTTTAAGATGAATGTTACTTGTCACTGAACTTATTTCACCTCTTTTTTTGTCATCTTTTAAGTGTGTTAATTCAATTAAATTTATGTGTATGTATAAAATCCGCTATGTTTAAAAATAATGAGACTTATTTTGTCACATAAGAAGTTGCAGAAGATGTGAAGAGTTAAGGAAAAGTATTTTCATGGTTTATAATAGTGCTTAAAGATTAAAGATGAGTACTGATCCAAAATATATATACATATATATATTAAAGATGGGTAATAGAAAGATAAAAATTGTAATAAATAAACAATTATTTTAAATATTTTAACATATGTTCCAAGGACACATATTAATAAAATTTAAATATATATACCTAATTTTAAGATGTGTAACATATTACATAAAATTTCTTTAAATACTAAGCGGTTAATGCATTGTATTCATAAATCAAATTTAAAATTATTTCCTATAAAAACTATATTAATATTGTCGATCGGCTCAGGGCCCCAAGATTAGTTGAGGTGTGCGTCCTGAAAAGAACTATGTTAATATTAAAATATCATCAACCACTACTTGTCCTTCCTTCCTCGCCACCCCCAGCCCTCTTTGCACTATGATGGTCAACTTTAAAACTCTAACGCTGTGGGATTTGGGAAAGGATTTTGAAATGAAAAGGAAAATTTCACCTAATTTCACATGCTTTTTCTCTTTCCTTTTTCAAATCACTTCCCAAATCTCTTAACCAAACACAGTGTAAGTACACTTACATACACACACACACACACACATATATATATATATATTATATACACATAAAAAATAGAGATAAAGGTTAAAGGCGAGAGGGATGTTAGGGCGGGAGTAGTGAGGGAAGAAGTAGCTAGGTTGGTTTGGAGAGGGTGAAGACACAAGTGGGTGTACAAAGTGAAGATGTTGAAATGGAGAGCAATTTTGAGATTAAGGTGACTATAGAAAGAATAAATAAAAAAAAATTTTAATTTGGAGGGGATGGCGGCAATTGCGGAGATGGAAACAACAGCTCGTAGGTGGTGGGGAAGGATTGGGTGGAGTCCAGATCCTCTGCTATAGTTTCCTGTGGTAGTTTCTCCGGTGCTCGCCATTGGAGGGGATGGCGGCAATTGCGGAGATGGAAACAACAGCTCGTAGGTGGTGGGGAAGGATTGGGTGGAGTCCAGATCCTCTGCTATAGTTTCCTGTGGTAGTTTCTCCGGTGCTCGCCAAAACGACGTCGTTTTGTTTAGTATTTTTTTTTAAAATTTAAAATTTAAAATTTTTGTTTCCCTCTCTTTTCTCTTCTATATCATCTGTTTCACTCAACCCTAATAGAGAGACAAAGACGCGACGCGACTGAGAGACGGAGTGACGAACTGAGAGAGAGAATGAGAGACGAACACGAATGGAGAGAGAAATGAACTAAGAGACGAAAGAGATGGCAGAGCGATGCCACTACGGAGGAGAAACACAAAGGATGGCACGTGACGGTGAGTCTAGCAGCAACGCGACGGCGGCAAGATTGCGGCGACGACGAGGTCCATTTCATCATCATTGTCATTTGTTGTTGTTTTATATATATATATATGATTCTTAGGTTAGATTTGTTGTTGATTTTCGAAATGAGTTTGATGAAATGGGTATTTTTGAAATGGGTTTGATGATAAATTGAAGAAAATATAAATGGAATAAGTTCGATTTTCTATTAGATTTGTTGTTGTTTTATATATATATATGACTTAGATTTCTGTTCGATTTGGTTCTTTGATTTTCCGTTCGATTTTCTGTTAGATAAATAAAAGAAAATATATAATTGTTGATGATAAATGGGTTTCATGATAAATGGGTTTGATGAGAAATGGGTATGATAAATGGGTTTGATGAAATGGGTTGCTTTCATACTCTTAGTCTTGTTTTGATTTTAGATGAAATGAGATGCCAAACTTGTTTCAAATTTCTCTCTGCTTTTTTGTTTGCTTAGGATTGAAGAACTTATTTGTTTGCATAATTTGGGTCACTAGAGTGAATGTGTTTTTGCAATATTTTTGTTGATTTAGCAGAAAAATAAAGGCTTAATTCTTTTATGATGGTTCTTGTTTGTTGTTGTTTTAAAAATTTCTAAATGTTGATGATTTTGATATAGTGGCCTGGAGAACTCTTCAGCTGTTTTCATACTCTTAGTCTTATTTTGGTTTGAGATGAAATGAGATGCCAACCTTGTTTCAAATTTCTCTCTGCTTTTTTATATGCTTGGGATTGGAGAACTTATTTGTTGCATAATTTGGGTCATTGGAGTGAATATGTTTTTGCAACATTTTTTAATTTGTGTAATAAATTTAAGATGCTAAATTCCCTCCATTGACCCAACATTAGATGATTGGCCCAAATTTGGTTTGACCTGTGTTTTTGGAATTGGCATAAAAAAAAAATAGATTAGAATTTTTGTTTATGTTTTTTTTTTTTTTTTTTTGGGGTATGATACTGAATTATAGGTGACGGAAGAAAATAATGTTGTTGATGAGTTGGCCAATTGTGGTTGGAAGCCGAAATTAAGGATGTCAATTAACTCTGAACAAGCTACATATGACTTTTACAATACTTATGGAAGAAAGGTGGGCTTTAGTATTAGGAAGGCTTATGCAAATAAGAATAAACATACCAAGGAAATAACTTCACGGACGTTTGTATGTTTCAAAGAGGGAAGTCGGGGTATTGACAAGCGATATCCACTAGTCAAAAATCCGAGACAAGAGGTAAGATGTGATTGTGGTGCCCAATTTAGTATCAAGTTAAATAGAATTTCAGGAAAATATGTTGCTTGTGATTTTGTTGAACATCATAATCATGACCCTGTGCCTCAAATGTGTATTCATATGTTGCTATCCAAAAAAAAAAAAATCTACCACCCAAGCAATTGAAGTAGAATTGGCTTCAAAATCTGGAATTCCTCTTAGGTCTGCTTATGAGCTATTTAGTAGGGAATCTGGTGGAAAAGCATCACTTGGCTTCACAAAATTGGACAAAAAAAAATACTTGAAATTGAAGAGACAAAAAGATTTGGAGCCTTTTTGTCTTAATATTTGTTTTGGGGAGATCTATTCTAATTAATATGCAATGTAATTATTTTTCTTATGTGAATGTCAATTGTTTTTTCATTTTTCGTTTTCTACAAGAAAGGGTGTGATGCCTAAGTTTTAAGATATTTATGTGGAGATCATATTGATAATGTTTTAAGATTTTTATGTAATGGCACCTAGCAATTTTGTGTTATGGATTAAGATTTTTTTATCTTTGAAGTTCTTGTTTTTCTTAAAAGTTCTTCATTAGGTGGATTTAGCTAGTGGAAATGACAGTGTATGCACTAAAATTCTATTAAAAGGTGTGTTTGATTGTGTGGATTTTGAATTTAAATTTGAGCCAACTCAATTAATTTAATAAAAAGGCATCTTAGTTTGGTTTTGATTGCTTCATGAAGTTTAATGGTATAAGGTTGTTCGGTTTATATACCTCAACAAGTCCTCTCAGGATGGCACATGTTGTTGCCTCATATACCTTTGAACATTGATTCAAGACTATGTATGTGTATGTGTATGTGTGTGTGTCTGTGTGCAACGAGTGAGGGAGAGATGATAGAACACCTTTTGAATTATTATGTAATTGAAACCCATGAATAAACTAGCAGTTAGTATTGATTCTCTAGGATGAATGTCTCGTATCTGATCTTGTTTGTTACTTTGCAAAGATATGGTATTCTCTATATATGAGGTGGTCACAATTATTGTAATTGGAGATCATACATTACAAAAGAATAAATCAGAAAGCAAATTCAAAGCTGTAGAACCTTGAGAAATAGAAACAAAAAAAGAAGCACATCATTATTGTCCAAGGGAAGAGAAAGAAATTTAGATGAATGTGTATACAGTGCAGCATGCCAAAATGGTCCGATATGTTGGACTATGGTAGTAGACATGCAAGAAATGATGAAACATGAGAGGGAGAATTTCAATTCTCAAATAACTAAGTTATAGAATCAACACAATTGACATGGCATAGGTAATTTCATTAATAAAGCATAGTATGAAATTACATGTACATATCAAAACTCATAGTTTAAGCTTTACTAAATTCACAACCCAAATAAAACACAGAAGCAATGGTTACATTCACTTGAGCTGCACCATTAGCATGGTAAAACCAACCAACACTATGGTTGTAAACATAATCAATTTCGTAACTCCTTGGTTTGCCTTAAGTTGTTCCAATCTATTCATAACTTCATTGTTTCTCTCAAAATCATAATTATATCCTCTCTTATCTTCATTTTTCATATGAATAGCTTTACTTCTCCTTTAGATATTTGATGCATTCCCAGTAGGAGCTGCTCCCCATGCAAAGTACTCACACATCTTATCTGCATACTTGAAATACAGCCTCCCTAGATTTTTCTCTGATTCTGATATGTACACTGTTGTTTCCCTCCCTCCCTTCCACATTTGCATCTTTTATTTTGAAAATATCCAGCATCATTGTTTGAACCCATTGACATGTTAATCCTAATAAGTGCATTTTATGACACAATCAGTTTATTACAAGTAAACACAAAATTCAAACAAAGATGTAACTTTGTTTAGTCCATACATCTACAACAAACAAAATTTGTTGTGTTGTGCAAACAAAGATGTAGTTATGCAAATTAACAAGAATTGTGTTGTGTTCCAAATTTTGAATAGAACTAGGGCTCCAAGTCACAGAGCAAAAACTCACTTGATGAAAGTTTAGTTAGCAACAAACAAAAAATAGATGTATAGTACATATAGCGATCCCGGTTTTCCCTCCATTGGTTATTGTATTCCAAACTCGGTTCTGTGGATGTCTGTGGTTGTATATGTTGTATTTCCATTCTTTAATTCCTTGTATTTGAGTTTTGGGATGTGTCTGAGTTTGTAACAGGTTGGGTGTGTTTTGAAACATATGGTTGCTGCCCAGTTTTTGGTGTCTTCGCTCGAGTGAGGCTTTTGTCGTTCAAGCGAGATCTGTGTTTTAGTTCCTTCGCTTGAGCCAGGGTTCCTTCGCTCGAGCGAGATTTGAGTGGTGTGTCTGTTAACTTGAGCGAGCATTCTTGCGCTCGAGCATACGTCTGTGTCTGAGTTTGGACCTGAAGGTTGTGTTTCTTGGCTCGAGCGAGCTTTCCTTCGCTCGAGCGAGCGAGCTGTATGTTTTGGGTTTCTTCGCTCGAGCGAGGACTCCTGCGGTCGAGCGTGCTTCTAGGTTGCAGATCTGAAGCTTTGTGTTGTTGGCTCGAGCAAGGCTTTTTGCGCTCGAGCAAGTTTCGTCTGTGTCTGGTCGCTCGAGCAATCACTCTTTCGCTCGAGCGAGGTTCGAATATATCAGTTCGCAGCAGCAGCTTCTTCTTTACTTTTTCATCATCTCCTTTACTTAAACCCTAGCCCCGGCTGCTTCTATCTCTACATACATCTTCTCTCTACAAATCCATCTAGTTCTAGTAGTCTTCTACCCTAGTCTCTTTGTAAGAAGTGTGGAGCTTGGTGTGGGCTTCATTTCAATCTAAAAAAGTTGGTGTTTGGAGCATCTTGAGTTTTCACCTTCGTCTCCTTTGAGTCTCTTCTCTTGAGGTAGGGATAACCTACTCCTCTCTATGAGTTTTGACATAAATATTGGATATTTTGGATAGATGGTCTTGTTTGGAAATTTTGGAAATGTTAGGGTTTGTTTTAAAGTTATAAAAAGGGGGTTTTCATTTGTTAAACTCCATGTGTATATAAGACCTTGGAAAATGGAATTATTGTTGATTAAATTGAGCCTTAAGGTTGATATTCGAAAAAGGGGGAACATGCCCTAATTATGTCAGATAATTAATTTGAATAATTAATTTGGGGAAATGTGAAATTGAGTTGGAAATCATGAAATTGGGAGGTTATGGAATTGAATGGTGTAGTTGGATAAATAAATCACTCACCTATGAAAGTGTTGAGATTTTACCTATTCGATAAATTTATTATCTGTTTAGAAATAACTGCTTTAGGCTATCGGTGGAGGATAGTCTTGATTGTTGTAGACACTGTATGTTGATTAGGGAAAACTGAAACTAATCAAATGTGTTATGTCATTGAATATGAAGGTTGAATTGTCACATTGAACATGTGCCTAGATTGATCATTGTACATGATGGAGCTTTTAAAATAAATTGCATATGTACTCTATGGTTTAGGAGGAGATAGGGGATGTACTCTATGGTTTGGGAGGAGATAGGGGATGTACTCCATGGTTTGAGAAGGGATAGGGGATGTACTCTCAAACTCATTTGGGAGGAGATAGGGGATGGACTCCATTGATAACTAAGTTGGCCGGAATGTCTAGGGTGAAAGTCCCGAAATCCCTATCGTGTTTGCATAACGTAGATAAATTGAAATATTGAATTGTTAACATGAGTTGTAGTCTTATTATAAACTGTCTGGGTGAATAAAGAACCATATCTATGAATTGGTTTGGATAGTGTAACAGAAGCGAAATGGTTATGGAAGAGATGTACGTTTGTTTATATGAGTTAAACATTTATCAAATGCTAATGTTTTAGTTATTGCTCATATTTGGTTTAGTATATCTTTGCTGGGCTTTGACTCACCCTATATGGAACATCATTTTCAGGTTCAGGTGATATGCCACCTCCAAGGACGTAGCTTGGGAGGCTTTGAGGCTGAAAGATCTTTTGTGGTTATCTTTTTGGTATTACATGTAAATTAATGTGTTTTGAGTTAGCACTCTCTTTTTGTGTAACCAAGTGTTGACTTGGAAAGTTGTAAGCCCATAGGGCATTTACTTTTGTTGTCAACATGTAACACTTTTGTAATGAATACTCTGATAAATGGAAATATGTTTTATTCTCTTATGTCTATAGTTATCTTGAATGTTGGGTATATGTATTTTTTTTTAAGGGCGTCACAGTACAAATGTTTATACCTTTTGTTTTTTGAAAACACTTTTCTCTAAACTTAAAACACTATTGTTAAACTTCAAATCACAAAGATGAGAGTGGAAGATCTTACTGAAGTGCTTTTCAGAGAGTGGTGTATGTATAGTCCCTTAATTTCTCATAACCAAGATGCTTAAGTCTTGAATTACTTCACATGTTTAAGTTCAAACAAAAAATTGAGAATCTAAACAGACACTATAATCTGAATAGACACTATAAATTATAGACATTATAATTTTATTTTATTTTTTTCTACACAAAAAATTGAGAATCCTCTGTTGTGTATTTCAAACCTACATGTACCCCTCTTCTAATCTGAACTAAAGTAAAAAAACCTATATATATATACATACATATTTTCCCCCCATTTGTTGAGGATTTCAAACTTATTTTGTTTTAATCTCAGGATCAACAAAGGGATATAAAATGTAAGCAAGCTCAATCCACAACAAGAAATCAAATGCTAATGAATGTAAGACAGAGACTAGAGAGAGAATGTAAGCAAGCTCAATCTCAAAGGGAAAAAAAAATCAAATACTAATGAATGTAAGACAAAGACTAGAGAGAGAACGTAAGCAAGCTCAATCTCAAAGAAAAAAAAAATCAAATGCTAATGAAAAAAAATTGGAAAAAAATCAAATCCATAACAAATCTGCTTCCATAACAAACCCTAAATCATAAAACCCATCAAACTCAATAAATCAAACCACTTACCAAACGCATCTAACAAATGAACAACAAATCAAACCATGGCCACACACACACACACACACACACATATATATATATCAGTAACAAAATGAGAATGAAGACGGAAGGGACAAAATGGACCTCGTCATCGCCACCTCTCCTCACTTCGCTGCAAGAGTCACGTTGACTGCACGTGTTGCCCTCTCCGTTCGTGTCCTTTCTGTTCGTCTCTCGCCGCCTCCTATCGCTTTACTGTCGCGTCTCCTTGCCTCGCTGTAGGAGTGACATCGCCTGCCTACGTCGCCCTCTTTGTTCGGGGCCTCTCTGTTCGTCTCTCTGAGAGGGGTTAGGGTTCAATCAAGAGACAAATGAAAAAGAGGCTGAAAAGCAAAATAAGAAGAGGAAAAAAAAAAAAAGGTTCAAAATGACCGCTGCAAGAACCACTGCGGGAAACACGACAGAGGATCCAGACTCGAAGTTGGTGGGTAGAGAAATTCATGTTTTCAAATTTTAAGATTTGAGGAATTGGATGTCATGTAGGATAAATATAACAAAAATAGAAAGGGGAAAATTGCACTTCAGTGCAAGTTTTCAATGCCAAAAAAAAAAAAAAAAAAAAAAAATGTAAATTAATGTAAAAGTTTATCAATCTTAATAATTAAAGTTATATGTTTTTTCATAAATTTATAAATATTTTGTAAAAATGCCATTGATTTGCAATTTTTCCCCAAAAAAAATAGGGAGATTGACCAAGAAATCCTATATTTTAGACTTGTGATCCATATAATCTTATATTTTTTCTTGGGATCTATTTAGTCCTTTTGGATATATAATGACTCATTTGACTGTTACATTAAAGTGTTACATTTAAAAAGTTACGTTAAAGTGTTACGTTTTGAAAAAGTACACTACACGTTTTTTAGTGTGTTATATTTTTTGAGTGTTACATTATGCTATTATGTAATTGGAGAAATTTTTTAGTATGTTACATTTGAGATATGTTACATTTGAAAAAAATACACGAAAGAATTTTTTTTTGGAGTTTTACGTTTGAGTGTTACATTTGAGTTTGATTGCTACATTGGAATGACGGAAACGTGATCCAAAAATTGGATCCAACCTCCCTAAGATGATGTCCTCCAATGAGGAAGGGTGAAAACATCTACAAAATTATACTAAAATTTAAAATAAGATCTCACGGTAATGTTGTCAAAACAAACAAGACCTATGAATGTATTAGAAAATTCATGAGACTGATTGGAGTAATTGATTCTTATATGGAATTTTTTTGATAATTTTTCCTAAAATAAAAGATGTGTAATGACATTTTTTTTTTTTTTTTTGTGATGTAAAGTAAATAAAAACACCCTGCCTGGATGTTGCTTGAGTCTGCTTAACTTACCATAACTCCCTTGCATTGTGTTTCAACAATTGGACCAATTTGTCAAACATTCAAGGTAATCCACCTATATAGAACTACATTTTCACATGAATCTTGATAGTTGAAGCTTTTTTCTTGGTGCTCACTCACGTGGATAAATTTGTCAAACAATCTAACAAAGACTGGACTGGTAACATGTAAAGAAGCATCAAATTTTTTTAGTTAATTATTTGAGAGCATTTCATTTTAACCCCCAAATTTTGCCTTAATGATCAATTAAACCCCAAATTTTGAATAATTTTAATTTTATCCTAAATTTTTAAAAATCGTATCAATTTATCCCTTATCATCACATTATTCAAACAAAAAATGTTAAAAAAAAAAAAAAAAATTATATTTTGACTCCAAATTTCAAATTATAGATTTAAACTCACATCTCTCCACTGTGCACCCCTACAACTTCGGCGACTACCACTGCCGGCAGCTAGCCCTCCTCCTCTCTCTGCCACTGCAAAAGCAAGTGTACCCATTTTTTTTTTTTTTTTTTTTCCTTCTTTTAAACTAGAAAGCAAGTGTACCTTAACAACAAAAATTACTACTACAATCAATCCTCTTTGCACTAGGAACGATGGCAAGAACATGTTCAAGAGTCGAACATGTTCAAGAGTCGAACAATCGCAATGTTGAACCAATTCATGATATAATTTCCTCAACCAAACAACCGAGTTCCTCCCCGTAATCAAATTCGTTGAAGAATAATCCTTCGTAGCTCGAATATTTCTTCCCTGAATCTCCCGACTGTCCAAAACGACGTCGTTTTGGGCAGTTTTTTTTTTTTTTTTTTTTCCCTCCTTATGTCTGAAACAGAGAGGGCAGAGAGAAGAGAGGAGAAGAGGAAGAGGAAGAGAAAGAGAGAAAGAGAAGAGAGGGGAAAAGGAAATGGAGAGAGAGAGGGTCGATCGCCACCGCCTCCGCCTCTGCCTCCGATCGTTACAGCCCGGCCTCCAATCTCCGATCTCCGCCTCCGATTTGTGTATGGGAATGATGTGTTGAAGTTTTTTTTTTTTGTTGTTGATCTCTATGGATGATGATGTGTTTTGTTGATGATGATTATTCTCTCTCTCTTTGCGGTGTTGATGAAGATGTGTTGGATGGTTGATTCTCTCTCTCTCTCTCTCCCTCCCTCCCTCCGCGCTACTCTCCTCTTCTCTTCTTTCTTCTTCTTCTTTTTTGATTTTTCTCTTTTGCCAATTATTGAAAAAAAAAAAATCAAAATAATGAAACGGGATCGTTTTGAATTCGGGCCAAATTTGAGTTCAAAAATTTCAGCATAACTATTCTTTGAAACACTCTCTTTCAAGCCACTAATAATCCAATCCACAACCTCTTCGTTAATTCGATCCAACCCGTAATCAACATGGTTTGGTAAAAGCCATCCATGAACAAACACAGATTAATAGTCAAATTATTTGCTAGAAATGGACTTGAAATCGGACCTTCAGGTCTCAACGCAGCAACCCTTGCCCTAACTCTATCACTAATATCTTGTTTCAAATTAGGGAAGCCAAAGGCAACCCACGATACAAATCCTTCGGTTTTCCCAACCCATCACAAAGACTCTTCATTGAATTACCAACACAGTACCAATCAGCCCAAACCCTATATTCATCGAGAAGGGTCTTACTAATGAACCTGAGATCGCCGTCGATATTCACGATTTTGTTATTTGCATTCATGGTGACGATTTTCCCACCGATTTTCGCAGCCTCGCGGTTGAGTTTCTCGAGAAAGTAGATCTTGATTTCGTCGCCACCACGATCGATGACATCATAGACCTGGACGAAGGTGCCGGAGCCACCGATCCAGCGGTTGGAGAGGTCGATGAGACCGGCGAGTCAAAGGGCTTTTTTGGATTTTTGGAGGTAGCCGTGTAGCTCGCCGATGGTGATGAGGTGGCCCAGCGAAAAGTATGTGGTCTGTAATGAAGGTGAGGGGTTAGAGTTAGGGTTTGGAGGTATGAAGAGGCCACTGACTGAGAAGTTAGGGTCAAATATAATGAAGGTGAGGGGTTAGAGTTAGGGTCAAATATAATTTTTTTAAAAATCTTTTTCTATTTAAATGTGATGGTAAAGAGTAAATTGATAGAGTTTAAAAAATTTTGGGAGTAAAATTGAAATTATTTAAAGTTTGGGTGTGTAATTGATTATCGAGAGGCAAAATTTGGAAGTTAAAATGAAATTTTCTCATCGATCAGATCAGGGTCCCGAGATTAGTCGAAATACGACACTCCGAAAGGGTGTTGGCCTGGACACTCGATTTTAAAAGAAAAAAAAAAAAAGAAATTTTCTCTAATTATTTTTAATTAATTACTCTTAGCATTCTTGTACTTACATAAAAAAATTATTTTGGTTGTTTTATTTTGAATTGTGTCAATCAATTAGGCATATTTTAATTCAAATTGCAATATGGTCTTTTCATCCATCCACTATTAATTAAAAGTTGAAGGGCCAAAATGAGACTTTGGTATAAGTGTAAAGACTAAAGTGACATTTTAGCGTGTCAATGAGATGAAAAAAATGTCACGTATTGCTCATGAGAAAAATTCTATCAATCTTATTAACACCAAACTGAAAGATTGTTACAATTTGACATAAAGTTTAATAGTTGACTGTTATTATTAAAAAATAATAAATTAAAATTAAATTCAATGTTAAACATAGGGATACAAAGTGAAATTTAGCTACTTTTTTTGGTAATTAAATTATTAGTACCTAGCTCCAAAAAAAAAAAAAAAAAGTTAGTGCTATTTTTTTGTGAGGGGGGGGGAAGGAGTGTTAAAATGGCTCGTAGCTCGTGGGCAGCCTATTTGGGCCTGGGCCCTAGCTTAGCCTGAGCCCTTGGGCTTAACTGTAGGCCATCATTTTAAATCTTGGCTAGATCAATTGGCCCGGCTTATCGGCCCACTTAAAGCCTGGCCCGAAACCTAGTCCGCCTGAAGCTCAGTGTTTTTTTTAGTAAAAAATAATAAAATTTTAGTAGAAAAAATTTTAAAAAGTAAAAAAAAATGGTCAGGCCCGCTCAAGCCCGTAGCCAGGCTGGAGGTCCGGCTTGCCTAAGGCCCGAACACCCCTGAGTCTGGGTCTAGTTTTTTGGCCCATGACTCGGACCGACCCGACTCGAATTTTGGCGGGAACCCGCGAGGCTTGACATTGGTCGAGCCGTGCTTGAGCCAGGGTGGATCAGGCCGGGCCAGATTTACACACCTAGACGGGTTGATTTGTTTACAGTAATAAAGCATCATTCACCCCATATTGGTCAGCTTGTTGACAAAATCCCCAACCCTGTTGAAAACATACATAAATAACATATGAAGGTGGGGTTGTTTACAGTAATAAAGTATCATTCACCCCATATTGATCAGCTTGTTGACAAAATCCCCAACCTTGTTGAAAGCATACATCAATAACATATGAAGGGGGAGTTGTTTACAGTAATAAAGCATCATGCACTCCATATTGGTAAGCTTGTTGACAAAATCCTCGACCTTGTTGAAAACATACATCAATAACATATGGGTGGTTGGTAACTTGGCAAAGGTCTTGGGATTAAGTCTCTAAGTCCCAGATTCAAAACTTTTTTGGGCCAATCTCCTGGAGGTAGCACAGTTAGTTAGGAAGTTATCCTCAAGTTGTTGCTATCATAGCATTTGGTGTGGGTCCAATACTCCCTAGCTGCGTGAGTCTTAATTTCTGTGCGAATCTTAACTTAAGTGAAGCTTGTCTTGGGAGGTTGGGGCAAGTTCCAGGTTATAATCTCCTTTCTCAGAACGGACAACAGGCACCTTGGTGATCTCTATAAAAGACGCTGTCCTAGATCTATGGGAGAGTGAAAGGATTTTCTTATAACAAAAAAAAATATATATATATATATATATATTAACAAACCAACCAAAAACTTATGCTTCTTGTTTTTCACATGTACAAGTGTGAGCACACGTGAAGTAACTACGGAGATCAGAAAAATGAGAAAATTTTGGAGACATAAAAACATGATATAGAGAAGTAATATCAATCACAACCGGCACATAATATTATTATTTAAAAAAAAAAAATTACAATTGAGAATAGTGAATCTGATGTATCAGGAATAGTATAATATTACTATTATATTTGATAGAGATAAATATACTTGGCCATTGCTAGCACTGAAAGACCACCATATAAAGTGGTCGAGCATAGTAAAGCTGAGCAAATTGGCTAAGATAGAAGAATGTGACCTGGAGTAGGAGTGCAACTAACGCGAATTTGGATGGGTGGATAAGCTATTCAAACTCAGCTTAAGTTAGGTTGAAACATAGTTAAGCTCGAATTGTAACTTAAGGTGTTTGTTGAAATTCGACTCGAGTTAAATCTGAATTACTCGAGTTGTCTGAATTGCAAATAAATTTAGTTATATATATATATATATATTTTTTTGGTGTACATGTGTGTAGCTAAATTATTAATTTGTCAAAATTAGACTTCATTTGCATTTTGTTAGAAAATCATTAATAATATCAAAACAAATAATTTATAATCTTTACAATTTATGAATGAAAATAAAAAATGTAAGATTTTGTATTGTGTTACTAGTTTATATAATTTATATTTAATAGGGTAAATTACAAATACACCCTTTGAGATTTGTTTAAAATACAGATTAGCCCATGTGGTTTGAAAAATTACAAATACCCCCTTATTAGAATTTTTTATTTAACAAAATTAACTGAAAAAAATAAAATTCATAATTGCTCTCCTATATAATAATAAAATTACCTAAATTATTAATTAAAACATATTTTTGATATCATTAAAAATTATTAATTGACTTGATGATTTATTAATAAAATGGGCAATTTGTTATGAAATTAGAAATCTCAAAAGGTGAAATGTAACTTTCAAAGTCACAGGGGGCTATTCGTATTTTAATAAAACCTTAGAGGGTGTATTTGTAATTTATCCTTTTATATATCTATATATATAACAAATTTCGAGTTGTTTGATATCTTTATCAAAATCCATTCAAATTTAATTTGAATTTTTAAATTTTTGTCTAAACTCGTGCTGAACTTAAAAATATTTTATCCAAACTATAAAAAAACTAGACTTAAACTCGAATTGCTCAGGCTAAACCATCTAAAATGCACCCCTACCTTGGAGGGGTGGACCAACATCAGATTGGTATCCTTGGATAGCTTTTATTAGTGAGGACCAAGGACTAATATTAATAGTTGATTGGAAATCAATTTGAGCAATTTCTTGCATTAACAATAACAAATTTTTATTCGATGTAGAGATACGAAGTGTATGTTTATATATATGCACTAATGATGAGTGCATACATAATTCTCGTGCAAATATAATTAATTTGTTATTTTAAAAGATAATTTTCAAATTTATCAATTATTATAGAAAGGATGATCTCTCTAAAGCGAAATTATAAATTAACTAACGACTTTAATTTTTAAGAGTGATTCATGATTATGCTATAAATTTTTTGGGAGAAATAAATAAGTTGTTGAGATTTTTTTTAAAGAGTAAAATAAAGTTAGAGAGTCTTTTTTTTCTTTCGTAGGAGAATTGAATAAAAGTCATTGTGAGAATTTTGAAAAGGGATTAAGAGATGATATTTTTTTTGTTGGTAATAATTACAAATAGAATACTAGAAAATACAAAAAATAAAGTTACAATAATTATTAAAAAGGCTGAGGCGCGGGAAATTCGTTCTCTTTAAGGAGATTCAAGCCCTCTGCAGTTAGGCAAAGCCTCACACCGGTGCAGCAGAAAAAACATTGACTTGTTCCCCCCAGGATACAACAGTCCGACTAAGTCGTATGGTTAACCAATAATACACAATTGGTTGAACCCAAAGCTTTATCACACATACACTTTTTATTTGCCTGATAATCTCATACTAGACATAACAAAGGAACAAAACTTCTAAAGAACAAAAACTTCTTCTCTCATGTCTATTTAAGATATGACATATGTTCAAAATATATAGAAAAGAAAACTTAATAAGCAAGGTTCTTGGTGGATAAGATAACAAGAGACTTGGCCAAGACCTTGGAATGGATATGAATGAGAAGACTTGAAGAAGACTTAGATGGATAAGTCTAGCAAAGACTTGGATGGATAAGGCTAGCAAAGACTAGGCAATGACTTATCTTGGAGCTCGGAAGATCATTATAATATTAAAATACCTGTTAACATTCCCCCACCTATTTTAATATTATAGGTAACAAAAACTGAGATTATTAGGCAAATAAGGATATTATGCATCATGGTAGGTGTGCTCTGCATTGAACCTCCATTAGTGAAACAATAATATCTACTCCAGAGCCAATAGTATGCTCAGCATTGAATTATGACTACTTAAGGGAAATAAATAATTATTGTACACACATAATATTCTAGGTGTTCACAAAAGCTTTAAAAGTTAGCACATTACGACCTTGTGCGATCCCAGGATTCATGAGTATGTTTGAGAATTAGCCCAAATCTCATAGGTAGCGGCTCCATTACCACACTCACATAGGTGAATTCTATCAAGGGTGCTCCTGTAACTATGACACCCCACTCAATAAGAGTTACATAAATTCATTAAGAGTTTTTTAATAACTCAACCTCTACAACGTTACAGGATAAATGTACTTACATCATAGGGATGGGTAAAAAGTAATTTAGTGCATTTCTCACGGCCATCATATGATCGTTTTTCTCATTGAATCCAGTTACAGAATCTCTGGTCCCTGAGTTGAGTATGTTCATACATGGCTCCTGCTATATTCAATGGGTTTCAACCCCATCCCCCTCGATGTATTCCAGACTCTATTTCTTACTAAAGCCTTAGTTAATGGATCTGCAAGATTATCACCAAATTTAATATAATCCACATTTATGATGCCATTATTCATATAAGATCTCACAGTACTGTGTTTTCTTCTGATAGGTCTGGATTTACCGTTATAATAACGGTTATTAACTCGACCATTTGCTGCGGTGCTATCACAATGAATCAATATAGGTGGAATTAGTTTTTCCCAACAAAAGATTTCGTTTAACAAATCTCTTAACCAATTTGCTTCTTCATTAGCTGTAGCTAAAGCAATAAGCTCAGCCTCCATTATTGAATTAGCAATAATGGTTTGTTTTTTTGATTTCCAACTTATAGCACCACCTCCCAATGTAAATAAGTAACCAGTGGTTGATAATGAATCACCTGATAAGGTATTCCAATCGGCATCACTATAACCTTCAAGTACTGCAAGATACTTATTATAAAATAAGTCATATTTTATGGTACCAGATAAATATTTCATAATACGCTTAATGGCTAGCCAGTGATCACTGCCAGACTTGCTAGTAAACCTGCTAAGTACTCCAACTGCATAGGCAATGTCAGGTCTAGTACAGTCAGTCGCATAACGCAAGCTAACAATCATACTAGCATATTCCATTTGATTAATTACATCCTCATCATTTTCAATAGGAAATAAACGCACATGAGGATCAAAAAGAGTAAAAACATGCTTGTAGTTATAAAAATTATATTTTCTCAAAATTTTCTCAACATAATGCGACTGATCAAAAAATATACCATCACAGGTTTTGGTAATTTTCATTCCCAAAATATAATTAGCCTCACCAAGATCTTTCATATCAAAATGGCTACTAAGCATATTTTTAGTTTCCACGATGATATGCAAATTAGAGCCAAATATAAATAAATCATCCACATAGAGGCTAATAATGACATGTGAATTCTCTTCAGATTTATAGTAAATGCATTTATCACATTCATTCGTTTTATAGCCATTCTCAATCATGCATGAATCAAATTTCTCATGCCACTATTTAGGGGCCTGTTTTAAGCCATATAGGGATTTAACTAGCTTGCACACTTTGCTTTCCTGACCGGGTTCTACAAAACTCTCAGGTTGATCCATATAGATTTCTTCACCTAGGTCTCCATTTAAAAAAGCTGTTTTAACATCCATTTGATGAATTTTTAGATCATGAATTGCAGCCACTGCAATTAATAATCTAATGGATGTAACTCTAGTAACCGGAGAAAATGTATAAAAAAAAAAAATCAAGATTTGCTTGTTGTTTAAAACTTTTTGCAACAAGCCTTGCTTTGTATTTATCAATAGTTTCATCCGGTTTAAGTTTTTTTCTCAAAACCTATTTACAGCCAATAGTTTTACAACATGGTGGTAAGTCTACTAATATCCAAGTTTTATTGGATAATAATGATTCTATCTAATCATTTACAACCTCGTTCCAAAAAACAGAGTTAAGAGATGCCAAAGCTTCTTGTAAAGTTAATGGAGTTTCCTCCACATTAAAAACATGATAATTAGGGCCTAAATCTTTTTCTAATCTGGCTCTTTTACTCCTTCTTGGTTCAAAAACTACAGTATCTTGGTTTTGTAAAAGAGGAGTAAAGGAACCGGTTTCAGATAAAATATTTTCTTGATAATTTTGACCCCCACCATTTTTAGATTTAAAAGGAAATTTTTCTTCATGAAAAATTGCATCACCTGATTCAAAAACTATTTTGTTTTCAATATCAAAAAATCTATAGGCTTTACTATTTGTTGCATATCCAAGAAATGCACAAGTGACAGCTTTCACACCTAATTTAGGTCTTTTAGGGTCCACAAGTCTAACAAAAGCTAGACAACCCCAAACCCTCAAATATCTCAAATTTGGCTTATGCCCTTTCCACAACTCAAAAGGTGTAAATTTTGTTTTTTTATGTGGCACTCTATTCATGACATAATATGCAGTTAAAATTGCTTCTCCCCACAAATTTGAAGGAGCACCTGCTTCAATTAGCATAGTATTTGTTAAATCCATAAAAGTTCTATTTTTCCTTTCTGCTACACCATTGGATGCAGGTGAATATGGTGGAGTAGTTTCATGGATTATTCCCAAAGCCTGAGCAAACGAGTTGAATCCAAAAGATTCATACTCCCGGCCTCTATCGCTTCTATATCTTTTAATCTTTTTACTGAATTGATTTTCAATTTCAAGAATGAATTCTTTAAATTTTTCAAAAGCATCACTTTTATTTTTCAACAAGTATACATAAGTGTATTTTGAAAAATCATCAATAAAAGTGATAAAATATCTATTTCCACCACGTGTTAAAATTCCTTCAAATTCACATAAATCAGTGTGAATTAATTCTAACAATTCAGTATTTCTCATAACACTTTTATGAGGCCTTTTAGTTATTTTTGCTTGACTGCAAACTTCACATTTCTCAAACTTATTTGTTAGTCTGGGAATTAATCCTAAACTACTCATGACTCCCACATATCGGCTATTAATATGACATAGACGAACATGCCAAAATTCATAGAAGACAGTATGTAAACAGAAACATGTGCGTTCTTATTCTCAACATTTAATTTAAACATTCCATCACATACATACCCTTTTTCCACAAATAAGCTTTTTTTAGCAATTACATATTGGTCAGATTCAATAGTTTGCTTGAAACCAGCTTTGTTGAGCAAATAACTCAACATCAAATTTTTCCTCATGGACGGTGTGTACAAACACATCTTTTAAAGCAAACACACGTCCAGAGGTAAAATTTAGCTCAACATCCCCACACCCGAGCACCTTGGTTAAACTGGAGTCACCAAGCATAACAGTCCTCGCCTCATTAAAAGGAGTGAAATCTTTGAACCAATCTTTATCATAGTAGACATGCTTATTGGCACCAGAGTCTGCCCACCACCCTTCCACAGATTGAACCATAAAAATATCTGTGATCATAGCCACAAATGGTTCCTTGGTAACATTAGCCTGTGGTCGAGACTGTTGTTTCCGAAATTTGCAAGTTCGAGTAATATGCCCACTTTTGCCACACACAAAACATGTCACGTTTGTCAAATCTTGTGAAGGGGGTTCTTGGTTCCATTTCTTTTGCATCGGGTAATTTTTATTTTGTGGCCTTCCAATATTTTTCCAAATTTTCTTAACTGGCTTCAAGTGACTGTTTTTATGAAATCGACCTTTAGGTAAAGTATTTCCAAAAGTTAAATTTACCTTAGCAGTGGAATGCTCTTGTGTCATAAGCGCATCTTGTCCTCGTGCTTCCTCCTCCACCCAAATCTGTGTGATTAGAGTCTCCAAGAATGTCTCTTTTTGCTTGTGACGCATCGACTTCTGGAACTCCCTCCAAGATGATGGAAGTTTGTCAACAATACCTGCTACAACAAGATTGTCTCCAATTTTGATGCCTTCGGATCTAACTTCAGCCACTAGCATCTGAAAATCTTAAACTTGCTCCACCACTAATTTTCCATCTATCATCTGATAGCGGAAAAAACGGCTTGCAACATATTTTTTAGCGCCTGCCTCTTCAGTGTCATATTTATTCTGCAAGGTTTTCCAAATTTTCTTGGCAGTGGTGTAAGTAGTATCATAATAATCGTAAAATTGATCTGAAAGACAATCAAAAGATAGTATCGACATTTATACTCATCTGTGTTGTATTTCTCGATTTTTTCAAGATGAGTAGCATACTCCTCGTCGGTCATCTCTTCAGTGGGGACTTCGTTTGGATTTTTCTTGGTTAGAATATACGCCACCTTGAGGAGACTGAGGTAGAAAAGCACCTTGCCTTTCCATCTCTTGAAATGAGCTCCCTTGAACTGGAAGGGCTTGTTGAGATCGCCGGTATTCTCGTTAGGTTTCTCCAGTACTGGCTCCATGAACTTTTGCTATTTGAATCCCCTTAAAATTGTTGGTGATAATTACAAATAAAACACCAAAAAATACAAAAAATAAAGTTACAATAATTATTGAAAAGGCTGAGACGCGGGAAATTCGCTCTCTTTAAGGAGATTCAAGCCCTCTGCAGTTAGGCAAAGCCTCACACCGGTGTAGTAGAAAAAACCTTGACTTGTCCCCCTCAGGATACAACAGTCCGACTAAGTCGTATGGTTAACCAATACTGCACAATTGGTTGAACCCAAAGCTTTATCACACACACCCTTTTTATTTGCTTGATAATCTCACACTAGACATAACAAAGGAACAAAACTTCTAAGGAACAAAAACTTCTTTTCTCATGTCTATTTAAGATATGACATATGTTCAAAATATATAGAAAAGAAAACTTAATAAGCAAGGTTCTTGGTGGATAAGATAACAAGAGACTTAACCAAGACCTTGGAATGGATAGGAATGAGAAGACTTGAAGAAGACTTAGATGGATAAGTCTAGTAAAGACTTGAATGAATAAGGCTAGCAAAGACTAGACAATGACTTATCTTGGAGCTCAGAAGATTATTATATTATTAAAATACCTGCTAACATTTTTTAACAAGTAATAGGACTTGATTGGGATTTGATTTTTTTTAGTAAAAGAAAAGAGTTAATGCATTTATAAATAACTTTTCAAAATTGTATTAAAAAAAAAAGTGAATAACTATTGTGTATATACTCTAAAAAAAAACTATTGTGTATATGATTTAATTTTTTTTTTTAACTTTGTAACTTTTATAAAGATTACTAGAAACATGAAAGCATGTCAAATATATCGGTTACATTTCAAAATGCACCGATTAAACCTTGATTATGTATTACTAATTTTTAGTACGTATATCACATTTCAATAAAACAGTTTTCTTTTTCTTCAGTACAACAGTTTGAAATTTTAACTATTACATAACGCATATATACTAAGAAATATAATTGAATTAACATTTGGTTAATAAACACATATGGGACGGACTGGTAAACTTTGGGGGGCATGACCCAATTTCAATTTTCTAGAGTATTCTTTCGTAATTGAATTCCATTTTCAATAAAACATGGCTGTGAATGGCATTTTAAAATCAAAATTCCAGTGTAAAACCTCCCCTTTGAATAAATCAATTTCAATTTTTATTGCATGGTCCATTCAAAAGCATGAGGAAAGTTTTAGTGTACCAGTAATATCATGACGTAGTAATCAATTAATAATTACCACTTTTTATATATAACTATCTTGCCACATATATATGAGGTCATGCTTGGGAATATCTTTTTTTTTTTTTTTTTTAATATCTAAAATAGTCAATAAAGACAAAAAAGATTAAAATAGTCAATAAGATAAGATGTTACATCCTATCATCAATTAATCATTTTTTCTTTTGCAACGATCTAATCAACTACAAAAAAATTCACAAATCAATTCAAATATAATTTTTTTTTCTATCTCATAAAATAGTTAAAAAGTCAATTAAAATAGCCAAATTTTTAAATGACATCGCAATATCACTGTTTTATTTTTTTAAAAAAAATTCAAAACAAGAAAGCTGAACTTTTTTCCCGAAAAACAGAGAGCAATGAGTCAATTCAAAATTTCAAACCTTGATTAACAAAACATAGTAAATAACGCCCATAATTTTCTCCTATATTTTTATATCAAAATACCAAAATCATCCTTCATCTAAAAAAATTTCACATGAACAAGAAGGGCATTCTTGGAATTCATTTAGTTGAAATTCCTAACTATTGACACATTCAAACTCAATAAATATTCATTAGCGCGCCACAAAACCTCTTAATTTACGGAGAAATTTATGTGTTATATCACATTCTATTAAAAATTTATTGTGATTATGTTATGAATGATGTGGTATAATTGTTACAAATTATTTATGATAAAAAATGTTACGACTCATTTTGATGAAAAATTGCGACTTGTTATAGTACATACATGCACTTTTGTAAGAAAACACACCGTAGAGTTGAACAACGTAATTGTGTATCTAATCAATAATATTTTGTGAAAAAATTGGATCATATGAGTATATAACCTTTGTTACTCGGGGAGCATATAACTAACTTGATGTTTTAATATGATATAATTATTACTCCTAATGCACTAAATTACTCTCCCATTCACAGTAATCTTGTTTGGCATGGATATAGAAGTTATTTTTTTAGCAGGTTAAAAAGTTATTTTTAGTGATTTTTTTTTTAAAATTATGTCAAAAAAAATTTACAAAAAAAAAAAAAAAACACCAAACTATTTTTGGATTTTTTTGGTCCTCTTTAAAAAAAAAAAAAAAAAAATACTTTTTTAGTCCGTCTAATTGAATTGAACCTAAAAACTTAAAAAAATTTCAATTTTTTTGGAATAAATTACATTAGTGGTCCTTACATTTTGCCTCTTATGTCATTTTAGCCCCTACACTTTCAATTAACTTTATTTAGACTTTTAATTTTAGATTTTGTGTCAATTTGGTCTAATTGATAGCACTACCTGTTAATGTTTTTAACAAAAAAATAATCACTGAATTGCTTGAGGTTGACTCATTGAGTTGATTAAATTTATAATTGACCCTGAAAAATAATATATGTCACTTATATGCATATTTTTCATTAAAAAAATACTAATAATTGTAAGCAATTGGACTAAATTGAAACAAAATCATAAATTCATGGTCAAAATCAAACTAATTGAAATTATAAGGACCAAAATAACACAAAAATCATAATACATATCGTAATTTGTCCATTTTTTTATATAAAAAAAAATCACTAAAGAAAAAAAAAACCCAATAACCCCCCCCCCCCCAACAAAAAAAAAAAAAAAAAAAAAACCACCCACTAATCAAAACACACCAGAAGGGACTTTCTTTTAAAATTGCTTAAAAAGTCAAAATTTTCATTAATAAAGAATTTCTTAACAATTACTAAACACATAAAAAAAAATTAATTCTAAAAAAAAAAAGCAAAAAAAATAATTAAAAACAATTGTCAAACT
This sequence comes from Camellia lanceoleosa, assembly GCA_025200525.1. NCBI lineage: Eukaryota > Viridiplantae > Streptophyta > Magnoliopsida > Ericales > Theaceae > Camellia > Camellia lanceoleosa. Next base: position 157,508,943 of record CM045758.1, read on the forward strand.
CGCAGTATCTATCAGTATCTTTTTTCCCTCGTATGAGATAACAAACAAGCACGCAAGGAAAAAAGACTAGTTCAAAATGAGTTTTGGTCAACACGTAAGCTCTTCTCTAATACTATTCCAAGTTTTCTCATTCAAAGTGTTTTTCACCTTTTCCAAGTAGTAGACCCCAACAACACATCCATAAGCTACTTCTTCCTATAAATACTTCAAACCACCCATTCCCTTTTTATCAAACACATCTCCAACTACCCAAATCTCTCATAAAAACAAAACACCTCCCTCTCCCTTCCTCTCAAAGATTTTTCAATTTCCCGGCAATCGAAGATGTATTTCCAGCGACAAAACACACTCTTGATCATCATGATTGTGATCTTTGTCACCATTTTGTGCCACGCCAACACCCATGTTGGAGCAACGAGGGAGTTGAAGTCGCCACCATCATCATCATCATCATCATCATCATCATCATCAGAGTTTGTGAGTGGTGCAAGTGAAAGCCACCTTGCGACATACCCATCAATGTACTACGAGAAAGCCAAACTCGCCATGGCTACTTGGCTCGAACGCTTACCCTCGGGTCCTAGCCCCAGTGGTCCAGGCCACTAACAAATCATATGCCATGTTTTTTTAAGGCCATGCCTTGCCATGCCACAACAAGTATACCATTCTTTTGTTTGTGTTTGTTTTGTTATTAAACTTTTATGAAAATAATCATGAAAACTTTGTGACCCTTGGATTATACTTAGAATAAAGTCTTACATACTAATCAAGCTAATCTAAAGATCATAACTCTTTCATGATCATTTTCATGAAAAATTTTTCATGATCCCTAACTTTTCTCTATTAAATATACGTGTGGACGAAAAATTGTATCTAAATATATAATCAAATTATGTGCACTTATAATTTTTTATAAGAAATAAATATAAAAACACAGTATATACAGATATATACAAATGTAAATGAATAAGCAAAATTATTTTATTTGTATTATCTGATGAGTTCATTTTTAGTTAATTCTTATACCTGGGTTTTTTAGATTATGGTTTTTTTTTAAAAAAACAAAATGCTGCTCCCTACGACTGCTTTTAAAATAGGCTAGCAAAACTGATATCAAATGCCATAAAAAACACAAGTGAAGCTCTGCCTATCTTTTTTGAATGGGGTGAAACTCTTCTTATCGCGAATTGATTTTAGAAAAGAGGATGAAACTTGGTTCCACATGTTGGTTATGGGTTAACTTATGCATGACTTTGTTTGTAAAGTTTTTTTTTTATATAATTTAAAAATAAAATCCATTAAAAAATATATGAGTTAAAAAATAATTTGACTTTTCTGCTTGTTTTGTCTTCAGTGTGTTTTTTGAAGATTTAATGTTCGAGTTTTTATTAATAAATCTTATTTAGGAGTGTTCTAATCCAAGAAATCCATGACGGAAATTTATAACCCACTTAGTCTCATGTATTTATACATTTATTCCATAAGATTCTTTTTCATGATTTACACTACTTTCTTAGACTCTTATACCCTTATATTTAATGTTGATATGCATCAATTACACACCACTATTTAATGTTGATATACATTACACAGAAAAAATTAAACATGGTTCTTTATTGATTGTCATTATGTTTTGGTAGTTCCCATGCATCCAAATGTGGACTGTACGTGATGACGTGAATGTCTACATCAAATGGCATGAATGTGAATATTCACATCAGATGGCGTGAATGTTCACACTAAAACATATGAATGTGAATACAAATGTTAATGTTTATAATGTTAATATCATATGACGTGAATATTCACACTAAAACATATGAATGTGAAAACAAATATTAATATTCATAATGTTAATATCTATATTTCAGAATTCATATGAACATTCACATTCATATGTTTTAGTGTGAACATTCATGTTATGTTTATATTCAAATGAAAGTTGAAGATTGTGGTTGTGTAATTTGATGCAATGCTGATGTGAATATTAATATCACCTTTATTACAACATCATCTGATGTGAACATTCACATTCACGTCATCTAATGTGAACATTCACGTCATCATGTACAATCAACATTTGGATGCATGAGAACTACCAAAATATAATAACAATCAATAAAAAATCATATTTAATTTTTTTTTTTTTTGTATTATATATATCAATATTAAATAGTAGTGTGTAGTTAATGCAATTTTTTTGAGTAAAGATATAATGACAATCAATATTAAATATCAACATTAATGGGGGCATGAGAGATTTAGAGTATTTTGGTCTTCTTATCTCAAATAGGACCTAATAGAATAGTAAAAAAGAATATGAATTGAATGGAATAAAACTCTTAAAAATGAGATTTATAAAAAAAAGCTCCCTTTAATGTTTAGATCATTCTATACTGAAAGTAAAAATTTTGACACAACTTTTTTTTAAAAAAAAAAAAAAATTACTAAAGACAACAAAAAAATTTCGACTTTTTTAAGATTGATTCCAAACTCACTATTCTAGTGTTATAATGAATGATATAGCAGTCCTACAATCTTAGAAAAAGCAAATCCCTAAAAAACACATTCAATGATTGAGATTAATTTAATATATCAACTCCACTATAAAAAAATATATATCTCAACCACCCTATTTTTTTTTATTCAATTCGTGACCTATAATTTTGGATTCGTGGACTTTTCTCATAATAATATATGAGTTTCATAGTCACATCTATGATTCCCACATATATTTTATTTATTTATTTTTTCATTGTTTGAACTTTGGGTATCATTCCTTCTCAATTGTAAAAAATTATTAAATGTCATATATTACTTCACACCAATTATCATTTGTTAGTTTTTATGTTATATTATCTCTTAAAATACCAAAACAATCATTACAGAAAATCGCACTTTTGCCGACTAAAAATTTGGTCGGCAAAAGTCCATTTTCAGTCGGCAAAAGTTATTTGCCACCAATTTTTTTGGTCGCCACTTTGTGGTCGCCAATTGAGGGTCGACAAAAGTAATTAGCGATCAAAACTTTTGTTAGTCGGGAAAAAGTTAGATTTACCGACTAAATTTTTGGTTGCTAAATATATCATTACTGCGACTAATCCATTTAGTCGCTAAAACACTTTAGTCGCAAAAAGTGACATATTCCTGACCAAACATATTAGTCGCCAATTGTCACATTCCACGACCAAACATGTTAGTCGCCAAAAGTCACAATCTGCGACCAATAGATTAGTCGCCAAAAGTCACATTTCACGACCAAACATTTTCCGACAAAATTGTTTGGTCAGCCATTGTCTGTCAGTGCATTTAGATATCAAAACGGCATCATTTTGATATCTGCGACTAAATTGTATTGCTTGCTAAAAGTTTCACCTCCTGCCTATATTTTTAGCGACTAATATTTTAAATTGGTTGCAAAAAATCACTATTTTGCAACAAAATTACTTTAGTCGGTAATAGTATCAACTTTTAGCTACGAATTTTTTTTGGGTCGGTAAACGTCATTTTTTTGCGACTAAAATTTTTTTAGTCGGCAAATGTGTAATTTCTTGTAGTAAATGATAATCGGTTCTACTTACTAACCAACCAAATGTGAATTGGGACGTCACATGATAATTGTTTAAAACTGCCAAATAACATTTTCTAGTGGCGTTTGACAATTTGACATGCTGCATAGAGCACACACAACCCATCACTGTTGGACTTGTGCTTCTATCCTAGGCCAACAAGATTTCCTAGACTTCAAAGTGTAATCCAACTCTGGTGTCATGAAGGACCGGGAGACGCTTTTCTTTGTCAGACATACTCTGCTGCCTTTGTAGAATAATATTGTAGTCGATGTAAAAATGCCTCTAAATTCTTGATTGGAGATAGCACACTGAATGCCATTTATACATTAAAAAAATTGAATTCAAGTGAATATCTTTGTATTTATAAAAAAATGGATAATTCTATTTATACCACAAAACTAACTCTTTGTATCCTTAAAATTTTAATTAATTTTTTTTTATTTTATAATTTCTGTAATTACATTATTACTCTCATCCCTACCTTTCACTCTTCTACTTACACCCAAAACCTAAAACACCTCAACTTCTTCCACCATCACCTTCGATCACCATTCTGCCATAGACGCCATTCCTTTTTTCGTTGTCTCACCACCACGACCATCACTGCCACCATGACTACCACCTTCGTAGCCTCTCATCACCACAACCGTCACTTCTTCTATCCTTCTATCGTCGTGACCATCACCACCGCCGTAACCACTCCATTTTTGTTCCCCATCACACCCACCGCCATCTCAATGGAGGAAAGGGCTCACAGTGGTCAGAGATGAATTTCAATTTTTTCTCGGTGCACCAGAACCAAACAAAACTAAACAATCCACTATTGAACAAAAACAAGTCACATAGACAACAAAAACCAAAAAAAATTGAAACACATCTACATCCATTGCCAAACATACAAATGTATCATATTCGGGATCCCACAACAAGACACACCTTGCATGTTTGGTAGCCACAACTGAACAAAGGCTATGTTTTTGGTGAATTAAGCCTTAATAGTTTGTAAAACTTGCGGTTGATGGTGAGGGATTAGGTAGTGGGTGTTGGTCAGAGAGGGACTGGGTAAGGTGGAGAGGGCCTGGGTGAAGGAGAAGGGTGATGGCGAAGAGGCAACAATTGGTAATGGAACAGTGGTCAGAGGTAATGGTGGAAGAAGTTAGGCTTTTTTAGGTTTTGAGTGTAAGAAGAAGAGTGGATGGTAGGGATGAAAGTAATAATATATAATATAATTATAAAAATCATATTAAAAAATTAAAATTTTGAGGATGTAAGGAGTTAATTTTGTGATGTGTAAGTTAAGGGTGGCTCTACTTACACCCCAAATATTTGGTTGAGCACTGCAATTTAATAAAACTTTTTTTATTACTATTAAGTCCTTATTTAAAATGACCAAAAATATTAGACATTGGAAAAAATGTAAATCAAAATGTTTTGGACACCCCATTTATCATCGGCCCCAATATTTCTTATATCTCTCTTGTCTTCTTGCTTGTTTCACTTTGTGTCTTCATACCTATCCCTATTTGCTTAAATCCATCATTCTTGCATTATATTTCATATTGAAATCAACAATGGACAATATATAAGATATTTCCAAACAATTTTCTATAGATAAAGTAAATTTTCATTTAATGTTTATTGTTTTTCGTTGTTTGATTTACGAAATTGATTGGAAATTCAATACTGAACAAATTATGTTTGTTCGGAAGCTTATTTCCAAACAAAATTCATATATTCGACAGTGAGTATCCAAACATATTTCATTTGTTCGGCATTGAGCATCCGAAGAAACTTCATAGGTTCAGAATTAGGTATCCAAACTTATATAATTTGTTTGGTACTGAGTATCTGTCACGACCGAAACCCACCCCTATAGGTTTAGCATCATAACTGGCCAGTAATCTTGGGATTACTGAAGGCCTCTGAACAGATTAAACAAAATTAAAAGGGCCAGCGGAAGCAAATATCAAATACAACGTTTATAGAGCTATGCAGACATACATGAGACAAAAAATTTAAAACTTATATATATATATATCTGTGTGTGTGAGACGTCATATTTACGTTAGTCTTACGTTACCATCACAGATACAATCAAAGGAACTCAGCCTTGAATACACAGTCTACAAGAACTGAATTGTTCAGACAAATAGAAGAAAACAAAAACTTAAAACTTGTTTGCAGAATCATGACCACATTTTAACTCAGGAACCTCCCCAGGAGGCGTTTTGGTTGGCTAACAAAACTGATCTCCAAGCAATCATCAATGAGCCTGGTCACGAGCCTGATCACCTACATACATTAATAATACAGTGAACTGGACCCTAGTGAATAATAATAGAGTAAAGGGTTTAATGAATGATGTTCGTAACAGATTCAGAGATCAGAGTTCAGAGTTCAGAGTCAGAAACAGATTCATATTCAGAGTTCATAGAGAATCATACGTGGTACATCTATTAATGCTAACAGAACAGTTGACCCATTTATATGGGACGTAAACAGTTGACTCATGTGCACAGAGACGTTCATAAGGATCTATACCAATTGACCCATGATCACATAGGACATAGAGTTAACTCATGATTACATGAAACGTTCAATTGATTAATGATTATATGAGATGTATACAGAGCAGGTAATAAATATCACATGATGCTAAGGATGCCACGAATACATTTTAGAAATTTGGATAATCATTCAATCATACAGAAAATAATTAAAGTCAAATATAGCTTTACAGAGTTATTACTCACAGATAGCTCCAATGGCAGAACAATCAGAACAAATGGATTAGACGATCTATGGCGCGTGACCTACACAAACACATAGTGGATACATATTAAAACACATGCTCAGAAAACACTTAACTCATTTTTTTTTAAAAAAATTTATCTTAGTTTGTTTCTAATCCTTACCCTTATTATTATATCTTAATTAAGGCTTAGGAATACTTAAGATGCAATGAGGATGTCAAAATGTACTTTGAAACACTTAGTCAAATTTTCAAAAATAGGGCAGTTCGCTCGAGTACAACTTTGGTCGCTTGAGCAGAACCATTGGTTTGCAAAACTTCTAGGAGCTCTCATTTTACGTTCAAACTCAACTTCTGGTCACTCAAGCCAAGGCTAAAAAATAAGACTGGTCGCTTGAGCGTAGGTTCTGTCACTCGAGCCAACCCCCAACTCTATAAAAGTACTAGGAGTTCGCATTCTTTGCTTGAGTGCAGATTCCACCGCTCGAGCGAAGAATGCAAATTCTGGAATTTTCAGATTGCTCTCTAAGCTTCAAAACACAATTCTAATGCATCAAAACACATTCTTTGGGCCTAAACCTTGAGAAAACATGTCTAAAATTGTATAACATCATGAATTGAAAGCCGTTTCTCAAAATCAAGGTCCAAAAGCAAGCGAATTGTTCAAAGTCAAACTTGAAATGTACACATATAGAACATGCACGTAATCCTTTGAATGTAAACCCTCCAAATCATGATCAAATAAAGTAAAATGATAGAAAACATGATGAATTCCCAAAACTAAGTTAGAATTGTTACATGCATGAGAGAATTTCTTAGAAAACATGCTCAAAATGCAATGAAATGCACATGCATGTATGAATTGATTCTCAAGTCTACTCGTTAGCTTAATTCATGTCTTTAATCTCTAATTTCCTTGAATTCATGCATTAAACAACTCTATTTCACAATGAAAAGGGTGAAATTCCTACCTTAAGTCTTGAACTCTCAAGTGTAGAAGCTTAATCTTCCAAGTTCTCTTCAATTCCCTCTAAATTTCTAGCAATTCCCTTATTGAGTTCAAATTTTTCCTCTTTCCCTCTCTTCCTGCGTTGGCCTCGCAAAGATGAGAAATGAATTTGTAAAACAGTCTCAAGCTCTAGAATTAGCCTTATATGGGTTTGATTAGTGGGGTTAAATTAATCCTATCTTAACTTAATCAATTATCCTTATTCTATTCTAATTATTTGGTTCCGAATTGAATTCTAATTAAATTTACCTTAACATTCCAAAAATTTCAAATTACACATTAACCTATGCAATTTTGTGATCGGATACCGATAAAGCCTTCAATTCGCATACCGAAACAGAAATACAAACATATATTTTTACATCAAACAGATATAAACACAAATAACACAATACACATACAATTAACTCAGAATTTCCTCTTAATTACTTATTAGGCATTCTTAATCATGGTTTAGTGACCAATCATAGTTCAGGGTTGTTACAATATCCAGATGAAAATGCTACAACTAATTTTCTATTGTTCGAAACTGAGTATTCGAAAAATTTCATGGGTTCAGAATTAAGTATCAGGACATATATAATTTCTCCGGCACTAAGTATCCAAATGAAAATGTTGTAACCAATTTTTTATTGTTCGGAACTAAGTATCAGAATATATTTAATTTGTTTAGCATTGAGTATCCGAAGAAACTTCATACGTTCAAAATTAAATTTTTGAACATTTATAATTTGTTTGGCACATAATGTCTAGATGAAAAAGCTATTAGATTTGTGGTGTAGAAAGTAGAATTTCCAAGGTTTTTTATTTTTAAGGTTATGATAGGTATTATTTGAGGTGTCTAAATAAATAAATAAATATTTAAATTTTCAATTAGAGTCTTTGAAGTAATGGGGTGCCCAACTTAATTTTTGGGGTGCATTTAGAGCTACCTGTAAGATTTCATCTTTTTATTTTAGGCTCTTCATCCTTTTATTACTTTGATTCACTTAATTCTTTAACAATTAACCATTACTTCTTTATGTTTGTAAAAGTGTCTATTCCAATCTAAAATTCTCATATGTTTCTTTCCAGTGATATATAACTTGAGTGATACAAATAATGAGATATTTCAGAGATTTTAGTTTGCGGAAGATGGTTGACTAGAGGTCTAAATGCTGATGGCACTGTCAAAACCAAGGGTCAGACAAACGAAACTAGTTTGACTTGGTGCTATAAAAAGAGTCTTGTGTCTGTTCAGTAGTTTGAATATTAGTAGCAACCACGAGACGTGTTAACATCACAACATAATGGCCGATTAATGATGCTTTTTAACTCTTCTATTTTATGATTATTAATATTCAACTAATTGAAAACTGCACCACAACCATGGATTATATGATTTACTATAATTGTATTAAACAGGACAATTTCTTAAACAAAGATAGAATTTCTTAATTGCTCCTTTAGTTAATTTGTTAAAACTACAAAGTAAACAAAATGTATTCTGAGCAATGGGTCTAAAATACCATTCTGGATTATATATCCCCATGCCTGAACATTCTCAATACATTTAATCAATGATAAAAGAGATTGGAACTTAATGCATTTTAACAAATGAGAACATTCTCATTAATTTAATCAATGATGAAAGGAACTGAAACTTAATGAATCATTTTTTATCTATAATACATAAGAAGAGACCTCTCAGAACCTCAATACTAAGTTAAGTCTATACCACACTTCACTTTTTTGAATAAATTTGATGGTACATTTTCATTGGTTATAAATCTTTGTCGAACTTCTTCCAAACTTATTCCATTTTTGTTGTTGTTGTTGTTGTTGTTATTGTTGTTTTTTTTTTTTTAACATTGCTAACTTGCTCTTATCAATACCTTTGAAAAAAAATTTAAAAACAAAAAACAAAAAATAGCCTTGCTTAGTATAATTTCTTTATGCATGATCCAATACTTTGTCAAACCAGAATAAAGTATTGAAAGTTGTATTAATATTCTCAGGGTTACATCTTTACAAAGAACCTTTCCATATTTTGTTAACATCTTCTTAATTTTTGTTGTGGACTTTTTTCTTTTTTCTTTTTTAATGCAGGCCATACTTGAAATCAACCAAATAAAAAATCTATTTGAACAAGAGTTTAAAAAATGAGTAAAGAAGAAGGTTAGGTTTTTTTTTTTTTTTTTCTTCTATAAGTAGCAACTTGTTTATAAGAAAATTAGTATTCTTCTGACATTATATAAACTTAATACTTTGTTAAACTATTTACAGCTGAAAAAATTCTCAATATCGAAAGTATAAAAGGAATTGCTATACTAGAATGATTGCGGAAAAAAAAAAAAAACAATATATACAAAATGTCTCTCATTAAAAGAGAATGAAATGGGTCACTCTCAACACACTAGGACATACAAAATTTTAATGGGTAAATTACACTTTACAAAATTTTATTGGAGCAGTAATAGCAAAGTAAAATTTTAATGTAACGGTAATATCATATCATTATTGATACATAGATAACATCATATAAGAAAGTGAATCGTATTATCTAGATGGGTAACTTACACTTTACACCCTTGCATTTTGCACTAAATCTCACTTTGGCCCTTACATATAAAATCATGACAGTCAACTCTCCATACTTCTAGTCAAATTCCACTTTAGTCCCTCTACATGAAATTGTGACAATCAAACCCTTTGTACTTTTGATCAAATCTCACTTTGGTCCTTATACAAGTGCTAGTGTCCCATCTTTGATACTCAATTGTTTAAATCTTTAATATAATCTAATCATGTGATAAAAATGTGACTACAACATGAGAGTAAAAAAGAAAAATCATCTATATTTTTCATCAATGCTCATTATATCCTAAAATTTATATTAAAATATGACTGTATTAGGTGAAAACAAACCGCAGATTGCGAGAAATGAAGAAAATGAATTGGGGTTTTGCATAAATTGAAATCATGAAACTTTATTTTTTATAGTAACACAATCTTCTATCTATTCATCTTTCTTTCTCTTTGATTTTTTTGTCGTATTTTTTTAATTATTTCAAAAACTCTATTTTCTTACCTTTCCATCTTAATTTTACCATACAAACATATATATATATATATATATTGTATTATATAACTCTCATATATTTATCACGTAGGACAAAGTGTATTGGTGAAAAATATGGATGATTTTTGTCTTTTACCCTCATTTTGTAGTCACATTTTTGTCACATAACTGAATTTTGTTCAAGATTTAAAAGTGAAGTAACAAGAGAGGGACATTTACACTTGTGTAGGGACTAAAGTGGAATTTGAGTAAATATAGCGATCCCGGGTTTACCCCTTGTTGTATAGTGATCCGGACGTGTGTCCGTGGATGTTGGTAGTGGATTGTTGTCCTGTTTACGACCTTTCATATATTGTATTTGAGTTATAGGATGTGTTGCAGTTTGTTTGAGTTGGTTGTGTTCGGGAGCCAAGGGTTCGCCTGTAATTTTGTCCTTCGCCGGCGAGGAGTTGGTCGCCGAGCGGCGTTGAGTTTTGTGTCGGTGGGTCGAGCAGAGCGGCTTCGCTGAGCGAAGCGATCGTCTGGCGGACTCAACACCATGATTTCGCTCGAGCGAGCCGATTCTTCGCCGAGCGATTCAGTTCGATCTTCCTTTCGCCGAAAGCGGTCCGCCGAGCAAGGCGTCTAGTTGCAGAACTGGCGGTCGAGCTCGCTCGAGCGAGCTTTTCTTCGCCGAGCGAAGTTTCTAGGATGTTGGCTCGAGCGAGACCTTCTTGGCTCGAGCTACGGTTTCCTGTGTCTGGTCGCTCGAGCGACCAAGTCTTCGCTCGAGCGAGCCTGTTTATATCAGTTCGCAGCCAGCGATCTAAACTTCATTTTTTTGAAGCTTTTACTTTTTAAAACCCTAAATTTGAGAGCCTCTCTCTAGACTTGCCTTCTCTAAGAAATCATCTCCTAGAGGGTGAATCTTCCCTAAGTGCTTTGTTAAAAAGGTAGAGGTGACTTGGCTTCGATATAATCCGAAAATATTCGGTTTGGAGCAAGTTGGGTGTTGGGTCTTCATCTCCTTTTGAGCTCAAACTTTGAGGTAGGGATATCCTACTCTCTTTATGGATTTTGTCTTTGAATTTTAGCATTTTGATATGTTGGTAGTTGTTGTGTAATTTTGGGAAAACTTTGGGCCATTGTGTAATTTTATAAAAGTTTGGGGTTTTGTCTATAATAAACCTAGAAGCATGTTTGGTATAGAAACATGGAATTAATGTTGAAACATTAGTGAAATTTGAACCTAAGGGTTGTAATGTTAATTATGGAAACGTCCTAATTACATTGATTAATTAATTTGAATAATTAATTGTGGAAAATGAGGAATTGAGATAGAATTGGGTCATGGGTTATGACGATGGAAAGAATACATTGATTTTATGTATTGATATGTGATGTGTATAATTGTTATATATATGCATTGTGTTGTGTTGGAGGAGATAGGGATGTACTCAGCGGTTTAGGGAAGATAGGGATGGACCTCTAAACCGGATGTTATCGGAGGAGATAGGGGATGAACTCCGAGATAGAGCATGTATGCTTATCTAGAAATATATTAGAGCATGTATGCTTGTCATGGAAAGTATGAATGTAACTGTTTTGTTTATATTTGTTGATGTGATGAAAGAATGTAAAAGAATTGACCATCTATCAATTGTTAATCTTTTAGTCATTATTTATAATCGGTTTAGTATATTTCTCTCGGGTCGTGGCTCACCCTATATGGGAACATCATTTTCAGTATCGTAGCATGCCACCTCCAAGGACTTAGCTTGGGAGGCTAGTATGACGGACTTTTTGGTTGTCTTTCCTTTTACGGTGTTACATGTAAATTCAAGCCTAGGGCTTAATGTGTAAATGAGTTAGCACTCTACTTTCTTGTAACCAAGTGTTAACTTGAAAGTCAGAAGTCTGAGGGCATTTGCTTTTGTTGTTAACATGTAATACCTTTTGTAATAGCACTCTGATGAATGGAAGGACGTGGACCTTTTATATATCATAGCATGTTAATATTGTTGGTTTAACATCATTATTTTGAGGGCGTTACAGTAAAAGTGCAGGGGGTTGGCTGTCACGATTTCATCTGTAGAGACCAAAGTGAGATTTGACCAGAAAGGCAAGGGGTTAACTGTCATGATTTTATATGTAGGAGTCAAAGTGAGATTTGGTACAATGTGCAAAGTGTAATTTATCCTATCTAAATTTAACTTCCATATCCATTTTATCTTACTAACTGACACATATACATAGTGAATTAAAATAAACACTTATATGGTAGATTATGATTGGATGGTAGTACCATGTATCAATTATGACGTGGTATTATTGTTACAATAAATTTTTCCTTGCGGCAGAATAGAGTGGGATTAAGGATATTAATGAAAAAAATATATGATAGTTTATTAGAACATTTCCAACATTGAATCAAAATTTTTCTTAAATTTGAGTAAAATTTGATGAAAAGTTTGATTTGATACTGTTCACTCCAATGTTAAATTAGAATTTTCATCAGATTTTTTCATATCCCCGGTTGTCCAAGAGGATGTCTGGGTGGATGTCCTAGAGGTCATTCAGACATGAAAAAAAAAGCTAAAAAAATTGCTCTTGGGTGGACATCCGAGAGAATGTCTAGCCCAATGGTAACAATTTAAATTTAATGAAAGATAAAAGGCTCCTTTCATTTGATGAAATTTTTAGTTTTTCCCTCAGTTGATATGGGTTTGATGCCAATGTTGCATAAGAAAAAGTGAGTCTGTTTCATCAAATTTAAATTTGATGAAAAATTTGAGTAAAGGTTGGAGACGCTCTTAAAAATTAAAATTGATGAAATAGTTAAAAGTTTAAGATAATTGTTACTTGTCACTGAACTTATTTCACCCCTTTTTTGTCATCTTTTAAGTGTGTTTATTTAATTAAATTTATGTGTATGTATATAATCTGCTATGTTTAAAAATAATGAGACTTATTTTGTCACATGAGAAATTATAGGAGAAGGAAGAGTTAAGGAAAAATATTTTCATGGTTTATAATAGTGCTCAAAGATTAAAGATGAGTGTTGATAAAAAAAAAAGAAAAAAAAGAAGAAGTAAAGATGGGTAATAAAAAAGATAAAAATTGTAATATATATACAATTATTTTAAATATTTTAACATACGTTCTAAGGACACATATTAACAAAATTTTAATATATATATACCCAATTTTAAGATGTGTAACATATTACATAAAATTTCTTTAAATACTAAGCGGTTAATGCATTGTATTCACAAATCAAATTTAAAATTATTTCCTATCAAAAACTATATTAATATTGTCAATCGGCTCAAGGCCCCGAGATTAGTCAAAGTGCATGTCCTAAAAAAACTATATTAATATTAAAATATCATCAACCACCACTTGTCCTTCCTTTCTCGCCACCCTCAGTCCTCTTTGCACTATGATGGTCTACTTTAAAACTCTAACGCTGTGGGATTTTGATAATGATTTGTGAAAAATCTAGAAACCTCCTAGATGTTGATTTGTGATTATGTATCAATTTTAAGCAGAATATAACAATCCCAATCAAACAATCAAGAGAAAGAGACACAAAGATTTTACGTAGAAAAACCACAATTGGACACCTTCCAATTGTGATAAAAAAACCACGCAACATGACCACAAGAACAATCCACTAAGAAGATATAAAGGAATTACACAGGTATCACTCTCAATTATCTAGCGAATTCACAACGCCTAATTGAACCACCCTCTATGTGCCTCTTTCCACCCCATCTTCAAAGACGAATTGTCTTTACGATGAGCCACTCGATTCCTCCAAAGCTTCAGGCTCGAATTCTTCAGAATTCACAACTGAAGAACAACTCTCTCTTTTGTGTATAACAAACAAATCTTTGATGTACTCTCTTTAAACCATGAGTTGAATACTCAATAAAACATCAAAGAAAATAACAAAATATCCCAAGATATAAACCTTTTAGAACCAAAAAGAAGATCTGGAGGACTTCAATCAATTAGTAGTCTAGTTTTGGGAGAAAACCAGCTACTTACAGAAAATTCAAAGTAATCCTGTTTTTGGAAGAAAATCAACTTCTTAAAGGACTCCAAAATAATCTTAGTTTTGGAAGAAATTCAACTTCTTAGAGAAATCTAAAGTAATCCTAGTTTGACCCAACAAGAGAATTTAAAAAATTACAACCTTGGGTTTGATCCATAGAATTTGACAACAAAGAGTCCTAACAATTTGGGAACGAAAAGGGAAAATGTATGTGAAATATAAATAAAATATACCTACATTTCACATAATTTCACACCATTTTTCTCTTTCTTTTTTCAAATCCCTTCCCAAATCTCTCAACCAAACATAGCGTAAGTATACTTACACACACACACACACATATATATATATATATTATACACATAAAAAAGAGAGATAAAGGTTAAAGGCAAGAGGGATGTTAGGGCGGGAGTGGTAAGGGAAGGAGGGCCTAGGTTGATTTGGAGAGGGTGAAGACACGAGTGGGTGTACAAAGTGAAGATGTTGAAAATTAGAGCAATTTTGAGATTAAAGTGACTGCAGAAAAAATAAATAAAAAATTTTAATTTGGAAGGGATGGCGGCAACTGCGGAGATGAAAACAATAGCTTGTTGGTGGTGAGGAAGGATTGGGTGGAGTCTAGATTCTCTTCCATAGTTTCTTGCAGTGGTTCCTGCAGTTCTCGCCAAAACGACGTCGTTTTGTTTAGTATTTTTTTTTTAAAATTCAAAATTCTCTTTTCCCTCTCTTTTCTTTTCTGTATCATTTATTTTACTCAACCCTGATGGAGAGACAGAGACGCAACACGATTGAGAGATGGAGTGACAAACTGAGAGAGAGACGGAAAGACGAACACGAAAAAAGAGAGAAACGAACTAAGAGATGAAAGAGATGGCGGAGTGACACGACAGCGAAAGAGAAACACAAAGGATGGCGGGCAACGATGAGTCTGGCAGCAACGTGACAGCGGTAAGGCGAGATTGCAACGGCGACGAGGTCCATTTCATCATCATTGTCATTTGTTGCTGTTGTATATATATATATATATGATTCTTGGGTTAGATTTGTTGTTGATTTTTGAAATGGGTTTGATGAAATAGGTATTTTTGAAATGGGTTTGATGATAAATTGAAGAAAATATAAATGAAATGAGTTTGATTTTCTGTTAGATTTGTTGTTGTTATATATATATATATATATATGATTCAGATTTCTATTCGATTTGGTTCTTCGATTTTCTATTAGACAAATGAAAGAAAATATAGATTTGTTGATGATAAATGGGTATGATAAATGCGTTTGATGAAATGGGTTGCTTTCATACTCTTAGTTTTGTTTTGATTTTAGATGAAATGAGATGTCAAACTAGTTTCAGATTTCTCTTTGATTTTTTGTATGCTTGGGGTTGGAGAACGTATTTGTTTGCATAATTTGGGTCGCTGGAGTGAATGTGTTTTTGCAATATTTTTGTTGATTTAGCAAGAAATAAAGGCTTCATTCTTTCATGATGGTTCTCATTTGTTGCTATTTTATAAATTTCTAAATGTTGATGATTTTGATATAGTGGTCTGGAGAACTCTTCAGTTGCTTTCATACTCTTAGTCTTGTTTTGATTTGAGATGAAATAAGATGCCAACCTTGTTTCAAATTTCTCTCTGCTTTTTTATATGCTTGGGATTGGATAACTTATTTGTTTGCATAATTTGGGTCACTAGAGTGAATGTGTTTTTGCAACATATGTTAATTTGTGTAATAAATTTAAGATGCTAAATTCACTCCATTGACCCAACATTAGATGATTGGCCCAGATTTGGTTTGACCTGTGTTTCTGGAATTGGCATAAAAAAAACAAATTAGAATTTTTGTTTATGTTTTTCTTATTTATTTATTTATTTGTATGATACTGAATTGCAAGGAATGGAAGAAAATAATGTTGTTGATGAGTTGGCCAATTGTGGTTGGAAGTCGAAATTGGGGATGTCATTTGACTATGAACAAGCTACATATGATTTTTACAATACCTATGCAGGAAAGATGGGCTTCAGTACTAGGAAGGCCTATGCAAACAAGAACAAGCATACCAAGGAAATAACTTCATGAACATTTGTATGCTACAAAAAGAGAAGTCGGGGTATTGACAAGCGAGATCCACTAGTAAAAAATCTGAAACAAGAGGTAAGATGTGATTGTGGTGCCCAATTTATAGTATCAAGTTAGATAGAATTTCAGAAAAATATGTTGCATGTGATTTTGTTGAACATCATAATGATGACTTTGTGCCTCAAGAGTGCATTCATATGTTGCCACCCCCTCCCCCCCCCCCCCCCAAAAAAAAATATCTACCACCCAAGCAATTGAAGTAGAATTGGCTTTAGAATTTGGAATTTCTCTTAGGTCTGTTTATGAGCTATTTGGTAGGGAATCTGGTGGAAGAGCATCACTTGGCTTCATGAAATTAGACCAAAAAAATTATTTGAGATTGAAGAGACAAAAAGATTTGGAGCCCTTTTGTCCTAATATTTGTTTTGGAGAGATCTATTCTAATTAATATGCAATGTAATTATTTTTCTTTTGTGAATGTCAATTGTTTTGTCATTTTTTGTTTTCTACAAGAAAGGATGTGATGCTTAAGTTTTAAGATGTTTATTTGGAGATCATATTGATAATGTTTTAAGATTTTTATCTAATGTCACCTAGCAATTTTGTGGTATGGATTAAGATTTTTATCTTTGAAGTTCTTGTTTATCTTAAAAGTTCTTCATTAGGTGGATTTAGCTTGTGGAAATGACAATGTAGTCACTGAAATTCTATTAAAAGGTGTGTTTGATTGTGTGGATTTGGAATTTGATAAATGATAAGGCATCTTAGTTTGGTTTTGATTGCTTTAGGAAGTTTATTGTTATCAGGTTGTTCAATTTATATACCTCAACTAGTCCTCTCAGGATGGCACATGTTGTTGCCTCATATCCCTTTGAACATTAATTCAAGACTGTGTATGTGTGTGTGTGTCTGTGTGCAGCAAGTGAGGAAGAGATGATAAAACACCTTTTGAATTATTATGCAATTGAAACCCATGAATAAACTAGCAGTCAGTATTGATTCTCTAGGATGAATGTCTCGTGTCTGATCTTGTTTGTTACTTTACAAAGATATGTTATTCTCTATATATGAGGTGGTCACAGTTATTGTAATTGGAGATCATACATTACAAAAGAATGAATCAAAAAGCAAATTCAAAGCTGTAGAACTTTGAGAAACAGAAACAAAAAAGAAGCATATCACTATTGTCCAAGGGATGAGAAAGAAATTTAGATGGATGTGTTTACAAGGCAACATGTTAGGAATTGACCCTTCCTAACCAAGATCAGTGAGACACGAAATAACAAACAAGAAACAAATTAATGAATCAAACAAATCACACACACAAGAACATAAGGATTTATGCGGTTCATCCTAGAATAGGGTTACATCCACGGCTACTATGGTTTTCACTATGATCAGAAAAATACAACTCTCTTTTAACCTAAAAAAGATGCCCCCTCATCTATTTATAAGTATAGAATTAGGGTTATACGGAAGTACATGAGAATTACAAAAGTACCCAAACCCTCCATTGGACCCAATGTTTGAGTGAACAATAGGGTTGAGTGAACAGTACTTATTAGGGTCCACCAATCCAACAATCTCTCACTTGGAACCTGATGACACAAGCTGTCCATCATCTTCATCACATAGAGGAACGCCGCAACAACGTGATCTTTCTTCATTAATCTTGAAGGCCATAACTTCAGTTTGTCAATGGTGATTGTCTTGGTCAATATGTCTATTGGATTCTTACTGCCTTGGATCTTCTCAAGAGACAAGACTCCATCATCTACAAGTGAATGAATGAAATGGTATCGCAACTGAATGTGTTTTGTCCTAGAATGAAAAATTGGATTCTTTGTAAGATGAATGGCACTTTGACTGTCATTATGCAAAATGCTCATCTCTTGCGTCTTACCCAACTCTGCTAGGAAATTCTGTAACCAAGTCATCTCCTTCCCAGCTTCAGTAATAGCAACATACTCAGCCTATGTTGTAGAAAGGGCCACAATCTTCTGTAACTTTGAAATCCAACTCACTGCTATACCATCTAATGTGTAATTATAACCAGTAGTACTCTTTCTGTTATCCATAGCACCAGCCAAGTCTGCATCAACATAACCATGTAACTCGATGCCAATTGATCCTTCCTAACCAAGACTGGTGAGACACGAAATAAAAAACAAGAAAGAAATTAACGAATCAAACAAATCACACACAAGAACACAAGGATTTACATGGTTCACTCCAGAATAGAGTTACGTCCATGGCTGCTGCGATTTTCACTATGATCAGAAAAATACAATTCTCTCTTAACCTAAAAGAGACGCCCCCTCATCTATTTATCAGTATAGAATTAGGGTTACACGGAAGCACATGGGAATTATGAAAGTACCCAAACCCCCCATTGGATCCAGTGTTTGAGTGAATAGTAGGGTTGAGTGAACAATACTTATCAGGGTCCACCGACCCAACAATCTCCCACTTGGAACCTGATAACACAACCTCTCCATTATCTTCATCACATAGAGGAATGTCGCAACAACTTGATCTTTCTTCATCAATCTTGAAGGCCAACTTTATCAATGGTGACTGTCTTGGTCAACATGTCTACTGGATTCTTACAGCCTTGGATCTTCTCAAAAGACAAGACTCTATCATCTACAAGTGAACAAATGAAATGGTATCGTAGCTGAATGTGTTTCGTTCTAGAATAAAAAGCCAGATTCTTTGCAAGATGAATAGCACTTTGACTGCCACTATGTAAAATACTTATCTCTTGCGTCTTTCCCAACTCTGCTAGGAAATTTTGTAACCAAGTCATCTCCTTCCCAAATTCAGTAATAGCAACATACTTAGCCTCTGTTGTAGAAAGGGCTACAATCTTCTGTAACTGTGAAATCCAACTCACTGCTATACCACCCAATGCGTAAACATATCCAGTAGTACTTTTTTTTGTTATCCATATCACCAGCCAAGTCTGCATCAACATAACCATGTAACCCGATGCCGGTTCGTCTGAAATAAAGTGCCATGTCTGTAGTACCACTCAAGTATCTAAGGATTCACTTCACTACCTCCCAATGTTGCTTGCCTGATTTACTCATGTACCTACTAACCACTCCCACTGCATGTGCAATGTCTGGTCTAGTAAAAACCATAGCATACATTATGCTACCAATAGCTGAAGTATATGGAACACATTCCATGTAAGCCTACTCTTTTTCAGTCTTCGGAGACTGCTCTTTGGTAAGTCTGAAGTGGCTAGCCAATGGAGTGCTCACTGGTTTTGCACCATTCATGCTAAACCTCTTGAGAACTTTCTTGACATACTCAGCTTGTGACAACTTCAAAGTACCATTTTCCTTGTCCTTGTGAATCCTCATACCAAGGATTTTGTTTGTAACTCCAAGATCCTTCATCTCAAATTGGTTGGACAAAAGTTTCTTCAATCTTTTTATCTCTTTAATGCTAGATCATGCTATAAGCACATCATCAACATATAAGAGCAAAATAATTTAACTTTTGTCAAACCTCTTGAAATAACAGCAATGATCTGCTTGACATCTTATAAAACCGTTGCTACACATAAACCCATCAAACTTCTGGTACCACTGCCTTGGGGCTTGTTTCAAACCATACAAGCTTTTTCAAAGTTTGCATACAAACTCCTCTTTGCCACGTGCTAAGAAACCTTATGTTTGCTTCATGTAAATTTCCTTCTCTAAATCACTATGGAGAAAAGCTGTATTTACATCCATCTGCTTAAGATGCAAATCTTCAACAACCATAATTCCTAGCACCAATCTGATAGTAGTCAACTTCACAAGTAGAGAGAAAATTTCAGTGTAGTCAACCCATTCTTTTTGCTAAAATCCCTTTGCAACCAATCTGGCCTTGTAGCGTTTACTCCCACCATGTTCATGTTTGACCCTGTAAACCCACTTGTTGTGCAAAGCTTTCTTACCCACTGGTAATTCAGTCAACTCCCGTGTCTAGTTTTCCATGAGTGAATCCATTTCATCTTGCATAGCTGACTCCTACTTAATTGAATCATCAACCTGCAAAGCCTCATCATAACTTTCAGGTTCACCCTCATCAGACAACAACAAATAATATAAAGATGGAGACCAACGCTGTGTAAGTTTAGACTCTCTTTCTGACTGTCTTAACTTAGGAGTAGGAGTATGTGGCTCAGTTTGTGGAATAAGTTTTTTAGAATTATTCTGAATCCTACTATTCAAATCACTCTCACTAATCTCCTCTAACTCAACATGCTCATGACAAGTAACAGATTCAGATTCAGATTCACATGTAGACTTATCCCTATCTTTATACATTACTTTCTTATTAAATATGACATCTCTACTTTTGATTATTTTCAGATTTTTATTATCCAAAAATCGATAACCAAATTGATCAATGCCATACCCAATAAAAGTACATTTAACAGATTTCGGATCAAGTTTACTTCTATCAGCAGAATCTATATGCATATATGAAACACAGCCAAATACCTTTTACCGCTCCAAGCTTCTTCTGGTAACTCTCCATCCAATGGAACAGATGGACCACGCTTAATCAGACATGCCGTAACGTTAACTGCATCTGTCGAAAACATCTTTGGTAATCCGGCCTATATCCTCATACTTCTAGCACGTTCATTTAGAGTTCTATTCATGCATTCTGCAATGCCATTCTGTTGAGGTGTCTTTCGAACAGTATTCTCCATTCTAATTCCACTTTTTGTACAATATTTCTTAAACTTATTGTCCTCATATTCCCCTTCATTATCTAATCTCAAGCACTTAATTTTTAGACATATTTTAGTCTCCACCAAGGCTTTCTACTTCTTAAAAGTAGTATAAACTTCAGATTTATGTTTTAGAAAATAAACCCATATCTTTTTCGTTGAGTCGTCGATAAAGGTAACATAGTATGATGATCCTCCAAGAGATGAAACTAGTGCAGGTCCCCACACATCTGTATGAACCAACTCCAATTTTTCTGACTTTGGTTTCATGCCATCCTTTGAAAAACTGACCCTCTTTTGTTTGCCGAAGATATAATCCTCACAAAAGTCAATGTCCACCGATTTCAAATCTGACAGTTTCCTCTTAGATGCAAGTACCTTCATTCCTTTTTAACTCATATGCCCAAGCCTTTGGTGCCACAAATTTGAGTATTCCTTCTTACCAGCAACTGATACTGTATCTCTATTGTTCGTAGTCATGTAAAGGGTTCCTTCTTTTAGACCACGAGCAACAACCATGGCTTCTTTGGTGATTTTCCACAAACCACCCATGAAGGTTACAACATGACCTTCATTATCAAGTTGTCCAACAAAAATCAAGTTTCTTTTCAAACCAAGCACATGTCTGACATTTTGTATCTCCCAAATAGATCTGTTTGGTAACCTGATTGTTACATCCCCTTTACTCACAATCTTTAAAAGTTTATCATCAGCTAGATAAACCTTCCTGAAATCACCACCAATGTAATTGTCTATGATTTCCCTCTGTGAAGTAGAATGGAATGATGCCCTACAAACTAAAATCCAAGATTCAAGTGGGTTGTCAATACTTAAGATCAAAGCATCATAAATCTCATCCGTTACAACATTAGCAGACTTCTGATTTTGATCACCTTTGTTCTTATTCAATGTCGGGCAATCTCCCTTTAGATGTCCCTTCTTTCCACAGTTCCTGCAACTCCGTCCCTCTCTAGTTCTTAACTTGCTTGTATGTTTGGATTTTGATCTGTTGCGGTTCGGGTTTTTTCCTGCTGATCTTCCTATGGCTTTTGTATTCAGGGCAGAACTTGATGTTTCCCCTAATTTCCTCCTGTGAATTTCTTCACTTAGAATTAAATCTCAAATATCATTGTAATTCAACTTTTCTTCTTCCAAAGAATTACATACTGCCGTTACTATACAATTCCAACTTCTTGGCAAACTAGATAGAAGAATCTCAAAACCCTAACCTCATCATCAAATTCGATAGATACGGAACTCAATTTTGTTACCACAATATTGAATTCGTTCAAATGCTCATCCACCGAAGCACCTTCTGTTATCCTCAGATTAAATAATCTATGCATCAAATAAACTTTATTTGAGGTAGAGGGTTTTTCATACATGTTTGAGGGTGTCACCATGACACCCGCTCTGTAGTATTCTCATTCGCTATGTTAAACGCAACGTTACGAGACAACGTTAGCCGAATAACACCTAGCGCTTGGCGATCAAAAAGAGTCCACACATCATCCTTCATCTTTTTTGGTTTCGTCCTTGAAAGGGGCTCATAGAGTTTTTTATGATATAGATAGTCTTCAATCTACATCTTCCAAAAGCCAAAATCTATGCCATTGAATTTATCGATTCTAACATTTTTGTCTATAGCCATAGCTCCCACTTGAACCAATGCTCTGATACCAGTTGTTAGGAATTGACCCCTCTTAACCAAGATCGGTGAGACACGAAACAACAAACAAGAAAGAAATTAACGAATCAAATAAATCATACACACAAGAACATAAGGATTTACGTGGTTCACCCTAAAATAGGGTTACATCCACGGCTACTGTGGTTTTCACTATGATTGAAAAAATACAACTCTTTCTTAACCTAAAAGAGGCGTCCCCTCATCTATTTATAAGTATAGAATTAGGGTTACACGGAAGCACATGAGAATTACGAAAGTACCCAAACCCCCCATTAGACCTAGTGTTTGGGTAAACAATAAGGTTGAGTGAACAGTACTTATCAGGGTCCACCGACCCAACACAGCATGCCAAAATGGTCCAATATGTTGGACTCTAGTAGTAGACATGCAGGAAATGATGAAACATGAGAAGGAGAATTACAATTCTCAAATAGCTGAGTTATAGAGTCAACACAATTGACATAGCATAGGTAATTTCATTAATTAAGCATAGTATGAAATTACATGTACATATCAAAACTCATAGTTTAAGCTTTACTAAATTCACAACCCAAGTACAACACAGAAGCAGTGGTTATATTCACTTGAGCAGCACCATTAGCATGGTAAAACCAACCAACACTATGGTTGTAAACATAATCAATTTCATAGCTCCTTGGTTTGCCTCAAGTCATTCCAATCTATTCGTAACTTCATTGTTTCTCTCAAAATCATAACCATACTCTCTCTCATCTTCATTCTTCGTATGAATAGCTTTACTTCTCCTTTGGATATGTGACAACCCTATCACGTATAATAATTAATATGTAATTAATTAAGGAGATTTGAATTTTAATTGTCCATTATTCTGATTTAATTTGGGATTTATGAGAATTATTGAGTCTAATTCGTAAATGGTTTTATTAATGATTCATTTTGGAATTAGAAATTGAACGTCCAAATAGCCTAAGCAAGTGAAATTGATAAGTTAAATCAGTTTAATTTCAAGTATTGGACCATATGAGAGTTTAATTAAATATTCGATTTAGTTTTGATTCAGTTTAGAAAAATTAAGATATTATTAATTGGGTCCAAATTGGAATAAATGAAGCTAATGTGATTATGAGGATTAATAATTGTAATTCTTATGAATTAAATTTATTTTTGAGATGTCCAATTCGAGTATGTAATTTATCGGCGAAAATTTTGAGTTTGATTTGAAATTGGAGGCCTTAGAGATTTGAGAAACCAAAATTGATGATGGTAAGAAGTTTAATTTGATATTTGGAACCTTTTAAGAGTTTGATTAAAAATCTGATTCAGATCGATAAATTTAAATATAATTAATTGGATCTTGAAGTCAAATTAGATTAATTAAATTATGTGAGATTTATGATTAGTTATGATTAACTAAATTATGTACTATTGAAGATTTATTAAAATTAAGTGGTGTTTAATGAAACTAAAATGTAATTAATGTTCTAAGTTATTCCAAGTCAAATTAGAATACAAGATGAGGTGATGGAGTGTTCTAGAATTATGGAGGCAACAAGTGATATATATATATATATATATATGTGTGTGTGTGTGTGTTCATGGGTGCTGGAAGTGTTGAAAAGTAACTCAAAAGAGAGAGAGAGAGAGAGAGAGAGAGAGAGAGAGAGAGAGAGAGAGAAGTGGGTATTGCTTGAGCATTGGCTTAACTTTATGCTGGAGCAAGTTTAGGAAGAGGAGAACTCAACTTCAAGAGAGAGAAGATCCAAGATTTGCAGGAAAGAAAAGAAATTAAAAGGGAAGCTCAATTTGTTGAGGAAGAACAAAAAGAATTAGAAGGGCTTCAGTTAAAGTTTCTGAAATTAAAGTTTAAGATAAGGAATCTATGTTCAATCCATGAAGAAACTTTATATAATACTTGAAATTAAGAAAGTTAGGGAATTATTTTTATGGAATTTGTAATGAAATGGGTTTGAATAAGAAAATTAAGCTAGATTCATAGTTTATAGAAATAAACTTAGAAATTAATTATTTTTGGTTTAATTTTGTAGAATTATCTTATAATATTTGAGATTGAGAAGGATTTGAGATTATATTCATGGAATTAGAAAGAAATTGGGTTTTGAACATGAAATGGGTTACATGTAATTATTTTGGATTTGATTTTGAATATCTTACATGAGTGTGAGTCCAATTCCTACATGCATAAACAAATTCTACAAATTTTGATACTCTAATTGTACCATGGATTTCTAAGAATTGATTTCATATTTTGAAATAAGAAGAGCAAAATTTTAGAAAAATTATGAGTTTCTGAATAAATGAGCTTAATTTTTAAATTGAAGGAGTTATGATGTAAATGATTTAAAATTTATCATGTTTACTTGATTATTTAAGAGTTTGCATATTTTTAGATAAGTCATGTATGAATCCAAGTTTTGGAATTATATTTTGAAAGCTTAATTCATGTTTTAGAATTTGTGGGTTTAAAATTGGGTTTGATATGAAGAAAATGAATTACATCTAAATTTGGATAAATTTAGAATTTGAGAATCAAAAATTGGCTTGATTTTGAATAAAATTTCATACATGCAAATATTTTCCTAAGAGCTTTATAGCTTTAATTTTATGTTTTATAAAACAAAAGAAGAAAAATTTTGAAATCATTGATTTAGTAGTAATTGATTAAGAAGCCAAGTAAGAAATCAGTCTCTCTGGAAAAGAAGGATTTGGTAATGAAAAAATATATGTGAAATGAGAATCCGATACATTTGAATGAAGAAATAATAAGCGTAGTAGAATTTCGATTACTTAAACAGTAAAAAGATAAGAAAAGTCAAGTTTGATCAAGGAAGTGATATTGTGTTTTAATATGTATCTGTTATGTGTTTGTGTAGGTCACACGCTACGGTCTATCTGATCTGTCTCTGGACCTATTTGTGAGTAACAACCTCGTAACGATATGTTTGAATTATAAGTATTTTCTGAATTATAAAATGTTTTGTTTTTGAAATGATACTTTCTAGCTGATTGAATGATTGTCTTGTTTTATGAACTGCATTCGTGGCATCCATAGCATCTGTTACTACTACTGTTTATTGTTACTGTTATAGAGATCTCTATTAGTTCCAATTCTTGACACTTCTGTTTACTGTATTGATGGCATGGCCATCAATTCTAACTATTCAGTCTTTATGACCTAATTTACTGTTCTACTATTGGATGTACCATGTATATCTGTTGTGATTACAATATGGTTCTAAAATGCGAAACTGATTTGCTGATGAAAATACTATTTTAAATACTGTAAGGATATCATTCACAGCCCCTTTACACTGTTGTTATTCACTAGGCTCTAGCTCACTGTATATGTATATGTATGTGTAGACACCTCATTTTGACTGGCCTTAAGACTTTGGCGCTTTCTTTTGATCACCCTATGATAAATAACAAGAAAGTGTTTCTCACAAAATCCTCAACAAGAAAAATGGAATTTGGTTTTCTCTCAAAAACCTTACACCCTATTTTGGCCAAACTATTTTAGACCTTAAAACCCTCTTTTCAAAATATTTTTTTCAAATGTTTCTACGATATTCCGAGGCTCCCATTTTAATTAAAATATTACATTTTTCAGTAAACTGAATAAGGACAAAGTGGAAATAAATGGAAGGGAGATGAAATCTTTAAAAAATATTAAAAAAAAAATTCTTTATAGGTTTAGAGTTGAAGGAAATAGAAGGGGATGGAAGAAAATTGGTTTAGGAAAAGGAAGAGCATCAAATCATTAAGAAAAAAAATAAACAACCTTCACTAAATTAGACATGTCTCTTTTTACACTTGGAATTTAGATGTGAGGCCATAACCATTGGAAAGTAGACTTCTGGGGCTTTTATTTATACTCAAGAATCACCTAAAACCGAGTTCGAATAAGGGAGATATGGCCGTTTGAAGTTGGGCTTAAGAATAGATTTTATTGACCCAACCTAAGACAGTAGCAGACCTTTTTTTTTTTTTTTGGAACACCCCATTGACCCATTTTCTGATCCATTTAAGTGCACCCACTCATCATCCATTATCTCCACTCACCCTCCATTAGCCTTGTCATAAATGATAAATCAAAAGCAACAAAGTCTTAATCATCACTATCATCCTTGTCATCCCCATCACCTTTGTCTTCCATCTTGTCCCCCATTCCTTGAATTGTTTTATTCCTTCATGGCTTATACATTCAGATGATATATTGAAGAGGGGGAGGATGGAATGAAAAGTAGAGAAAAATGATTCAAGAGAGAGAGAAAAGAGAGCAAAAGAGGAAAAATTGTCTAAAGTGCAATCTTGAGCCAAAACACTTCCAAGCTTCCATAGCTACTGAAATTCCTCATTTCCATGCACCAAAACCACACCAAAAATTTTGATATAGCCAAAGATCAATTACTTTGATCATAAGGAAGAGTGTTTAGTGATCGAAAGTGAGAAAAACTAGAGAGTTAGCCACTTTCTATACCATAAACTCCATAATTTCGAATTGAGGATTTGAGAATACACTTCCTACACTTGAGGGTGATCAAGACGGAGTTTGTGAACTAAGGAGTTCATCCTTTCCTTGGAAGTTCTGTTTTTGTCGTGGAAATCTAAGAAAACAGAATTTGGCTGAGCTTACTGGGCTATCTCGCCCGTTAGTTGGCCAGGTAGTCACCTAAAAGTATACCATCGCACCCGCAACCTTCATGATCGTGCTCGCGACCTCTAGGCAAAATCGGACAGCCTTCCGACGTTGAGAAGATCAACCTCCGATGGTCTTTGAGGCGCTTGAAACTGCTATTTTCTTATGTTTATTTTATTTTGAGTGTTAGTGAGGATTTCTATATTATGTTGTAATATTTATTCATCTCTCTCAGATTTGTAATATTTAAAGTGTTGTAAGAATTCCTCATCCCCACTTCTTATCTATCCCATTCTTTAATCGCTTTCCCTAACTGTACGTATGTATATATCTTGCATGCGATACATATCCATACTTTTGCATACATGATTCATGCTTAGATCCGGCTAAATTTGCATCTTTGTGCTTTAATTGATTATTATATGATTTTGTGCGCTATCGCATGTTTTGCAATGTTTCGCATGTCATGTTTTAGAAGCCAAATCTTTATAAACATTCTTGTTTATGTATTGCATTAGCATTTTATATATAGAATCATACATATTTTACTAACTTTGTTTTGTAGCTGTTCGCGGGATGTCAGTAAATATGTAAATTGTTATGCTTTAGCATCCCGCTTGTACATAATTTTCTTACTATGTTTAGCATCCTACCATGAGGCTACGTGCTTATTTGATATAACTGTATGAATGCTAGTGGATGGAGGTTGTGTCACTTAATTTGGAATGATATTGATTTTTATTTTTGTAAACTCTATTTTATGAGTTGTACATCTTCAAAATTCTTCTTTCAAAACACATGAAATCAATTTGTTCCAAAATGAATGGCATAGTCTATACTTGTATGCTTCACATAGTAATTTTTAGAATTTATTATATAATCAGAACATGAACATATACAATAAATAAAACTCATATTATGGTTTAGTAGAGGCCGATCTTTTGATTGAGTGAGCATGGGTGCTTAATAATGACCTTCCCCTCTCATACTTAAGGTTCCGAGCCAAGCATCTTTGGTGACGACGAACAGTGGCCTTGGTACGAGTCACGGGTTTCCTAATTTTTCCAAAACATTAGGTGGCGACTCTAAGATCTGGTGATGCAGTCCATTTCTAGTAAAAGGTTTTGCAATAAAATGGATTTTCTATAAAAAGTTGCCAAATTTGGACTCTCATCTATGTTTCACATTGCACTCGTGAGACTAGATCAAAGAAGTCGAGGGGCCAAATTGTTTAACCCGCGCAGGTACCCCCCCCCCCGGGACATGTTACAGTATATAGGTGATCCAACGCGTGACCAAACTTAGACGTGTTTGCTTGGAATCTGTTTTTGTCAGCCAACCTATGTGCCTCCCATGGAGATTCTGAATATCTCAAGTGCCAAGGCTATATGATTAAAGTTTATGTTTTTATTTATTCTGTATATAGGGTTAAGTCCCTTTTGTCTCATCTGTATATATATGATGACGCATGAATGATGTGATAATATATGTACAAAAAAAAGTTTAAATATTTTCTATCTCATGTAAGTCTTAGGATTACTGACCGGTCATGATGCTAAACCTATAGGATCTGGTTTGGGTCGTGACAGAATATTTGATGCATTCCCTAGTAGGAGCCGCTTCCTGTGCAAAGTACTCACACATCTTATCTGCACACTTGAAATACAGTCTCCCTAGATTTTTTTTTCCTGATTCTGATATGTACACTATTGCTTTTTTTTTTTCCCCACATTTGCATCTTTTATTTTGAAAATATCTAGCTTAATTGTTTGAACCCATTGATATGTTAATCCTAATAAGAGCATTTAATGACATAATTAGTTTATTACAAGCAAACACAAAATTCAAATAAAGATGTAATTTTGTTTAGTCCATACATATGCAACAAACAAAATTTGTTGTGTTGTGCAAACAAAGATGTAGTTATGCAAATTGAAAAATCTACATAATTCGTTATTAGATCAAGATTAATTGTACCAATTCTCAAATGATTAAAACAAACAATCTAAATCATCTAGCACATATGAAAGTGATTTAGATTGTTGCTTAAAAAAAAATCGACACAAACGATTTTTACGTGAAAAAATCACAATTGGAGCACCTCCAATGTAATTAAAAAACCACGGGCAAAACGCCACAAATCAATCCACTATGAAAGGAAGAAAGAATACAAATTTATCAAACAAATTACCCAAACGCTGTCAATTTGTTTTCAACAATTTGTATTTCTTTCACCACAACCTTCATCTCGGAATTGATCAGATTGATGTTGAATCCACAACATCCATTGTTGAATCAACGACTAGGCACAACATCAAACTCTTTCGAATACTCCACGCTTGAATCTCTAGACTACACCGAAGAAAAACACTCTTGAAGATGAATAATCAAACTTTTTGATGTGTGATTGTCAAAACATGAGTTTAATACTCAATCAAACATCAAAGAAAACAAGCAAAATAGCCCCAGAAGAAAACCCTAAAACCCTCAAAGAAGATCTGGAAGCCGTGCCCTAGATTTGGAGTAACTTGCAGTTTCATAGTTGCTAAAATCGTGATGTCCGCTCAGGCGCAGGAATGTCTGCTCGAGCAGGGACGCTAAAACGCGTGTTCCAAACCAGGATTCAAGCTCGAGCGTAGGAACTTACGCTCGAGCGTAAAATCACACCTCACAGTATTTTTGCAGATAAGCCAAAGTACTGGAAAGGTGGAAACTCTGCTAGAGTGCAACTTTCCTCACTCGAGTGGGAAGACCAAAAACAAAAGAAAATATACAACTCGATTAACCCAAGCTTGTTCATAGAATTGGCAATAAATAGAGTCCTAATGATCTTCCCCTTTGTCAATTCCTGGACAAAACTTTTCTAACAATTGTTCCTAACAAACACACACACTAGACTAACTAACATAAACAAAAGCCCCGACCAAACACAAAACAACAACTGCAAAACCACACAAGCTGATTTGATTGAAGGACACTTCAAACACTTTTGAACAAACCACCTGTGGAAAATATCAAAATACCACACCAACCTTTGTAGAACGAAATAAGATAACGAAGATAGATAGAAAGGAATACGCAACATATCCACATATGTATAACCAAATTTATCTATGCCAAAAATTCCATCATATCCCAATATTCATGTACATTCCCACAAAGCCCAACCATATAATCCCCAAATAACTACTCCCCCTTTTTGTCTGAGAGACAAGCATAAAAAATAACAAAACAAAAGACAAAACACAGAAGAAAAATAACTGAAAAACAATACAGAAGAAGTTGTGCATAGAAAAATACACTATCTAAGGAGAGAGAGAGAGAAACAAGTATCACTGAGTCGGCGGTGGCGGAGACTGCTGGAGTTGATGCATAGTTAAGATTTGAGCAATATGACGGGAAGACTAAGCAACAGACTCCTTAATGCGGCTGGAAGAGGCCTTTAAAGCAGTGAGCCGGGCATCAGTGGTGGTCTCAAGATCAGTAAGTCGAGCATCAAAGATATCTATCTTGCCCTCCAAGCGATCAAAATGGGAAACCATGGCCTGCTCAAACTAACGCAGTTAGCCTCTGATAGAATAAGCCGGAGGAAGCTGTTCCCCCTCACCTGCAACCTCACCTGCAGCAGCAACGTCATACTCGTCTCCTCGGCTAGAGGATCATCACCTGTACCAGAAACACCCACCCTAGAAGAACCCCCTTTGACATGAGACTGACTCTGGGAGAAAGTCTTTTTGGTGAATGGGTGGGTAGGAAAGGCAAATTCATCCTCGCCAAAATAAGGAACCTCAAATTTGGTGAGAAGACAGTTAATAAGGCAACCTTAAGGAAGACCTAAGTTGTTTTGCTAAAAAACGGTTAACATTTTTTTTTGAATAATGAGGGTGGCAAGATTGATAGAACGGTGTTGATTAATGCAAAATAGAACAAAGCCTTGTTCTTAATTGATTTTAGAGCTATGAGTGGTGACTATAATGTTGGCACTGACAATGAGATTTAGCAAACGAAACTAGGGAAGAAGCTCTTGCTATTTGATCAAGGCACCCTTGATCCAAGTACGGGGCGTACCACAGAATGCAGTGGCCACCTTGTTGAAATCACAGGTGGGTTGGATAGGAAAAGGATAGTGACGCAGAAAGAATTGGCCAATGCCTAATAGCTTGTGAATAAGTTCAAGGGTAATGGTGATGGACTTAGACCTAACCCAGGTCTTAAAAGTAGGGCCAATATCGTCAATCCCCTCAATATTACAATAAAATTCCCAGACCCAGTCAAGGTTTTAACGGCTGGAGAAAGAAAAGACCAAGTCTCCCCCCAAAAGATCAAACAAATGTTGAATGGGTATGGACATTGTGCTCTAAGTGGACAGTCCTAGAGATGTACGATTCTCGAAAAGACTTGGCTTTGTTAGTTGGGGGAAACTGTCAGAGTTATAAACGAGGCGGTTGGCTGTGGACTTACGGCGTTTGGAAGTGGACAAGGCTAAACCAAAGGACAAAACCAATGACAACCACACCCCCCAACCCAAGCCAAGAAACACCAAAACCATTAGACATTAAATAGAATTAGTAACGAAATAATATGACCAATTAATACAAAAACTAGTAAGAATAGGATACAAACCAAAAGCAACTAGATACGCAAATCTCAAATTAGCATAAGGCCAAATACAAGTTCAATAGTCAAAAATCACAAATTTTAAAAAACAAAGGCCAAAGTAACAAGGACACTTAAACATTGTGACAAACGGGTTACCCAAGGCACAAACACCCAAACACCAAAACAAAAACTCTTAACATGGTCAACCCTCCGTGAATGTGTGTGAATGCGTGAAAGAAACAAGAAATAAGCCACCACAAAACATACACACCAGACACAAGTGAACCCTAGACACACCATTAACCATTACATAAATAGATAAATAAAACAAAAATAATAAAAAAATAAAGACATAAAATGAAAAGAACAAGGAAAGAGACAAACCTGAGCAGATGATGGAGAACAGGAGTGAGGGTAAGATAAACTATGAATCAATCAAACCAAGAAAGAAGATGAAAGAGTGAGAACACAAGCGGAGCCCTAGGAGAGAGAGAAGAATAAATTTTGGGGAAGAATGAACTGAAAAGATAAAGGCTAGGTTTTTAAAGCATTGCAGTCCGCTCGAGCGAGGGTTTTGACGCTTAAACTTGAGAACTTACGCACGAGGCTTCACACGAGCCAAGATTCATGCGCTCGAGGGAAAATAACAATCTCTCAGAAGTTGGTTGCCTTTGCAAAAGTGCTGGATGAGTGGAATATCTGCTCAAGCGCCAGAGTTTCCACTAGAGCGTGGAAGAAAAAAACAAAGGCAAAAATGCACCCTTTTGAGTAGGTAAAACCAACTCACACTGTCAAGGGAGACCTGAAACAAAAAGAGATGAGCACAGTAGCAAGAATGGGATATTAAGATGATATAATCCACAAACCATGAGACCCGTAAACCCACAATTTTGACACTATGAAACACAATTTCATGAGCAAATTAGGTAAACATCGATTAATGGGCATAAACTACATGAGAATACACAGCTCACAAACAAACATGAGAGCTCACATAATGAATGTGTGTTTGTGCAATCCTTGAAAGGCCACAAAGCTAGATTTAATCCTCGTAGTGATCGGATGGCTGGACCTCCGGCAAGAGTAACTAAACATCACTGAGAAAAGTCAAACCACTAGTAATCATGGGTTATTTGTTGAGTAAAGGCGGAGGCTTCCCCTCAATCAATGAGTTTTATTTATTTATTTGATTTTTGACTTTTCTTGCTTATGGGCACTCACAGGTAGCATGCATGCTCAAGAGTATGGAGATCAAACTAGAGAAGCATAAAAACAATAATGATGGCTTGGTTGGTGCCTCTGAGGTACCTTTTCCTAATGCCCGAACTTCAAAGAACTGAGGGAGGAGCCGTGAAAGTGAAAAAAAATGGTAGATGGTTAAGAGACCCAACATCACACATGATATGCCAGTATCAGTCAATTCTTCAAAAAAAAAAAAATGTATAAGAGACACTATTAGAGGTCCATAGAGAACTTTGATCACTTGTGCTGAAACCCCTGCAACAGTTTATCTCAAGGATGTGTGCAAAATGAGATCATGAAATCAATGAGTATAAGCATGCAGAATGAGCTATGAATAAAGACGAATGAAATCTTACTAGCAGCATGAGAGGTGTACATAAGAATTTTAAATGCAAAGATGACAAGAATCAATGACAATGAGATTATAGCATCCAAGTACACAAAAAGCCAATCACTCTCACCCACTCAAGTAACATGTCATACCTTAGTGACAAAGCACTACACCCAAGGTCTTTTTAAGGAACTCAAACCTAAGAAGATCAAGGGTTTTTGAAAAAATATCATATTTTTGATGCTCAGTGGGTACATGTTCAAGAACAATAAGGCCCTCTTCCATTAACTCTCGAATGAAATGATGACAAATGTCAATGTGTTTGGTGCAAGAGTGTTGGACAGGATTTTTAGAAATGTTAATGGCACTTGTGTTATTACAGAAAAGAGTGAGAGTATTTTGGTCTATACCATAGTCATGAAGCATTTGCTTTATCCACAACATTTGTGCACAACAACTCCCTGCTACAATGTACTCAGCCTCAACAGTCGAAAGAGATATGGCATTCTACTTTTTGCTATGCCAGGCCACCAAATTATTCCCAAAGTAAAAACACCCTTCAGATGTGCTCTTACGATCATCAGCACACCCTACGCAGTCGGCATTAGAGAAACCAGTGATTTTAGTGGTAGTGTCGGTTGTGAACCAAATCCCATACCCCAATGTCCCATTTACATACTTAATGATGCATTTAACTGCAAGCAAATGAGGCTCTTCAAGACAGGCTTGGTAACAGGCACAAACACCTACACTAAATGCAATGTCAGAATGACTAGCAGTGAGATACAAGAGACTCCCTATCATACTCCTATAAAGGGTAGAATCAACATCAGTACTAGAGGAATCTTTGGATAGGCGAAGGCTAGTGCTCATGGGAGTGCGAGCATGTTTGGCTGACTCAAGACTGAACTTAGGCACAAGATTTTTGGCATACTTGGTCTGAGAAACAAACATACCTGAAGAAGACTGTTTAATTTGAAGACCCAAGAAGTAAGACAACCCCCCCATCATGCTCATTTCAAACTCATGTGTCATGCAATTTGAGAAGTGTTTCACAAGAAAATCAACAGTACATCCAAACACAATATCATCAACATAAATTTAAGCAACAAGTATATGAGACTTAGTATGTTTCACAAATAAGGTCTTGTTCACACTACCATGTTGAAAATCATTATCAAGCAGAAAGGTAGTAAGTTTATCATACCAAGCTCGAGGGGCTTGTTTCAACCCATATAACGCCTTGTCTAACTTGTAGGCATGGTGTGGACATTTTGGGTCCTCAAACTCTTTTGGTTGCTCAACATAAGCCTCTTCTTTCAAGTACCCATTTAGAAAGGCACTTTCACATCCATTTGGAACAATTTGAACCCAAGAAAGCATGAAACACTCAGTAAAATGCGAATAGATTCGAGACCTGCAACAAGGGCAAACATCTCATCATAATCAACACCCTCTACTTGAGTATACCCTTGAGCAACCAATCTCGCTTTGTTTCTAACCACAATACCATTCTCATCAGATTTATTTTTAAAGATCCACTTGGTACCTATCATATTCTCATCTTGACGCCCAGGAGATGATCAACCTCCTTCGGCGTTCGAGTGTTGGTCTTGAATCTGGTGACGAAGGCTTCCGCTAGTTGCTGCCACCCCTCAATACCCCCCTCCGGGAGCCTTTCAAACCACTTCAAGCCCAGCTCTCCCAAGCTTGCTGGGAATATGAGGCACATCAAGGCGTCGTTCCGCTGGTGGCCAGCTATCACTTGCCGGTAATGACTCACGTGCATGTATGGATCCGTCTTGCCGTCGTACAAAGTGAACTTTGGCTGGTAGAATCCGGCAGGGAGCGGGGTGCTCTCAATCTCTGGGGACAGCGGCGTGGCTGTAAGTCTCGCCAGCTCCTTGTCCACCAGCGCAGGGGTCACGACTCTCGGCGCCGGCATCATCATTTCTTCACTGCAACGGACTGGGGCACTCAACCTCTGGAGC
The DNA here is from genome assembly GCA_025200525.1 of Camellia lanceoleosa. Taxonomy (NCBI): domain Eukaryota; kingdom Viridiplantae; phylum Streptophyta; class Magnoliopsida; order Ericales; family Theaceae; genus Camellia; species Camellia lanceoleosa. Next base: position 157,544,682 of record CM045758.1, read on the forward strand.
GCCGACACCCTCTGAGCCTCGCGACGGCGCGCTCTCTCCTTCAACACGTCCCTGAGATCCCTGGAATGAGAGGAGGCAGAGTATCGCGACGTCGATGATGGGTGTGAGGGGCGGTAAGTGCTGTCGCAAGTGAAGGATCCGCCCTCTCGCTGGTCTGAATCTCCAACCCCGTAGTTCCTGGTGATAGAGATTGAATGAGTCCTCCTCTGGTGGCGACTGCTAGAACGAGGGGAGGGGGTGCGCTCACTGAGGTTGCCCTCTCCAGCAACACCCTTCCCCATAATCTGGCATTTCAGCTGCTCCATCTCTGCCGCCATCTTGCGAATGAGGGCGTCTTGGTCCTTGAGTTTGTGTTCCAAGCGTTGCTCACGGGACTCCCCTCGGCCCCGGCGGCCCTCTGGACTCTGTGAACGATCTGAACTCCTGCCACGCTTGTCACGCGCTTCTCGCGAAGAGATTTCCAGGCCTGCCATGGCTGGAACATTGGGGGGGCCTTCTCTCTTTCGGACATACTCTAGAGTGACACCATCGACGACGGACAGCGGAACTTCATCGTTGTTGGCCATGAAAATGGTCGAAGAAGCTTAAAGAACAAGGGTTGAGTATCAAAGATTCCCACAGACGGCGCCAATTATATGGGGGTGAAATGTCCTTTGCTCTCTGTACGCCTTGAACGTCAAGCTTCTGGTGACGGCGTCTATCTCTGCAACACAAAAATGGTGAGCTGCCCGACGGTGGTGTGCCGGAAAGACCCTCCGACAGTCAAGTCAGTTCTCTAAGAAAGAAGACAATGAGAAGAGTGTTTGCGAGAGTGAATTCCATACCTCCAACATTCGTCCTTCTCCCTATTTCTAGGCTGGCCATGCAGCCCAAGATTGTGCACACACTACCTCTGCTGTCCTTCCTTGGACAGGTGGCAGTGCTCGCCTCTCACCACCTTACGCGTGTAAAGGTCTTGTCCTTCTACCAGTACACACAGAACTGTCCAACGGTATTGAGGTGTGCGTGGAGTAGATGTCCTCTCCCTCACACCATTGGCCCAGGTGGCACACCTAACCGGGGTATTACGACCGGCCTAACACTTGTGAGAAATGGCCATCACATGCACCTAACCGTGCTATGGGTCACCGGCCTGTGACTTGGGGCTAGGCGAAAGCCTGACCACCTCGGCCGTACTATCCTTGATCGGTTCATCATGATCAACCGGCTGCGAGGCACCGGCCACCAACCGTTCTATCAACAATCTCGGTCACACGAAGCCATCTTTATTGGTTGATCGGTTCAGGGCATGTCGGCCCTGATCGCACCCAAGGTGTAGCTCGGGCTACCTCTTAACTCATTTGTCATCATCCGCGAGCTCAGTCAATACGTGCGATCCAGACGGCGGGCAAGAGCATGCCAGACCGGTCAACATCTCCAACTGTAGACGCGCCCGTGGGCTTCCATCTACAGTTCGGACTCGATTTTGTGTCGGTTCTAAATCTGAACCAAAGAGTCCAAATCCGGCAAATCGTTTTGAAGAAAAACAGATTTTTGAAAAGAAGTGCCAAACATGGACTGCTTTGCCAGATTACAGAGTCGCCACCTAAATATTTTAAAATGGGAAATTTAGGAAACCCTGACTCGATGACGAAGGCCACGTGTCCGTCATCACCAAAGTGGTCTTGGCTCGGGAGCTTAGGTAAGATCGGGGAAGGTCAGCTATGAGCACCCCCTTTCGCCCGGTCCGAAGACCGGCCTCTACTAACCGTGATATCCGTTTTTGAAAACTTTATGCGTTCTTATTCCGGTTATTAACCTAGAATTACTATGTGATGCGCACAACGCAAAAGTATAGACTAGATCGCCTAACTTGGAAATAAACATTGCATATCCGTTTTATCTCGAAAAACGTGTTAGATTTTGCTACTCGCAAGTAGGCTAAAATACGGATTTCAATGAGTTGTTCCAACTCAGGCAATCCAACCTTCACCCACGGGCATTCAAACAGTAATATCACATAAGCATTTAGCCGCATGGTAAGCATACTGTCATGGAAACATTCACACGCATGTGGTATGTTAAAGCGTAAAATACTTACATCGTACTCCATGCCAAAACAAGAAACTACCTAGTTCATGTTAAGTGGCTAATGCATCGCATACAGGGATGTAATCTAGACAGGCTCGACTACCCTAAGCATGGCACATGAAATGCAGCAACTACCACGTATTCAATTTGGAATTGAAAGTACGATGCGATGCGTGATGTGCGATGCGATGCATGTAAACAAATGAATGAATGCACGCATGCATTGCATAAGGTATGCTAAAATAAGTATGCCCTAATCTACCATCGAAAGCGGGTAAATAAAAGGGATAGAAAGAAATGGGGGTTTGGAAGACATACACCCAGTCACACACACTTATTACAAATTTGCCCTCACTCGGAGGGACCAAATAATAATACAGTTCGAAGAATAAACGAATAAATTATTATAGAATTCTAATTATTAAAATTAAATCAAATAAATAAAAGAAATGGGGCCTCAATACCTTAGACGTGAATGATGCATGCTCGATCCGACTTGCCCGGAAAAGCCTACACCGTGCCACTGCCACCTCTGTTTTTACTGCCCTGCTTCTCCAAAATTTGCCAAAGCCCCAGAACACCTTCCTTACATGCTGTTGAGTGCTACCGGCTGGAAGAAATTACCACCGGCTGCTTATAGTTGCTACCGGCTGCAAAATAATGTATCGGCTAGCAATGCAGTGCCGGTCGGCACTCTTTCCTGCCGGTCGGCACAAAATTCCTGCAGAAGACAGTTTGACAGCAACAGCAGGCAGCAGTGCATGGTATTGGATTTTTGAGCATATTTATGCATGGCTAATGCTTCCTATCATGAATGGGACTCAAGGAAACATGGCTCTTGGTTCTAGGGCTATCAATTGCGCACCTTGGTGCATGATAGCCTAAGATACCAAGGTTGCATTTCAATGTAAAAATGCATGCAACACAACAATGATAACTAAGTCCCTATCATGCCAAAGTCAAGAGCCTTAGTGACATAGGAATTGAGGTGTGTTTTGTCACTTGGAATACAAACACCCCTCATTTCCCACACTTGGTTTGACACCCCAAACCAAGTAATGAAATGCAATCCATGCAAACATGCATCAACAATGCAACATGACACAAAAGTGTAAGGCATGTCAAATGCTACGTAACACATCATGGGAAGTATACAATACTAAGCATGCACAATGCAAAGTGTGATACAAACATGAATACCTAAGGCAATAGGATTGTCTTATGTCAAGACCATGTTGATTAAGCATGCAACACACATATACTAAACATGCAATGGTAGACTAAGCTACAATAGGACAGCCCTCAAACCTCCCTAAAACAGTGGCAAAACATGCCCAAAATGATGACCAAAACTCATGCAAGCATGCAAGGCAATAGGCCCAAAACCAAAGGCACTAAAGAGAGTACCTTACTACCATTATCAAGGCCACTCATGGCATGCATCTAACAACCAAAAACAGACTTCTATCATGTAAAATGACACCCAAAACCCACATATGGCAGCCCCAAAATGTATTAATCATGCAAGCATACACAATGCCAATTCCTAGACATAAAAGGGGACACCCTTGAAGCATGAAAATGGTCACATATGTAAACATACACACATGATTTATAGACTGAAATAGGGTCACAAATGATGCCAAATCATGAGGATGATCAATGTTGAGCATGCTAGGAACCAAAATGCGTGAGGCTTACAAGCCTAGAATGCAAAACAACCATGTCAAGCACACTATACATGGCAAAATCAGTGGCTCACAGCCCTTAAATGTGGCAAAATAATACTAGTGTCTTCATGAAGTGGGGCTAATACATGCAAAGGACATGACCTAAATGCAAGGCATTCTTCCTAGCATAATAGAGCATTTCAAAGCAAGTATAAGATACACATTAAGGACTACAAATCCGACCAAGAATAGAGGTTAAACATGCTCCAAAACACTCGAAAAAATTCTGAAATGAAGCTAAATGCAAGTATGCATACATGCTACTCTTTAGGCCAAATACAAAGGCAAGCAAAGGACAAGGGGGAGAGGGGTGTCCCTCCCCTATATGAGACTTCAAAACACCTCCCTCACCACTGAAAACCCACTGATTTTCAGTGGTGAGAAGACCAAAACACTGAAGTTAGACAATGCTCAAAAAAAAGGGCACAAAAGGACCAAAACAAGGCCTAAAAGAGTGAGGCTTCACTCAAACCAAAAAGTGACCTCAATGAATGTTCTTGAGAAAGTAAAAACAAGATTTTTTTATGTTATGCACAAAGCTTAAATCACAAAGCAAGAGGGGTAGAAACTAGTTGCAAGAATGGGGAAACTAAAGCAAAAAGTTTACCCTTGAAGATCCAATGAAGAAAAGGTGGAGCAGCCCTCCTCTAGTGATCAAAACCAGTCCAAGATCACACAAAAAAAACCTCCAAGCCTCTCAATCTCGGATTAAGGTGTAGTAGTGTGTGTAATGGTGCAAAAGTAAGGTGAAATCACACTTTTGGGTCCAAAAACACACACACAAGAGGAGAGAGAGGGAGATATAGAGAGAGAGGTATATGAGCTCTGGTTTTTAGTCTCTCAAAGTGGCTAACCCCTCAGCCAAGAAGACAAGGCCTCCTCTTATAGAAGAGGCAATCTTTTAAGCTTAGCAACTAAGCAAACAAGAGGCTCATCCCCCCATACACGTGTATGGAGGGGAAGAAAGTGTGATACAGCTGCCTAAAAATATCTCCAAAAATAGCTGTAAAGTGGTCGGCAGGGCAAAATGGTCATTTTGCCAAAAAGAGTGCCGACCGGCACAAAATAGTGCCGACCGGCACAATATAGTGCCGATGGATACAACAACCAGCCGGTGGCCTCTAGCCACTGTCGGTGGTGTGTGGGGATGCCTCAGAAGGCATTCCCTGCCCCTCCAAGGCAAAACACAAGTGTTTGGTGCAAAACCAGACACAAAACGGTCAAGTTCGGAGGTCTTGAGGTAGGGCGCATAGTCGAGAACTCCGGGAACTCCAAACAAACACAGACATGGGTAATCACCGAGTGTTTAAGCGGTGACGTCCAAGTCTTGAGGACGGTCAAAAATGGGGTGTCTACACCGACCGTGCAAGTTAGGCCGAGTCAATAGAGGCCTTTGCTCGGCGTCATGTAGCCCGTCAAGTCTGACGTTGTATCAACTCGGCCGTACTGCCCGATGCAAATCTTCCCTCTCACGTTCAAATTGACCTAATTCATCATGCATAACATTCACCTAACTATCATTTAGTAAGGCCTCTTTTATATTTTTAGGTTCAATTAACGAAACATAGCACATGTGAGTTACCTCTTCCCAAACTTGTTTTTGGGTTTTCATTCGGTCTAAAACATTGCCAATTACCTATTGAACTGGATGGTTCAGTTTTACCCTTGCTGAAGGTTTTAAACCTAAACTAGTTGTGATAGGAGCATCAGAAGTGGTGTCTCTTTGTGCACTCTTTGGACTCGGACTTACCATTGAAGTTTGTGCTGACTAACTTTCTTGAGCTTGACCCTTTGCTTCTCCTTGACTATGTGGTTCAGTATCCAAGATTGGAGACTCACCATTTTCTTTCTCATGTATTACTGGAGTAGGAGAACCTGTGTCATCTATAACCACATTAATTGATTCCATTAGAGATAAAGTACGTAGGTTATAGACACAAAAATCTCTACTAGTGGTTGAATACCCTAGAAAAATACCTTCATCGCTTCGAGAGTCAAATTTGCCCAAGGGTTCTCTATCTTTGAAAATGTAACATTTACTCCCAAAAGTTTTGAAGTATTTTACATTAGATTTCAATCCCTTCCACAATTCATACAGAGTTTGTAAAGTGCCGGGCCTTAAATACACACGATTCACAACATAAACAGTGATATTTAAGGCTTTAGTCCAAAATTTTGGAGGAACTTTCTTGCTAAGAAGCATGACCCTAGCCATCTCTTGAACAACTCTGTTTTTCCTCTCAACAACTCCATTTTGCTGTGGAGTAATAGGAGCAAAAAATTCATGCTTAATTCTATACATATCACAAAAATTTGAAAATGAACTATTTTCAAACTCACGACCATGATCAGTTCGGATTCTTATAATACACCCAATAGAAACACCCTGTTCATTTTGGATTTTAAGGACTAATGTCTGGAAAGCATCAAATGTATCAGATTTTTCTCTTAAACAATTAACCCATGAAAAATGAGTGTAATCATCTCCAGTTAAAAAAATATATCTTTTACCTCTAATGCTTTCAGTGCGAATGGGTCCCATAAGATCCATATATGAACCAGTTCAAGAGGCACTACAACATATAAGAGTTTTAGAGACCAAATGTTTTGGTCTCTAAAAGTGAAAATTTTGTTGCAAAAGACATTTAGAGACCAATTTCCATTGTCATGAGAATAGTTGCTAAGAGGTCGTCCTAAAAAGTCAAAAACAAGGTTTTTAGTGACAAAATTTTGAAAATGTCACTAATAAATAGACTTTTAGGAAAAAAATAATTTGGTCTGAAAATGATTTATTTTTTGAGACAAACAATTTGGTTCCAAAAAGATAATAATTCATCACTAATGTCCAATTTTTGTTGCTAAAAATATAATGACGACACTTTTTGCAACAAAATTATTTGGTCCCTAAAAAATAATTTCATCCCTAAATTTTGGTCTCTAAAACCTAAATTTTTTTGTAGTGAGGACGTTTGGTTGTAAAGCTATTCACCGTTTTAAGAGGAGCATGAGTTTGTTTCCCAAGTTGGCGTGGCCCACACACATGGTTCACATTCTTATCCATTTTTGGTACTCCTCTCACAAGCTCTTTGTTGGCAATCTTAGTTAGGTATTTGAAATTCATGTGACCTAATCTTTGATACCACAAATCAATATTACTTATGATGACTGAGTGACAAGTGAGATCATTAGTGGTAACTGTGATAACCCTGTCCCTTATTATGCTAATTGGTCCTTAATACAAATGTGATTATGTGTTTTGATATGATTTTGTGTGCTATTATGTGAAAATATGTGGTTTTGAATTTCTATCTATTCACCGTAGGAATATCTGTTTGATTATCTGCTTTGGAATTTAAATTGAAGGCCCTATCGGCCACTAAAACCGAAATTGATTACGCCATTGTGATTGGCATAATTTTTAGAGCCTACAGTGAAATTAATTAGAAATTGATTCAGATTAGATTAAATTGATTTAATTAGTGAATTAGTGCCCCATTATTTGATATTAAAATAATGTGACCAAAGGGGCTTTTAATAAAGGCACTATACACTCAATTTCTCCCTTTTATCTTCATTTTGGCTGATTATAAACTGTAAGAAAGGGAGACGGTCGGCTAGAGAAGGAGCAATGGGGAAAATTATGTGTTTGACTCAAGTTTGAAAAATTGGAAGGTTGAACTCAAGAGTTAAGCATACATTGGGGAGATTGAGCTTCTAGGTGAGTAATCAACCCTTTGACTCATGAGTTTGATTTCTAATTTTTGGGGATCGAAGATTAATTAGTGAGTTAGACTATGGATTAAGTTGTGTTTGTTGAATTTAAAGTCCATAGATGCATGCATGCAGGAAATCACTATGGATTTCCATAATTGAGCACAAAGTGTGTAATCCATGATGAATCTTGTTTGAAATCCATGTATTTGATTATTTCTTCACCAATTTAGTTGAGAATAATGAATATCTCTCACATGCAAGTGAAGATCATGGAGGTGTAAGCTTTGCATGTTTGAATTTGGTGTGTTGGTGATGAATTTTGGTTAATTTGGGACATGCATGTGATTAAATTGTGAAATTGAGCTTCATAATGATGTAATTTGGTATTTATACCATGTTAGTATATGTATATGTGAAGATTGAGACAAAAACATGCATTTTGAACCTTTGAATATCAAATTGAAGCTCAAGAACACATTCTGGAAAACCCAGAAAATTTGACGTCCGCTCGAGCGGGAGAACCGCCGCTCGAGCGTGAATTTCGAGCTTCCAGTATTTTCTGCAAACATGGTGCCCGCTCGAGCGGGGAAGTTCACGCTCGAGCGGGGAGCCATGTAAAGAGGCCTTCCGCTCGAGCGCCAGAGTGCACGATCGAGCGTAAATTCGACATAACTAGTACTTTTGCAGGCCTCATGGGTCCGCTTGAGCGGAGAAGTCCACGCTCGAGCGGGGACCCTGTTTTGTGAAATTTTGAAAAGGCATTCTGAGTTTCGTTTTCCGTTCTCTTTCACTTCTAAGTACTCTTAGGCATGCATTGAGCATTGTAATTGAGTTAAAGAGATAAGAATGAGGCCTAAAGAGGAAAAATGTGAATTTAGAACGGATTGAATTGTTAGTGACTGTGTTGTGTTCATGGTATGTGTAGGGTCGAGCTCTAGGGCAGATCAATCAGCCGATCACAGTGAGTAATATATTAATAAAGATATCTGAAGTATGTTATTTGTCCAATTGCTTACTTTCATATAAGTCTTGTAAGTTACTATACTAAATTGGGGACAAATATCTGTTATGCAATGTATTGGGCCAAAGGCCGTCTGATACGAATAATGATCTGATACAAATGATCTGACACGAATGATAGTCTGATAATCTGACACGAATAATAGTCTAACACGAATAATAGTCTGATACGAATGACAATCTGATACGAATGCTAATCTGACACGAATAACAGTTTGACATGAATGAATGGGCCAGAGGCCGTTTTGACAAGAATGAGCTAATGGGCCCTAGGCCGTTTTGACAAAGAATGAATGAATGGGCCAGAGGCCGTTTTGACATGAATGGATGGGCCAGAGGCCGTTCTGACAAAGAATGAATGGATGGGCTAGAGGCCGTTTTGACACGAATGGATGGGTCAGAGGCCGTTTGGACATGAATGGATGGACCAAAGGCCAGTATGTTTGGAACTGCAGTCATTTGACTTAAATTGTGTATATACATGTTACATAGAAATATGAATTAGGCCCAAGGCCGTTTGGAGCATGTTGTTCTACATATCGTTTGTATAACTTCTTTATTTGATATTATTCATTGGGCTATCACTCACGCTCATTCATGTGTTTGTAGGTGAGCCAAGAGAAGTCCAAACCCAGCCCAAGTGAAGTCTGTGTGGAACAACAAAGGTTTTGAAGAGTCAGCCCTTGCGTCTCACGCACAAGACTCGTCTTCGCCTTTTTGTCATTTTGTTTTATTATGTCATGTTGGCGAAGTCTTTGAGTATGTCTGTATATAGTTTTCATGGGTTGACTTAGATTTGGATGATCCTGTCTGTACAGAACTTTATGTTACTATGCTTTCTGTTGTGAGTTATTAACATATGTATGTATGGAACGTTATGATGTGCATATAAGCACGACTCTATAGGGAAGGTTTTAAATTTCCTTCCGTTTAGCCCCTTTACTCTGATGAGTTTTGTCTTATTTGGTTTGAGGCTGTAGGTAATCTCGTGATTACTAGCCAGTTATGACCTTAACCCATAGGAGCGGGTTCGAGTTATGACAGAGTAGTATCAGAGCACGAGTTAATAACTCACACACTTGTCCAAAAGAGTAATAAGCGTCTAGAAAAGAGATGCATTCATGTGATAAGTATGAATTTGAAAGCATCAAGAATACGCTTAAATGTTTAATATGAACGAATATATATTATAAGTTTGTGATTCGCTTGCATTGCAAATTGTTTGAATACGTATGGTTTTTAGTATATGCATACCCGTGAATCTTTTGTACAAAGTATAATGCAAGTTTAATCAAATATTGAGAACATGTGATAATATGAGATATGAATTGTTGCACTAATGTGTACGACAAGTTTGTTTTGTTATAAGGCACATAGATGAACATATGAATCATGAAAAGTTGCTTATGTGCATTCGATTATGCCAGTGGGTGTCTATGTGAAATATGAACGTGATTTGAGTATATAATTACTTAGTAAATGTTTAGCATGCGATATCTGATAAGTATGCAATCATCTATTACGTATGTGATTAATTGTGTCTTGTTGATACATAAAATGAGAAAATAACAATGTGCCTATGTGCGAATGTACGCATGTGTATCTGTGTTTATCTTTGTATTGGGCATCCTAGTATTTGGCAAGGCTTAATAAGAATTTTTGTAGAACACGGATAAAGTAAGGGCATACGAGTTGGCAGAGTCTTCCATAGCCCGACTTGATAGACTGGAAAGAATAGTACAAGAAATGGCAGAGATTTTGAGACAACAACATTAGTTGCCACTACAGTGAGAACCTTTGCCACCATCAGTGTAAGAAACGCTGAGGGGTTTATTATTGGACTTCTGGGCTCGTTATAGGTGTGGTAAAATGGACCATATGGTAAGGAACTGTTCCCGAACTGGACAAAATGTGAATAAATCTTCTGCCTCAGCTAGATTCGTACCAATGGTAGGAATTGCTAATCAGGATAGAGTAATTGCACTCATCCCAGAAAGCACTCAGAATACTGCGACCGTTATCCCAGGTATCTATATTGTTTATAAACGAATGCTTATGTGATGATTGATTCTGAATTAGTACATGTGCACATCTTTACTAGGGATATTAATTGATTCGGATCGGCATATTTTTTCGTATATGCTACATGTGTATCTAGATTGGTTAGACCCACAAGATCGAGACCGTATTCATTGAATGTATTGGGATATCGATTAACTTTGTGCATGCACATGTACATCTGGACCTATGCTCGGGGTAATTTACTGTCTTTAAAGACTGAACCACTGGAATTATGACTCTGTGATTGTGTGACTGGGTTGAGCACCCCAAATAATGAACTCTATAAATTGCGAGATCATGTATTCTGATTGGTAGAAAATTGACTGGACTATGTGACTATATTAAGCTTGACTCGTCAACCTATGTTTTGTGACTGATTTGGAACCTCTGCATGACAAATCCTATATTATGTGTAATCGAAGAACTTTGTTTAATGTGTTACTGTGTACCATGTGCTTGCATCTAAGACTTATTTGAGAACTGCTATATTGATTATGATACATACCTCCTGATATGAACAACTGCATGCATATGCAACTACACCTAAACTTATGTGGACAATGCTATATTGTACATGACTTGCGATACTTCGATATGAACGGATGTGATTAATGACTTCGATATGACTTTGAGGACTAATGAACTTAGAACAGTTGTGAAACTATCAACCATGTACCTAAGCAAACGAAGTATGCCTGACAGAACCAAATGTACTCTATTTGAGAAAATTTTTATCTGATTTGATCCGATAGAACCTTTGTTTGATTTGGCCCGGTAGAACCCTCATTGGATATAATTTGATGGGGCCTTTGTTTGACTTAATTTGGCAAGACCTTTGCTTGGATTGATCGATAAGACCCTCTATCTAATCTGATTTTGTAAAAAGGGGATTAAGAATCGTGTATAAATAAATGGCCAGATTATTCTTGGCAGAAAAACTGATAGACCCAAAACTTGAATCCGTTTGGAGTACCTGACTTATTTGAAAGACCTTTTGTGGGCTATTAACAGACCGATCTAACCATGAACACTATGAAGAACCGACCTATAGTTGTTGGAGACATACGTGTTACAAGTGAATGGAATTGAGCAAATTCAGTGATTGGGAGTTTTATGAAACAATGCTTGTGTATTGTAACATTCTTGTTTGTTTGACACTATGGGAACCGATGGCGGCAGATTGATTTGACTATAAGCAGTACTGAACATTTATCCTTGACTGATCAGAATATGTTTTGTATGAGAGAGTAGTTGCTTCAGTGTTATCGGATTTTGGGAAATTAGGTTATGGTGAGTGGTATTATGTTTGTTTTGATGACATTCTTGGGGCGTCCTTTTGTGCTAGGGGACGTTAAGCCCATGTAGCACCTTTGTTGAGATATCTCTTTTGCCATCGAGGGTTTTGTACGGGTGGGTTTGTTTAATCGATCTCAAGTTGGCCACCGACGGTCGTGAACAGGTGTGCTTTGATTTCGAGACGATTATTCCTTTGTTTTGCCTGGAATGTCATCCGTTGGTATTATGTGGATGTTATTAGCATCAAAGGAGCTTTGAAAAACCTTGATTATCCAAAAGTGTGTGAATTCAGTACGCTTTGTGTAAATAACTGCTCGGTGCCATTATATTCTATAATTTGGGCTCTGGGGATGTGTAAACTGTGCTTAATATGTGATTGACTCCTTTGATATTGTCCTTGACATCATGGGGATTTGTATATGCATTGCCTTATGCTTCTGACGATTATCAGATAATATGGAAAGATTCGATAGAACATGGGATTGAATGTGGACTGAATTATAAACCGTAAACTGTTGAATGAATTGAGGACACGTGTATTGTGTTAGAAATTGATTGCTTCGATGCTACCTTTGTTGATTTGGGAATCAGTATCTAGATCCACTTCATATTCCTGAAGACTTTTGGTTAACCTTGGATAACTGTGATGAGTCACTAAACTAAGTACTGAATTGGGTTGTGAATTGTGGAATTATTGAGGAATGAATTGAACTTCTGTGACAAGGAAATGGATCAAACTTCTATGGTAAGGTTAGTTGGCATTTGAAACAAATATGTTGGCGACCTATTGTGAAGAAGGAAATTGTTGAATTTGTGTCTAAATGTTTTCGATGCCAATGAGTCAAAGTTGAATAACAGATATTGGCGGAACTACTGCAACCTCTCTCTATTTCAGAATGGAAATGGAAATATGTGACTACGAATTTCATTGTGGGACTACCATGGACGCCCAAGGTATGAGTCCCGTTAGGGTTATTGTATATGGAATTACTAAGTTTGCTCATTTCCTCCCTGTAAAATTTTCGTATGATGCTTGTAGACTAGCCACTGCTTACATCGATAAGATTTCTTGTTTGCATGAGGTCCCAGTATCTATTGTTTTAGACAGGAATCCCAAAATATGTTTGAATTCTGACGAGCCTTCAAGAGGCGATGGGAACTAAATTGGGATTCAGCGCTGCTTTCCATCCGCAGATTAATGTATGATTAGAAAGAACTTTTTAGACTCTGGGAGAAATGTTCCAAATGTGTGCTTTAGATTTTTGGGGAATTGGAAAAATCTATCCATCGTTGGCAGGCTTCGCTTACAACAACAGCTTACACTCTAGTTTCGGTATGGCACTATACAAGCCTTGTATGGCAAGAAAGGTAAGTCTCTGACTGATTGAGAACAGAGTGTTGCTTGATTTTGAAACTAAACAGATAATTATCAGAAGGATTGGAACCGTTGAATAAGAAAGTATTTTGAATTGTTTTCAGCTAAAGGAAAAATAAGTTTAGAGGACCAAACTTCCTAAAGGGGAGAAGATTGTGATAACCCTATCCCTTATTATGCTAATTGGTCCTTAACACAAATGCGATTATGTGTTTTGATATAATTTTGTGTGCCATTATGTGAAAATATGTGGTTTTGAATTTCTATCTATTCACCGTAGGAATATCTGTTTGATTATCTACTTTGGAATTTAAATTGAAGGCCTTATCAGCTACCAAAACCGAAATTGATTACGCCATTGTGATTGGCATAATTTTTAGAGCCTACGGTGAAATTTAATTATAAATTGATTCAGATCAGATTAAATTGATTTAATTAGTGAATTAGTGCCCCATTATTTGATATTAAAATAATGTGACCAAAGGGGCTTTTAATAAAGGCACTATACACTCAATTTCTCCCTTTTATCTTCATTTTGGCTGATTATAAACTCTAAGAAAGGGAGAGGGTCGGCTAGAGAAGGAGCAAGGGGGAAAATTATGTGTTTGACTCAAGTTTGAAAAATTGGAAGGTTGAACTCAAGAATTAAGCATACATTGGGGAGATTGAGCTTCTAGGTGAGTAATCAACCCTTTGACTCATGAGTTTGATTTCTAATTTTTGGGGATCGAAGATTAATTAGTGAGTAAGACTATGGATTGAGTTGTGTTTGTTGACTTTAAAGTCCATAGATGCAGGCATGTAGGAAATCACTATGAATTTCCATAATTGAGCACAAAGTGTGTAATCCATGATGAATCTTATTTGAAATCCGTGTATTTGATTATTTCTTCACCAATTTAGTTGAGAATAATGAATATCTCTCACATGCAAGTGAAGATCATGGAGGTGTAAGCTTTGCATATTTGAATTTGATGTGTTGGTGATGAGTGGGTTAATTTGGGACATGCATGTGATTAAATTGTGAAATTGAGCTTCATAATGATGTAATTTGGTATTTATACCATGTTAGTATATGTATATGTGAAGATTGAGACAAAAACATGCATTTTGAACCTTTGAATATCAAGTTGAAGCTCAAGAACACATTCTGGAAAACCCAAAAAATTTGACGTCTGCTCGAGCGGGAGAACCGCCGCTCGAGCGTGAATTTCGAGCTTCCAGTATTTTCTGCAAACATGGTGCCCGCTCGAGCGGGGAAGTTCACGCTCGAGTGGGGAGCCATGTAAAGAGGCCTTCCGCTCGAGTGCCAGAGTGCACGATTGAGCGTAAATTCGACATAACCAGTATTTTTGCAGGCCTCATTCCGCTCGAGCGGGGAAGTCCACACTCGAGCGGGGACCCTATTTTCTAAAATTTTGAAAAGGCATTCTGAGTTCTGCTTTCCGTTCTCTTTCACTTCTAAGAACTCTTAGGTATGCATTGAGCATTGTAATTGAGTTAAAGAGATAAGAATGAGGCCTAAAGAGGAAAAATGTGAATTTAGAACGGATTGAATTGTTAGTGACCCTTTTGTGTTCATGGTATGTGTAGGGTCGAGCTCCATGGCAGATCAATAAGCTGATCACAGTGAGTAATATCTTAATAAAGATATCTGAAGTATGTTATTTGTCCAATTGCTTACTTTCATATAAGTCTTGTAAGTTGCTATACTAAATTGGGGACAAATATCTGTTATGCAATGTATTGGGCCAAAGGCCGTCTGATACGAATAATGATCTGATACAAATGATCTGACACGAATGATAGTCTGACACGAATAATAGTTTGATATGAATGACTATCTGATACGAATGATAATCTGATACGAATGATAATCTGACATGAATAACAATTTGACATGAATGAATGGACCAGAGGCCGTTTTGACAAGAATGAGCGAATGGGCCAGAGGCCGTTTTGACAAAGAATGAATGAATGGGCCAGAGGCCGTTTTGACATGAATGGATGGACCAAAGGCCAGTATGTTTGGAACTGCAATCATTTGACTTAAATTGTGTATATATATGTTACATAGAAATATGAATTGGGCCCAAGGCCATTTGGAGCATGTTGTTCTACATATCGTTTGTATAACTTCTTTATTTGATATTATTCACTGGGCTATCACTCACGCTCATTCATGTGTTTGTAGGTGAACCAAGAGAAGTCCAAACCCAGCCCCAGTGAAGTCTGTCTGGAACAACAAAGGTTTTGAAAAGTCAGCCCTTGCGTCTCACGCACGAAACTCGTCTTCGCCTTTTTGTCATTTTGTTTTATATTGTCATGTTGGCGAAGTCTTTGAGTATGTTTGTATATAGTTTTCATGGGTTGACTTAAATTTGGAGGATCCTGTCTGTACAGAACTTTATGTTACTATGCTTTCGGTTGTGAGTTATTAACATATGTATGTATGGAACGTTATGATGTGCATATAAGCACGGCTCTATGGGCAAGGTTTTAAATTTTCTTCGGTTTGGTCCCTTTACTCTGATGAGTTTTGTCTTATTTGGTTTGAGGTCGTAGGTAATCTCGTGATTACTGGCCGGTTATGACCTTAACCCATATGGGCGGGTTTGGGTCATGACAGTAACAATCCCATAGCAGTTATCAGATGTGCGAACCCCATGCATGACAGTATTTCCCTTCTTATCTAAAATTTCACGTTTATTTTTTGAAAATAATACTTCATGGTGGGAATTACACATTTGATTGATGCTCAAAAGATTTTCTTTACGGCCATCAACAAGTAACACATTTTCGAGCTTGGAAAGACCGGCCACACTTATAGAGCCCTTACCAATGACTCTAGAAGTGCCACCATCTCCAAAAGCAACAATTACTCCTTCATATTTTTCAAGAGAAATGAAGTAGGATTTGTCACCAGACATGTAACGAGAGCACCCACTATCAAGATATCATATGCATGAGTCACGTGCTTTCAGAGCAGTATGAACAACAAAACAAGTCAAGTCACCCTTTCTCACCCATATCTTTTTAGTCTTAACAAAAATCAAGATTGATAGTCTTGGTAAATGTCTTAGCGTTGTGAACACCCATCATGAATCTTGGTGTTTCGCCGAGACATGTAAGGTTGTCTCCTAACCCAAAAAGTATTAGAATTTCTACCCTTTTGAGACACTTTACCAAACAACTCAAAACAATAAAGACTAATGTAGCCATACCTACCACAATGATGACAAACAAAAATAGGTTTTACCTTCCTTTTGTTGATCTTACTCCCATTAGGTAGATGAAGAGAGGGATCACCCTGTTGTACCTTTAGCTTTCCCTTTGTTTGAGTCTTGATGTTATATGATGTAGAGGCCTATCCCTTGTGAACTGTTGCATTATCATAGCCTAGCCTACTTTTGTCACAACTCATTTGTTGAGACTCGAGGATGTCTTCCAATGTCTTTGACCCTTTGTTTCACATAGCAATTGTGGCTCTAGCATCTCTGAGTTCTTCATCTTTCTGGCCAACCATCTCTTCTAATGCAGCCTGTGATATCTCAAGGATTTCAATCTTCTCTTCATATGTGGCATATATTTTCAGAAGTTCATTCCTTTCGGTCTCACAAGATAGAAGTTTTCCACATAGGTCTTGCTTGTCATTAGAAACCTTGATGACATCCTACTTTGCTGTTGCAATCTCTTCCTTTAACTTGACATTCTCGCTTTCACATGCTTTGAGCTTGAAAGTCAATTTGTCATTGATCTTGGACAAGTTTAGAGATTCATTGTAAAGCTTTTCATAAGCTTGTTGTAGATCATCACCATCGATATAATCATTATCTTCCAAGGTTTCATCATCTTCATCTTCTTTTTGCTCTTTTTTTTTCTTGACCTCATCCAGTCAAGCAACCAAGGCATGAAAGTTGGTGGATGGTAGTAACGATGACTCTCCTCTTTCATGGAATTGACTCAGAATGTCCCATGCATCTTTGGCCTTTGTGCAGTGAGGAATCCATCGTTGTTCTTATTCAGAAATTGCTTCACAGATGACAATCAAAACTCTTTGAATGATTGGATTGTCAGCACTTTCAACATCCTCTTCAATGGCTTGCCAACCTTCAGGGTCATGAGCTCTAAGAAACATCCTCAGTCAGATCTTCCAAAATAAGTAGTTACTCCCATCAAAGGTAGAAGCACGGTGCAGATTTTGACCACGAGCAAACTCCACTGACTTTGGAGGAGGTTGAGAGATAGTAGACCAAAACGCCATGTAAGTACTATCTCCATCTTTGCCGAATTCGGTTTCTTCGGGTTCTTTCTCTGACCCGCTATCATCATCCCAAGTCACTGCATAGACTTTCTTCTGGTTCTTTTTCGATGGACATTCAAGAGCAATATGACCAAACCCTTGACATTCGTAGCACTTGACACCTTGCCCCTTCACAGTCTTCTTTTTAGTTTTTGGAGCAACTTTTGGTGGAAAAATTTTGGGTTTTTCATTACCCTTATCTTTTGAACTAGGGCCCTTGAAATTAGGATCCTTTTTCTTTAAATTTTGTTTGAACTATTTGGTAAACATAGCTGTCATTTCAGACTCTAGATCAAACTCCATCTCAGGGATCTTAGCAGTCTCATGAGCACTAGTAAAAGCCACACTATCTTTTTGTTTTTTTCTTAGAAATCTGGTGGGTTTCATAAGTCTGCAAGTTTCCAACCAACTGATCAAGCTTGAGAGTATCAACATCCTGAGCCTCCTCAATAGCTGTAACTTTTTATTGGAATCTCTCGGGTAAAGACCTCAAAATGTTTCCTACAACCTTAGCTTTAGGGATTTTTTCACCGAGTGTGAAATATGAATTCACGATGTCACTAAGTTTAACATAAAAATCATCAAACGTCTCATCATCATGCATAAAAAGAGTTTCAAAAGATGAGGTGAGACATTGAAGTTTTGACCTTTTAACAGAAGTAGTACCCTCGTGAATAGTTTCAAGAATGTCTCAAGCCTCTTTTGCTACCTCACACGTGCAAATATAACGAAACTCTTCAGGTGTGATAGAGCAAAAAAGAGAATTGAGAGCCTTACTTTTCCAACTCGAGTTTTGATAGTCAAATACCTCCCATTTATCAAGAGGTTTGGGGATATCAACACCATCAATGGTGACAACAGGTTCACTCCACCCATAGAACACATAGTGCCAAACTTTCTCATCAATAGATTTTAAAAACACTCTCATATGAGCTTTCCAATAAGAATAGTTTGTACCATCAAGTAACGGAGGTCTATAGGTCGAGTTACTTTCACAAATTGAATCCATATCACCAATCACACAAAATCACACTCTATAGTTTTGATAAAAACAAAGAGTGACCTGCTCTGATACCAATTGAAAAACCTACGTGATTCGTGATTAGATCAAGATTAATTGTACCAATTCCTAAATGATTAAAACAAACAATCTAAATCATCAAGCACATATGAAAGTGATTTAGATTGTTACTTAAAAAAAAATGACACAAACAATTTTTACGTAGAAAAATCACAATTGGAGCACCTCCAATTGTGATTAAAAAAACCATGGACGAAACACCACAAATCAATCCACTATGAAAGGAAGAAAGAATGCAAATTTACCAAACAAATTACTCGAATGCTGTAAATTTATCTTTAACAATCTGTATCTCTTTCACCGCAACCTTCGTCTTGAAATTGATCAGATTGATGTTGAATCCACAACATCCATTGTCAAATCAACGACTGGGCATAGCATCAAACTCCTTCAAATACTCCACGCTTGAATCTCCGAACTCCATCGAAGAAAAACACTCTTGAAGATGAACAATCAAACTCTTTGATGTGTGCTTGTCAAAACATGAGTTTAATACTCAATCAAACATCAAAGGAAACTAGCAAAATAGTCCCAGAAGAAAACCCTAAAACCCTCAAAGAAGATCTGGAAGTCGTGCCCCAGATTTGGAGCAACCTGTAGTTTTATAGCTACTGAAATCGCGATGTCCGCTCAAGCGTAGGAATAGATGCTCGAGCGGGGGCGCTAAAATGTGTGTTCCAAACCAAGATTCACACTAGCGTAAAATCACACCTCACAGTATTTTTGTAGACGAGCCAAAGTACTAGAAAGGTGAAAACTCCGCTCGAGTGCAACTTTTCACGCTCGAGCGAGAAGACCAAAAACAAAAGAAAAAATACAACTCAATTAACCCAAGCTTGTTCGCATAATTGGCAATAAATAGGGTCTTAACACAAATTAACAAGAATTGTGTTGTGTTCTAAAATTTGAATAGAACTAGGGCTCCAAGTCATAGATCAAAAACTCACTTGGTCAAAGTTTAGTTAGTCACAAACAAAAAATAGATGTATAGTACAAATGTTTATACCTTTTGAATTTTGAAAACACTTTTCTCTAAACTTAAAACACTATTGTTAGACTTCAAATCGCAAAGATGAGAATGGAAGATCTTACTAAAGTGCTTTTCCGAGAGTGGTGTATATATAGTCCCTTAATTTCTCATAACCAAGATGCTTAAGTCTTAAATTACTTCACATGTTTAAGTTCAAACAAAAAATTGACAATCTGAATAGACACTGTAATCTGAACAGACATTACAAATTACAGATACTGCAATTTTATTTTATTTTTTCTACACAAAAAATTGAGAATCCTCTGCTGTGGATTTCAATGTACCCCTCCTCTAATTTGAACTAAAGTAAAAAACGTACATAGATACATATTTTCCCCCTCCTCCCATTTGTTGAGGATTTCAAATTTGTTTTGTTTTAATCTCAAGATCAACAAAAGGATATAAAATGTAAGCAAGCTCAATCCACAACAAAAAATCAAATGCTAATGAATATAAGACAAGGACTAGAGAGAGAATGCAAGCAAGCTCAATCTTAGAGGAAAAAAAAAAAATCAAATGCTTATGAAAAAAAAATTGGAAAAAAAATCAAATCCACAACAAATCTGTTTCTACAACAAAACCTAAATCATCAAACCTGTCAAACTCAATAAATCAAACCACTTATCAAAAGCATTTAACAAATAAACAACAAATCAAACCATGGCAACAAATCATATATATATATATATATAAGTAACAAAAATGAGAATGAAGATGAAACGGACGAAACGAACCTTGTCACTGCCGCCTTCTCCCGCTTCGCTGCAGAAGTCATGTCGGTCGCCTGCGTCGCCCTCTCTGTTCGTGGCCTCTCCCTTCGCCTCACCGTCACCTCTTCTCGCCTCGCCTCCGTTGCCTTACTGTAGGAGTGACGTTGCCTACCCACGTCACCCTCTCTGTTCGTCTCTCTTAGAGGGGTTAGGGTTCAAACAAGAGACAAATGAAAAAGAGGCTAAAAAGCAAAATACGAAGAGAAAAAAAAATAAAAAAAACAAAAGGTTCAAAACAACGTCGTTTTGAACCGCTGCAGGAAACCATGGCAGAGAATCCGGACTCAAATTGGGTGGGTAGGGAAATTCATATTTTCAAATTTTGAGATCTGAGGAATTGAATGTTATGTAGGATAAAATTATAACAAAAATAGAAAAGGAAAAATTGCACTTTAGTGTAAGTTTTCAAAAAAGAAAAATGTAAATTAATGTAAAAGTTTATCAATCTTAATAATAAAAGTATATGCTTTTTCATAAATTTATAAATATTTTGTAAAAATACCATTGATTTGCAATTTTTCCAATAAAAATAAGGAGATTAACCAATAAGTCCCATATTATAGACTTGTGATCCATTTAGCCTTTTTGGATATGTAATGGCTCATTTGCCCACCACATTAGAGTGTTACATTTGGAGAGTTACGTTGGAGTGTTACATTTTGAAAAAGTGCACTATAAGTTTTTTGGTGTGTTACGTTTTTTGAGTGTTACATTAGGGTGTTACGTTATTAGAGAAATTTTTTAGTATGTTACGTTAGAGTGTTACGTTTGAGAAAAATACACTAAAGAGCTTTTTTTTTACATTTGAGTTTTACATTCAAGGAGTGGTGGAAACGTCTGCCAAATTATACTAAAATTTAAAATAGGATCTCACGGTAATATTGTCAAAACAAACAAGACCTATGAATGTATTAGAAAATTCATGAGATTGATTGGAGTAATTGATTCCTATATGGAATTTTCTGATAATTTTTCCTAAAAAATAAGATGTGTAATGAAAAAAAAAAAAATTGTGAAATAAAGTAAGGGTGCAACTCGGGCGGGTTCGGTCGGGTTGGGGGTTTGCCCAAGCCCAGCCCGAATTGTATTTGGCAGTGCCCAAGCCCGCCCAAAGCCCAACCATCAACCTAAGCATTGTTGCCTAAGCCCGAACCAAGCTTTATATTTTGAACTCGAGTTAGCCGAATTGCCCGAATTGTCCGAAATTCACAAGTCCAACAATCTACTTCCACAAAATAACCTGAGTACTACTTAGCTATAAAAGAAAGAGACAGAGATTGACAATGGAATGTGGTTTGTAGCATCAAATAAAATAAACATAAACACAAACACAAACAACAAAGATATAAACAAATACACAGAAATTGATGGCATATATTAAAAAATAAAAATAAAATCTAAGAACACAGAGTAAGATCTTAAGCATCTTTGGCAAATCCAAAAACAAAAAACAAAATCATCACACAAAAAAAAATCCAAACAAAGATCTACAAAAATTAAAAATTAAGGATAGCTCTTTAATTTATTTTTTATATATTATATAATTTATATAATATATTAAATTCAATTCGAGTTCGGGTTGCTTAGGTTGGCCATTGATTCTGTTTTCAGGTTGCTTAGGTTGGCCATTGATTCTGCCCAGGCTTGGCTCGAATTATAATTTGGGCATCAAAAATCTATCCAGGCCCATCTAGATTACAAAATATAGTTGCCCAAGCCCTAAAAAAACTCAGGCTGGGCTCAGGTTGCTCGGGTTGAGCCCGCCCGAGTTGCACCCCTAACGTAAAGTAAATGGAAACACCCTGCCTAGATGTTGCTTAAGTCTACCTAACTTACCATAATTCCCTTGCATTATGTTTCGACAATGGGCAAATTACATCAATTGTCCCTATAGTTTACTCATGGTTTCATTTTGGTCCTTGTACTTCTAATTACATCAATTTTGCCCTTACAGTTTGGTTTTTGGCTCTATGTGGTCCAATAATTAACAACCGTTGGCTTCTTGGACGAAAACCCATACGTGCCTTGCACGCACGAGATGAAACCAGTCAATCCGTAAATAAAACCACCAGGGGAAGGTCCTCTCTCTCTCTCTCTTTCTCTCTCTCTTTCCCTTCCATTTCTTTGATTTATTTCTTTTTAGTTCTTCCAGTCTCTCTATTTGCATCAAACCCTTCTCTCTTACAAATCTCGGTATTGTCGACTACCAATTACCCAACTACACCCATGACGTAACCTTCTTCACTAATCAAATCCACACATTTTTCACTTGCTCTCTTTTCCTCGTTGACTCTTAGATCTGTGAAATCACAGCCATCTATCGTCCCTTTCTTCATCGCCTCATTGTCGACCTTGACATCAAGTGGCGACCTAACAACCATTTCCACGACAACCCTGCCGCTACTCTCCAACTCTGCATCGGCCGCCGATGCCTCATTTTCCAACTCATCTACTCCTCCCAAATCCCCCAATCCCTCTTCAACTTCCTCAACAACCCTATCTACACTTTTGTGGGTGTGGGTATTCACACCGATGTTGACAAGTTGACTAAGGATTATGGGTTCTCTGTGGCCACCATTGTTGATCTTCGCTCCTTGGCGGCTGATTACAGCATGATCAAGCTTCACAATGCAAGGTTGAAGAACTTGGCGAGAGAGGTGCTGGGGAAGGAGATTGAGGGTTTTAGATATCAATGTTTTAGATATTAGGAGTAATGTGTTTAAATTTGTAATTAGGATCTCTGTTTGATGGATTTGGATGGTGGGTTTTGTTTACTAGTTGGAGAAATTTATTATGATTTGCAGTTTGGCCATGTTCGATGATTGACTGATATGTTCTCTACTTCTATCTTGTTGGGAAAATATACAAATTTCCCTTTGTTTCAGTCATTCAACAATGATGTCCTTCTCCTCTTCTCTCTGTCTCTCTTTCTCTAACTCTACCCAGTAAAAACTTGAAAAGAAACCCAAAACAAATGAAATTTGATTTTTTTTTCTTTTTCAATCTACATACACACACACACACACATACATAGAGAGAGAGAGAGAGAGAGAGAGAAAGTTGAGTAAAACACTAGGAATTCTTTGTTATTCAACTCAGGGCTTAATAGTTTATGATGAATTGTGAGTATAAAATTGTGGTTTTAATCTTTTGAATTTAATTTTTTGGAAATTGAGGGTTTTTTTTGGTTTTTATTTATTTTTTATTTTTAATGAATATTTTTTTTAAAAAGTTGCAATTTTTTACTTTTTAAATGTATTTTATTTAGATGTATCTAAAAAGTAAAATATTTATAAAAAATATTTTAAAATTTAATAAATACACAAAAATATGAAAAATATACTAAATTTTTGAAATGACAACCTTGCCCTTGCAAGTCTTGCGTGTGCAAGGCATGCGTGGGTTTCTGTCCAAAAAGTCAATGGCTATTAACTATTGGACCACATAGAACCAAAAACCAAACTGTAAGGGAAAAATTGATGCAATTAGCAGTATATGGACCAAAATGAAATCACAGATAAATTATAAGGACCATTGCTGTAATTTGCCCTTCAACAATTGAACCAATTTGTCAAACATTCAAGGTAATCCACCTATATAGAACTACATTTTCACATGAATCTTGATAGTTGAAGCTTTTCTCTTGGTGCTCACTCACGTGGATGAATTTTGTCAAACAATCTAACAAATTATGTAAGATTGGACTAGTAACATATAAACAAGCATCAAATTTTTTGGTGATTCTACTTATATCATTACTTTACCTCTTCATACTTTTTATATGAATTTTTGCCCCCCAACTTTATCCATGTGTAAAATTACCTTTAAGGATAAAATACTAAAATTAAATATATTTTGTTCTCTCCTCACATCCCTTGATCTTTAATCCCTACTCCTCTTTTTTCTTAAATTTTCTTTTCTCTTACATATCTCTTTTCAAAAAGTGAGAATCATAATATTTTGATCATTAAAGAAAGCAATGGATGAAGAAACGGTGGCGGAAAACCATAAAAAAAAATGAAATTGTGAGTTTTTTTTATTTATTTAGTAGGTTTTTGTTTCGTTTTTCTAGACTGGTGTTCTACTTTCGTTCGATGGTTCGAAATCGAACAAAATAAAATAGTCTGGCACCACATTGCCAAACAAAAAATGTAAGTCTGATAACCAACTACCGAATAAAAGATACATTTCTGGTAATCCCAAACCGAATTTTTTAAATTTGTTCGACTTCTCATTATTATGTATTTTCCATTTCATTTTTTTATATTTTTTATTTTTTTTGCCTGGAATGATTATACTTATACTCCTTGTAACAACGCAAGTACTACAATATTAGTAGACTCTAGTAATGAATTCATTACAGACGAGGTTTGTTAAGTTTTTTTTTTTTATGAATACGATTTTTTCTTATTTTTAATTTGTATTGAGTTTTATTAATAATTTGATGTATAAATATATTTATTATCTTTAGATTTTTCGTAGTCGTGAAGCATTAATTAAATGGATTTCTGACGTTGGGAAGAAGACTAGATTTGTCATTGTTATAAAGATATCAGATGCGGGAGGCAATGACAAAAAATCAAGATTTACACTTCTTTGTAAAAGAAGTCGTTACTATAGAGACAATAGAAAGATCAATAGGGAACGATTGAAGTTGACAGGTTCTAAAAAATGTAAATGTTTATTTCTATTAAGGGGAGAAAAATTACCTACAAATTACCAAGACGAATTGTGATAACATGTTTGATTGATGGATGCAAACAATGACAGATTTTATGAATACTTTATGGATATTCGTACACTTGATGTTTTTATAAATAATTTTATGGATACTTTTTATGTATGATTTTATGGATGCATGATTGATTTATGAATTTTTTTATGAATGCTTTAAGGAAAAAGTAAAATTTTCAATGTACAATGACGAGGGCCTAGACAACTCTATTATAGTTTGGCAACATGACACTAGAGTAATCTCATTTATATAACAATGTATCATTGAACATGCATTTCACAAGTGACCCAAATTAATTTCTTGTTATCATCTAATTAGACGACAACATAATGCTGGGAAAAAAAATATTATCCGATATATGGCACTAGAGTAATTCAAGTTAATTACCATTATATTAATGAACATGCTAACCATAAATTAAAAAATCATTGTTTAGAAAAAAGTGTCTCTGTAAATGTATAGCAACAAAATACTTGAGAGATCTATTTTTCCAGCAACATAACACTAGAATAATATAAATTGTTTAGCATCGTGTTACCAAAATTAGTGATGTAAAGAGATGAAATAGTTAATTTAGGGTTAATTTTAATAATATATTGAGGGTGTAATGAGAATTACATTTTGGGCAAATTACACTAACAGTCCCTACAGTTTGGGACTCGTGTCACTTTGGTCCCTGAGTTTTCAATTGTGACACATTTGACACTGAATTTTAAATCTTGTTCCAAATAAGGACAATTGAAGATACCATTGTTTAATTTTAAAGGCAAAATTGTCAATTTAATAAAATATAAATTAATTTGACAAAAATAAATATCAAACAAATATTTTTAATTTTTTAAAAATTATTTTTATTCACCAATGATAAAATTATGTAAAATTGATAAAAATTACACGATTAATTTTTAACAATTAATTTTACATTATCATCATCCAAACATTAATTTAGTAAAATAAATAAATAAATATCTAAAAGATTTATCAATTTTACATAATTTTCTTTTTAGTGGGTAAAAATAATTTTTAAAAATTCAAAAATATTTGTTTGACATTTATTTTTGTCAAATTAGTTTATATTTTATCAAATTGACGATTTTATCCTTGAAAAATCTAATGATATATTCAATTGTCCTTATTCGGAACAAGATTCAAAATTCAGGGTCAAATATGTCACAATTAAAAAATCAGGGACCAAATTGATACAAGTCCCAAACTATAGGGACTATTAGAGCATCTCCAACGGTGAACTTCTTTTTTCACCAAATTTGAGTGAAAAATGACTCATTTCACCAAATCTGATATCACTAGCTCCAACGGTGCATCAAATCCGTGGGGCAACCGGTTGGTCGACCAGTAAGTGTAAATTTTTTTTTTTTTTTTACCCTTTTGAACTGTTTGAACCCACCTTTGTGAACCGAGGAAAGAGGCGACTAGCGGGTCGACTAGCCGATCGACCGGTCAGCCATTTTTTTTTCCCCCCTCAATTTCTGTTCCCAATTCTTTTTCCTATTTCTGTTTCCCTCCATTACATATATGTTTGGCATATGGATTATGTTCTCATATAAACCCATTATCCATATGCCAGACAACTCCACACAACTGATACGATCATAACTTAAACAAAACAAAGCATAATGAATACCTTCAAATTCAAATCCATGATATTGACTTCTTTTTCACCCTCTTCTTCTTCCTCTTCCTCTGATGATGATGAATATATCGTCACACTTTTAAGAAGTTATGAGCAGAATAATACTGTAACAAGCCCGCGAGGGACCTCGTGCTACAGTTCGGACTCAATTTATTGTCGGTTCTAAATCTAAACCAAAGAGTCCAAATCCGGCAAATCGTTTTGAGAAAACAGATTTTTGAAAAGAAAGGCCAAACATGGATTGCTTTGCCAGATACAGAGTCGCCACCTAAATATTTTATTTTGGGAAATTTAAGAAACCTTGACTCGGTGCCAAAGGCCACGTGTCCGTCATCACCAAAGTTGCCTCGGCTCGGGAACTTGGGTACGATTAGGGAAGGTCAGCTATGAGCACCCCCTCTCGCCCGATCCGAAGATCGGCCTCTACTACCTGTGATATCTTGTTTTGAAAGCATTATGTGTTCTTATTCCGGTTCTTAGCCTAGAATTAAAACGTTATGTGCACAGCAAACAAGTATAAACCAAATCGCCTAAATTGGAACAAAACATTTCATGTTTGTTTTGAAAATGGTTTGCTACTCGCAAGTAGGCTAAAATGCAGGTTTTGCCACCCTTGAGTGGGCTTCTAAGAAAAGATAGTTTTGCCACTATCTAGTGCGCTTAAAACTCACAGTTTTAATGCATTATTCCAATTTAGGTAATTTGACCTCCATCTACAGGCATTCAAGCAGTTATATCACATAAGCAGCTAGCCTCATGGTAATCATGCTATTATGGAAACACTCACACGCATGCGGTATGCTAAGCATAAAAAGCTCACCTAGTACTCCAAACCAAAACAGAAGCTATTTAACAATCATATGCATGATCCTAGTTCATGTTAAGATGGCTAATGCAACACATGCAAAATGCAACTACAATAGGCTCGGCTATC
The DNA here is from genome assembly GCA_025200525.1 of Camellia lanceoleosa. NCBI lineage: Eukaryota > Viridiplantae > Streptophyta > Magnoliopsida > Ericales > Theaceae > Camellia > Camellia lanceoleosa. Next base: position 157,572,452 of record CM045758.1, read on the forward strand.
CTAAAGATGGCATGTGAAATACTACAATTAACAAGTACTCAACTTGTAATTGAAATACAAATGTAGTTAGCATGATGTACCGAGCCCGGTGCATGTAAGACAAATGTATGGATGCACGCATGCATAGCATAAGGTATGCTGATTTAAATATGCCCTAGTCTACCATCATAAGCGGGTAAATAAAAGGGAAGAAAGACGTGGGATTGGAAGACATGCACACACTCACCCACACTTATTACATAATTGCCCTCACACGGAGGGTCCGAAAAGAATGTACAGGCCAAATAACAAATCAACTATCCTAGCTAATTAATTATTACAGACCCTTAATTAATTAACAAAATAAATGTAGAAAGAAGGTGGTCGCAGCCTTGCCTCGGGATGCGTGGATGGTGCATCTTGATCCGTCTCACCCGGAAACTCGCTGCCATAGCACTGTTGCCTCTGTTTACACTACCCTGCCCCTCTGAGGATCACAAAGATTTCCAGAATTGCTTTGAATCACTCCCTGAGGCGCCCGGATTGTCATCAGCCAGAGCAAAGTACCACCGGCCATGGGAATGGGATCATCGGCCAAATCTGGTGCTCTCGACCAAATATGTTCTGCCGGTCGGCACTCAACACTGCCGGCCGGCCAAATCTTCTTGCTGAAACGTGCAGTTGACAGCAACAGAGGGCAAGCAGTGTATGGCATGGAATTTTCAAGCAAATGTATGCATGGACACACTCCCTATCATGCAATGGACTCAAGGGAGCATGGCCCTCGACCCTCAGGCCATCAATCACGCATTTCAATGCATGATGGCCGAGGAGTCGAATTGCACGTTTTAATATGACACGAATGCACAAATATACACAAAGTGCCACCACCCTATGATGCATGATCAAGTGTGTTGGCAACAAAGGGGATTAGCTCATTTCATCACTTTGAGTATGAAATGGACTAATCCGCCTTGTGTTCGATATTACGTCCGATCGAACACTTGACACATGCAATGCAAACACATGTTATGCTTATCTTGCCGTTTTACTTAGTCAATTTTATTTACTCATTTTAGCATTACCAATTCATCCTTTAATTGATTAAGTCCAAATGAGAGTCCTCTAATGGGAAACAGGGCCTAAGCCTCAAGTGCCTTGAGCACGAAGAAGACCTCATGCCGTTGGCTAGTAGAAACCCTTAAGAGGATTAAAGCCATTAAGCATGAACGTCTTAACTTCATGCTCAAACCGACAAGAGGCTCAGGGCTACTTTCAAAGGAATGAAAGTGAAACATGTAAGGAAGTGGCATGAATGACATGAAGTACACTCTGAAATTGTGTGCAAGACACTACTCCAACATGCAAATGGTTCAAGCACTCATGCTCAAATGGACTAATCAACTAGGCATGCAAGAGCATTACACCATAACCACACAAGGCAAGCCTTAAACAACAAAATCAACTTGAAACAGAGTTATCGACCTCAAAACAAGGGCTAAAGTGCATGGAACAAAGGCCAAAACAAGTCAATGAAGCATGCTCATGCAAGAGGCCAATGAAGCACATAAACCATAGCTATATGGTACAATGCATGCAGGTCTCAACCACCTCAAAACAGTGTTTCTACATGCCAAAACCATGCTGAAAATGCCATGATCATGCACCAAAACAAGCTCAAATGATATGCCCAAACAATGGGCTCTTGAAACACATGAACTACAACTATGTAATGCAATGCATGAGAGTTTTATCCAGCCCAAAACAGAATTTCTACATGTTAATTTAGGGCCTAAAACATGTTGGAAAATAGCCAAAACAAACTAGAAAAGTATGCTCTCCTTTAAGCCATTCTAAGCATTTAAACCACAACCATGCAAAGCAACACACAAGCTACCTTAACACCTCAAAACAGAGCTTAATCACAGCAAAATATGGACTATTGCAGGCCAAAGTTAAGCTAGCACATGTTAGGAAGATAGGGTAAAGCATGAAACAAGCTAGGCTAGGGAGCAAAATTACACTACAAGTGTATGAAACAAGCAACCAAGCCCCCAACCAGACCAAAACCGATCTGAAACATGGCAAAACAGAGCCTAAAACATGCTTGAATTAAGCTAAAACAAGTCACAAAAAGATGCTACTTTACAAGCCTAACAAGGCATAACAACTAGCTACAAAGAGGAGGGGCTAACCCCTCCTTTTTGAGACCTCAAAACTGGTTTTTGATCATTGAAAAACCTTTGAAAAACAGGTTGTTTTTAGGCCCAAAAGAGGTTTGCTTAAAAGATCTCAAAGGTGGATCACAATCACAAAACAAGGAGCAAACAAAGGGAGGACACCCCTTAACTCACAAGGACTTCAATCCACCACTTTTAACACATAAAAATAGAGATTTTGACAGTTGAAAACCAGGCCAAAAGAAGCATGCAAAGATAGCTATACAAGTGCACAAAATCAAGCTTGAGAAAAGTAGGAGCTTACCTTTGAAGCTCTGCACCAAAACAGGTCCTTCTTGGACCAAGATCAGCCTTAGGAGCTCCAAATACACCTTCAAGGATCACCTCTTCAAGATAGGCAAGTTTGATCAAGGGTGGAGGCTCAAGAAATGGGAAAAACACTCACTTTTGGGCACTTATATGCTTCTATACACACAATATAGGAAGACAGAGAGAGAGAGCTGAGATTTGGCTCTGAAATTTCTAGAGAGAGAGAGAGGTTTTTTAGAGTGAGAAGCTCCCCAAAACTTGCTTTAATGTTCTAACCCCCCAAATATGAGATATAAGGCTCCATATATAGCAAAATAAGAGCTTTTGGTCGAAATATCTCAATTGAAAATATCTGATGCAGTGTATAACAGCTGGATGATAAATATCTGTCAAAAATCTGAGTTTTTGGCACTTTTTGCCGGCCGGCCATCTTTTGTGCCGACCAGCCATCATTTTTGGCCGGTAAGGTTCACTTTTGGCCGACATATAGCTGCAGAGGTCAAATTGTGGCCGGTGGACCTCCATAGAGGCCGGTGGCAAAAATCAATGCTAGTCCCTGACTTGAAGAAAGCCTAATTCCTTCATCTGGATGCCATTTCAGGTCATTCTTGAGCCTAAACTGTAGCCCCGAAAGTCTTCTTTCCAAATTTGTTAGCCTTACCTCAAAATTCCTTGTGTGCTAAAAGTTATGCTTGTTTTGGTAAAGGCTGCTCACTTTCGGTCCAACCGGGATGATGCCCAACTTCAACCAATCATATCTCCGCCCTCCGAACTCGGATTTAAGAGATTCTTAAATGAAAAATGAAGCCCCGGAAGTCTTCTTTCCAATGATGGTGGCCTCATAGCTAAAATCCAAGTGTGCAGATGAATAAGCCCGATTCAGCGAGAGCTGCTCGACTCTCTTTTACCCAGATTCATGCCGAACTTCTCCCAAACTAGGTTTCCTCCCTCTTCTCCTCTTTTCTTCAACTCCAAACCCCTGAACAAGGTGTTTTGAAAGATTTTTCAAAGATTTCAACTCTTTTTCATTCATTTCCACTTTGTCCTTGCTCGGTTTATCGAAAAGCGCAACATTTAACAAAATGCGAGCCTCGGAACATCGCAGAAACTTTATTTCAAAAATGTTTTGAAAGAGAGGGTTTTAAGGTCTAAAAACCATTCAAAATAGTTTTGGTTCAAAAAGGGGTGGGAAGTTGGGATTTGGCCCTCTCCTTGCTGAAGAAATTGAACCTTTGCCCTACACATCTTTCATCACCGAGCAAACCATCAGTAGCGTCCAAGTCTTAAGGGCGGTCAAAAATGAGGTGTCCACAGTTGCCCCTCTTTGACAGAACTCGGAAGTCAAGAAGTGACGTGAGTGAATGTCAAAGCCTAGAGACGACCCATTTTCAACAAGGCCTAAGACTTGGACAAACAAACAAAATATCGATAAATAAATGGTTGCGCCCACAGGCTGCCTACGTATCCCTTTGCAAGGAATCAAACCAGCGTAGTTTAGGGGCAAGATGCAAACGATATGCAGGAAGACTTTGATAATTGGACTTATACGCTACGCGAAGCCGGTTTGAAAGTTGGACTTATACGCTGCGCGAAGCCGGTTTTGACAAGTAAAGTGTACAAAACAGTGCGATGCGCAAAATAGCGTGAAAGAGATGTAATGCAAAATGCAATGAGACGTGTAATATAGCGCGATGCGGAAAATAGCGCGAATGAAATGTAGTGCACAAGACAGTGCGATGCGCAAAATAGCGCGAATCAATGTAATGCACAAGACAGTGTGATGCGCAAAATAGCGCGATGCGCAAAATAGCGTGAATGAAATGTAATGCACAAGACAGCACGATGCGCAAAATAGCGTGAATGAAATGTAATGTACAAGACAGCGCGATGCGCAAAATAGCGCAAATGAAATGTAACGCACAAGACAGTGCAATGCGCAAAATAGCGTGAATCAATGTAATGCACAAGACAGTGCGATACGCTAAACAGTGCGAATGATTTGAAATGCACTAAACAGTGCGATATGCTAAACAGCGCGATTGATTTGAAATGCACAAAACAGTGCGATACGCTAAACAATGCGATTGAGATGCAATGCACAAAATAGTGCGAGTGAGGTACAAAGTGTAAGTGCACAAGACAGTGCGAGTGAATGCATGTTCTATGCAAATGAGGTGCATTTTCTATGCAAATACAGAGAAGTGCATTTTCTATGCAAGAAACAGGAGCATATTCTATGCAATATTGAAAGCAAGCATATTCTATGCAGAATTGAAAGCAAGCATATCCCATGCATTAATCATAACGATGCGCGGCACGCATGGAACAGAAGTGTATATGAAAGTGCACATTCTATGCAATAGAGGGGCATCAAACATTTACTCTGGTGCCTCTGTTTTACCTTTCAGAAGGCTTTGCAACACACTCAGCTCAAAAAGGGACACCCTGTTTATATTGGCGAGAGGTAACATCTGCATGTGAAACCCTCGGGTGCTGCTTGGACTGTCATTCTGACTTGAAGCAGGCTTACACTTGAAGTAGAGGCACGCTCATTCTTCGGAACACTGACAAGGTCTGAAGAGGTACATCCGGAATACAATCTCGGAATTTGCCGAAGTTGAAACACACTAAGATGCTCCAAATTTTGCTCTTTTCTTTTACTTTGCAGTCTGGAACCAATATAGCTTCAGATAGGTCCTGGTTTTGCTGTTCGCATGACCTGGGTTGAACCCTGCGGTTTATGAAAGAAAGAACCTTGTTTTGCACAAATGTGGAGAATGGCACAGCACTCTGAGCACAAAACGATTTATTTTTGAAATTGAGAAAGGAGTTCTTAACCAGGTATTGAGTCTACGACCGAACACAGCGCACCACGACTCAACAAAGGAAAACAAAAGGTAAACAACCTAAACACATCGAGAAACAGTCAAAACGACTCAAAACAAGAATCGAGATAAAACAAAAGACACAACACTCAGACGTGCATAGGGAGCCTGTTTCTCCGGGTATGTTTCCCACCCTTTCTCATTTGTGATTCTCACATCACTCTGGCACTCAAGCTCCGTTTTTCTGAAAAAGCCATTTTCTCACTTTTTCTCTCGTCGCACATCTCTCTATTTTTCACTCTCTCATTTTTTTGTCCCTCTCCTGGGTGGTTGATGGATAAACAAGAAGTTGTGGGCTCTTGCCCCTAGCATTCTGCTAGATTCTCTTTCTTCTGCTCACAACAGTGAACTTCCCCCACAGAGGGGTTGTGATACGGCTGGATGTGCAGCAAATCAGCAATCAACATTGGTTGACAATGCTCTACTGGGGAGTTTGGACGTGATTAGATTTGTCCAGATGAGGGAATGAAATATCCTGCCCCATTCCAGTTCGTGCTTCGCACTTGGCTTGATACCTTGTTGCTTGGAGGGTGATAGAGCTTTTAGCCCTTTTGCGGTTAGTCTCAGTGGTGCCCTTTTCTGGAAAGTATTTTGACAAAGGGGAAAAGACAGAACACCTGACTCAACTGTGCCCCTAGTTCATCATTTTGACCATTTTTTGTTTTGGTTTTTCTACTAAAACAATTTTGACCAATATGAGAGTTAGATTAACATGTTTATTCAACTTTTGATTTTGAAAATCATGCAAGTTAGGTTGTGAGCACTGAAAATTTTCCTTTTTTGGGTCCAAGAAATGGTCCAGTTTTAGAAAATATGGAATAATTTTCGAGAGGATTAGTCAGCCTCAGTAAAAATTCTCAAAAACTATTTTTGCAAACGGCCAATGCTTAACAAGCATGGAACCTACTCTCGAGATGTACGACCTTGGACCCATAGCAATGGAAAATTGCCCCGTGTTTGAAGGACACTGCATGGCAACGGAAAGTTGCCCCTTGTTTGAACGGCACCGCAGTGTATTGAATGGCAACGGAAAGTTGCCCCTTGTCTAAATGGCATCGCAGCGCATTATAATCAGCCCTCGGAGCGATGATTACAACCGAACTCTCGGATACAGAGAAGGCAAAGATGATCAAAACCATTACATGGACACAATCGAATTGAAGTGTTTTACGGCTGGACTTCAGAATGAAGTTGCCTACGTATCCCAAAGATGGGAATCAAGCCTTACGTAGTTCGGGGTTAAGGTACACTTGGGTATTTAACCTCTCCTTTTGCGCTCTAACTTTTGCCAAGGCGCCTGTTCTGGGTTTTCAACCTTGCGAGCTTTGTTTTTTTTTTCTTTTCAATTTTTTCATTTCTTTTCATTCCTTTTCTTCTTTTTTATTTTTCTTCATTTTTTTCTTTTCTTTTTCTCCATTTCGTTTTTCTTTCATTCTTTGCATTTTTCTTTCTTTTTTTTGTTGTTCTTTTTCTTCTTTTTCTTGTTCTAACTTTTTCCTGGGTCGCCCTTCCGGGTTTTCGGCCCAACGAGCCTCTCAAAGAGTAAAAGTGTAACAAGCCCATGCCAAATGGTTTTGAAATTGAAGCCTCTCTGTATCCAGGAGAATGGCTGTTGTACTGATTTGCAGAAGAATTCATCACGGTTGCTTCACGAGCTTCTTCCGGTGCGATATGATCTTCTTGATCTGACTTTGGTGCCTCTTGTTCGAGGGCTGCTTCAAATTGGGCCACACAGGCCTCACATCATGATTGACCTCTGAACATTCTGAATCTAAGTTCAAGGTTTGAAAGTAAGGGGTCGAGTCTCGAGGCTGAAAGCGATCCTAAGCTGCACAATCTCAAGAGCGATTCCACACAGGTCTTCGCAGGACGGCGCAAAAATATTTTTTGAAATTTTTTAAGAAAGCAACTAGCCGCTCGCGCTAAAGACAGTGTAGAACCAATCTGGATCAAGTCAGGATCCTTCTCAGTACTCACATTAACAAGCGTGATTTCATTCATTAAGGGCTTAGCACGCCTCTCTTTCTCTCAGTTTGATTAAATTTTGCAAATCTCAAGGAATTCCTTTCTCTTTGTTTTCAGCACAGTGTTCAAAAAGTTTTGAAAAACTCAGGTCATTACAATGACTTCAAGGCACAGAAAAGACAGAGTTCTTAGTCAAATACTGTCATCTCATTTAGAATTTCTGGCACAACTGGCATACGACAGAAGCAAACACAAGAGTGTGAAAATCACCGTTGTTCCATTCAGATCTGTTTGTGTAACTGGCTCCAGGCAGAAACAGACTCAAAAAGAAAATGAAAAGACAAACACAAAACGAGCAAGTGATGTCCGAGGTAACATCCCTGAAATCACCCGACTCCAACAAAACAGGACTGACTCGATACAACAAGACAGACCCAACCGACTCAGTACAAAAAGACTAACTCTACACAACACAACAAGACTGACCCAATACCCAAGTCAAAAACTAGCATTCGCAAATGCTTAAAACAGTGCATGCCATACGCCATATCTGGAGTAAATCGAGCGCCATCCACAGGTGGTTCATCCCCCGATCACATCACATTATCCCCCACAAGTTCACTGATCAAGTACCGATAGACTTTGTTGAGTTGGTGCGACGATGACCTTACTGTCAATCAGATCTTGTATTTCGTGGCGAAGACGGAAACAACCATCAGTGACATGGCCGATTTGCTGATGAAAGGCACAGTACTTGGTCGGATCATGGGAGTGAGGAAGTCTATCTGGCAGTGGTCGTGGCTCCAAGGGTTTCAAATCCCCTTCGCTAATCAGGACCCTCAAGGCCGCTGATAGAGACATGTACAGTGGTGCGAACACCCTCTGGCCTCGAGGTAGGTGTTTTGAGGTTTGTGGAGTTTTGCTGGATGCACCAGCAAAGGGATTGGCAGGCGTTGACTGGGTTTGCTGATCTTTTTCGAGCACGGGATTAGGGCTGAAATGAACATTCCTGGTGCAAAGGCCCTTCTCCCGGCTTGCCCCTTGATTCAAACTACTCTCATTCTGAGTGGCGAAAGTGTCATCCTTAGTTTTTGTAACAACTGCGAGGACTTGCTCTTTGTTCAGTCCCTTAGCTTTCAAAGCCTCAATATCCCACCGAAGGTGTTCATGGGAACCATTGCCTGCCCCTACCTTGTTCTTACCAGTCGCTTCCACTTTGTCAAGAGATTGGCCTTCTTCTAATGCAACCCGTCCCAAAATTAGGGAGCCTTTAGATATGAACTCCCTGGTACGTGATGTGGTTGATGATGGGGCCAAAACCCCAAAGGCCAGATCTGCCACAGTTCTCTAAAGATCTTCGATCATTCTCATCAGCTCAGAAGTAGTAGGTTCATGGGTTTGAGATGATTAGGGTTCAGATGCACCCATCATGCATAAGTCCAGGCTCTCTAGGATAAACACATTAGGCTTGGGTAGATGGACTGGGGTGATGTATACGCTGGGGTCGTAAGGGACGACCAGTGTGTGGATTAGGTTGAGATGTGGATGAGGTACTTGGTCATTGGGGGCTAAAGGTGAAGCTATCGTCCGGTTGTCAATGAGATTTTGGATCTCATGACGAAGGCGGTAGCAACGGTCGGTGCCATGATCGCGCTGCTGATGGTACACACAGTACTTGAAGGGGTTATGTATGGCTGGGAGTGGGTCAGGCAGAGGTTGAGGATTGAGGGATTTGAGATGCCCTCTTTCCATCAAGGCTTTTAGTGCGCTAGTCAAGCTCATATAAAGGGGAGTGAAAGTTCTGCCCTGAGCTCGGGCTGGGCCGGCTGTTTGTAGGCTTGGATTGGTAAAAGGGTTGGTTCTGGCTACTGTATTGATTTCGGTGGGTTTGGGAATAGCGTTACTACCAGCATTGGTACTCCTAAAAATCACCTTTCTTGTCGGTTCACTTGTTCTGGGAATGATCCTTGTGTTGAACGCATTCTCGACCTGAACCCCCAGTTCATGCAAACTCTTGAAAGTGAATAGCGGAGCGACTATCAACTTTTGCAACATATTATGCTCAAGGTTTCGCACCATCATCTGCACTTGATCCCTCTCGGAAGGCCGATCTGTCATCTGTGCTGCCTTTGCTCTCCACCTCGCAACAAATTCCATAAAAGGCTCTGTTGGGTTCTGGCGGGTTGCTTCAAGTTCTTGTATGGTCATTTCAACTTGGGTGTTGTACGAATACTGATCGACAAAGGCCTTAGCCAGTTCTTCCCAGTTTTGCTTCACTTTGTCCTTCAACTTAGCATACCAAGTGGCTGTTACACCCGACAGGGTTCTTCCATACAGAGAGAGTTTCTGTGGCTTAGTCAGACCCATCGGCTTCAGGACATCCAAGAAAAGTCGGATATGTACCGTTGGATCTCCAGACCCGTCGAAACGGTCAATATATGGCATTTTGAATCTGTCTGGAAGCCGCACGGCAGACTCAGTGTGCCCATCCTCAATGTCAGGAATGGAGTTAAGGCCCTGTGCCTTCTTGAATTGCTTCTCAAGGTTTGCAATTTTCACTGCAGTCGGATTGAGCTCATTAACATGAAAGGGTTGAAGCCTCTCAGTAGGCTGCACCAGGGGTCTGAGCACCTAAGCTTGAGTCAACCTTTCCCGAGGATTCGGACACTGCAAATCTTCAACTGGCGGAAGTGGATCAAAGTTCGACTGGGGTCCCAAAGCTGGATGTGAGGCAGATGCTCCAAATGGGCGCTGCGTTTCAATACTAGTCTCAGCCTGCATGGCAGTTCCCTGATTTAATGCTGCTATCACGGCCACAAATTCTTCTAAACCCTGTGCCATCACGGGTCTGCTGATAATGTGACTGGTGACTGTCGGATCAGATGAACCAATGAGCCCTGTCTGATCCTTCTTTGCCTTACCACTGGCGAAGGAAAACTAGTTGCCCTTGAATTGAATCTCTGACCTAACAAAGTCTATCAGCACTAGTCCAATGTACCCGGGGGATATCGGAGCCTTCTGAAGCTATGGTTCCAGGACTACCTAGCAAAAGAGAAAACAGACAGCATCTCAGCTCAATTTTACTAGAACGGATATGAGCATAGCGGAATGACTGTGCTCAATACTGATCACTGTTCCCCAAATATCTGTCCAAAAACTGATACCCTCAGGTAAAACTAATTCCCTAAATACTGATGCCCACAGGCCTGATGCCCAAACTTGCAAACTGATATATGCATCCTTGTAGAGATACACTCTAAAAGCACATAGCAAGTAAAGAGAGCCAAAACACCCCTATGTTGGAGTAGGGTTTCCCTATCCTATTTTTTCAGGAGCTAGGGTTTCACTACGCACACAGCGGTTTCAAAAAACCTAGCATCGGGTAAGCAACCTGTCCTAGTTCGGAATAGTCACTATGGATTTCAATATGCACTAGGTCGAATGGTCGAAAAGGGTGCCCCGGTAAAACCGAGGTTTGTGTTCCCGTGCTGGCAGAGCCCGCAACCGGTCAGCCTTATGGCATGCTTTGACAAAGTCAAGCCTCCGGCAAACCGCTCAGGAATAGCAAATGGCCAACATGGTGTCCTAGGCGCACCAATGCACATGCAATGCAAAGAAACACATAAATGTAATCAAAACAGGATATCACGAGTTCGAGTCAAGCTCTCTAAACTCCCCAACAGAGTCGCCAGAAACTGTAACAAGCCCGCGAGGGACCTCGTGCTACAGTTCGGACTCAATTTGTTGTCGGTTCTAAATCTGAACCAAAGACTCCAAATCCGGCAAATCATTTTGAGAAAACAGATTTTTTAAAAGAAGTGCCAAGCATTGACTGCTTTGCCAGATACAGAGTCGCCACCTAAATATTTTATTTTGGAAAATTTAGGAAACCCTAACTCGGTGCCAAAGGCCACGTGTCCGTCATCACCAAAGTTGCCTCGGCTCGGGAACTTGGGTACGATTAGGGAAGGTCAGCTATGAGCACCCTCTCTCGCCCGATCCGAAGATCGGCCTCTACTAACCGTGATATCTTGTTTTGAAAGCATTATGTGTTCTTATTCCGGTTCTTAGCCTAGAATTACTATGTTATGCGCACAGCAAACAAGTATAGACCAAATCGCCTAAATTGGAACAAAACATTTCATGTTTGTTTTGAAAATGGTTTGCTACTCGCAAGTAGGCTAAAATGCAGGTTTGTCACCCTCGAGTGGGCTTCTAAGAAAAGATAGTTTTGCCACTATCTAATGGGCTTAAAACTCACAGTTTTAATGCATTATTCCAATTTAGGTAATTTGACCTCCATCCACAGGCATTCAAGCAGTTATATCATATAAGCAGCTAGCCTCATGGTAATCATGCTATTATGGAAACACTCACACGCATGCGGTATGCTAAGCATAAAAAGCTCACCTAGTACTCCAAACCAAAACAGAAGCTAGTTAACAATCATATGCATGATCCTAGTTCATGTTAAGATGGCTAATGCAACACATGCAAAATGCAACTACAATAGGCTCGGCTATCCTAAAGATGGCATGTGAAATGCTACAATTAACAAGTACTCAACTTGTAATTGAAATACAAATGTAGTTAGCATGATGTACCAAGCCCGGTGCATGTAAGACAAATGTATGGATGCACGCATGCATAGCATAAGGTATGCTGATTTAAATATGCCCTAGTCTACCATCATAAGCGGGTAAATAAAAGGGAAGAAAGACGTGGGATTGGAAGACATGCACATACTCACCCACACTTATTACACAATTGCCCTCACACGGAGGGTCCGAAAAGAATATACAGGCCAAATAACAAATCAACTATCCTAGCTAATTAATTATTACAGACCCTTAATTAATTAACAAAATAAATGTAGAAAGAAGGTGGCCGCAGCCCTGTCTCGGGATGCGTGGATGGTGCATGCTTCATCCGTCTCGCCCGGAAACTTGCTACCATAGCATCAAGGTTTTGTTTACACCGCCGCCTCCGAGGATCACAAAATTTCGAACTTTTGAATCACTCTCGAGTCCCCGGATTGTCACCGGCCAAAGCAAAGTACCACTGGCCATAGGAATGAGATCATCGGCCAAATCTGGTGCTCTCGGCCAAATATGTTCACGCGGCACTCAACACCGCCACGGCCAAATCTTCTTCTTTGAAACTCGGTTGACAAAGAGAGAGGGCAAGCGAGGTATGGCATGGAATTTTCAAGCAAATGTATGCATGGACACACTCCCTATCATGCAATGGACTCAAGGGAGCATGGCCCTCGACCCTCAGGCCATCAATCACGCATTTCAATGCATGATGGCCGAGGAGTCGAATTGCACGTTTTAATATGACACGAATGCACAAATACACACAAAGTGCCACCACCCTATGATGCATGATCAAGTGTGTTGGCGACAAAGGGGATTAGCTCATTTCATCACTTTGAGTATGAAATGGACTAATCCGCCTTGTGTTCGATATTACGTCCGATCGAACACTTGACACATGCAATGCAAACACATGTTATGCTTATCTTGCCGTTTTACTTGGTTAATTTTATTTACTCATTTTAGCATTACCAATTCATCCTTTAATTGATTAAGTCCAAATGAGAGTCCTCTAATGGGAAAGAGGGCCTAAGCCTCAAGTGCCTTGAGCACGAAGAAGACCTCATGCCGTTGGCTAGTAGAAACCCTTAAGAGGATTAAAGCCATTAAACATGAACGTCTTAACTTCATGCTCAAACCGACAAGAGGCTCAAGGCTACTTTCAAAGCAATGAAAGTGAAACATGTAAGGAAGTGGCATGAATGGCATGAAGTACACTCTGAAATTGTGTGCAAGACACTACTACAACATGCAAATGGTTCAAGCACTCATGCTCAAATGGACTAATCAACTAGGCATGCAAGAGCATTACACCATAACCACACAAGGCAAGCCTTAAACAACAAAATCAACTTGAAACAGAGTTATGCAGCCTCAAAACAGTGGCTAAAGTGCATGGAACAAAGGCCAAAACAAGTCAATGAAGCATGCTCATGCAAGAGGCCAATGAAGCACATAAACCATAGCTATATGGTACAATGCATGCAGGTCTCAACCACCTCAAAATAGTGTTTCTACATTCCAAAACCATGCTGAAAATGCCATGATCATGCACCAAAACAAGCTCAAATGATATGCCCAAACAATGGGCTCTTGAAGCACATGAACTACAACTATGTAATGCAATGCATGAGAGTTTTATCCAGCCCAAAACAGAATTTCTGCATGTTAATTTAGGGCCTAAAACATGCTGGAAAATAGCTAAAACAAACTAGAAAAGCATGCTCTCCTTTAAGCCATTCTAAGCATTTAAACCACAACCATGCAAAGCAACGCACAAGCTACCTTAACACCTCAAAACAGAGCTTAATCACAGCAAAATATGGACTATTGCAGGCCAAAGTTAAGCTAGCACATGTTAGGAAGATAGCGTAAAGCATGAAACAAGATAGGCTAGGGAGCAAAATTACACTACAAGTGTATGAAGCAAGCAACCAAGCCCCCAACCAAACCAAAACAGATCTGAAACATGGCAAAACAGAGCCTAAAACATGCTTGACTTAAGCTAAAACAAGCCACAAAAAGATGCTACTTTACAAGCCTAACAAGGCATATCAACTAGCTACAAGGAAGAAGGGCTAACCCCTCCTTTTTGAGACCTCAAAACTGGTTTTTGATCACTGAAAAACCTTTGAAAAACAGGTTGTTTTTAGGCCCAAAAGAGGTTTGCTTAAAAGAGCTCAAAGGTGGATCACAATCTCACAAAACAAGGAGCAAACAAAGGGAGGACACCCCTTAACTCACAAGGACTTCAATCCACCACTTTTAACATATAAAAATAGAGATTTTGACAGTTGAAAACCACTCCAAAAGAAGCATGCAAAGATAGCTATACAAGTGGACAAAATCAAGCTTGAGAAAAGTAGGAGCTTACCCTTGATGCTCTGCACCAAAACAGGTCCTTCTTGGACCAAGATCAGCCTTAGGAGCTCCAAATACACCTCCAAGGATCACCTCTTCAAGATAGGCAAGTTTGATCAAGGGTGGAGGCTCAAGAAATGGGAAGAACACTCACTTTTGGGCACTTATATGCTTTTATACACACAATATAGGAAGAGAGAGAGAGAGAGAGCTAAGATTTGGCTCTGAAATTTCTAGAGAAAGAGAGAGGTTTTTTAGAGTGAGAAGCTCTCCAAAACTTGCTTTAATGTTCTAACCCCCCAAATATGAGATATAAGGCTCTATATATAGCAAAATAAGAGCTTTTGGTCGAAATATCTCAATTGAAAATATCTGATGCAATGTATAACAGCTGGACGATAAACATCTGTCAAAAATCTGAGTTTTGGGCACTTTTGGCTGGCCGGCCATCTTTTGTGTCGACCAGCCATCATTTTTGGCCGGTAAGGTTCACTTTTGGCCGACATATAGCTGCAGAGGTCAAATTGTGGCCGGTGGACCTCCATAGAGGCCGGTGGAAAAAATCAATGCTAGTCCCTGACTTGAAGAAAGCCTAATTCCTTCATCTGGATGCCGTTTCAGGTCATTCTTGAGCCTAAACTGTAGCCCCTGAAGTCTTCTTTCCAAATTTGTCAGCCTTACCTCAAAATTCCTTGTGTGTTAAAAGTTATGCTTGTTTTGGTGAAGGTTGCTCAGTTTCGGTCCAACCGGGATGATGCCCAACTTCAACCAATCATATCTCCGCCCTCCGGACTCAGATTTAAGAGATTCTTGAATGAAAAATGAAGCCCCGGAAGTCTTCTTTCCAATGATGGTGGCCTCATAGCTAAAATCCAAGTATGTAAATGAATAAGCCCGATTCAACGAGAGCTGTTCGACTCTCTTTTACCCGGATTCATGCCGAACTTCTCCCAAACTAGGTTTCCTCCCTCTTCTCCTCTTTTCTTCAACTCCAAACCCCTAAACAAGGTGTTTTGAAAGATTTTTCAAAGATTTCAACTCTTTTTCATTCATTTCCACTTTGTCCTTGCTCGGTTTATCGAAAAGCGCAACATTTGACAAAATGTGAGCCTCGGAACATCGCAGAAACTTTATTTCAAAAATATTTTGAAAGAAAGGGTTTTAAGGTCTAAAAACCATTCAAAATAGTTTTGGTTCAAAAAGGGGTGGGAAGTTGGGATTTGGCCATCTCCTTACCGAAGAAATTGAACCTTTGCCCTGCACATCCTTCATCACCGAGCAAACCATCAGTAGCGTCCAAGTCTTAAGGGCGGTCAAAAATGAGGTGTCCACAAATACTAGTGTGCTTCAGATTCTTAAGTCAAGTGATAGCTCAAAGAAAATAGGTGGTTCTGTTGTAGGTCATAGATATATACACAGAGATAGAAGGCAGGATCATGTTTGCCAATTATTTTGCTGCAAAACCAGCTCAAACAAGTTGAAACCAACCAGTTCAAACCTGTTTTTGCTAGTTATGCACTATAGCCAAATTACCCAACTCGGTCGATCGGTTGGTCAAGCGGGTGATTGACCGGTTGCTCTCCAACGATCACACGAGGCAGCAGTTCAAACTAACCAGTTCAAACCAACCAGTGGCTTAAATGGTGCACCGGTCGACCGGTTGGTCAACCGACCGGGCAATCGACTGGTTGACCGATTTCTCCCTCCAACGGTCACACACAGTGTTTTGGTAAAATCTGTATGGTGTCCTCAGTTTGATGAATTTTTTGGTGAAATCTCAATTTGATATCGATTTGGTGTAACCGTTGGAGCACCAAACAGGAACTTTTTCATCAAAATTTAAATTTGATGTCAACTTTGGTGAACTGTTGGAGATGGTCTTAGTGTAATTCACCCCTAAATTTTTTTAGTGGTGTAATGAGATAGAGGGTGTAAAAAAATTAAATAATGGTGTAAGTAGAATCACACAATTTTTTAGTTAATTATTTGAGAACATTTCAATTTAACCTCCAAACTTTGCCTTCGATCCACTACATCCCCGGGCTTTAAATAATTTTAATTTTATCTTAAATTTTTTAAAGTCGTATCAATTTGTCCCTTCCTATTACATCTTAAAATAATAATAATAAATAAATAAAAATAAAAATTACGCTCTTGTTTGGTTTGATTTTGAGAGATAAGTTTTTAAAAAATATTTTGAAAAAAGAGTTTAGAATGTTTTATAATTTGTTTGGCTTTATATTTTGAAAATAATTTTAGAGTTTTGAAATTTAGGATGATTTAATATTTTATTATAATTGAGTAAATATATAACAGATAAAAAGTGAATGAAAAGGAGAGAAGTAAAAAAAAAAGTGATTGATTGATGTATAAAAGAGATAGTGATTTTAAAAATTTGTTTAGAAAAATTACAAACCAAACAAAATTTCTAAAAATTTTCTCCAAAATCTTTTTCCCAAAACCAAACCAAACAAGGCCTACATTTTGACATCAAATTTCAAATTATAGATTCAAACTCCCATCCCTCTTTTCTGCACATCTACAACTTCGCCGACTACCACTGCCGGCAGCTAGCCCTCCTCCTCCCTCCGCCACTGCCCACCACTGCAAAAGCAAGTGTACCTTAACAACAAAAATTACTACTACAATCAATCAATCCTCTTTGCACCAGGAATGGTGGCAAGAAAATGTTCAAGAGTCGAACAATCGCAATGTTGAGCCAATTCATGAGATAATTTCCTGAACCAAACAACCGAGTTCCTCCCCGTAATCAACTTCTTTGAAACACTCTCTTTCAATCCACTAATCCAATCCATAACCTCTTCGTTAATTCGATCCAACCCGTAATCAACATGGTTTGATAAAAGCCACCCATGAACAAACACAGAGTCACCAACAACAATAGTCAAATTATTTGCTAGAAATCGACTCGAAATCGGACCTTCACGTCTCAACGCAGCAACCCTAGCCCTAACTCCATCACTAATTTCTTGTTTCAAATTAGGGAAAGCCAAAAGCAACCCACGATACAAATCCTAGGGTTTTCCTAACCCATCACAAAGACTCTTCATTGAATTACCAACACAGTACCAATCAGCCCAAACCCTAAATTTATCGAGAAGGGTCTTACTAATGAACCTGAAATCGCCGTCGACATTCATGATTTTGTGATTGGGAAATGATAGGTGGCAGGAAAATTTGTAAGGAAAATGGTAAGGAAAACTGTCTGCACCGTTAGATCAGATATGATCTCATGATCCAACGGTGCAGATGAGTTTTCATGACAGTTTTCATGAAAGTTTTCATGACACATAGCAAGACCCTTTGTGATTTGCATTCATGGTGACGATTTTCCCACCGACTTTCGCAGCCTCGCGGTTGAGTTTCTCGAGAAAGTAGATCTTGATTTTCGTCGCCGTCACGATCGATGATATCATAGACCTGAAAGAAGGTGGCGGAGCCACCGATCCAGCGGTCGGAGAGGTCGATGAGACCGGCGAGTCAAAGGGCTTTTTTGGATTTTTGGAGGTCGCCGTGTATATCGCCGATGGTGATGAGGTGGCCCAGCGAAAAGCATGTGGTCTTTAATGAAGGTGAGGGGTTAGAGTTAGGGTTTAGAGGTATGAAGAGGCCACTGACTGAGAAGTCAACGAAGGTGTCGATGAATGAGGAGAGAAGGTGAGAGGCTTTTCCAGGTAATGTGTTGTGTGTCTGCCATTATTTTTTTTTTCGCTCTACAGTGTGTGTGGTAAAAAAAAAATGGGGAAGAGAAGTGGTTTTTGTTGTTAAGGTACACTTGTTTTTGCAGTGGCGGACGGAGGAGGAGGCCTAGCCGCCGACAGTAGGGACAGGCAAAGTTGTAGAGGTGTAGAGGACAGAGAATGAGTTTGATTGAGAGCATCACCAACGGTTACAGATTTTTCACTAAATTTAAGTCAAAAAGCAGTTATTTCTTTAATCTGATACTTCGCGTTTCAACGATTCAGTATTAAATCTTTTTCATTAAATTTGCGCCGGGCAATCGGTTGTTTGATCGGCCGGTCAACCGGTAACGGCAAAAAAAATTTTTTTACTTGTTTTTGATTTTTTTTGAACTTTTTGAACCTTTTGGTTGTCGACCGATTAGGCAAAAATTTTTTTTTTTGGACCGGTTTGAACTTTTTTTTCGGAACAGTTTGAACTTTTGGTGGGCGACAGGTTGGTCAATTGACCGGTCAATCGGCCGGTCCACCAGTTCGTCTCCTAGCAAAGGTCATGTACAGTGTTTTGGTAAAACGCGGAGTCTGTCACTAGTTTGGTGAACCTTTTGCTGAAATCTCATTTTTGTATGACTTTGGTGCAACCGTTGGAGCATGAAAAAGTGAATTTTTTATCAAAATTTAAATCTGATGTTAGGTTTGGTTCACTGTTGAAAATAGTCTGAATCTATGATTTGAAATTTTGAGATCAAAACATAAATCTCTTGTTTTTTTTTGTTTTTTTTAATATGATGATAAAGAGTAAATTGATATGTTTTTAAAAATCAACCATGATATGTAGCTCGAAATTTTGGGCACTAATGCCCCGAAATTTCTATTTCAAGTAAAAAAAAAAAAAAAAAAAAAAAACAAAGTTACCAGAATAGGAAATTAGTGCCATTAGTGCCAGGCAGTTTAGTGCCACAAAACATTTTCCTTTAAAAATTTTAAGAGTAAAATTGAAATTATTAATCATGGAGGTAAAATTTGAAAGTGAAAATGAAATTTTCGCAATGATTGGCTGAGTATTTCAAAATTAGTTGAGGTATGACACCTGTGCTGGCCTGGACACTTGTTATAAAAAAAAAATTAAAATTTTGCTCTAATTAATTACTCTTAGCATTCTTCTACTTGCACAAAAAATTTATTTTGGTTCTTTTATTTTGAATTGTGCCTCTGATTGGAAAGAAATGTTGAGTTGGGTTTGAAGTTATTTTAATCATAAAAAGATAAAATAAGTTTTTTAATCTAATAAGATAAAATTTCACATTTAATCTATAATTATTACATTTTTTTTCTTATAAAACGTCAAAAAAGTAAAAAAAAAATATTCTTTCCAAACGAAACTTTTTAAATCCAAGCTAAAAATTTAAAAAGTTAACTCACTTTTCAAACAAACCCTGTGTCAATCAATTCCTCATATTTTAATTCAAATTGCAATATCGTCTTTTTATCCATCTACCATTAATTAAAAATTGAAGAGCCAAAATGAAACTTTGGTGCAGGTGTAGGATGTTAATGAGGTGAGAAAAATATCACGTATTGCTCATAGGATAAATCCTATCAATTTTATTAACACCAAACTGAAATAAAGTTATAACTTGACAAAAAATATAATAATTAACTATTATAATTGAAAAATAAAAAATTAAAATTAAATTCAATGTCAAACATAGGGATACAAAGTAAAACTTAGCTAAATTTTTTGGTAAGTAAATAGTTCCAAAAAAAAAAAAAAAGCATCATTCACCCCATACTGGTCCGCTTGTTGACGAAGTCCCCAACCAAAACTTAGGTCTCGTTTGGGAACAGGCTATTTTAGTAACTTTTTGGCTTTTTACGAAAAGATGTGCAGAAAAGTAGAGAGGTGATGTGACAAGTTTTAGTTGGCTTTTTGACTTTTTGGCTAAAATAGTCACTCCTCAAACGAGGCCTTATGCTTCTTTTCACGTGTACAAGAGTGAGCACATGTGATGTGAAGTAACAACGGAGATCAGAAAAATGGGGAAAATTTTGGAGACATAAAAACATGATATAGAAAAGGTAATATCAATCACAACCGGCACATGATATTATTATTTAAAAAACAAAAAACTACAATTGACGATACTGATGTATCAGGAATGGTATAATATTACTATAAATAATATGAAGTATTATGAAAAAAATATTATAAAATATATTATGAAAATTTTTTATCCTTTAATTAGTGTGTGGTATTTTATTATATATATAATTCAAAAATAAAAAATATTTGATGATATTTTTTTATAACCCCTTACATTACTCTATTATTATTATATTTGATAGAGATAAATTACTTCGACCATAGCTTGCACTGAAAGACCACCATATAAAGTGGTCGAGCATGGTAAAGCTGAGCAAATTGGCTAAGATTGAAGAATGTGACCTTGGAGTAGGAGTGCAACTTACGTGGATTTGGATGGATTGAAAAGTTATTAAAACTCTGCTTAAGTTATATTGGGGCATATTTAAGCTTGCATTGTAACTCAAGGTGTTTGTCAAAATCCGACTCGAATTAAATCTGAATTATTTGAGTTGTTCGAATTGTAAATAAATTTAATTTTTTTTTGTTTTTTGTTTTGTTTTGTTTTGTTTTTTTTTTTTTTTGTGTGTGTAGCTAAATTATTAATTTGTTAAAATTAAACTTTATTTGCATTTTGTTAGGAAATCATTAATAATATCAAAACAAATAATTTGTAGTATTTACAATTTATGAGTGAAAAAAAAAATGTAAGATTCTGAATTGTGTTACTAGTTTATATAATTTATATTCAATATGATTTAATAATCTAAATTACTTTAATAACATGTAATAACTAGTGATTTATGTATATTTAATGTTTTTATATATCCATATATAATTTGGATTTTGAGTTGTTTGATATCTTTATCTAAAACCGTCCAAATTTATTTTGAGTTTATAAATTTTTGTTTAAACTCCATATCAAATTCAAAAATATTTTATCCAAACTATAAAAAAATTAGACTTAAACTTAAGTCGCTCAAATTGAATCCATCTAAAATACACCCCTACCTTGGAGGGGTGGACCAACATCGCATTGGTGTCCCTTGGATAGCTTTTATTAGTGAGGACCAAGAACTAATGTTAATAGTTGATTGGAAATCAAATTGAGCAATTTCTTGCATCAACAATAACAAATTTTTATTCGATTTAGAGATACGAAGTGTATGCTTATATATATACACTAATGATGAGTGCATACATAATACTTGAGAGGGGAGATTTCCATCTCTTAGTACGGCCGAGCAACAGTGACGTTCGGTGTTACAGACTACGTGTCACCGAGCAATATGGGAGGCTGCTACGATCGAGCGGTCTGTATTGATCGGTTAACGATTTCAACCGGTAACCTCCTGAGGGCTGAGCTGGAGGCCGCCCGCGTAGGCGTGGATCGCGGTGGAAATTGCAACCGAGCTTAAGGACTGACCGGCTGCACCGAGGATGCGGCCTGGCCGGTATGCCACTAGCCGTCCAGCCAAGGCAAAGCGCTTGCGCGTGACCGAGATTGGAGATGAAACGGTTGGAGGCCGGCATGCCTCACAACCGGTCAATCGCAGTGAACCGGTCGAGGGTAGCTCGGCGTTTGCTGTTAAGTTCTCACCTGGTTCCAAGTGAGAAGCCGGCGGTATGTGGCATGGTAGTGTGACGGCAACTTTCCACAGGTCTTTGGCCGGTCATGGTACCTCGGTCAAGGGTGCCACCTGGGCCAATGGTGTGAAGGAGAGGACATCTGCTCCACGAACGCCTCAATACCGTTAGGCAGTTCTGCATGTACTGGAAAGAGGACAAAACCTTTACACGTGTAAGGTGGTGAGAGGCGAGCACTGCCACCTGTCCAGGGAAGGACAGCAGAGGTAGTGCGCGCACAATCTCGGAGCTGCGTGGGCAGCCTAGATATAGAGAGAAAAGGCGAGCGTAACAGGTATGCGAACTCATTCTCACAAACCTTCTCTCTTCATTCTCTTTTTCCTCAGTGAACTGACTTGAGCGTCGGAGGGTTTTTCCGGCACACCACCGCCGGGCAGCTCACCGTTTTTGTGTTGCAGAGACAGACGCCGTTGACGAAAGCTTGACGTTCAAGGCGTACGGAGAGTTAAGAATATTTTCCTCCCGTACAATTGGCGCCGTCTGTGGGAAGCTTTGATAATCAACCCTTGTTCTTCGAGCTTTTCCAACCATTTCCATGGCCAACAACGAAGAAGTCCCGTTGTCCGTCGTCGATGGTGTTACTCCGGAGTATGTCCGAAGGAGAGAAGGCCCCCCTAATGTCCCAACCATGGCGGGCCTAGGAACCTCTTCACGGGGAACGCATGACAAGCGTGGGAGGAGTTCAGATCGCTCACAGAGTCCTGAGGGCCGCCGGCGCCGGGGGGAGTCCCGTGAGAAGCGCCTGGAGCACAAACTTAAGGATCAGGAGGCCCTCATTCGTAAGATGGCGGCGGAGATGGAGCTTCTGAAACGCCAAGTGAAGGGGAAGGGTGTTGCTGGAGAGGGCAACCTCAGTGAGCGCACCCCCTCCCCTCATTCTAGCAGCCGTCGCCAGAGGAGGACTCATTCAATCTCCATCACCAGGAACTATGGGGTTGGAGACTCTGACCAGCGAGAGGGCAGATCCATCACTCGCGACAGCACCTATCGCCCCTCGCGCCCGTCATCAACGACGCGATACTCTGCCTCCTCCCGTTCCAGGGACCTCAGGGACGTGCTGGAGGAGAGAGCGCGCCGTCGGGAGGCTCAGAGGGTGCCGGCGCTCCAGAGGCTAAGTGCCCCAGTCCGTTGCAGTGAAGAGGTGATGATGCCGGCACCCAGAGGCGTAGCTCCAGCACTGGTGGACAAAGAGTTGGCGAGGCTTACATCCACGCCGTTGTCCCCAGAGATTGAGGGCACCCCACTCCCAGCCGGATTCCACCAACCAAAATTTACTTTGTACGACAGCAAGACGGATCCATACATGCATGTGAGCCATTACCGGCAAGTAATGGCTGGCCACCATCGAAACGATGCCTTGATGTGTCTCATATTCCCAGCAAGCTTGGGAGAGTTGGGCCTGAAGTGGTTCGAAAGGCTCCCGGAGGGGAGTATCGAGGGGTGGCAGCAACTAGCGGAAGCCTTTGTCACCAGATTCAAGACTAACACTCGAACGCCGAAGGAGGTAGACCATCTCCTGGGCGTCAAGATGGAGTCTGGGAGTTCATTGAAGGCATACAATGCGAAGTATTGGGAAACCTACAACGAAATCCTCGACTGCCCTACCAATCTGGCGATCACTCAATACAAGAGGGGCCTCCCAGTCGGACATAGGCTGCGAGACTCACTCACGATGCATCAGCCAACCACCATG
Source organism: Camellia lanceoleosa (assembly GCA_025200525.1). Classification (NCBI taxonomy): domain Eukaryota; kingdom Viridiplantae; phylum Streptophyta; class Magnoliopsida; order Ericales; family Theaceae; genus Camellia; species Camellia lanceoleosa. The sequence continues at coordinate 157,595,853 of CM045758.1, forward strand.
GAATCGTTGATGCAACGGATCAACGAACACATTCGTGTGGAAGAAGACGCCGCCTCTATGACCGAGAAGGATAATCCGGTCGAGGTGGAATGAAGAAGCGATGAGGAAAGTTCACTCGGTCGGGCGGAGAAAACTTGATGACCGACCAAAAGATCAACGTCGAGGAACCGGCCAAAATGACAGAAACAAAGGTCGCAGAAATGACCGGACTGATGCACCCCGCGACGCAGCGGAGGATGCCAAGAGAAAATTGAAGGCGCGGACAGGGATCACCACGGTCTTTAAAATCCCCATCTACCGCATTTTAAGCGAGATCCGCGGGGAGCCTTTTATCCGTTGGCCGGCCAAGCTGGGGAGCGCGCAGCGGGGCTTTAATCCAAAGTATCGTTGCACCTTCCATGAAGAACAGGGGCACCGGACAGAAGATTGTTTGCCGCTCAAACAGCATTTTGAGGAGTTGGTGGCGGCAGGGCATCTTGATCAATATATAGATGGAGGAATCAAGGCCGCACCGACTGGACAAATCGAGCCAAACGGAACGGCCGCCCTGGAGGCGCCCCCACAAGGTGTGATCAACGTCATCCACGGCATCATTGAACCAGCAAGGGTCTGCGAGTTGAGAGGGATGATAAAGAAGGCCGAACACATGAGGGAAGTGCTCTCGGTCCAGCCCGCGGTGAAGAGAGGCAAGACCGAGGAGAAAGACGTCCTTTCATTCTCAACCAAAGACCTGGAAAGGGTGCAGATGCCGCACAATGACGCTTTGGTGGTGACCCTTCGCGTCAAGGATTTCGATATCAAGAGAATTTTGATCGATCAGGGAAGTTCGGTCGAAATCATGTACTATGACGCGTTCAAACAAATGAAGTTGGAGGATAAGGATTTGGCCCCTGCAACATCTCATCTAGTCGGTTTCAACTCACAACCAGAATGGCCGATCGGAAAGATCATCTTGCCGATCAAGGCGGGGTCGGTTGTGAAGCAGGTAGAATTCTGGGTGTTTAAAGTTCCATCAACCTACAATTTGATTCTGGGTAGGGGATGGCTGCACGCCATGCAGGCAGTTGCTTCAACTTTCCATCAAGTCATGCGCTTTCCGGCGGCCAACGGGCAAATAGAGGAAGTTTGGGGAGACCAGGTGATGGCCAAGCAGTGCTTCGTTGCAGTAAACGGCAGCCGGGCGGCCAAAGGGTTTGTTCAGATGATCGAGGGGCCCGAGGGGAAGGAAGTCCTGGAAGACGTGGGCAGAAAGGCCGAGGAAAAGTCAGTCGAAGACTTGGTGGAAGTTCGCATCGACGAAAAGGATCCGACTAAGTTCTTCCTCCTGGGTTCGTCTTTGTCCAGCGCCGAACGATCGAATTATGTCAATTTCTTGGTTGCCAACTTGGAGGCTTTCGCATGGACGCCTTACGATATGCCTGGCGTCGACCCAAGCTTCATCTGCCACCAATTGAATGTCTTCCCCAATGCGCGCCCAGTCATACAAAGGACGCGCCGTTCAGCCTTGCACCATGCTGAAGTGGTGGCAGAAGAAGTGAAGAACTTGTTGGAAGCCGGTGCGATTAAGGAAGTGCAATACCCTCGGTGGATATCTAACACGGTGGTGGTTCCTAAGAAGAACGGCAAATGGTGAGTCTGCGTGGACTACAAGACTGTCAACCGCGCATGCCCAAAAGATAGCTTCCCTCTCCCTCGAATTGACCAGTTGGTGGACTTAACCGCTGGCCATCAGAGGTTTAGCTTCTTGGATGCATATCGCGGCTATCATCAAATAGCCATGTACAAGCCGGACAGGGAGACCACGTCCTTCCCCACCCCCAGAGGCTTATACTGCTACAAGGTCATGCCGTTTGGACTGAAGAACGCCGGGGCAACCTTCCAGCGGATGGTGACAAAAATGTTCGCTCCTCTCTTGGGCCGCACTATGGAAGCCTACATAGACGACATGGTGGTGAAGAGTAAAGAGAAGTCGCAGCACCTTGCCGACCTAGCAGAAATGTTCGCCATACTCAAGCACCACAAGCTTCGCCTGAATGCCTCTAAGTGCGCCTTTGGGGTTGGCACTGGGAAATTCCTGGGCTTTCTGGTCACAAACCGGGGAATTGAAGCCGACCCATCACAGATCAAAGCCATACAAGAATTGGAGCGCCCTAACTCCACGAAGGACGTGCAACATCTTGCCGGGATGGTAGCCGCGCTGAACAGATTTATCAGCCGGTCTTCGGATCGTTGCAAGCCTTTCTTTAAAACGTTGAAATCCAAGTTCTTTTGGGATGAAGAATGCGACCGTGCTTTGGCAGATTTGAAAGCGTATCTCTCTTCAGCACCTATTTTGGTTACTCCTCAGACTGGCGAGGAACTATATCTCTACTTGGCGGTCTCTCAACATGCTGTGAGCGCTGTCCTAGTCCGCGCTGAGGGCGTTCAGCATTTGCCCATTTTCTACGTAAGCAAGACTTTGCTCCCGGCCGAAACGAGGTATCTCCCTTTGGAAAAGTTGGCTCTAGCCCTCATGATGGCGTCGAGAAAGCTGGCGCACTACTTTCATGCCCATACAATAGTGGTGTTAACCGAGTTCCCACTCAAGGTGCTCTTTGAAAAGGCGGACTTTACTGGGAGAATTCTGAAATGGGCCGTGGAATTAGGCCAGTACGACATTAAGTTCCAACCGCGCACTGCAATCAAAGCTCAAGCCCTTACAGATTTTGTGGCGGAATTTGCCCCTGGTACGCATCCAATCTGCCCGGTTGACTTGGTTGGTGCAGACTTAGCATCACCCATGGTTCTGGCAGCGAGAGCAGGGGAAGAGCAAAGCTTGCCCGAAATAGCAAAGGCCGACAACTTATCAAAGGGAGAACCCCACAAAGAAGTGCAAGAAGACCAGGTTGAACCAACCAGGGACATTGATTTAAGAAGTTCTCAGAATCCCTCCAATTGCTGGAAGCTGTTCATTGGCGAAATGTGGAAGCTCTTCGTTGATGGGGCCTCCAACAGACATGGGGCCGGGCTAGGAGTTGTGCTAACTTCACCGGATGGGCTCATCATAGAGCAAGCAATTACACTCGGCTTTCCAGCTTCCAACAATGAAGCGGAGTATGAGGCCCTTCTTGCCGGGCTGAGAAGTGCATTGAGAATGAAGGTCACAGCTCTTATGGTGTTCAGCGACTCCAAGCTAGTGGTCAATCAGGTCTCGGGGGAATATGAGGCCAAGGATGAAAGAATGGCCAAGTATCAAGCGTTGGTCCGAGAAGAGATCAAGAAGTTCTCTGCGATAAAGGTCGAACAGATCAACCGCGAAGGAAATAGCACGGCCGATGAATTGGCTGGTCTCGTTTCCACTCAGACAACCTTTCCTAATCCCTTGATGATTGAATTTTTACCTCGGCCAAGCATTGAGGAAGTAGAGGCAGATGAGGGACTCTGCTCCGACTTGGGGCCTTCCTGGGTGGCCCCCATCATCGCCTTTCTGCAAGATCGAACTTTACGGAGAAGAAGAAGGCGGCCCACAAGATCCCGCAAAGTCGAGGCGGTTTTGGCTCTCACCTTCCGGAGCCTTGTACAAGAAATCTTTCACGGGGCCATATTTAAAGTGTGTCCACCCCTCTAAGGTAGAAGCCTTCCTCTATGAAATTCATGAAGGCATCTGCGGCAGCCATACTGGGGGCAGATCTCTAGCATACCGAGCAATCTCGCAGGGCTATTGGTGGCCATACATGCAGGCGGACGCGCAGAAATATGTTCGCAAATGCGAGAAATGTCAGAAATTCGCTCACCAGATCCACCAGCCAGCAAGAGAGTTGCTCTCCCTCACAAGTCCTTGGTCGTTCGCACTTTGGAGATTGGATATTGTTGGACCACTCCCAGTGGCACCGGGCAATCGCAAGTTTTTCATTGCCGCCACCGACTATTTCACCAAGTGGGTGGAAGCAGAGCCGCTAGCAACTATAAAGGAGAAGGATGTGAAGAAATTTGTCTGGAAGAATGTAATCACTCGCTTCGGTATTCCCAGAGCCTTAATCTCAGACAATGGTACTCAATTCGATGGGAAACTCTTTCGCGGATTTTGCGAAGAGTTGAAGATCGAATTCTACCGTCGGCACTATCGATCAAATGGTCAAGCGAGGCCTCCAACAAGACCATCTGGGCGGCTTGAAGCGGCTTGAGAAAGCTAAGGGTAAGTGGGTTGAAGAGCTCCCTAATGTGCTATGGGCGTACCGCACTACACCGAGACGATCGACCGGGGAAACACCATTCGCTTTAGCCTATGGTATGGAGGCCGTCATCCCACTAGAAATTGGCATGCCAACCATCCGCTCAGAAAGTTTCCGACCAGACTTGAACAATGAGACAGTGGCACTAGAGCTGGACCTTGCTGAAGAAAGACGAGAGCGCGCATTAATCCACCTAGAGGCCTATCGGCCCAAAAAAAATACAACAAGGCGGCACCCAAGGCTATTCAAGGTTGGGGATTGGGTCCTCGGGAAAGTGCTGGGCAACACAGTGGTCCCAGGCGAAGGCAAACTCGGTGCAAATTGGGAAGGACCATACAAGGTGGTTGGTCTTGCAGGCAAGGAGGCATACCATCTAGAAGATTTAGATGGCAAGGCCGTCCCCAGACCGTGGAACGCAACAAACCTTAAGGTCTTTTACTTTTAAGGTGTAATTTGCTTTTGTTTAGCTTTCTTAGACCTTTTAGCCGTCTGGCACTACATGTAAGAGAATAGCATTGCCTTTACAATGTTTATGTAATGAAAGCTAGCTGTATTGTTGTTGCTATATTACATTCTTGTTTTCTATTACAATCTTTGTACAATGGCACTGCACGGACGCGAGGCATGCCAGGGGCAAAAACCGACCTGAAGAGAATTTTGTTTTCCTCGGAATGGGAAGCAGACCGCACCAGACCGAAATGGTTTTGCTCGACCGAGGAATGTTGGCGGCATGACCAACCGAATCAAACATTGGTGAATTGCCCAATGTAGAGCCGAGCTGATTTAGCTCGGCCCATCAATCATATTGGTGAATTGCCCAATATGGGTAATGAGCTGATTTTGCTCGAAGGAATTAGCAATGCTGGTGTCTTGTCCAAGAATTGTAAGGCCGAAATTTGAGTTTGCTTTCGGCGAAGAAGCGCAAATTGAACGAACTTCAAAAGCGAGCTAGTTTTTGCTCGGCCAACCGATTATTATTGCCAGCAAGGCCGCGGATTTTGCTCGGCCAAATATAAAATGTTATCTTCTTGACAATGCAAGGGATTGCAAGGTTACTTTAATGCTTATCATTTGCGCGGTTTAGCCGACCTGCCAGTTGCACTAAATTTGAGACAAGATATTCAAATATACAGAAGCCGAATAAAAATAGCAGATGTACGAGCAAAAAGTTCACAATTTCATTGATAAAGGAAATCCATTACAGAGGAAGGGCATTGCCCGGTTACATGGCACAAAAAAGGAAGAAAACAAAAAAGAAAACAAAAAAGTACAAAGAAAGCAAAGTCATCAGTCCAGGTCATCAAGGTTTTGCTCGGCTCCCTCCACCGTAGGCTCATTATTGGGCCTTTCGGGCAGGATTTCCTCGGCCTCGTTGTCAGAGCCTTCCACCGAGACGACATCCCGATCAAGTACTTCATCTTCAGCATTTTGGGATGCTTCAGGTGGAGTTTGCTCGGCTGCTTTCTCGGCGGCGGCCTCTTCCTCAGCCTCCTTCCGTGCCTCGGCAATGAGACGATTTTGCTCGGCCTGGGAGTAGGCTAGCATGTAGACCGGGATATAGGCAGGGGGTGGGTTGATGAACATCTCCGAATCCTGGCCAAGGCCAACTTTTTCCACGGCAGCTTTCCAGCCGCACTGGAAAAAGATGTCCTTGGTAGCCCGGACCTGGCGCTCATAAGTTTTTTCCCCCTGCTTATATCCACGGTCCTTCGGCTCGTCTACCGCCTTGTCCATGGCGTCCTTGTTGGCGTCCCTCAACTTTCGGAGCTCGGCAAGGTACCGCGCTTTAGCCTTCTTCTCGGCCTTCTTTTTGTCCTCGTCAGCCCGGTCAAGCTTAGCGCGATTCGTCGCCTTCGTCTTTAGCGACCACCTTTCGACCTTGACATGTCTATCTCGGCCTGGAGCACTTTGTTCTCGGTGATGGCGTCTCGGAGACTCTTCCGAACTGCAACCATCCGCTCGTGGGTGAGGTAGTTCTTTTGTGTGGCCTGCAAGCACGAAAGATTATTAGTATATACAAGCCGAGCAGAAAACCGAGCACGCAGTTGAAGAAAAAATGCTGAACTTACCAGTACAATTGATTCTGCAGCCGAGCGGAGGACCTTGAGGTCGGTTAGCTCGTCGTGCTTCTTTATGTCGCCGGGCAGGATCAATCCCCTGGTCAAGTTGAAACCGAGCGAGTAATCCTAGTCCTCGGCGAAAGAATCGGCGGCGGAGACTGGTCGGCCCTTGTAGACGAACTCGGGCGCCCAGACCGGTGGGGCAGCAGGTCCCTTGCCCTTGGATTTTCGGGCAAGAGGTTGCTTGGTCTGGTCACCGAGCTCGGCAGAGGCGACCTCAGTGGAGTCTTCGTCCACGAGGCCTTCCCCGGCCTCCCTCCTTTGCTTCTTCTTCGGCCGACCAATCGGTTGTTCGCTGGCCAGGGCGAGCACAGCCCCTTCTTTTTGTCCGGCGGGGGTGGAAGATGTTCCCCCGGTTGCTTCTGGGGGTTGGGAGTCGCCTTCGTCCCCAATGATCATGGACTTAATGGCTCGGATTTTAGCCATTTCTTGCTCGGCGGTAGTTTGGACGAGTCTGACCGGCGGCAAAGTGGGGTCTGGTTCGGGAGTTGGCTCATGTGAAAGTCGGTGACTCTTTCTTGCGCTTGGTAGTTGTACGTTTGCTCAAAACCGAGCAAGGTTGAGGACTCCCTCTCGGTTGCAGGAATGCGCAGCAAGGCTCTGATTGCTTCCTGGTTAGCGCGGTAGTAACGCGCAGCCAAATTCTTATCTGCAAAAAGAGACAAGTGTTAGACCGGTGCAATGAATAATAGTAAAGAGCAGAAAAATTGTTGTACGGTCAGCCGGGCTCCTTACCGGCACTACCGAAGTTTTTCTTAATTCGCCAGCCCGGTATTGGCGCCTCGGTGTCCTCATAAGAACCGGACACCCACAGGAAGTCGTCATCATTGGACTCTTTGTCCGGGTTGCCCTCAATGAGTTTTGCTCGGCCCTTCTTTACTTTGAGGTAATAGCAAAACCCACCCTTATTCGAACTAAGGCTGTATTGGTGAAAAATTTCTGCGAGGCCGAGACTGAGACCGTGCCTTCGGTTCAGCTCGGCGACGCCGTTTATTATTTTATATGTGTTATTTGAGACCTGGGTCGGGCAAAGCCCTGTCTGCCTCAAAAATTCGCAGATCAGGGGTTGGACCGGGAAGCGAAGTCCGCCCTCTATTATCGATACCACGGTGAAGGGGCACCGTTCTAGATCGCCCCATGGAGTTTCTCCCTTCTTGCCGAGCTCTAAGATGACATCGTCAGGAATATGGTACTCCTCGCGAAACTCCGCCATTGCCCCGGGCGAGCTAACCCTAAAACGGTATTTGCCCATCTATCTCGGTTTTATTTGGTATCTCGGTCAAAATTGTGTAGTGGTTGCTCGGACTTTGAGCTCCACGAATGATGACGCTGGAATGGACGGTCCTATTTGTTCTGCATGTTGAAAAATAATTCCAAGGGTTAGCACGGCAGATATTGCGCGGCTCCTACTGGAATAGCTCAGAAAGGTTCAAAGTGTCTGGCCGGCTCTCCAACCACCTCGGCCCCTCAGGACGGCGTTATTAGCCTTTCCCTTTTTGGTGCTGGTTTCTACTCGGTCTAGGAGCTTTGATCGGTTGGGTTCTGAATGGGGGTTTTTGCGCGGTCAAGCCCAGATCAAGATATGGTCTCCTGATTTCAGGCCTTTAGCCCGGTAAAACCTAACTGCGGATCTGAGGTGTATATGGCTCGGTTGTGGCCTCAGTGCAAAGCCACAAACAGCTTTTTGCTCGGTTACAGCCCTAATTGTGGATCTAAAAGAGTTTTTTTGCTCGGTCTTGCCCAGAATTCATCTGGTTCATCTTGTTCTTTCTAGGTTCGTGGTTCGTTCACTCAACCTAAAGTAAAACAAGGGGCACGTAGAGCCCCCCTTCTCTACCATTCCCATTTTCCTAGGGTTTCCAAGATCTAGTGGTCCCAAACGAAAAGAATAAGAAAGAACAGTGGAGCAGAGACGGAGAACAAAACATGGAAGACTGGGAAGTGGAAACAGAAAATGGGGGGGAAGAAAAACTTACCAAAAACGGTGGTGATCTGAGGGCTTGCGGATCAAAAGCCTCCAAATCTCGAACACAGCGTCGAAGATGGCGAGCAAGCAGGAAGCAACAGGGAGGGATTCACAAGCTGTGGGAGGCTAGGGTTTGGAGTGCTTGAGGAAGACAAAGAGAATGGAAGTGAAGGGTTTAGGCCCTTCGTTTTGGGTTTAATGTTGGGGGGAAAACCCAAACGGCGCAGCCGTTTGAATTCTGCGCGTGCCAGACAGTTGGCTGCACGACCCAATGGCCTGGTGACACGTGGCACTGGCAACGCGGCTGTCAGTACGGCTGAAAGACCTTTGACATGACTGTGGAGATAATGACCGGCCAATCGAGTTTGCTCGGCGGCAGGAGTGTCCGATTCGACTGTCGCTCGGTGACAAAAACTTCCCCAGTTATGGTCGGCCCGGTGAGATCGCAACTCAGCCTTGGCTCGGACAAGGTAAACCCAATCACGATAGCTCGGATGGGTTTAAGGGGCAAGTGAGAGGGGAGATTTCCATCGCTTAGTACGGCCGAGCAACAGTGACGTTCGGTGTTACAGACTACGCGTCACCGAGCAATATGGGAGGCTGCTACGATCGAGCGGTCTGTATTGATCGGTTAACGATTTCAACCGGTAACCACCTGAGGGCCGATCTGGAGGCCACCCGCGTAGGCGTGGATCGCGGTGGAAATTGCAACCGAGCTTAAGGACTGACCGGCTACGCCGAGGATGCGGCCTGGCCGGTATGCCACTAGCCATCCAGCCAAGGCAAAGCGCTTGCGCGTGACCGAGATTGGAGATGAAACGGTTGGAGGCCGGCATGCCTCACAACCGGTCAATCGCGATGAACCGGTCGAGGGTAGCTCGGCGTTTGCTGTTAAGTTCTCACCTGGTTCCAAGTGAGAAGCCGGCGGTATGTGGCATGGTTGTGTGACGGCAACTTTCCACAAGTCTTTGGCCGGTCATGGTACCTCGGTCAAGGGTGCCACCTGGGCCAATGGTGTGAAGGAGAGGACATCTGCTCCACGAATGCCTCAATACCGTTAGGCAGTTCTGCATGTACTGGAATGAGGACAAAACCTTTATACGTGTAAGGTGATGAGAGGCGAGCACTGCCACCTGTCCAGGGAAGGACAGCAGAGGTAGTGCGCGCACAATCTCGGAGCTGCGTGGGCAGCCTAGATATAGAGAGAAAAGGTGAACGTTACTGGTATGCGAACTGACTCTCAAAAACCTTCTCTCTTCATTCTCTTCTTCCTCAGTGAACTGACTTGAGCGTCGGAGGGTTTTTCCGGCACACCACCGCCGGGCAGCTCACCGTTTTTGTGTTGCAGAGACAGACGCCGTTGACGGAAGCTTGACGTTCAAGGCGTACGGAGAGTTAAGAATATTTTCCCCCCGTACAATACTTGTGCAAAAATAATTAATTTGTTATTTTAAAAGATAATTTTCAAATTTATCAATTGTTATAGAATGGATGATCTCTCTGAAGCGAAATTATAAATTAACTAAGGACTTTTGAATTTAAAAAGTGATTCATGATGATGCTAGAAATATTTTGGGAGAAATAAATGAGTCGTTGAGATTTTTTTAAATAGTTAAATAAAGTTCGAGAGTTTTTTTTTTTTGGTGGGAGAATTGAATAAAAGTCATTGTGGGAATTTCGAAAAGGGATTAAGAGATGATATTTTTTAACAGGTATTAGGTCTTGTTTGGGGTTTGATTTTTTTAGTAAAAGAAAAAAGTTAATGTATTTATAAATAACTTTCAAAATTGTATTAAAAAAAATGTGAATAACTATTGTGTATATACTCTTAAAAAAAACTATGGGCATGGTTTGGAAGTTGGGTTAGAGGTTTTTTTGGCCAAAATAGTCATAAAAAATAAATAGGCTTTTTAGTCCAATAAAATTAAATATCACATTTAACCTATAATCACTACATTATTTCTCTCAGAAAAAAGTCAAAAGTCCTTTTCAAACCAAGCTTTTTAGCCCCAGACTAAAATAACCAAAAAAGCTAAAAAGTAAAAAAGCCAACCCATTTTCCAAACCATGCCATTGTGTGTATGATTTAATTTTTTTAGTTGTTATTCAGTTTTTTTTTTTTTTTTTTTTTTTTAAATAACTTTTGAACTTTTTAAACAAAAATTCAAATTCCCAAATAAGATCTCAATCTATAAAGATTATTAGAAACTTGAAAGCATGTCAAATATATCGGTCACATTTCAAAATGTACCGATTAAACCTTGATTATGTATTACTAATTTTTAGTATATATACCACATTTCTATAAAACAGTTTTTCATTTTCTTCAGTAAAACAGTTTGAAATTTTAACTATTACATAATGCATATATATTAAGAAATATAATTTAATTAACATTTGGTTAGTAAACACATATGGGACTGACTGGTAAACTTTGGGGGGCATGACCCAATCTCAATTTTCTGAGTATTCTTTCGTCATTGAATGGCTGTGACTATTCTTTCGTCATTCAATAAAACATGGCTGTGAATGGCATTTTAAAATCAAAATTCCAGTGTAAAACCTCCCATTTGAATAAATCAGTTTCAATTTTTATTGCATGGTCCCTTCAAAAGCATGAGGAAAATTTTAGTGTAACTGTAATATGGATGACGTGTGGTAATCAATTAATAACTACCACTTTTTATATATAATATCTGACCACGTATATACGAGGCCATGTTTGGGAATAATTTTTTTTATATTTAAAATAGTCAATAAAGATTAAAAAAAAAGACTTAAAATAATTAATAAAATAAAATGTCACATCTCATCCATCAATTAATCATTTTTTCTTTCACAATCATCTATTTAACTACAAAAAAGTTCACAAATCATTTCAAATATAATTTTTTTCTATCTCATAAAATAGTTAAAAAGTCAATTAAAATAGTTGAGTTTTATATGACATCGTAATATCACTGTTTTATTTATAATAAAAAAAAAATTCAAAAACAGAGAGCTGAACTTTTTTCCGAAAAGCAGAGAGCAATGAGTCAATTCAAAATTTCAAACCTTGACTCACAAAACATATAATAGTAACTAACGCCCATAATTTTCTCCTATATTTTTATATCAAAATACCAAAATTATCCTTTCATCTAAAAAAATTTCATATGAACAAGAAGGGCATTCTTGAAATTCAGTTATTTGAAATTCCTAACTGTTAACCCATTCAAACTCAATAAACCATATTCATTAGCCCGCCACACAACCTCTTAATTTACGGAGAAATTTATGTGTTGGTGAAAGTTTATTGTAGTTATAGTATGAATGATGCGATGTAATTGTCATGAATTATTTATAATGAAAAATGTAACGACTCATTTTGGTGAAAAAATTACTACTTGTTGTAGTACGTAGATACACTTTTGTAGGGAAATACATCGTAGGGTTGAACAAACGTAATTATGTACCTAATCAATAGTAATTTGAGAAAAAATTGGATCATACGGGCATATAACCAATGTCACTGGAGGAGCATATAACTAACTTGATGTTTTAATATGATATAATTAATACTCCTAAATCATGTTTGATTCACAAGACTAATAGTGAAGTATTAATAATCCTATTAAATTAGTGTAGTATTTACTATCCAATTAGATTAATAATCTCACCCCTACCCCATTATTAATAATCCTACAAATTTGTTGGATTAATTATCCATTAGATTAATAATCCTAAACCAAAATGTTAAAACAAACATAGGATAATTGGGCCCACAGATTAATAATATCAATCTCATACTTTAATCCACCCAATCAAACATGCTCCTAATGCACTAAATTACTCTCATTCACAATAATCTTGTTTGGCATGGGCTTAAAAGTTATTTTTTTAGCAGGTTAAAAGTTATTTTTAGTGATTTTTTTTTAAAAACTTATGTCAAAAAAATTTACAAAAAAAAAAAAAACTATTTTTGGATTTTTTTTTGGTCCTCTTTAAAAAAAATTACTTTTCTAGTCCGTCTAATCGAATAGAACCTAAAAGCTTAAAATTTTTTCAATTTTTTTGGGATAAATTACATTAGTGGTCCTTACATTTTGCCTCTTATGTCATTTTAGTCCCTACACTTTCAATTGACTTTATTTTGACCTTTAATTTTAGATTTTGTGTCAATTTAGTCCAATTAATAACATTAGTAATGTTTTTGATGAAAAATGATCATTGAATGGCTTGAGGTTAACTCATTGAGTTGAGTAAATTTATAATTTTGACGCTAAAAAATAATATATGTCACTTGTATGCATATTTTTCATAAAAAAAATACCAATAATTGTAAGCAATTGGACGAAATTAAAATAAAATCATAAATTTATGATCAAAATCAAACTAATTAAAATTATAAAGACAAAAATGACACAAAGACCATAATACGGGGACTATCATTGTAATTTGTCCATTTAAAACAAAATCACTTAAAAAAAAAAAAAAACACCCAAACGCCCACTAATCAAGACACACAAGGAAGGACTTTCTTTTTAAATTGCTTAAAAAGTCAAATTTTTCATTAATAAAGAATTTCTTAACAATTACTAAACACACACACACACACACACACACACACACAAATTAATTCTAAAAAAAGCAAAAAAATAATTAAAAACAATTGTCAAACTCTCGGTATCTATCAGTATCTTTTTCCCCTTGTATGAGATAACAAACAACCACCCAAGGAATCAAAATGAGCTTTGGTCAACACGTAAGCTCTTCTCTAATACTATTCCAAGTTTTCTCATTCAAAGTGTTTCAACTTTTCCAAGTAGTAGACCCCAACAACACATCCATATGCTACTTCTTACTATAAATACTTCAACCACCCATTTCCCTCTTATCAAACACATCTCCAACTACCCAAATCTCTCATCCAAAAAAACACCTCCCTCTCCCTCCCTCCCTCTCAAAGATTTTTCAATTTCCCGGCAATCGAAGATGTATTTCCAGCGACAAAACACAGTCTTGATCATCATGATTGTGATCTTTGTCACCATTTTGTGCCACGCCAACACCCATGTTGGAGCAACGAGGGAGTTGAAGTCGCCACCATCATCATCATCATCATCATCATCGGAGTTTGTGAGCGGTGCAAGTGAAAGCCACCTTGCGACATACCCATCAATGTACTACGAGAAAGCCAAGCTCGCCATGGCTACTTGGCTTGAACGCTTACCTTCGGGTGATAGCCCCAGTGGTCCAGGCCACTAATAAATCATATACCATGTTTTTTTAAGGCCATGCCTTGCCATGCCACAACAAGTATACCATTTGTTTGTTTTTGTATTTGTTTTGTTATTAAATATATGTGTGCACAGAAAATTGTGTCTGATTATATTATGTGCACATACAAGTGTAAATGAATAAGCAAAATTCTTTTATTTGTATAATCTGATGAGTTCATTTTTAGTTAATTCTCATACTTGATTTTTTTTATTATAATTTTTTTTTTTAACAAAATGTCGCTCCTTGCTACTGTTTTAAAACAGGTTAATAAAACATGATGTCATATGTCATAAAAGATACAAGCGAACCTCATCTTATCTTTTTTGAATGAGGTGAAACTCTTCTTATCACCAATTGATTTTAAAAAAGATGATGAAACTTGGTCCCACATGTGGGTGAACTTATGCATGGCTTTGTTTGTAAAATTTTTTTTTTTTTTTATATAATTTAAAAATAAAATCCACTAAAAAAAAATATGAGTTAAAAAATATTTGACTTTTCTGCCTTTTTTTTGTCTGCAGAGTTTTTTCGAAGATTTGATGTTTGGATTATTCTATATTGAAAGTAAAAATTTTGACACAACTTTTTTTAAAATTACTAAAGACAACAAAATAAGAAATTTTTTTTTTTGAGTTTTTTAGATTGATTCCAAACTCACTATTCTAGTGTTATAATGAATGATATAGCAGTCCTACAATCTTAGAAAAAACAAATCCCTAAAAAACACATTCAATGATTGAAATTAATTTCATATATGAACAACACTATAAAAAATATGTATCTCAATCACACTATTTTTTTTTTTATTCAATTCATAACCTATAATTCTAGTCTGTAGACTTTTCTCATAATGATATGAGTTTGATGGTCACATCTATAATTCCCACATAGATTTTATTTATTTATTGTTTGAACTTTGGGTATCATTCCTTCTCAATTGCAAAAAATTATTAAATGTCGTTTATTACTTCACACCAATTATCATTTGTTAGTTTTTATATTGCATTATTTCTTAAAATACCAAAACAATGATGTTAGGTTTTTATTCTTAACAATCATGTTTGACAAAACTCCTTTTAGTTGTAATTTTATTCGGTCTTTTATTTCAGAAGTTATGAGTTTTAGATGCGAATCTAACTAGAATTGTGTCTATGCAGATAAGTTTGTGATGTTTATTTTTTCATGTTTGCTACTTCACTGACTATGTCGTGGATCGAACTGCCTGGTCAGCTCGCGGGGGTCTAGGAGGCAGCGCCCCTTGGTAGGTCCGAGGCAGCGCCTAGACGGGGTCGAGGGGCAGCGTCCCTGAAGCAAAATGCAAAAATGTATTCGAAATTGCTTGTCCGCTCGAGCGGCCCTTTGTGCACTCAAATGGAAAACGTTCGGTTCCAGAAGTTTGACTTGTCAGCAAAAGTAATGGAAGTTGGCATTTTACGCTCGAGCGGCGCTCGAGCGAGGTCCGCTCGAGCGGCCATTCTTGCGCTCGAGCGGAGATCGCGGATCAATTTTCTATAAATATGTGGTTTTATCAGTTTTTAGGATTACAACTTCCAGATCTTCTTCTTGGATATTAGGGTTTATATTTGGGGTTATTTTACTAGTTTTCTTTGATGTTTGATTGAGTATTCAACTCATGGTTTAAAAAGTATACATCAAAGGATTGTTTGTTTATTCTATACAAAAGAGAGTGTTCTTCTTCGGTGGATTCTGGAGAATTTGGGCCTGAAGCTTTGGTGGATTCCGAAGTGGCTTATCGTTGTGGATTCAACATTGGGCAAGATAATTCCGAGGTGAAGACCGTGGTGGAAGAGATATAGAGGGGTCGGTTCAATTCGGGCGCGGATTTGTTAGGTAATTGAGAGTGCACTTGTGTAATTCCTTTTGCCTTCTTAGTGGATTGTTTTGTGGCTTTGGCCCATGGCTTTTTATCACAATTGGAGACGCTCAAATTATGGTTTTTTCACGTAAAAATCGTTGTGTCGATTTGTCTTGATTGTTTGATTGAGATTGATATTTACTACTTAAAATTGATACATAATCACAAATCAATATCTAGGAGATTTCTAGATTTTTCAAATGATAATCGAACCAAATGTGAATTGGGACATCACATGATAATTGTTTAAAACTGCCAAATAACATTTTCTAATGGCGTTTGACAATTTGACATGCTGCATAGAGCACACACAACCCATCACCGTTGGACTTGTGCTTCTATCCTGGGCCAACAAGAATTCCTAAACTTCAAATTGCAATCCAACTTTGGTGTCATGAAGGACCAGGAGGCGCCTTTCTTTGCTGGACATACTATGCCGTCTTTGTAGAATAATATTGTAGTCGATGTAAAAATGCCTCTAAATTCTTTATTGGAGATAACACATTGAATGCCATGTATACATTAAAAAAATTGAATTCAAGTGAATATCTTTGTATTTATAAAAAAAAAAACGGATAATTCTATTTATACCACAAAACTAACTCCTTATATACTTAAAATTTTAATTAATTTTTTTTTTATTTTATAATTTATATAATTACATTCTTACTCTCATCCCTACCTTTCACTCTTCTACTTACACCCAAAACCTAAAAACCCTCAACTTCTTCCACCATCACCTTCGACCACCATTCTGCCTCAGACGCCACTCCTTTTTTGTTGTCTCACCACCACGACCATCATCACCATCATGACCACCACCTTCGCAGCCTCTCATCACCACAACCACCACTTCCTCTATCGTTCTACCGTCTTGACCATCACTACCACCGTAACCACTCCATTTTCATTCCCCATTACACCCATCGCCATCGCAATGGAGGAAAGGGCTCACAATGGTCAGAGATGAATTTCAATTTTTTCTCGGTGCACCAAAACCAAACAAAACTAAACAATCCACTACTAAACAAAAACAAGGCGCATAGACAACAAAAACCAAACAAAATTAAAACACACTTACATCCCAAAACAGGGAACACCTTGTATGTTTGGTAGCCACAGCTGAACAAAGGTGATGTTTTTGGTGAACTAAGCCCTAATAGTTCATAAAACTTGCGATTGATGGTGAGAGATTGGGTGGCGGCTGTTGGTAAGAGAGGTTGGGTAGAAGGAAACGACGGTAGCGAAAAAAAAAGGGTAAGATGAAGAGGGGCTGGGTGATGGAGAAGGGTGGTGGCGAAGAGGCAACAATTGGTAATAGGACGGTAGTCGGAGGTAATGGTGGTAGAAGTTAGGCTTTTTTAGGTTTTTAGTGTAAGAAGAAGAGTGGATGGTAGGGATGAAAGTAATAATATATAATATAATCATAAAAATTGTATTAAAAAATTAAAATTTTGAGGATGCAAGGAGTTAGTTTGGTGATGTGGAAGTTAAGAGTGGCTCTACTTACACCCCAAATATTTGGTTAAGCACTCCAATTTAATGAAACTTTTTTATTACAACTAAGTCTTTATTTAAAAGGGTGAATTATACTAAAGGTCCCTATAGTTTAGGGCTTGTATCACTTTGGTCCCTGACTTTTCATTTGTGACACATTTGACCCTAAATTTTGATTTTTGTTTCAAATAAAGACAATTGAATATACCATTACTCAATTTCAAGGGCAAAATTGTCAACTTGATAAAATATAAACTAATTTGACAAAAATAAATGTCAAAAAATATTTTTAAATTTTTAAAAATTATTTCTACCCATCATGATAAAATTATGTAAAATTGATAAATCTTTTATACATCTATTTATTTATTTTTCTACCAAATTAATTCGTATTATATGTTTGGATGATGATCCTGTAATGGGTGATTGTTTTTATTTTCATTAAATTAGTTTCTATTTTTTCAAAAGTTAAATACGGCAGCAACTTTGATATCATTATTAAACTAATCTATTAAATCAAAAAATTTAAAACTAAAAACATTTCATATATTAAATATATCGATTACACATTAAAAGCATAGCAACTACCTATTACATGATCATCATCCACACACATAATAAAATTAATTTGGTTTAAAAAAATAAATAAATATGTAAAAAATTTATCAATTTTACATAATTTTATCTTTGGTGGGTAGAAGTAATTTTTAAAAATTCAAAAATATTTTTTTGACATTTATTTTTGTTAAATTAATTTATGTTTTATCAAATTGACGACTTTGCCCTTAAAATTGAGCAATGATATCTTCAATTGTTCTTATTTGGAAGAAGATTTAAAATTCAGGGTTAAATGTGTCACAATTGAAAAGTCAGGGACCAAAGTGACACAAGCCATAAACTATAGGGACCGTTAGTGTAATTCGCCCTATTTAAAATGACCAAAAATATTTGACATTGGAAAAAGTGTAAATCAAAATGTTTTGGACACCTCATTCATCATCAGCCCCAATATTTCTTATATCTCTCTTCTCTGCTTACTTGCTTCACTTTGCATCTTCATACGTATCCCTCTTTGCTTAAATCCATCATTCTTGCATTCTATTTCATATTGAAATCTCCAATGGACAATATATAAGATAGTTCCAAATAGTTTTCTATAGATAAAGTAA
The DNA here is from genome assembly GCA_025200525.1 of Camellia lanceoleosa. Classification (NCBI taxonomy): domain Eukaryota; kingdom Viridiplantae; phylum Streptophyta; class Magnoliopsida; order Ericales; family Theaceae; genus Camellia; species Camellia lanceoleosa. The sequence goes on from CM045758.1 coordinate 157,613,954, forward strand.
ATTTTCATTTGATGTTTATTGCTTTTTATTGTTTGATTTATGAAATTGATTTGGAAATTCAATACCGAACAAATTATGTTTATTCGGAAACTTATTTCTAAACAAAATATATATTCGACAGTGAGTATCCAAACATATTTCATTTGTTCGGCGTCGAGCATCCAAAGAAACTTCATAGGCTCAGAATTAAGTATCCAAACATATATAAATTGTTGGGTACTGAGTATCTATCACGACCCAAACCCGCCCCTATAGGTTTAGCATCATAACTGGCCAGTAATCTTGAGATTACCAAAAGCCTCTGAACAGATTAAACAAAATTGAAGGGGATGACGGAAGCAAATATCAAATACAAAGTTTATAGAGCTATGTAGACATACATGGGACAAAAAATTGAAAACTTATATATATATATATATATGTGACGTCATATTTACGTTAGTCTTACGTTACCATCATAGATATAGTCAAAGGAACTTAGCCTTGAATATAGAGTCTACAAGAACTATTCAGATAACTAGAAGAAAAAAAAAAACTTAAAACTTGTTTGAATGACCACACTTTAACTCGGGAACCTCCCCGGGAGGCGCTGTGGTTGGCTAACAAAACTGATCTCTAGGCAATCATCACTGAGCCTGATCATGAGACTGATCACCTATATACATTAATAATACAGTGAGCTGGAGCTTAGTGAATAATAACAGAGTAAAGGGTTTAATAAATGATGTCCATAATAGATTCAAAGATCAGAGTTCAAAGTCAGAAATAGATTCATATTCAGAGTTCACAGAGAATCATACGTGGTACATCCATTAGCGCTAACAAAATAGTTGACCAATTTATATGGGACGTAAATAGTAGACTCATGTGCACAGAGATGTTCATAAGGATCCATACCAGTTGATCCATGATCACATAGGACGTACAGTTGACTCATGATTACATGAAACGTTCCGTTGACTCATGATTACATGAGACGTATATAGAACAGGTAATAGATATCACATGATGCTAAGGATGCCACGAATACATTTCAGAAATCTAGACATGTAACGACCCCCACTCTACCCTAGTCATGCTTGCATGTATTACATGATCTTGTCCCAATGTGTTGCATTTGCATTCCTTGATTTGTTTTGCATAAATGTTACTTGAATGGTATGTTCCTTATTGGTGTGTATGTGTTTCAGCCGAGGTCATCTTGAGCCTAGGTCACCCTTTTGATACTCTTACACTTAGGACCATCTTGGGATTTCTCTGGTTGACCTCCATCCGCACCCTGACATATTGGCCGAGATATCATTATCTAGGCCGAGGTGTTCATCACCAAGGCCGAGATGTGTACTATCTGGGCCGAGATGTTGCCCTTGAACCCAAGTGATCTTGCCCTAGACCGGTACAACCTAGACCGAGGTGTGGCACATCTAGGCCGAGGTGTGGCACAGCTGGGCCAAGTGTTGACCTTTCTAGCCGAGGTCATTGTCCCTTTGCTTGCCGAAGTCTTGTTGTTAGCCGATGTCATTACTCGCCGGAGTCCCTTGCCGCCTAGCTTGTTGAACACACTTTGTCATAGTCTTGTCTTTTCAATCAGTCACCTTTTTAAGTAGAGCCAACCAACCGTTGCCACGTGTCCGGGCTGAGTGTTAAGTCAGCCGGCAAGCCTAGAAATGTATCATTTTGTATCATATCTTTGTTCTTGAGGAGAGAGAAGCTCTAGAAGGAGAAGGAGGAGTTTTAGAGTGAGAGAGTAGATAGCAAGCTTGATCCTTAGAGTTCAAACCGTTAGATTCGAGTGTTGAGGTTAGAATCTTAATCTACTCTTGTTGTTTTTATTGATCATCTAGCTGCATTGCATGATTGAATATGTTCTGCGTGCCATGCATTGATTTAAAGATTGGTTTTAGAAAGAGAAAGTTAGTGTTCATGAGTTCTTGAAGAAAAGCTTTGTTTGATCCAAAAGCTTACATTAAAATCCATGCTTTTGTGTTTGTTTTCCCAAAGATCTTCTAGTATGGGTACCCAGGTCCATGTTTTCAAACTCATAGCATGAAATCTCAGATTTTATAATAATAAGTTATGATCTTTGCATTCATTTCCTTCATATTTTTCATGTTCATGTTCTTTATGTTCTTGAGCAGAGGGAAGACCCAGATTTTTCCCGACTTCATGTATCCTTGAAAGTGGCCCTTGGGACCACACCTCGGCGAGAAGGTGTGGGACCTTGGCCAAGACCTGGTTGGTGCCCAGCATGTTTTCCCCCGAGATAAGAAACAGTGTTTGTTTTGATTTGACTTAGTTTTGGTGAATGCCGAGATCATTTGTATGCATGTGACGCTTGTTTAAAAGTGCATTCAATAGACTTGCCATGTGTTTGTAGGACTTGGACTCGCCCTGACCCCGACGTTCGAAGAGCTATGTGAGTGGTATTTTAATAAAGCTATGTTACAATGTTTTAATAAAAGTCTTGTTTTGCTTTGTTTTGGAAAAGTATTTGTAAACATGAATGAATATCCCTATTTGTGTATCCAACATTATATCTTGTTTTGATGACATTCTCGGGAAGTCCGTATGTGCTAGGGGACTATAAGCATTTGTAGCACAAAGTTTGGAAGTCCGTATGTGCTAGGGGACTATAAGCATTTGTAGCACAAGATTTGGAAGTCCGTATGTGCTAGGGGACTCTAAGCATTTGTAGCACAAGTCCTTAGTGTCCGGGGACTATAATGCAATGACACCATTGTTTAGAGATCTCTCTTGTCTTGTCTTGCCTTGCCACTGACGGTTTTACCGCGTGGGTTTGTTTGTCCGGAATGTCATCTCTTGTATTATATTGATGTTAGTAAGCATCCCTTGAAGCTTTGAAAGATTTGATAGATGAGCTTGATTTATTCCATGTATTGTTTTGTTAAAAGATCTCGGATATCATTCATGTAAACCCTTTATTATTTATACCATTCACTGAGTATCCAAGCTCACCCTCTCTATATATATGTAGGTGATGAGCAAGGCGGCGGCGACACCTAGATGTGTTTCGCCGATGTGCTTTGGATTCGTGTTTTGCAACATCTTGAAGATCATGCTTCTTAGTTATTTCCTTGTATTTTGTATTTGATGGCTGAGAAGCCTTTTGGTCAAGATGTAATTTTTGTACTCCATTTTGTTGTATATAAGCTATTGTAAGATGTATGTCATTTCATTTAACTTAAGCACTGCTCTTATGGACTACTTAGCTTTTATTTATTGCTTCCGCATTTGTAAGCCCCATATGTTTACTATGATTCGTGTGTGTGATCTTGTAAGTGGCCTTTGGTAGTCTCGAACTACTGGCCATCATGGCACCATTCTAATAGGGGCGGGATGGGGTCGTGACAAGACAATCATTCACTCATACAGAAAATAGCATTTCAGAAAACAGATCATTTCATATCATCAGAAAATAATTAAAGTCAAATATAGTTTTACAGAGTTATTACTCACAGATAGCTCCAGTGGTAGAACAGTCAAAACAAATGGATTAGACGATCTATGACACGTGATTTATACAAACACATAGTGGATATACATTAAAACACACGTTCAGAAAACACTTAACTCATTTTTTTTTAATCTTGGTGTGTTTCTAATTCTTACCCTCATTATTATATCTTAATTAAGGGTTAGAAATGCCTAAGATGCAATGACGATGTCAAAATGTACTTTGAAACACTTAGTTGAATTTTCAAAAACAAGGCAATTCGCTCGAGCGCAACTTTGGTCGCTCGAGCGGAACCATTGGTCTACAAAACTTCTGGGAGCTCTCATTTTACGTTCGAGCTCAACTTCCGATTGCGTGTGCCAAGGCTAAAAAATAAGAGTGGTCGCTCGAGTGCAAGTTCTGTCGCTCGAGCCAACCCCCAACTCTGCAAAAGTACTGGGAGCTCGTATTCTTTACTCGAGTGCAGATTCCATCGCTCGAGCGAAGAGTGCAAATTCTAGAATTTTTAGATTGCTCTCTAAGCTTCAAAACACAATTCTAATGCATCGAAACACATCCTTTGGGCCCAAAACTTGATAAAAACATGTCTAAACTTGTATAACATCATGAATTGAAAGCCGTTTCACAAAATTAAGGTCCAAAAGCAAGCGAATTGTTTAAAGTCAAACTTGAAATGTACACATATAGAACATGCATGTAATCCTTTGAATGTAAACCCTCCAAATCATGATCAAATACAATGATAGAAAACATGATGAATTCCCATAATTATGTTAGAATTGTTACATGCATGAGGGAATTTCTTAGAAAACATGCTCAAAATGCAATGAAATGCACATGCATGTATGAATTGATTCTCAAGTCTACTCGTTAGCTTAATTCGTGTCTTTAATCTCTAATTTCCTTGAATTCATGCATTAAACAACTCTATTTCACAATGAAAAGGGTGAATTCTTACCTTAAATCTTGAACTCTCAAGTGTAGAAGCTTAATCTTCCAAATTCTCTTCAATTCCCTCTAAATTTCTAGCAATTCCCTTGTTGAGTTCAATTTCTTCCTTCTTTCCCTCTCTCCCTACGTTGGCCTCTCAAAGATGAGAAATGAATGTGTAAAACATTCTCAAGCTCTAGAATTAGCCTTATATAAGCTTGATTAGTGGGTTAAGTTAATCCTGGCTTAACTTAATCAATTATCCTTCTTCTATTCTAATTATTTGGTTCCGAATAGAATTCTAATTAAATTTACCATAACATTCCAAAAATTTCAAATTACGCATTAACCTAGGCGATTTCGTGATTAGATGTCGATAAGGCCTTCAATTCGCATACCGAAACAGAAATACGGACAGATATTTCTACGTCAAATAGATATAAACACAAATAACGTAATACACATGCAATTAACTCAGAATTTTCTCTTAATTACTTATTAGGCATTCTTAATCATGATTTAGTGACCAATCACAATTTAGGGTTATTACAATATCCAAATGAAAATGCTACAACTAATTTTCTATTGTTCGGAACTGAGTATTTGAAAAAATTTCATGGGTTCAGAATTAAGTGTCCAGACATATATAATTTGTCTAGCACTGAGTATCCAAATGAAAATGTTATAACCAATTTTCTATTGTTCGAAACTAAATATCTGAATATATTTAATTTGTTTTTCACTGAGTATCTGAAGAAACTTCATACGTTCGAAATTAAATTTTTGAATATATATAATTTGTTTGGCACATAATGTCTGGATGAAAAAGCTATTAGATTTGTGGTGTAGAAAGTAGAATTTCCAAGGTTTTTTTATTTTTAAGGTTATAATAGGTATTATTTGAGGTGTCCAAATAAATAAATAAATATTTAAATTTTCAATTAGAGTCTTCGAAGTAATGGGATTGTAGCACTCAACTTTCTCCGCGCGCCCCCCCTTTCGAAGAAGGCGCGAACTGGTCGTCCTACAGTTCGAACTCCTGTCATGGTTCTGAATCTAATCTCACAAAGTGCAATGTAAGACTGATAAATCATCAAAGAGTCCAAATCTGGCAATTGGTTTTGAAAATCAATTTTGAATAAAAAAATGCCAAACATGGACTGCTTTGCCAGATTACAGAGTCGCCACCTAAATATTTTATTTTTGGAAAATTTAGGAAACCCTGACTCGTGCCAAAGGCCACGTGTCCGTCATCACCAAAGTTGCCTAGGCTCAGGAACTTGGGTACAAGAGGGGAAGGTCTTGAAATGAGCACCCCCGCTTGCCCGATCAAAGGATCGGCTTCTACTAAACATGATATGTTGTTTCATAAACACATGTGTTCTTATTTTGATTATTAGCTAACTTACTATGTGATGCGCACAGCATACAAGTATAGGCTAAATCGAAAGAATTGGAACAAAACAATTCATGTTTGTTTTCGAAAATGGTTTGAAAGTGCCACCCTCGAGTGGGCTAAAGAGCGGATTTGCCACCCTCGAGTGGGCTTAAAACATGATGATTTGCTACTTCGCAAAGTGGGCTTAAAACTCACATTTGATGAATTGTTCCAATTCAAGCAATGAAGCCTTCATCTACAGGCATTCATGCAATTTAGAAATTAAGCAAATAGCCTCATGGTAAGCATGCTATTATGGCAACACTCACACTCATGTAAGTATGCTAAAGCGTAAACACTTACAGTGTACTTCGAGCCAAAACCAAAGCTAGTTAGAAATCAATGCATGATCCTAACTATGTTAAGATGCCTAATGCAACACATGCGAAAAATGCAATTAAAATAGGCTCGATTATCTAAAATGGCATATGAATGCAACACTTGATAACATGCTTTGAAACACGTATTCAAGTAAGTGTTTTGAAATTTCAATGCAGTTTGAATGATGCATCGAGTCCGGTGCATGCAAGACAAATGAATGATGCAAATATGCAAGCATAAGGTATGCTGATCGAAAATGATCCCTAATCTAACCATCAAAAGGGGTTAAATAAAAGGGAGAAAGAAGTGGGGTTAGAAGATATGCACATGCGCATGCACCCTTATTACAACATTGTGTCCTCTCGAAGGAGGGTCCGAATAAATAAGCTAGCTACACTAAGCTAAGATAATTATTACAAACCAACTAATTAACTATGCTAAGCTAATTAATTATTACAGCACAATTGAAATAACTAATTATACAAACTAATTAAAATTTTACAACACTCAAATAATTAGCTATACTAACTAATTAAAGCGATAAAGTGGCCCCGCAGGCAAATGAGGCATGCATGCTTGGTTGTCGTCCGCTCGGAAATCCATTGCTTTGCCGTCAATTGCCTCTGTTTGCACTCGCATTGGTTTCTGAACATTAAACCAAACTCTATATTGTTTTTGCTCCAAAACAAAATCATTTTTTGCACAAAATAGACTGGTGGCCGGTCGGCCACAAAAAATGGCTGCCGGCCACCTCAACTGGCCGGCCGGCTAGTGAAAGTGGTCGGTCGGCTACCTCAAGTGGCCAGTCGGCCACCTGTTTCTCCAAACTTCTGGTTTTGCTGCAACAGAGAACAACAGAGGCATAACAATGTATTTGCAAGAATATGTATGCACTACCACACTCCCATCATGTCTCAAGCTCAAAGGAGAGTGGTACTCGGCTCTCAAGCCACCAACCAAGCATCTCAATGCATGATGGCCCGAAAACCAAGCTTGCACAAGCTTAGTGAATGCGCACATAAGACTCAAAGTGCCTTCGCCCTATCATGCATGATCAAGGAAGTTGGTGACCAAGAAATACAAGACGTTTCATCACTATGAGTATAAAACATCCCGCATTTCTTGTGTTTGGATTAACGTCCGATCCAAACACATGCAATGCAATACAAATTCTTATCTTGCATGTTTTACTTGATTCATTTTGTTTACACATTTTAAATTGCCGATTAATTCTTTAACCGATTAAGTCCAATGCGAGAGTCCTCTAATGGGAAAGATGGCCTAAGCCACGAGCACCTTAAGCATGAAAGAAGCCTCATGCTTTTGGTTAGTAGAAACCCTCAAGAGAAGGCTAAAATCATTAGGCATGAGAGTCTCAATTCCATGCTTAAGCCAACAAAGGGGCTTAAGATCACTTTCAAAATCAAATTCAAAAGTGAAGCATGGAGGAAGATTGTAGAAATTCAGTGTTGATATGGCATGCTAAAGACACTAAATCATGCAATCGACATATGCACAACATGTTCAAAGCCAAAAGCATTGAAACTAGTGAAGGACACAACACTAGAGGCATGCAATACAATGCTCAAATAACCAAACCAGCCATGGATAGATCTAAAACATGCCAAAACAGTGGCCTAAACATGTCGGAATGGAAGCTCAAAAGACTAGGAGAACATGCACACATGTTAGCTCATAAGCGAGGCACAATACACAACCCTCAAAAGCAATGAAGAAGTGAAGTATGTGAGGGTGTGACAAGGTTACATGCACTAACATCATGTGTGAAATGATGTTATGGCATGCAAATAACTCAAGCAAAGCATGTTAAAGACCTTGAAGCTCAAAGCTAGTCAAGGCTATTTACACTATAGCTATACAAAGCAAGGCTCAAGGTATCAAGACCACTCAAAAGAAAGTTTAAACATGTTAAATTATGAGCAAAAATGTACTGGAGTGGAGCCAACACATGCTAAAATGATAAGTTATAACATCAAATAAGTTAGGCTAGCAAGCATGATTACATTACAAGTGTAAGAAGCAAGCAAGAGGTGCTCCAACCAGCCCAAAACAGAGTTATAACATGTTAAAATAGGGCCAAAAACATGCTGAGAACAAACCAAGAGATGGTAGAAAAACATGCTCAACTACTAGGCTATTAACACATGCAAACAAGATGTGAGGAGGGGGGGACCACCCCCCTATTTTGGCCCTAAAAACCAACTTTCTACCACTGAAAAAACCTCTGAGTTTTAGCGGTAGAAACGCCAAACAAAGGATGTTTTAAAAGCCTTAAAGGATGGCACCAAGCTTAGCAAATAAAGCACAAAAGAGGGTGGACCACCCCTAACTCCAAAAGGGCTTCAAACAACCATTTTTAACACTTAAAAATAAAGGTTTTTGTAGTTAACAACTAGGCCAAAATAGCATGCAAAGGTGGCCCAAACTAGTATACAAAAATAAGCTTAAAAGGAGTAAGGCCCTGTTTGGTACAGCTTAATTTCAGCTTATTTCAGCTTTCAGCTTAATTTAAGTTATTTTGATGTGTTTGGTTTAGCTTAATAATACAGCTTATAGCTTTTTGTAAGTCAGAAATCAACTTATTCTTTGAGTGGGGCAGGAGAAGCTTAATTTATAAGTCAGAAATCAGCTTATGTTCATAGTTATAAGCTATAAGCTGTTAAGGTATAAGCTATAAGCACTTTTCCACAGCTCTACCAAACAGGGCCTAAGTGCCTTACCCTTGAAGCACAGCAGCAAGGAAGCAACTTCTGAGCCAAAACCAACTTTCAAAAGCCCAAATAAGACCTTTAAGCACCTTAGCAACAAGGTAGTGGTGTTTGGCTAAGGAGGTTATGTGCAAAAATACAAAGAAAACTCACTTTCAAGCAATATATATATATATATATATAGAGTTCTAGAGAGAGAGAGTGAAATTTTTGCTTCTAAAATTTCAGAACCCCAAATAGGGGGAGGGACCTCCCCTTATATAGAACAAGCAAGCAAAAAGCTTGCTTCATCCCTCTATACACGTGTATGGAGAATGAGCCTCAGTGCTCAACAGCTGACTCAAAAGATCTGAAAATATCTGAAAAATGAGAAAATTGGCTGTCGGCCACTTCAGGTGGCCGGCCAACCACCTCCCCTAGCCGACCAACCACTTCAAGTGGCTGGCAAGAAGGAAAAGTGGCCGGCAATAGCCAAAAGTGGCCGGCAAGGCCTTTCTCTTCTCCAGGCAAGAGACACAAGGTTTGGCCCAAAAATAAGGCCAAAACACAATGTTAAGAGGATCAAAGACAAGGACTCAGCCGAGAACTTCGGGCGCTTAAAACAAGCACAAACATGTATAATCATCGCCTGTACAAACGATGACGTCAAAGACTTGAGGTCGGTCAAAAATGGGGTGTCTACAGGGATGCCCAACTTAATTTTTGGGGTGCATTTAGAGCTACCCGTAAGCCAGCTTAGTTGTCTAATTTTTCCCCCAAAATACCTTTACCAATTGTTTATTCCTTTTATAAATAAAAAATAAATAAAATTCATTAGCCGACATTCAACAAAATGCACCAACAAAATGGCATAGCACGAGCTTGGGCTTTGGCTCAGTAGTCTTATAGCCACATCTTAGGGTAGGGTGAGGGGAAGGTTTGAAGTTTGAGCTTATGAAATAGTGATGACCTCTTAAATTGTAATTTAAAAACTTTACTAACAATTAACTAACATTCTACTATATTGGCAAAATTTAAAAAAAAAAAATATGGCATAGCACGGGGAACGATTCATCCGAATAAATGCATGGGGGACTTATGTGTAGATCCTAATAGGTGAACTTATTGTTCAATAGGTTATATAAGAGTTAATGGCGTTTTTATTAAACACTATTAAAAAAAGGTCACTAATTGTTAATTTTTAGTGATAATTTGAAATTTGTCACAAAAAAATGTCACTAATTATAAGTCTTAGCGATAGTTTAAAAAAATCGTCACAAAAAAAGTCACTAATTTTTAATTTTTAAGGGCAATTTAAAAAATTCATCGCAGAAAAATGTCACTAATTATAAGTTTTAGTTACAATTTATAAAAATCGTAATGAAAAAAGTCACTAATTGTCAATTTTTAGTGACATACAAAAAATTGTCATAAACAATATTTTTAGCGACGATTTTATTAAAACTTATTTTTAATAAAATTTGATGGGAACTAAATACAATGATTAGGATCTAGTGTTAGTTTACCCTAAATGACATCTGTTTGTAAGTGCTTCTCTCTTGCAACTACAAATGGGAAGCAATCACAAAGAAAAGAAAACATTACTGCAGAAAGCAACCAAGAAGAAAAGAAAACATTGCTCATTGTCATCTCTTCCCCAAACCAAGTAAACGACTCTACCTGCAAGTTCCAAGCAACACTGATGTTGCCTCGCCATCTAAATTTGGGGTTGCATTTGTAGTCTACACTAAAAAAGGAAACAAAAACAAATGTCATCACTTCTGGAACAACTGTTAGGTAAGATTTCATCTTTTTATTTTAGGCTCTTCATCCTTTTATTACTTAGATTCACTTAATTCTTTAACAATTAACCATTACATTTTTATGTTTGTGAAAGTGTCTGTTCCAATAAAAAATTCACATATGTTTCTTTCTAGTGATATATAACTTGAGTGATACAAGTAATGAGATATTTCAAAGATGTTAGTTTCCGAAAGATGGTTAGACAAACGAAACTAGTTCAACTTGGTGCTATAAAAAGAGTCTTGTGTTTGTTCAGTAGTTTGAATCTTAGTAGCAACCATGAGATGTGTTGACATCACAACATAATGGCTGGTTAATGATGCATTTTAACTCTTTTATTTTCGGATTATTAATATTCAACTCATTGAAAACTGCACCACAACCATGGATTATATGATTTACTATAATTGTATTAAACAGGACAATTTCTTAAACAAAGATAGAATTTCTTAATTGCTCCTTTAGTTAATTTGTTAAAACTACAAAGTAAACAAAATGTATTGCGAGCAATGGGTCTAAAATACCATTCTGGATTGTATATCCCCACGCCTGAACATTCTCAATACATTTAATCAATGATAAAAGAGATTGGAACTTAATGAATTTTAACAAATGAGAACATTCTCATTAATTTAATCAATGATGAAAGGAACTGAAACTTAATGAATCATTTTTTATCTATAATACATTAGAAGAGACCTCTCAGAACCTCAATACTAAGTTAAATCTATACCACACTTCACTTTTTTGAATAAATTTGATGGTACATTTTCATTGGTTATAAATCTTTTTAGAACTTTTTCCAAACTTCCTTTTTCGTTTTTTTTTTTTTTTTTTTGGTTAACATTGCTAACTTGCTCTTATCAATACCTTTGAAAAAAAAAAATTTAAAACAAAAAACAGCTTTGCCCAGCATAATTTCTTTATGCATGATCCTATACTTTGTCAAACCAGAATAAAGTGTTGAAAGTTGTATTAATATTCTCAGGGTTTCACCTTTACAAAGAGACTTTCCCTATTTTGTTAACATCTTCTTAATTTTTTTCGTGGACTCTTTTTTTTTTTTTTATGCAGGTCACACTTGAAATCAACCGATTAAAAAATCTGTTTGAATAAGAGTTTAAAAAATGGGTAAAGAAGACGGCTATGATTTTTTTCTATGAGTAGCAACTTGTTTATAAGAAAATTAGTATTCTTATGACATTATACAAACTTAATACTTTGTTAAAAGTATTTACCGCTAAAAAAATTCTCAATATTGAAAATATAAAAGGAATCACTATGCTAGAATGATTGCAGAAGAAAAATATATATATATATATACAAAATGTCTCTTATTAAAGGAGAATGAAATGGGCCACTCTCAACACACTAGGGCATACAAAATTTTAATGGGTCAATTTGTAGAGCCCCCAAAATAAACCCATAATATATACAATATTAACATGCATTGATTAAGAAAGACAAGACCTTATTCCATTCATCAGAGTAATCTTATTAAAAGACATTACATGTAATAACGAAAGTAAATGCCCTACGGGCTTACATCTTTCCAAGCCAACACTTGGACACCAAAGTTTGAGTACTAACTCAATTACACATTAAGCCATTGGCTTGAGTTTACATGTAATATCAAATAAAACAAAATAACTATAGCGACCCCGGTCTTTTCCCATTTGGTGGTTGTATCCGGACTTACGTTCCGTAGATTCTGTCGTTATATATTTGTTGTTGTCGTCCTTTAATTCCTTATTCTTGAGTTATAGGATGTATTGGGCGTGTTTGTTCTGAGTTGGTTGGGTTTAGAAACCAAGTCTTTGTCGAAATTTTGGACCTTCGCTCGAGCGAGCAGTTTGTCGCTCGAGCGAGCCTTATGTTTTTGGTCCTTTGCTCGAGCCAGGGTTTCTTCGCTCGAGCGAGAGATTGTGTCTAGTATAGACCTGAGAGCTGTATTTGTTGGCTCGAGCAAGCTTTCCTTCGCTCGAGCAAGTTTTGAGTTCTTCGCTCGAGCGAGCATTCTGTCGCTCGAGCGTGCTTCTGGGTTACAGACCTGAAGCATTGCATTCTTGGCTCGAGCAAGACTTTCTTCGCTCGAGCGAGTCATTCTTGTGTCCGTCGCCGGCGACCAATCCTTCCTTCAGCGAGCGAGCCGGGTATAAATACACAGCAGCGGTTTTTAAAACACTTTTTCACCCTCTTTTTGACTTCAAAACCCTAGTTCCGTCTTTTCTCTCCCTCCACTCACCTTCTCTCTTAGATTTCATCTCTTTTTAGGGTGTTTCCACCCTAGGTTCTTTATTAAAAAGGTAGAGTGGGTTGAGGGCTTCGTTTTAATCTGAACGTTTAGCGGTTTGGAGCACTTTGGATTTTGGGTCGTCATCTCCATCTTCTCCGTTCGGGTTAATTACTTCGAGGTAGGGATTTCCTACTCCATATTATAGGTTTTGTTCTAAGTTCTAGCATTTTGATATGTTGGGAGTTGTTTGGTAATTTTGGGAAAAACCCTTGTGGTTGAAATAAATTAATTTGTATAATTAATTTAGGGGAAAATGTGGAATTGAGTTTAATTCATGGAATTGGGGAATTTAGTAATTTAATGGTGTAGTTGGTTAGTTTAATTACTCACCTAAGAAAATGTTAAATTTACATTTGTTGATACAGTTATTTCCTGTTTAGAAATAACTGTTTTGGGCTATCGGTGGAGGATAGTCGTGATTGTTGTAGACGTTGTATGTGGATTAAGGAAAACTGAAATTAATCACATTGGTTAAGTCATTGATTTTGACTGTTGAATTAATACAGAAAATACGTGTATTGATTGTGTGTTGTATATGACAAGTGTTTAATACATTGTATATGCATTTTGTTTGGGAGGAGATAGGGGATGTACTCTACGGTTTAGGGGAAGATAGGGGATAGACCTCTAAACCGAATTTTGTTTGGGAGGAGATAGGGGATGGACTCCATTAGCACCACTTTATGTGTGCTTATTGATTTATGGAAGTGTTTTTACATGTTGTTGATACAGCACTAAAATGTGTATCAATTTGGAAGTATGGAAGTGTTTTGGTATGAGCCTTAGTCTCATTTGTTTTGTTGATATTGGAAGAAATGTTAATGTGATATTTAGTTCACTGTTATAGTTTGGCTAGGTTCTGAGCCACATTGATATAAATGGGAATAATGGAAAGTGAAACGTGTCATAGACATAAAAGTCATGAAACTGTATGTTGGTTAAATGAATAGTTGTGTTAACCATCTATTGAATGCTATTGCTTTATTTAATGCTTATATTTGGTTTAGTATATTTCTACTGGGCTGTGGCTCACCCTATACGGGAACATCATTTTCAGGTCTAGGTGATATGCTACCTCCAAGGACTTAGCTTGGAAGGATTTGGACTTTGAAGAATTGTCTTTAGTTAGTTGTTTTTATTTGAGATTACATGTAAACATTCAAGCCAAGGGCTTAATTTGTAATTGAGTTAGTACTTATTCTTTTGTGTCCTAGTGTTGGCTTGGAAAGATGTAAGCCCTTAGGGCATTGACTGTTGATATTACATGTGATGTCTTTCAATAAAAGTACTCTGATGGATAATTTGATGATTTGTTTTATTTTATTAATGCATGTTAATGTTATATATTATGGGTTTATTTTGAGGGCGTTACAATAACAACTAATCTAAACAGAGTCTTCAACTCCAAATCCTTCCAAGCTAAGTCCTTGGAGGTAGCATATCACCTAAACCTGAAAATGATGTTCCCGTATAGGGTGAGCCACAGCCCAGCAGAAATATACTAAACCAAATATAAGAATTGAATAAAGCAATAGCATTCGATAGATGGTTAACATTGTTAAATCCATTATATTGTTATACAATTTCATGACAATAATGTCCATGACATGTTCATTTTTCCATTATTACTTAACTTTCCATTTATACAGACATGGCTCAGAACCTGGCTAAACAATGTAATGAGACTACATCTCATACTAATATTACTTCTAACATTAACAATTAAATGAGGCTAAGGCTCATAATAAAACACTTCCATCAATTGATAAGTACACATATTTGATGTACTAAAATATACTTCCATACATCAATAAGTACACAGATTTGATGTACTAATGGAGTCCATCCCCTTTCTCCTCCCAAACAGGTTTGAGAGTCCATCCCCTATCTTCCCTCAAACCATTGAGTACATCCCCTATCTCCTCCCAAATAATATACAATCAATACACGTATTTACTGTATTAATTCAACTGTCATATTCAATGACTCATTCAATGTGATTAGTTTTAGTTTTCCCTAATCAGCATACAATGTCTACAACAATCACGACTATCCTCCACCGATAACCTAAAACAGTTATTTCTAAACAGGAAATAAATGTATTAACAAATATAAACTCAACACTTTCATAGGTGAGTGATTAAACTATCCAACTGCACCATTTAATATCATAATTCCCCAATTTCAAGAATTTAACTTAATTCCACATTTTTCTCTAAATTAATTATGCAAATTAATTTATTACAACAATTAGGGCTTTTCGTCCTTTTCTCAAAATTAACTCCAAGGTTCAATTTCCTCAATTTAATACTATCAATGTCATTTTTCATGACTTACAAACATATGATATTTAATATATGAAAACCCCATTATTCTCAAATTATAATATAAACCCCAAAATTACCAAACAACAGCCACATATCAAAATGACTAAAATTTAGGACAAAACCTATAATATGGAGTAGGAAATCCCTACCTCGAAGTGAAGAACTCAAATGGATAAGATGGCGAAAACCCAATGTGCTCCAAATCCAAGATTGTTCAGATTAAAAAGAAGCCCTCGACCCACTCTATCTTTTTAACAAAGGACCTAGGGTAGAAATACACTCTAAGTAGATCAAACCTAAGAGAGAATGTGTGTAGAGGGAGAGAGAAGACGGACCTAGGGTTTTTAAAACAAAAGAGGATGAAAAATGCAGTTTAAAACCGCTACTGCGTATTTAAATAAAACAGGCTCGCTCAAGCGAAGACTTGGTCGCTCGAGTGACCAGACACAGAAAATCCTTGCTCGAGCCAAGAGGGTCTTGCTCGAGCCAATAACCCAGAAGCTCGCTCAAGCGACAGACTGCTCGCTCGAGCCAACAACTCAAACCCTCAGGTCTGCAACCAGACGCACGCTCGAGCGATGAACAAACCAGCTCGCTTGAGCGAAGAAGAGCTCGCTCGAGCCAAAAAAACACAGCTTCGCTTACCTAGACAGCGATGCCGCCGAGCTAAGAAAACCTGGCTCGAGCGAAGGGCCAAAATCAAAAAGCTCGCTCGAGTGACAAACTTCTCACTCGAGTGAAGGGCCAAAATTCTGGGCAGCAACCCTTTGCTCCCAAACACTCCCAACCTGTAACAAACCTGCCCAATGCATCCCATAACTCAGAAATAAGAAATTAAAGGACGACAACAACGATTACATAACAACTGGATCCACAGAACCTAAGTCCGGATACAACAACCAAATAGAAAAAGACTGGGGTCGCTATACAATTACACTCTACAAAATTTTATTGGAGCGATAATAACAGAGTAAAATTTTAATGTAACGGTAATATCATATTATTATTGATACATGGATTACATCATATAAGAAAGTGAATCGTATTATCTAAATGGGTAAATTACACTTTACACTCCTGTATTTTGCACTAAATCTCACTTTGGCCCTTACATATGAAATCATGACAGTCAACTTCTCACACTTCTAGTCAAATCCGACTTTGGTCCCTCTACATGAAATTGTGACAATCAATTCCTTTCTACTTTTGATCAAATCTCACTTTGATCCTTATACAAGTGTCAGTATCCCATCTTTGTTACTCAATTGTTTAAATCTTTAATATAATCTAATCATGTGATAAAAATGTAACTACAACATGGGAGTAAAAAAGAAAAATCATATACATTTTTCACCAATGCACATTGTATCCTAAAATTTACATCAAAATATGACTGTATTAGGTTAAAACAAAATGCAGATTGTGAGAAATTAAGAAAATGAATTAGGGTTTTGCATAAATTGAAATCATGAAACTCTATTTTTTACAGTAACACAATCTTTTGTCTATTCATCTTTCTTTCTCTTTTATTTTTTAATTATTTCAAAAGCTCTATTTTCTTACCTTTTCCTCTTAATTTTTACTATATGAACATATATATATATATAGATATTGTATTATATAACTCTCATATGCTTATTACGTAGGATAAAGTGTATTGATGAAAAATATGGATGATTTTTGTATTTTACCCTCATTTCATAGTCACATTTTTGTCACATGACTGGATTTTGTTAAAGATTTAAAAATGAAGTAACAAGAGAGGGACATTGACACTTGTATAGGGACCAAAGTGGGATTTGAGTCAAAGTGCAGAGGGTTGACTGTCACAATTTCATCTGTAGAGACCAAAGTGAGATTTGACTAGAAGTGCAAGGGGTTAACTATCATGATTTTATGTATACGGGCCAAAGTGAGATTTGGTACAATGTAAGGGTGCAAAGTGTAATTTATCCTATCTAAATTCAACTTCGATATCCATTTTATCTTAATAACTGACACGTATACATAGTGAATGAAAATACACACTTATAAGGTAGATTATGATTGGATGGTAGTACCATGTATAAATCATGACGTGGTATTACCGTTACAATAAATTTTTCCTTGCGGTTGGACAGAGTGGGAATAAAGATATTAATGAAAAATATATGATAGTTTATTAGAACATTTCCAACGTTGAATCAAAATTTTCCTTAAATTTGAGTAAAAATTTGATGAAAAGTTTGATTTGATACTGTTCACTCCAACGTTAAATTAGAATTTTCATCAGATTTTTTCACATCCCCAGTTGTCCGAAAGGATGTCCTCCAGACATGAAAAGAAAAAAACTATCAAAGTTGCTCTTGGGTGGACATCCGAGAGAATGTCCAGCACAATGGTAACAATTTAAATTTAATGAAAGATAAAAGGCTCCATTCATTAGACGAAATTTTTATTTTTTCCCTCATTTGATATGGGTTTGATGCCAACGTTGCATAAGAAAAAATGAGTATGTTTCATCAAATTTAAATTTGATGAAAAATCTGAGTAAAGGTTGGAGAAGCTCTTAAAAATTAAAATTGATGAAATAGTTAAAAAGTTTAAGATAAATGTTACTTGTCACTGAACTTATTTCACCCCTTTTTTTGCCATCTTTTAAGTGTGTTTATTCAATTAAATTTATGTATATGTATATAATCTGCTATGTTTAAAAATAACGAGACTTATTTTGTCACATGAGAAATTGCAGGAGAAGGAAGAGTTAAGGAAAAATATTTTCATGGTTTATAATAGTGCTCAAAGATTAAAGATGAGTACTGATCAAAAAAAAAAAATTAAAGATGGTAATAGAAAGATAAAAATTGTAATATATATATACAATTATTTTAAATATTTTAATATATGTTCTAAGAATACATATTAACAAAATTTTAATAGATATACCCAATGTTAAGATGTGTAACATATTTCATAAAATTTCTTTAAATACTAAGTGGTTAATGCATTGTATTCATAAATCAAATTTAAAATTATTTCCTATCAAAAACTATATTAATATTGACAATCAGCTTAGGGCCCCGAGATTAGTTAAGATGGGCATCCTAAAAAAACTATATTAACATTAAAATATCATCAACCACTACTTGTCCTTCTTTCCTCACCACTCTCAGCCCTCTTTGCACTATGATGGTCTACTTTAAAACTCTAACGCTGTGGGATTTGGAAAATGATTTGGGAACGAAAAGGGAAAAGGTAAGTGAAATGTTAATAAAATATATCTTCATTTCACATAGTTTCACACCCTTTTTCTCTTTATTTTTTCAAATCTCTTCACAAATCTCTCAACCAAACATAGCGTAAGTATATACTTACATATATATATATATATATATATTATACACATAAAAAAGAGAGATAAAGGTTAAAGGTGAGAGGGATGTTAGGGTGGGAGTGGTAAGGAAGGAGGGGCTAGGTTGATTTGGAAAGGGTGAAGACACGAGTTGGTGTATAAAGTGAAGATGTTGAAAATTAGAGCAATTTTGAGATTAAAGTGGCTGCAGAAAGAATAAATAAAAAAATTTAATTTGGAGGGGATGGCGACAACTGCGGAGATGACAACAATAGTTCGCAGGTGGTGAGGAAGGATTGGGTGGAGTCCAGATTCTCTACCATAGTTTCTTGCAGTGATTCCTGCGGTGCTTGCCAAAACAATGTCATTTTGTTTAGTATATTTTTTTTAAAATTCAAAATTCTCATTTCCCTCTCTTTTCTCTTTTGTATCATTTGTTTCACTCAATCCTAACAAAAAAGACAGAGATACGACGGGACTGAGAGATGGAGTGACGAACTGAGAAAGAGAGAGACGGAAAGACGAACACGAACAGAGAGAGAAATGAACTGAGAGACGAAAGAGATGGTGGAGTGACACGATGGCATAGAAAAAACGCAAAGGATGGCGGGCGACGATGAGTCTGGTAACAACATGATAGCAGCATGGCAAGATTGCGGCGACGACGAGGTCCATTTCATCATCATTGTCATTTGTTGCTGATGTATATATATATATATATATGAATCTTGGGTTAGATTTGTTGTTGATTTTTAAAATGGGTTTGATGATAAATGGAAGAAAGTATAAATGAAATGAGTTTGATTTTCTGTTACATTTGTTGTTGTTGTTATAAATATATTTATATATGATTCAGATTTCTATTCGATTTGGTTCTTTGATTTTTTGTTAGATAAATGAAAGAAAATATAGATTTGTTGATGATAAATGGGTTTGATGAAATGGGTTGCTTTCATACTCTTAGTCTTGTTTTGATTTTAGATGAAATGAGATGTCAAACTTGTTTTAGATTTCTCTTTGCTTTTTTGTATGCTTGGGATTGGGGAATTTATTTGTTTACATAATTTTGGTCACTGGAGTGAATATGTTTTTGCAATATGTTTTTGTTGATTTAGTAGAAAATAAAGGCTTTCATGATGGTTCTCATTGTTGTTGTTTTATAAATTTCTAAATGTTAATGATTTTGATATAGTGGTTTGGAGAACTCTTCAGTTGCTTTCATACTCTTAGTCTTGTTTTGATTTGAGATGAAATGAGATGCCAACCTTGTTTCAGATTTCTCCCTGCTTTTTTATAGGCTTGGGATTGGAGAACTTATTTGTTTGCATAATTTGGGTCACTGGATTGAATGTGTTTTTGCAACATTTGTTAATTTGTGAAATAAATTTAAGATGCTAAATTCCCTCCATTGACCCAACATTAGATGATTGGCCCAGATTTGGTTTGACCTGTGCTTCTGGAATTGGCATAAAAAATAACAAATTAGAATTTTTGTTTATGTTTTTCTTTTTATTTATTTATTTATTTATTTATTTTATTTGTATGATATTGAATTGCAAGTAATGGAAGAAAATAATGTTGTTGATAAGTTGTCAATTGTGGTTGGAAGCCGAAATTGGGGATGTCATTTGACTATGAACAAGCTACGTATGACTTTTACAATACCTATGGAGGAAAGGTGGGCTTCAATATTACGAAGGCCTATGCAAACAAGAACAAACATACCAAGGAAATAATTTCACACACATTTGTATGTTACAAAAAAGGAAGTCAGGGTATTAACAAGCAAGATCCACTAGTCAAAAATCCGAGACAAGAGGTAAGATGTGGTTGTGGTGCCCAATTTAGTATCAAGTTAGATAGAATTTCAGAAAAATATGTTGCCTGTGATTTTATTGAACATCATAATCATGACCTTGTGCCTCAAGAGTGCATTCATATGTTGCCATCTCAAAAAAAAAATAAAAAAAAAATAAAATCTACCACCCAAGCAATTGAAGTAGTATTTGGAATTCCTCTTAGGTCTACTTATGAGCTATTTGGTAGGGAATCTGGTGGAAGAGCATCACTTGGCATCATGAAATTGGACCCAAAAAATTACTTGAGATTGAAGAGACAAAAAGATTTAGAGCCCTTTTGTCCTAATATTTGTTTTGGAGAGATCTATTCTAATTAATACGCAATGTAATTATTTTTCTTATGTGAATGTCAATTGTTTCTTCATTTTCATTTGATGCCTAAGTTTTAAGATGTTTATGTGGAGATCATATTGATAATGTTTTAAGATTTTTATGTAATGGCACCTAGCAATTTTGTGTTATGGATTAAGATTTTTATCTTTGAAGTTCTTGTTTATCTTAATAGTTCTTCATTAGGTGGATTTAGATTGTGGAAATGACAGTGTAGGCACTAAAATTCTATTAAAAGGTGTGTTTGATTGTGTGGATTTGGAATTTGATTTTGGAATTTAAATTTGAGCCAACTCAGTTAATTGAATGATAGGGCATCTTAGTTTGGTTTTGATTGCTTCAGGAAGTTTAATGGCATCAGGTTGTTCGGTATATATACCTCAACTAGTCCTCTCAGGATGGCACATGTTGTTGCCTCATATCCCTTTGAACATTAATTCAAGACCATGTATATGTGTGTGTGTGTGTGTGTTTGTGTGTGTGTGCAACGAGTGATCAAGAGATGATAGGACACCTTTTGAATTATTATGCAATTGAAACCCATGAATAAACTAGCAGTCAGTATTGATTCTCTGGAATGAATGTCTCCGTGTCTGATCTTGTTTGTAACTTTGCAAAGATGTGTTATTCTCTATATATGAGGTGGTCACAATTATTGTAATTGGAGATCATACATTACAAAAGAATGAATCAAAAAGCAAATTTAAAGCTGTAGAACTTTGAGAAATAGAAATGAAAAAGAAGCACATCACTATTATCCAAGGGATGAGAAAGAAATTTAGATGGATGTATATACAGGGCAGCATGCCAAAATGGTTCGATATGTTGGACTCTAGTAGTAGACATGCAGGAAATGATGAAACATAAAAGGGAGAATTACAATTCTCAAATAGCTGGGTTATAGAATCAACACAATTGACATAGCATAAGTAATTTCATTAATTAAGCATAGTATGAAATTACATGTACGTATCAAAACTCATAGTTTAAGCTTTACTAAATTCACAACCCAAATACAACACAGAAGCAATGGCTACATTCACTTGAGCAGCACCATTAGCATGGTAAAACCAACCAATACTATGGTTGTAAACATAATCAATTTCATAGGTCCTTGGTTTGCCTCAAGTCATTCCAATCTATTTGTATAACTTCATTGTTTCTCTCAAAATCATAATCATACTGTCTCTCATCTTCATTCTTCGTATGAATAGCTTTACTTCTCCTTTGGATATGTGATGACCCCATCACGTATAATAATTAACATGTAATTAATTAAGGAGATTTGAATTTTAATTGTCCATTATTCTAATTTAATTTGGGATTTATGAGAATTATTGAGTCTGATTCATAAATGGTATTATTAAAGATTTATTTTGGAATTAGAAATTAAATGTCCAAATAGCCTAAGGAGGTGAAATTGATAAGTTGAATCAGTTTAATTTCAAGTATTGGACCATATGAGAGTTTAATTAAATATTCGATTCAGTTTCGATTCAATTTAGAAAAATTAAGATTTGATTAATTGGGTTCAAATTGGAATAAATGAAGCTAATGTGATTATGAGGATTAGTAATTGTAATTCTTATGAATTAAATTTATTTTGAGATGTCCAATTCGAGTATGTAATTTGTTGGCCGAGATTTTGAGTTTGATTTGAAACCGGGGGCCTTAGAGATTTGAGAAACCAAAATTGATGATGGTAGGAAGTTTAATTTGATATTTGAAACCTTTTGAGAGTTTGATTAAAAATCTGACTCAGATTAATAAATTTAAATATAATTAATTGGGTCTTGATAGAAGTCAAATTAGATTAATTAAATTATGTGAGATTTGTAATTAGTTATGATTAATTAAATTCTGTACTAATCAAGATTTCTTAAAATTAAGTGGTGTTTAATTAAACTAAAATGTAATTAATGTACTAAGTTATTCCTAGTTAAATTATAATACAAGATGAGGTAATGGAGTGTTCTAGAATTATGGAGGCAACAAGTGATATATATATATATATATATGTGTGTGTGTGTGTGTGTGTGCGTGTGTTTTCATGGGTGCTGGAAGTGTTGAAAGTAACTCAAAAAAAATAAATAAAATAAAATAAAAAAAAAATAAAAAAAAATAATGAGAGAGAGAGAGAGAGAGAGAAAAGTGGGTATTGCTTGAGCATTGGCTCAACTTCAAGAGAGAGAAGATCCAAGATTTGGAGGAAAGAAGAGAAATTTAAAGGGAAGCTCAAGTATTTGAGGAAGAACAAAAAGAAAGCTAAAGTTTCTGAAATTAAAGTTTAAGGTAAGGAATCTATGCTTAATCCATGAAGAAACTTTATATAATACTTGAAATTAAGAAAGTTATGGAATCATTTTTATGAAATTTGTAACGAAATGGGTTTGAATAAGAAAATTAAGCTAGATTCATGATTTATGGAAATAAACTTAGAAATTAATTATTTTTGGTTTGATTTTGTAGAATCATCTTATAATATTTGAGATTGTGAAGGATTTGAGATTATATTCATGGAATTAGAAAGAAATTGGGTTTTGAACATGAAATGGGTTGTATGTAATTATTTTGGATTTGATTTTGAATATCTTACATGAGTGTAAGTCCAATTCCTACATGCATGAACAAATTCTACAAATTTTGATACCCTAATTGTACATGCATCATGGAGTTCTAAGAATTGATTTCATATTATGAGTTTATGAATAAATGAGCTTAATTTTAAATTAAAGGAGTTTTGATGTAAATGATTTAAAATTTATCATGTTTTCTTGATTATTTAAGAGTTTTATATTTTTAGACAAGTCATGTATGAACCCAAGTTTTGGAATTATATTTTTAAAGCTTAATTCAAGTTTTAGAATTTGTGGGTTTAAAATTGGGTTTGACATGAAGAAAATGAATTACATCTAAATTTGGATAAATTTAGAATTTAAGAATCAAAAATTGGTTTGATTTTGAATTAAATTTCATATATGCAAATATTTTCCTAAGAGCTTTATAGCTTTGATTTTATGTTTTATAAAACAAAAAAAGAAAAATTTTGAAATCATTGATTTAGTAGTAATTGATTAAGAAGCCAAGTAAGAAATCAGTTTATCTGGAAAAGAAGAATTTGGTAATGAAAGAATATATATGTGAAATGAGAATATGATACATTTGAATAAAGAAAGAATAAGCGTAGTAGAGCTTTGATTCCTTAAACAGGAAAAAGATTAAAAAAAAAAAAAAAGAAAAAAGAAGAAGAAGAAGAAGAAGAAGAAGAAGAAGAAGAAGTTAAGTTTGATCAAGGAAGTGATATTATGTGTCAATGTATATCTGTTATGTGTTTGTGTAAGTCACGCGCTACGGTCCGTCTGATCTGTCTCTAGACCTATCTGTGAGTAACAACCTTGTAAAGATATATTTGAATTATAAGTATTTTCAAAATTATAAAATGTTCTATTTTTGAAATGATACTTTATGACTGATTAAATGATTGTCCTGTTTTATAAATTGTATTTGTGGCATCTATAGCAACTATTACTACTACTGTTTATTGTTACTCTTATAGAGATCTCTGTCAGTTCCAATTCTTGAAACTTCTGTTTACTGTATTGATAGCATGGCCATCAATTCTGACTATTCAATCTTTATGACCTATTCTACTGTTCTCCTGTTGGTATGGTTCTAAAATGCGAAACTAATTTGCTAATGAAAATACTACTTTAAATACTATAATGATATCATTCACAACCCCTTTACACTGTTGTTATTCACTGGGCTTTAGCTCAATGTATATGTATATGTATGTGTCGACACTCCATTTTGGCTAGCCCTAAGACTTAGGCTCTTCTTATGATCACCCTATAATAAATAACAAGAAAGTGTTTCTCAAAAAATCTTCAACAAGAAAAATGGAATTTGGTTTTCTCTCAAAAACCTTACACCTTATTTTGGCTAAACTATTTTAGACCTTAAAACCCTCTTTTCAAAATATTTTTTTTCAAATGTTTCTACGACGTTCCGAGAATCCCATTTAGATTAAAATATTGCACTTTTCAGTAAATTAAGTAAGGACAAAGTGGAAATAAATGGACGAGAGGTGAACTCTTTGAAAAATATTTAAAAACATCTTCTTTATAGGTTTAGAGTTGAAGGAAATAGTAGGAGATGGAAGAAAACTAGTTTAGGAAAAGGATGAACATCAAATCATTAAGAAATAAATGAACAGCCTTCACTAAATTAGACATATCTCTTTGTACACTTGGAATTTATATGTGAGGCTACTACCACTGGAAAGTAGACTTTTGAGGCTTCAATTTAGACTTCAGAATCACATAAAAACGAGTCTAGATAAGGGAGATATGCATGTTTGAAGTTGGGCTTAAGAGTAGATTTTGTTGACCCAGCCCGAGACAGTAGCAGACCCATTTTTTTATTTATTATTTTGGTTTGGTTCGGTTGGGACACCCTATTGACCTATTTCTAATCCATTCAAGTGCACCCATTCATTCTCCATTATCTCCACTCACCCTCCATTATCAAAAAAGGTTTTGGCCTTGTCATAAATGATGAATCAAAAGCAACAAAGTCTTGATCATCATTATCATCCTTGTCATCCCCATCACCTTTGTCTTCCACCTTGTTCCCTATTCCTTGACTTGTTTTATTCCTTCATGGCTTATACATTCAAATGATATATTGAAAAGGGGAAGGATAGAATGAAAAGAGGAGAAAAATTATTTGAGAGAGAGAGAGAAAAAGAGAGAAAAGAGAGCAAAAGAGTAAAAATTGTCTAAAGTGCAATCTTGAGCCAAAACATTTCCAAGCTTCCATAGCTACTGAAATTCCTCATTTCCATACACCAAAACCATTGCAAAAATTCTGATATAGCCAAAGATCAATTGTTTTGATCATAAGGAAGAGTGTTTAATGATCGAAAGTGAGAAAAATTAAAGAGTTAGCCACTTTTCATACCATAAACTCCATAATTTTGAATTGAGAATTTGAGAACACACTTCCTACACTTGAGGATGATTAAGAGGGAGTTTGTGAACTAAGGAGCTCATCCTTTCCTTGAAAGTTCTATTTTTGTTGTGAAAATCTAAGAAAATAGAGTTTGTGAGGATTTCTATATTATGTTGTAATATTTATTTATCTCCCTCGGATTTGTAATATTTAAAGCGTTGTAATGATTCCCCATTCCCTCTTCTTATCTATCTCATTCTTTAATCGTTTTCCCTAATTGAACATATGTATATATCTTGCATGCCATGCATATCCATGCTTTTGCATATATGATTCATGCCTAGATCTGACTAAATTTGTATCTTTGTGCTTTAATTGATTATTACATGATTTTGTGCGCTGTCACATGTTTTGCAATGTTCCACATGTCATGTTTTAGAAACCGGCTCTTTAGAAGCATTCTTGTGTATGTGTTGCATTAGGATTTTGCATATAGAATCATGCATATTTAACTAACTTAGTTTTGTAGCTGTTCATGGGACGTCAGTAAATATGTAAGTTGTTATGCTTTAGCATCCCG
This sequence comes from Camellia lanceoleosa, assembly GCA_025200525.1. Taxonomy (NCBI): domain Eukaryota; kingdom Viridiplantae; phylum Streptophyta; class Magnoliopsida; order Ericales; family Theaceae; genus Camellia; species Camellia lanceoleosa. The sequence continues at coordinate 157,640,305 of CM045758.1, forward strand.
CTTGTATATAATTTTCTTACTATGTTTAGTATCCTACCATAAGGCTACGTGCTTACTTGATATAACTATATGAATGCTAGTGGATGGAGGTTGCGTCACTTAATTTGAAATGATGTTGATTTTCATTTTTGTAAACTCTATTTCTATGAGTTGTACATCTTCAAAATTCTTCTTTCAAAACACATGAAATCAATTTGCTCCAAAATGAATGGCATAGTCTATACTTGTATGCTTCATATAATAATTTTTAGAATTTATTATATAATCGGAACATGAACATATACAATAAATAAAACTCATATTATAGCGACCCCGACCTTTTCCCATTTGGTTGTTGTATCCGGACTTAGGTTTCGTGGATCCTGTGGCTATAAAACTGTTGTTGTCGTCCTTTAATTTCTTATTTATGAGTTATGGGATGCAATGGGCAGGTTGTTACAGGTTGGTAGTGTTTGGGAGCAAAGGATTGCTGCCCAAAATTTGGACCCTTCGCTCGAGCTAGCAGTTCTTCACTCGAGCGAGCTCTTTGTTTTTGGTCTGTCGCTCGAGCCAGGGTTTCTTCACTCGAGCGAGAGATTGCATCTAGGTATAGACCTGAGAGTTGTGTTTCTTGGCTCGAGCGAGCTTTTCTTCGCTCGAGCGAACTTCTGGGTTGTTGGATCGAGCGAGGCATTCTTGGCTCGAGCGTGAGTTTTCAATGTCTGTCGCTCGGCGACCAAGTCTTCGCCGAGCGAGCTGTTTTTATATCAAGAGGCGGTAGCCGAAAAGATCACTTTTTCATCCCCTTTTCTTTTTGAAACCCTAGATCCGAGACTCTCTCTCTCTAAACTCACCTTCTCTTTAGATTTTCATCTCCTTCTAGTGTGAATCCATCCTAGGTTCTTTGTAAGAAAGATAGAGGGTGGCTTGGGCTTTGTTCTAATATGAAGAATAGTGGATTTGGAGCACTTTGATTTTGGATCATCTTCTCCATTTGAGTTCTCCGTTTGAGGTAGGGATTCTCCTTGTTTCTTTTCAATACTTCATCTATAGATAGACATGTGGTAGTTTTTGTATTGCATAAAAACATTATATCATGTTGGATTTGTTAAAAATCATGAGGTTGAACCTTGGGTTGGTTGTTGGATTTGGGTTTATTACCATTAGTTATGGTTTAGGCTAATTGGGGTGTTGTAGACACCCCATTTTTGATAAGGCCGAAGACTTGGGCATTACTGATGGTTTGCTCGGTGTTGAGACATGTGCAGGCCAAAGATACAATTCCTTCGGCAAGGAGAGAGGCAAACCCTTCAAAACACTTTGTTTAGGGGTTTGGAGTTGAAGGAAAGAGGAGAGGAGGGGAGAAAATAGGTTGGAGAAGAAGTTCGCCATGAATCCGGGTAGAAGAAAGTCGAGCGGCCCTCGCTGAATCAGGCTTATTCAATTGCATACTTGGAGTTAAGCTATGAGGCCACCATCGTTGGAAAGAAGACTTCTGGGGCTTCACTTTGTACTCAAGAATCTCTTAGAGCCAAGTCAGGATGGAGGAGATATGATTGATTGAAGCTGGGTATCATCCCGGTTGGATCGAGTCTGTGCGGCTTCACGGAAAAGGGCATAACTTTTTACATAGGAGGAATTTTGATGCAAGGTTTGCGCCATTGGAAAGATAACTTCCGGGGCTTCAATTTGCATACCCACCGGCCATTTTTTGACCTAGCAATCACCTATCGGCACTATATTTAGCCGACCGGCAGAAAATAGTGCCGACTGGCACTTTATTTTGGCCGATGATCAAATTTTCTGCCCGACCTGACCCCTTTGCACCCCCCAGGCCTGGTGCATACCAGCTGTGCCAGCTGGGATGCACAGAACCAGATCCACATGCATACATGTGCCTATTTTGCAACCTTTTGAGCCCTTTGACCCTTTTTTTTCCCTCTAAGAGGTTGAACCCTTGGCCAAGCTTCTTGGAGAAGCTTGGCCAGCTGTATTAGCTTCCTCTAGAAGCCACAAACTCTTTGCACCCCTTGACCCCTTTCCTTTGCTTAGCCACTAAGTCTTAGACTTGGTCTTGGCCTATATAAGCAACCCTCCTCCTCCATTGTTTAAGGTTGGAGACTTTGGAACAAAAAACCAGAGAAATATATGTATATCTGATATATACATATACATCCTTCCATCTCTCAATATATCTCTCTCATTCCACCTCCAAACACCCTTGTTCTTGGGTCATTCCTTCACCACCACCTAGCACCACCACCACCACTCCATTTCCAGCGGCTTGGAGGTCTTCTCAGAGGCTAGGAGGCACTGTTTTTCAGTCAAAAGGGCAGCCAAGAGTTAGTCTTCAAGGGTGAGTTCTCAATCTCCCTTTTCTAACCTTTTCTTGATCCATATCTAAGCCTTGCTTGCAGGCACTTTTGGGCTCTGACCCAAACTTCAAATAGTCTTATTTTGGGGTCCTCTTCATGTTTGATTGAGGACCCCTTGCTGTTTGGTGATAGCATCTAGCACCTATCTCTTTACCCCCTTGTATGCCATGATTCTTGCATAGTATATTTGGCTGGTGTATAACCTGTTTTTGAGCATGTAATAAACTGTAAGTAGGCTTATTTTGAGCCCTTCTTCAACATTGAAGAAGGGCTCAACCATGTTTGGTAACTCTATCTTGCACTTGTTTCATAATCTCTTCTATTTACCGTAATTTTGCATGCTTTGTTAGCCTACCATGCTTCTGTTTTTGGGTCTTCGACAGGCCTGAAAAGTGTCTTATTTTAACCCCCTCTACATGTCTCATGAAGGGTCTTTGACGGTTTGATGCACCCTTTATATACCTCATGTTGTGGCCTCATTTTGCCCTTGTTTTCCATGACATTTTGAGCCTATTTGTATACTGATTTTGGCTTGGACATCTGCTTTAAATAGCCATATTTTGGGTCCCTCTACAACATTGTAGAAGGGCCCTCACTTGTTTGGAGCCTCCATGTATCGGTTATCTCTTTGCCCTCCTTGTGGCCCTTTCCTTGCGTAGGATTTTTCCCATACTTGTATGTGTTTTTGTGGCCATGTAATAAACTGAAAAATGCTTTTTTGGGGACTTTCTAGCTGCTGTCTTCATACTTCATGTTCATATCTTGCACGTTTGGCATAGCTATAGGCCATTTCGGGTGCCAAAATTCATGTTTCGGGACTATTCCGTGCATCGGATGTACTTTGGCCATGATTCGGAACTGTTTTCCCCCACATTTCAGTGCTGAAATTCCATTAGCATGTTTGCATATCATTTGCCATGCCATTTCATGCCTTTATGCCATTGCCTCGGTTTATGCGTGCGTGCAGCACGATTTCGAGGCACTTCATTTTCATCTCACGCCTCTTATGTGAGTGTGGTTGAGGCTCTCTCATGTTAGTATAAGTCCATGTTGCATTGTATATGCCATTTTAGCCATATTGCATTGTATATGCCATCATATCGATTTGCGTGCAAGTGTGCACGCATTTCGAGGCTTCATTTTCATCTTATGGCCAATGCTTTTAGGCTTGCTTGAGGCCGCCTAATCTAGTTTAAGTCCATTCCCTCATGTGTTGTAGCATGCTTAATTTGTATGTGTTGCTTAGGTTGTGCACCTAGCATGTTTATATACTTGCGTGTTCATATTGCATGCTAGATTGCATGCTTAGGCTGCATTTGTCATCCATGCTTTACCTCTTGAATTGAGTATGATAGATGATGAGCTCTTTCTTTGTTTACATGCACATCATTCCACTTTGATGTTGCACACTTTGGCTTTTTAGGCCATCATGCACTGAAATGGGTGATTGGTGGCCCGGGGGTCGAGGGCCATGCTCCCACGAGTCAGGTGCATGATAGGGACTGTGTCCGTGCAAACATTTGTCCCAACATTCCATACCATGCTCTGTTCTGCTGTCATTGCCAAACTGCCTCCGCAGAATTTAGTGCCGACCGCACTCTTGAAGGCCGATCGCACACTTTTTGTGCCGATAATCTCAATTGCGTAAGGTGGCCAAACCTCGCAGCGATGGTCTAACCCTTCACGGTGGTAATATTCAGGTATGTGGAAGGTGTCCCAGACTCGCAATTTTCCAGAGAGGCAGAGGCAAAGAAAAAGAGGGAACAGAGGCATGGTGCGGGTTCCCGGGCAAGGCAGACATCGAGCATGCATCATTCACGCATCCCGAGCCGAGGGGCTGTGGCCCCCTTTTATTTCATATTTATTTATTCAATAATTAGAATTTGTAATATTTATTCATTTATTTTGGGACTGTACTATTATTTTGGTCCCTCCGAGTGAGGGCGCAATTGTAATAAGTGTGGGTGAGTGTGTGTATGTCTTCCAACCCCCACTTCTTTCTTCCCTTTTATTTACCTGCTTATGAGGGTAGATTAGGGCATATTTAAATTAGCATAGCTTATGCAATGCATGTGTGCATCCACGCATTTGTTGACATGCATCGGGCTTGGTACATCATACAAACTGCATCGTACTTTCAATTCCAAATTGAATGCGTGATAGTTGTAGCATTTCACATGCCATGCTTAGGATAGCCGAGCCTGCCTAGATTACATCTTTGCATGTGTTGCATTAGACATTTCAGTATGCTTAGGTCCATGCATGGATTTCTAATAAGCTTCTGTTTTGGCTTGGAGTACTAGGTGAGCTTTTATGCTTTAGCATATAGCATGCGTGTGAATGTTGCCATAATAGCATGACTACCATGAGGCTAAGTGCTTATGTGATATAACTGCTTGAATGCCTGTGGATGGAAGTCAAATTACTTAGGTTGGAACAATGCATTAAAACTGTGAGTTTTAAAGCCCGCTTGAGAGTGGCAAAACCTGCATTTTAGCCTACTTATGAGTAGCAAATCATTTTTCAAAACAAACACGTAGTGTTTTGTTCCAACTTAGGCGATTTGGTCTATACTTGTTTGCTGCGCGCATAACATAGTAATTCTAGGCTAGTAATTGGAATAAGAGCATGTAATGTTTTCAAAAACGGATATCACGGTTAGTAGAGGCCGGTCTTCGGACCGGGTGAAAGGGGGTGCTCATAGCTGACCTTCCCCGATCGTACCCAAGCTCCCGAGCCAAGACCACTTTGGTGATGATGGACATGTGGCCTTCGGCACCGAGTCAGGGTTTCCTAAATTTCCCATTTTAAATATTTAGGTGGCAACTCTGTATCTGGCAAAGCAGTCCATGTTTGGCACTACTTTTCAAAAATCAGTTTCTCAAAACGATTTGCCAGATTTGGACTCTTTGGTTCAAATTTAGAACCGACACAAATCGAGTCCGAACTGTAGTGACCCCAATACGAACAGAACGGGACTTAACCCTCCCGGGAGGCGTTCGGGGACGTCTACAGGTGTTAATTAGCATGTTGTTATTGAAAGGAGAGGAAACCCTAATTTTTATTTGATTTAATAAATTAATAGAGGGGTCTTGATCATTGGTCAAATACTTATGTATTTTGGGTCTTAATTGTGATCATTGTTGTTTTGTTGTTGTTAATTGAACCTTTTAGGTTAATATTGAGAAAGAGGGAGGAAAACCCTAATTTAATGATTATGACTTAATTTGCATAGTTAAATTGGAATAGCTTTGAAAAGAATGTAGTAGATTAAGATGAGTTATGGCCTTATTGTCCATGGAATTGAATTTGTGAAAACAAAAGGTATGAGAATCGGATTTTCGTAATTTGAGTGTTGAATACACACATGTGGGGGTTGTATCTTTAACTACCATGTCAATGTTGTCGTTCGGTTTGTGATCTCATGATAACTGAGTCTTTTAATAGATGTACTAAATACTTGCATCTAGAGGTTTTGTCCTTGGTCATCGGTGGAGGATGACACGGTTGCGTTGAATTGTCATGTATAAATTACACTATTGTTGATTGAACATCGTATATGATGAAATGTTGAGATACATTATATATGTATACTTGTTAGGGAGGAGAGAGGGGTTGTACTCCAAAGGTGTGTGAGAAGATAGGGATGGACTCCACACACCTATGTGTTCATATATCTTAACACATTGTTTGTGTCCGATGGTTTATGTGTTTGTTTTACACATGTTGGTTATGCCTTATGGTATTGTGGTTGTTGGTGTGATATCCTCGATAATCGAGGTATCGTACCTTCCAACTAGCGCTGGAGAACTGTATACCGATAATCTAAGATACTACACCCTTCCAAATAGCTACCGTAAAATGGTATGTTGTTGTGAGAACTGTATTCTTTGGCTTACTACGCACCTAACTAGTAGAACAAAGTTTTGTTGTTATTGTTTCAATGTATCTGGGAACATTGTGGATTGTGTTGGTTACAGTTTTGGAGGGCCGAGTTGCCTCATTGGTTTATCTTATGCATGTAGTTGAGTTGTTATCTCCCTTTATAAAGGTATGCATATATAGTTATGATAGATTTGGGATTGAACCGAAATGGCTTTTGCCTTTTGGAAGTGTAAAGAAAATCAAACATTTTAGAAATATGTTTTGAAAAGGCACATCTGTTGTATGTGTGGAAAATGGAAGATAGTAATGGGCTTAGTGAATCTATTTTCCTAAGTAATTGTTAATGTTATAAAAGATTGGAAACGGGGGTTAATGAAAGGAAAAAGGAAAGATGAATCGCTTATAGTGTTGAATGAAATAGTTGTTTTCGAGAAAAGTTTATATATATATATATTTTGTGTAAATTGTCACATTATTATTTTAGTACGAGAATGAGTGTTCATGATCATAGCTATCTGTAATGTTGTTATTGTTAAGAATCATGTTGAGATCCCTACTGGACCATATGTTCATCCCACGTTGTTGAATCTTTTTCAGGTGTTTAGCAAGATGTGCTACAAGATTGGGATCTTCTTAATTGTTGGCCACGGGGCCTCTTTGTTGTTGGCGGAATGCCATATGTGAAAAAGGGTTACACCCTTCATTTGATTATTTAAATGTTGTAAGCCTGAGGGCAATTTATTTAAGGATGCTCATGTGGTATTTAATTTTCATTCGAATGAGAGAGTTGGTGTTCATTACTTCTAATGGAACATCTGAGTTTATTTCCGCATGTTATCTCTGAAATTGAATTAAGTTAAGGAACTTGGTAATGACTTCGAGTAATAAAAAGTGGGGCGTGACACATATTATGGTTTAGTAAAGGCCGATCTTTTGATCGGGTAAGCATGGATGCTCAATAATGACCTTCTCCGTTCATACTTAAGGTTCCTAGCCAAGCATCTTTGGTAACGACGAACAGTGGCTTGGCATGAGTCACGGGTTTTCTAATTTTTCCAAAACATTAGGTGGCGACTTTAAGATCTAGTGATGCAGTCCATTTCTGACAAAGGTTTTGCAATAAAATGGATTTTCTATAAAAGTTGCCAAATTTGGACTATCATCTATATTTCACATTGCACTCATAAGATTAGATCAAAGAAGTCGAGGGTCCGAACTGTTTAACACGCACAGGTATCCCCCCCGGGCATGTTACAATATGTAGGTGATCTAGCGCATGACCAGACTTAGAGGTGTTTGCTTGGAGTATGTTTTTGTCAGCCAACCTATGCACCTCATGTGGAGATTCTGAATATGTCTAGCGCTAAGGCTACGTGATTAAAGTTTAAGTTTTTGTTTATTCTGTATATAGGGTTAAGTCCATTTTGTCTCATCTGTATATATATATATATATATGATGACGCAGGAATGATGTAATAATATATTTATTAAAAAAAAAGTTTAAATATTTTCTGTCTCGTGTAAGTCTGCATAGCTCAATGGATGATGTATGTTTGTATTTTGCTTCCGCTAGCCCCTAATATTATGTATCTATTTAAGAGGCCTTTAGTAATCTTAGTATTACTAGCCGGTCATAATGCTAAACCTATAGGGGCTGGTTTGGGTCGTGACAGGATATTTGATGCATTCCTAGTAGGAGCCGCTTCCCACGCAAAGTACTCACACATCTTATCTGCACATTTGAAATACAGTTTCTCTGGATTTTTCTCTAATTTTGATATGTACACTACTACTTTTTTTTTCCACATTTGCATTTTTTATTTTGAAAATATCTAGCTTCATTGTTTGAACCCATTGACATGTTAATTCTAATAAGAGCATTTTATGACACAATCAATTTATTACAAGAAAACACAAAATTCAAACAAAGTTGTAATTTTGTTTAGTCCATACATCTGCAACAAACAAAATTTGTTGTGTTGTGCAAACAAAGATGTAGTTATGCGAATTAACAAGAATTGTGTTGTGTTCCAAAATTTGAATAGAACTAGGTTCCAAATCAAAGAGCAAAAACTCACTTGGTCAAAGTTTAGTTAGCAACAAACAAAAAATAGATGTATAATACATATGTTTATACCTTTTGTTTTTTGAAAACAGTTTTCTCTAAACTTAAAACACTACTGTTAAACTTCAAATCACAAGGATGAGAATGGAAGATCTTATTGAAGTGCTTTTAAGAGAGTGGTGTATGTATAGTCCCTTAATTTCTCATAACCAAGATGCTTAAGTCTTGAATTACTTCACATGTTTAAGTTCAGACAAAAAATTGAGAATCTGAACAGACACTATAATTTTATTTTATTTTTTCTACGCAAAAAATTGAGAATCCTCTACTGTGGATTTCAAACCTATATGTACCCCTCTTCTAATATGAACTAAAGTAAAAAAGCCTACATATATATACATATTTTTCCTCCGTTTGTTGAGGATTTCAAACTTGTTTTGTTTTAATCTCAGGATCAACAAAGGGATGTAAAATGTAAGCAAGCAAAATCTATAACAAGAAATCAAATGCTGATGAATGTAAGACAGAGACTAGAGAGAGAATGTAAGCAAGCTCAATCTCAAAGGAAAAAAAAAATCAAATGCTGAAGAAAAAAAAAATTAGAAAGAAAATCTATAATCTGAACAGACACTGTAAATTACAGACACTAAAATTTTATTTTATTTTTTTACACAAAAAATTGAGAATCCTCTGCTATGGATTTCAAACCTACATGTACCCCTCTTCTAATCTGAAATAAAGTAAAAAACCTACATAGATACATATTTCAACCCTCCTGCCATTTGTTGAGGATTTCAAATTTGTTTTGTTTTAATCTCAAGATCAACAAAAGGATATAAAATGTAAGCAAGCTCAATCCACAACAAGAAATCAGATGCTAATGAATGTAAGACAGGGACTAGAGAGAGAATGTAAGCAAGCTCAATCTTAGAGGGAAAAAAAATAATACTGATGAAAAAAAAAACTAGAAAAAAAATCAAATCTGTAACAACCCAGATTTTTAATTCTTCTGTAAAATTTATACTAATATTATTTAACTACAGTTGGAAAAATATATGATTTATTTTGTATTATTATGTGTAATTTTGTGAAATAATATAATTATTATGAATTTAGGGGTCAAAGTATAAATAAATAAATAATAATAATAGATGTGATAGTAAAATAAATAATTAATTTTCTGTTAGTACAAGATAGAGTGTAATTTAATTAGGAATTAATTTATTTATATAATTATATTAAAATATTGGGTCAAAGTGTAATTATTTTAAATATCTATTAAGGATAAGTATAAATCTATATAATTATTAATCGAATCTAAGGAAGATTCGAGCCACGTATGCGCCTTATCTCCCTATAAAAAGGGAGGCGTTTCACCTGGAGAAGAAAAGAAAGAAGAAAGAAAGAAGGAAGAAAGAAAGGAAAGGAACAAAGAAAGAGAGAAAGAAAGGAAAGGAAAGAAAAAAATAGTGAAATGTGAAAGGGTCTTTGGTAGTGGAAAGAAAGAGTAAGGTATTAAAATTAAGGTGAGTTATATTATACCTTGAGTCACCATAATATATTTTACGTATGTTTTGACTTACCATGATTTATTTTATATAAGTTATGTTTTATAAATTATTATAAGTTATATTACTATTTCAGTTACGTGGATTGATTTCTGAACCTTATTTGTTAAAATGAAACCCATGGATATGTTTGTTTATATTTTAAAAAATATTTGACTATGACCTTATAAACAATTATGTTTTGTAAGTACCACCACAGGAGTCCCATGCCTTGGAGGACTTAAATAACCATTGCCCTCTATTTGACCACCTTGTGGTCCTCTTTATTGTTATGAATCCATTAACCTCTGTTTGGTGCGGAGCAAAGTACTGTACGGAGCTAAGTGTTACACTATTGTGGGAGCCACCTCTTGAATCCGTTCCTCTGTCCTGACTGTCACTTTTGTGACCTCTGTTCTGTTCTGTTCAGTACCGTGGTTATGGTCATGTACTTACATAATTTTTGTATTTCAGTTTCTGCCACTTAAATGATTTGTTTACCAAATTACCGTTGTTATGGTTATTTATTTACATAATCTTAGTTTTGCTACTTAAAGGATTATTTGTTTCGACTAAGTTATCTTAAATGTTTTGGCTACATAACTATCCATGGTTATTTCGTGTCTCTTATACTCTTGGTATAACATTTCTCACTCTGCCATGTGCTTATAGCTGTTTACCAATTTTCAGAAAATAATGCAATTCAGAAATAACTTTTGGAAAGTCTTAGATGCTGTAGACACCTCATTTTTTACCGTCCTCAAGACTTGGACGTCATCATTTGAACACTCGATGATCATCCATGCTCGTGTTCGTTTTGTGTTCTCGGAGGTCTCGGCTACGCGCCTTGCCTCAAGATCTCTTAACTTATCTGTTCTGTGCTTGGTTGTGGACCAAACACTGGTGTTTTTGCTTCTAAGGGAAGAGGGTGGCTTGTTTGCCATCCACTCAACCCATCGGCCATGGCATGAGGCCATCGGCCCCTTTTTCTTGCCATCGGCCAAGAATGTTGGCCGATCGGCCCTATATTTGGTCGACCAGCACTTATGTTTGTCGATCGGCCATTTTTGGTGGCCGAACCCTGTTCATCTGCTTTATGTAGATATTTTATGCCAGCTGATGCAGCTGGCATCCACAATTCTCCCCCTCCATACACATGTATGAAGGGATTTTCCCTTTGCTTAGCTTCTCTTGGAAACTTTAGAAGTTGGACTTCTATAAAGAGGGAGCCCCTCCTCCCTCCTCTAGGGTTTAGAAAAATTTCCTTAGAAAAGATAGACATAGCCTTTGTCACGACCCCATTCCGCCCCTAGTAGAATGGTGCCGTGATGGCCAGTAATCCGAGATTACCGAAGGCCAACTTTCAAAATTCACACACAATCAGAGTATGATATATGGGGCTAGCATGTGCGGAAACAATATATACAAATCTAGTTAGTCCATAAGAGTTGTGCATAGATCAAATGAAATGACATACATCATAATACAGTTTACAACTTGGATACAAATAAAATAAAGTACATGTTACATCTTGATCAAAAGGCTTCTCAAGCCGAAGTATACAAAAGACATGAATTACAACTAAGAAGCATAATCTTCAAGACGATACAAAACATGAATCAAACATCTTGCACATAACATCTTAGGCGTCACCGCCTTCTTGCTTGCCACCTACATATATATATATATATATAAGGAGAGGGTGAGCTTGGATACTCAGTGAATGGTACAAGTAATAAAGGGTTAAATGAATGATTCCCGAAATCTTGTCAAAACAATACATATATCATAGCTTGTTCAAAACATGTACTTGGCATAACTTGTGTTAAAACATGGGATGAAGCAAGATCATCAATCAAAACTTTCAAAGCATTCTTGGATGTTAAAACATCAACATATACTTGGGGTGATGACATTCCGGACAAACAATCCACCCGTTCATAGACCGTCGGTGGTCGAGACTTTTCAAACATGGATGCTACATGGGCTTAACGTCCCCTAGCACGAAAGGACGATGCTACATGGGCTTGTGACGATGCTACTTGGGCTTAACGTCCCCTAGCACGAAAGGACGATGCTACTTGGGCTTAGAGTCCTCTAGCACGAAAGGACTTTCCAAGAATGTCATCCAAAACAAAGCTAATACTTGATACACAAAATAGGGATAATCATTCATGCTTAACAAATACTTTTCAAAACAAAGCAAGACAAAGCTTATCAAAACATTATAACATAGCTTTATTAAAAATACCACTCACTTAGTTCTTCTCGGGTGTAGGCTCAAAGCGAAGATCAATGACCTACAATCACATGGCAATCACATTCTCAAAACAAACTTTACATGTATGCAAATGATCTAGGGAAAACATGCTGGAAATGACCTAGGGAAAACATGCTGGAAATGACCTAGGGAAAACATGCTGGGTACCAACCAGGTCCTGGAATGGATGCACAGAAATGATCTAGGCAAAAGTGACCTAGCTGAGTGAACTCAGGAGGTCTTGGCCGAGGTCCCACACCTCTTGGCCGAGGTGTGGTTACCTAGGCTTCAGTGTACAGCTGCCCGCCGAGGTTCTACAAGGTGCCGGCAAGGGTGTACCATGGTCGGCCTAGGTGTGCAGTGGTTAGCCTAGGTGTGCATGCAAGATAGATTAAGGTTTAAGTGATCATGCAAGGTAGGCCAAGGTGAGATACGATGCTTGGCCTAAGTGTGTGATCTAGGCAAGAGTGGTCTCGGTGGTCACACCTAGGGAAAAAAAGTCTGGAAATCTGGGTTTCCTCCTTGAAGAACATGAAGAACATGAATGCTAAAATCATAACTTGTTATTACAAAATCTGGGATTTCATGCTATGAGTTCGAAAACATGGACCTGGGTACCCATACTTGAAGATCATATGAAAACAAACATGAAAACATGGATCTTGGTGCAAACTCTTTGATCAAAACATGACTTTTCTTGAAGAACACATGAATACCACTTTCTCTTTCTAAAACCGAACTTTAAATCAATGCATGGCTTACAAATCGTATTCAATCATGCAATGCAATAATATGATCATAAAGAACAACATGAGCAGGTCAAGAATCTAACCTTAGAACACAGATCTAACGGTTCGATCTCTAGGGATCAAGCTTGGAAATCTACTCTCCCCCAAGAACTCCTCTTTCTCTCCTAGAGCTTCTCTCTCCTCTTCAAAACATAGACATACAGCAAATGATGCGTTTCTCTCTCTGCTGGCTGACTTAACACTCTGCTCGGACACGTGGCAACGGCTGGTTGGTTCTCCTCAAAAAGGTGATTGAATGATAAGACAAGGCTATGACAAAGCGTACTCAACAAGCTAGACGGCAAGGCACTCCGACAAGTAATGATCTCGGCTAAGGACATAGGCTTCGGCAAGTAAGGTCTCAATGACCTCGGCTAGGAAGGATAACACTTGGCCAAGCTGTGCCACACCTCGGCCTAGATGTGCCACACCTCGGTCTAGGTCATTCCAGTCCCAGAACAAGATCACTAGGTGCAAGGATTAAGGATCTAGGATGCCTAGATGATAACATCTCGGCCAATATGCCTAGGTGATGGTGCAGGTCAACCAAGATGCTCCGAGGCTTAAGATGACCTCGGCTTGGAATGACTTAGGCTTAACATGACCTAGGCTTGGCATGACCTAGGCTTGGCATGACCTAGGCTTAACATGACCTAGGCTTGACATGACCTAGGCTTAACATGACCTAGGCTTGGCATGACCTAGGCTTAACATGACCTAGGCTTGGCATGACCTAGGCTTAACATAACCTAGGCTTGGCATGACCTAGGCTTGGCATGACCTAGGCTTGACATGACCTAGGCTTGGCATGACCTAGGCTTAACATGACCTAGGCTTGGCATGACCTAGGCTTAACATGACCTAGGCTTGGCATGACCTAGGCTTAACATGACCTAGGCTTAACATGACCTAGGCTTGAGATAGCAAGGAAGGAACAAAGCATGCATACAACACTTAGGCAAATCACATAAGCACAAAATAAGACAGGGACCTTTACTTAGGAAAAACAAGTCAAAGTCTACAAATCTAAGCTTAACAAGACGAAATCATGCAAATGCACATGAACATGACTAAGATATGAATGTGGGTTATTACAGCCTTGTATCTATCTTGCCTTGTTTCTCCATTTTTGTGCTTCAAAAGTGTAATATTGTCTTAGTTTAGCACACAAACACCTAGCAATACACCTTCTCTTTGTTACTGAGGTACTAAGGGGTTGGTTTTGGTGTTCTTGGGTGGGTTTGAACTCAAAAAACTTGTTGGAGCTTTGTTCTTGAAGAGGTTCTTCAAGTGTGAGAAACTATCCTCTTTATTCCCTATTTTTGCACAAGCTTTTAACCTATCTTGCATGCTATTTTGAGCTTAACTTATAATTGATAAAAGTTTTGATTTTTCATGCTTTTGATCTTTGTTTAAGGTCCCTTTGAGGTTTGGGGTTGTTTACCCCCTCTTAGGCCTTGTTAGGCCTTGTTTTAGGCCATTCATTTTGGCCCTTGTTCTTAGCTTTGCATGACCTCTCTAGCACTGAAATCCAAAGGATTTTTAGTGGTGGAGAGGTATTTTTGGTGTCTTAAATAGGAGAGGATCATACCCTCTCCATGTTGTCTTCAATGCTTCCATAAATGGCTTATTTTGGTAGCTTGTATGCTTAGCTTGTTTTAGCTTTATTTCAGTGTGTATTAGGATTTTTTTTGCCCTAATACATCTCTGTTTCAAGTTGGTTTAGACATACCATGCATGCTTTGTATACTTGTCTTGTAATCCCATGATTTGCTTTAACATGCACCATGTTGTAACATGTCTTTTTAGCATGATTTTGGCTTAACTTCATGAAGCTTCTAGCTTTATTTTAACATGCTAAAGCTCTGATTTTGTATGTTTTGGTCGTCCATGACTTGCTTTGTATAGCCACCATGTAATCTAGCTTGTAGACTTTGAGTATTGAATCCTTTGACATGCTTTACTTGGGCCATTTCAGTGGTTTGACATCATTTGCTATGTTATTTCAGTCCATATAGTATGCTCAAATACTTGCATTTATCACCTATTCCATGCTTTGGATAGTTTGTGTGTTATGCCTCATGAGCGTGTCATTGTATATGCCACCATGCCTGGGCATTTGGGATGCCATCCAAATGGGTTTTTGGGCCCGTTTTAACATGTTATATCTCTGATTTTGGTCGCTTGAATCATGCCATGTTTGGTTGTCTTAGGTGTAGTGTAACACCTCCTTGGTAGCCTTGCATGTCTCATGTTTTTGCCCCTTGTTTTAGCTTGTTTTGGCTTTGGTCATTGCATGTTTTAGGCTCACTTTGGTATGCCTTAGGACTATTTTAGGTTATGCTTACCATATGCTCTTTGTCTTGTGTAGCTTTGGTTCAAGTCCCTTCATTAATCTTAGGCTTTAAGCCTTGTGCATGCTTTGATCATGATTTGTCTATGTGATTTGGCATCACTCCTAGCATTATTTCAGAACATGTAATGTTGTCACATTTGCATGCTTTTCATTCCTTTTAAGTGTTCTTGAAAGTTGCCTTTTATGCCTTAGTCTTTAGGCCAATTGGCATACATGTTTGTATGTGCATTTGTCCTCATTTCCGTTGCACTTTGGCCACTGATTTGGACCTATTTGAGAGCTGTCCATTTCGGTTTAAGACCATCCCCGCATGTTGTTGCATGCTTGCCTTGTATGTTGTCACATGCTTGTTGCATATTCGGTGAATTGCATGTTGTAGCATGCTAGTTCAATTTTGCCTTGTTGTATACTTAGTCCATAACATGTTGTTGCATGTTTAAGTGGTATTGCATTTGGCATGCCTTTGTTAAGTAGCTTTGCATGTTTGCATATTTTGTCCCTTTACATGTTGTCACATGTTGGCCTTGCATGCTTGAATGTCCATGTTGCATTTTGCATGCTTGTCTAAGTTGCATTGCATTTGGCATGCTTAGCCTTGTATGGCATTGTCATTAACATGCTCGTGTTGCACTAGTTTTGCTTGCATGTTTACATCTCTTGCCTCTTGATAAACCATGATAGAGGCTGGCGTCATTTATGTGTTTTGTGTGCATTTCATTTGACATTAAAGTGCACACTTGGCTCCTTTGGCCATCATGCATTGAAATGCGTGATTGGTGGCCCGAGAGTCGAGAACCATACTCATTTGAGTCTTAAACATGATAAGGAGGGTGGTGGTGCAAACATTTCCTTGAAAATGCATTGCCATGCTCTATATGTCCTCTGCTGTAGCAAAACAGGATTCTGCAGGAAGAGATGGCCGGTCGGCCATCTTCAGTGCCGGCCGGCTATGCATTGTTGGCCGAGAGCTTCATTCATGGTCGATGATCAGTTCCCCTTGGCCGGTGGCCTTGAATTTCAACCGATGACATCCCATAGTGCTCAGAAGGTGATTCAAAAGCATCCTTGAGACTTGTGCAGTTTTCAGAGGTACAGATCAGTGCAAACAGAGGCAACATGTGACATGGCGATGGATTTCCGAGTGAACCCGAGCATGCATGCATTTGACCCTCTTCCCGAGGCTGCTTTACTATTTTCATAGCTTCATTAATTTGTTTAATTAGTTAAGTGTTATGTAATAATTAATTAGCTTGTTAGTTAGTTAATTTGTATTATTCTTTCGGCCCCTCCGTCGAGAGAGGGCGCAATTGTGTAATAAGCGTGCGTGTGCGTGATGCATGTCTTCTAACCTCCACTTCTTTCTCCCTTTTACTTAACCGCTTACAATGGTTAGTTCTAGGGCACGTTTATGCATGTTTGCATCCATCCATTTGTATTGCATGCACCGGGCTCGGCACATCATACTAACTGCATTGTATTTCAATTCTAAGTTGAATACATGTATCGAATTGTCGCATCTCACATGCCATTTTAGACTAAGCCAAGCCTATTCTAGTGACATTTTGTATGTGATGTATTAGCCATCTAAACGTGAACTAGGATAATGCATGATTTCTAACTAGTTTCTTGTTTTGGCTCGGAGTACATTGTGAGTATTTATGTTTTAACATCTTGCATGCGTGTAAGTGTTAACATAATAGCATGCTTACCATGAGGCTAATTGCTTATGTGATATAACTGCCTGAATTCCTATGGGTGAAGGTTGGGTTGCTTGAATTGGGATAATTCATTAAAATTCGTGATTTAGCCTACTTGCGAGTAACAAACCTCAAACCACCTTCCAAACAAACGGATATGCAATGTTTTGTTCCAAATTAGGCGATCTAGTCTATACTTGTGTGTTGTGTGCATCACCTAATAATTCTAGCTAATTAACCAAAATAAGAACGCATGTGTTTTTAAAAACAAGATATCATGTTAGTAGTGGCCGATCTTTGATCAGGAGAGCGGGGGTGCTCATAGCTGACCTTCCCCAATCGTATCCAAGTTCTCAAACCGAGGCAACTTTGGTGATGACGGATACGTGGCCTTAGGCAACGAGTCAAGGTTCCCTAAATTTTTTCAAAAATAAAATATTTAGGTGGCGACTCTGTATCTGGCAAAGCAGTCCATGTTTAGCACTTCTTTCTTAAAAATCAGTTTTCCAAAACGATTTTCCGGATTCGGACTCTTTGGTAATTTATCAATCTTGCATTGCACTTTGTGAGATCAGATTAAGAACCGTGACATTTGAGTCCGAACTGTAGTAAGCCCAAACGAACAAAACGGGATTTCTCCTGAGACGTTCGAGGACGTCTACAGATGCGGGGCTGCGGAATAGATACACATAGCACTTTTATGATATTTTTATATGTAACTATCGGCCTTTTTGGTCAGTAAATTTTGTGATAAAAATAGAAGCTCCGATGATTATTTTGGTACCCTCATTTAAATATTATTTCCGCTCGCGTCTATTGATTTGTTTAAGAATTGGCCAAAGGTAACCTCAGTTACTGGCCATCACGATGCTTAACCCTTGGATACGAGAAGCGGGTCGTGACAAATCCACAGAAAATCTATTTCCACAACTAACCCTAAATTATCAAACCCATCAAACTCAATAAATCAAACCACTTATCAAACGCATCTAACAAATGAACAACAAGTCAAACCATGGCAACAAATCATATATATATATATATTAGTAACAAAAATAAGAATGAAGATGAAACGGACGAAATAGACCTAGTCGCTGCTATCGTCCCTCGTTTCGCTGCAAGAGTCATGTTGGCCGCCTGCGCCGCCTTCTCTATTCATGGTCTCTCCCTTCGCCTCACCGCCGCCTCTCCTCGCCTCGCTATAGGAGTGACGTTGCGTGCCCACGTCGCCCTTTCTGTTCGTCTCTCTTAGAGAGGTTAGGGTTCAAACAAGAGACAAACGAAAAAGAGGCTGAAAAGCAAAATAAAAAGAGAGAAAAAAAAAAATAAAAGGTTCAAAACGACGTCATTTTAAACTGCTGCAAGAAACCACGGTAGAGAATCTGGACTCGGATTGGGTGGGTAGAGAAATTCATATTTTCAAATTTTAAGATCTGAGGAATTGAATGTTATGTACGATAAAATTATAACAAAAATAGAAAAGGGAAAATTGCACTTTAGTGCAAGTTTTCACAAAAAAAAAAAAAAAAAAAAAAATGTAAATTATTGTAAAAGTTTATCTATCTTAATAATTAAAGTTATATGCTTTTTCATAAATTTATAAATATTTTGTAAAAATACCATTGATTTGCAATTTTTCTAATAAAAATAGGGAGATTAACCAATAAGTCCCATATTTTAGACTTTTGATCCATATAGTCTCATATTTTTTCTTATGATCCATTTAGTCTTTTTGGATATATATTGACTCATTTGTTCGCCACAGTTGAGTGTTACATTTGGAGAGTTACGTTGAAGTATTACATTTTGAAAAAAATACACTATAAGTTTTTTAGTGTGTTACGTTTTTTTAGTGTTACATTAGGGTGTTACGTTATTGGAGAAATTTTTAGTATGTTACGTTAGAATGTTACGTTTGAGAAAACTACACTACATTTTTTTTTTTTTTTAAAGTTATATGTTTGAATGTTACATTCGAGGAAGGGTGGAAACGTCCATCGAATTATACTAAAATTTAAAATAGGATCTCATGGTAATATTGTCAAAACAAACAGGACCTATGAATGTCTTAGAAAATTCATGAGACTGATTGGAGTAATTGATTCCTATATGGAATTTTCTGATAATTTTTCCCAAAAAATAAGATGTGTAATGAAAAAAAAAAAATTGTGACATAAAGTAAATGGAAACACCCTGCCTAGATGTTGCTTGAGTTTGCTTAACGTACCATAATTCCCTTGCATATTGTGTTTCAACAATGGACAAATTAGAGTAATGGTCCCTATAGTTTACCCGTGGTTTCATTTTGGTCCTTGTACTTCTAATTACATCAATTTTGCCTCTACAGTTTGGTTTTTGGCTCTATGTGGTCCAATAATTAACAGTCATTGGCTTTTTGGACGAAAACCCACACGTGCCTTGCACTCTTGGGATGAAACCAATCAATTCGTAAATGAAACCACCAAGGAAAGGTCTCTTCTCTCTCTCTCTCACTCTCTCTCTCTCTCTCTCTCTCTCTCTCTCTCTCTCTTTAAATCAAACCCTTCTCTCTCCAAAGCCATCAATGGCAGCAACAACCACAAATCTTGGCATTGTCGACTACCAGTTACCCGACGACACCCACAACGTAACCTTCTTCATCGATCAAATCCACACCTTTGTCACTCGCTCTCCTTTCTTCGTTGACTCTTGGATTTTTGAAATCATAACTATCCATCGTCCCATTCTCCACTGCCTCATCGTCAGCCTCAACATTGAGTGGCGACCTAACAACCGTTTCCATGATAACCTTGCCGCCACTCTCCAACTCTACATCGGCTACCGATGCCTCATCTTCCAACTCATCTACTCCTTCTAAATCCCCCAATCCCTCTGCGACTTCCATAACAACCCTATCTACACTTTTGTAGATGTGGGTATTCACACTAATGTCGACAAGTTGACTGAGGATTATGGGTTTCCTGTGGCCACCACTGTTGATCTTTGTTCCTTGGTGGCTGACTGCGATATGATCGAGCTTCGCAATGCGAGGTTGAAGAACTTGGCGAGAGAGGTGCTGGGGAAGGAGATTAAGGGTTTTAGATATTAGTGTTTTAGATATTAGGAGTAATATGGGTTTAAATTTGTAATTAGGATCTCTGTTTAATAAATTTGGATGGTGGGTTCTGTTTACTAGTTGGAGAAATTTATTATGATTTGCAATTTGGGCATGTTTGATGATTGATTGATATGTTCTCTACTTCTATCTTGCTGGGAAAATATACAAATGTCCATTTGTTTCAGTCATTCAACAATGATGTCCTCCTCATTTTCCCTCCTTCTCTCATCTCTTCCCCCTCTCTCTCACTCTCTTTCTTGGAACAACTTGAAAAGAAACCCAAAACAAGGGAAATTTTAAATTTTTTTTTCTTTTTCAATCTACATATATATATATATATATAGAGAGAGAGAGAGAGAGAGAGAGAGAGAGAGAGAGTGAGTGAGTGAGTGAGTGAGTGAGTGAGTGAGTTGAGTAATGGGAATTCTTTGTTATTCAACTCAAGGCTTAATGGTTTATGATGAATTGTGAGTATAAAATTGTGGTTTTAGCCTTCTAAATTTAATTTTTTAGAAATTGAGGTTTTTTTTTTTAATAAATATTTTTAAAAAAAAATTGCAATTTTTACTTTTTTAAATGTATTTTATTTAGATATATCTAAAAAGTAAAATATCTATAAAAAAATATTTTAAAAATTAATAAATACACAAAAATATAAAAAAATATACTAAATTTTTGAAATGGCAACCGTGCCCTTGCAAGTCCCGTGCGTGGAAGGCACGCGTGGGTTTCCTTTCAAAAAGTCAACGACTGTTAATTATTGGACCATATAAAGCCAAAAACCAAACTATATGAGCAAATTTGATACAATTAAAAGTACAGAGACCAAAATGAAATTACAAGTAAACTACAAGGATCATTGCCATTCAACAATTGGACCAATTTGTCAAACATTCAAGGTAATCGAGCTATATAGAACTACATTTTCACATGAATCTTGATAGTTGAAGCTTTTCTCTCGGTGCTCACTCACGTGGATGAATTTGTCAAACAATCTAACAAATTACGTAACACTGGACTGGTAACATGTAAACAAGCATCAATTCCTCCCCGTAATCAAATTCTTTGAAACAATCTCTTTCAATCCACTAATCCAATCCATAACCTCTTCGTTAATTCGATCCAACCCGTAATCAACATGGTTTGGTAAAAGCCATCCACGAACAAACACAGAGTCACCAACAACAATAGTCAAATTATTTGCTAGAAATCGACTCGAAATCGGACCTTCAGGTCTCAACGCAGCAACCCTAGCCCTAACTCCATCACTAATTTCTTGTTTCAAATTAGGGACAGCCAAAGGCAACCCACGATACAAATCCTTGGTTTTCCCAACCCATCACAAAGACTCTTCATTGAATAACCAATCAGCCCAAACCCTAACTTCATTGAGAAGGGACTTGGTAATGAACCTGAAATCGCCATCGATATTCATGATTTTGTGATTTGCATTCATGGTCTGTAATGAAGGTGAGGGGTTAGAGTTAGGGTTTGGAGGTAAGAAGAGGCCACTAACTGAGAAGTCAACTAAGGTGTCAATGAATGAGGAGAGATTTGTCAGCTTGTTGACAAAATCCCCAACCTTGTTGAAAGTCTTGTTTGGTGTAGTTTAAAAGCTGCTTATTTCAACTTTCAGCTTAATTTAAGTTATTTTAATGTGTTTGGTTTAGCTTATAGCTTATAGTTTTTTAGAAGTCAGAAATCAACTTATTCTTTGAGTGGAGCAGGAGATGCTTAATTTATAAGTCAGAAATCAACTTATATTCATAGTTATAAGTTATAAACTGTTTAGGTATAAGGTATAAGTACTTTTCTACAGCTCTACCAAACAGAGCCGAAGACATACATCAATAATATATCAACAAACCAACCAAAAGCGTATGCTTCTGGTGAAGTGAGCACATGTGAAGTGAGATCAGAAAAATAGGGAGAAATTTGGAGACATAAAAACATGATATAGAGAAGGTAATATCAATCACAACCGGCACGTGATATTATTATTTTAAAAAAAAAAAATTACAATTGAGAATAGTGAGCCTGATGTATCAGCAATGGTATAATATTACTATTATATTTGATAGAGATAAATTTACTTGACCATTGCTAGCACTGAAAGATCACCATATAAAGTGGTCGAGCATAGTAAAGCTGAGCAATTTGGCTAAGATTGAAGAATGTCACCTTGGAGTAGGAGTGCAACTTAGGCGGATTTGGATGGGTTGAGAAGTTATTCAAACTTAGTTCAGGTTATGTCAAAACCTACTCAAGTTCGAATCATAACTCAAGATGTCTGTCAAAGTCCGACTCAAGTTAAACTCGAATTACTTGAGTTGTCCGAATTGCAAATAAATTTAGTTTTGTGTGTGTGTGTGTGGCTAAATTATTAAATTGTTAAAATTAGACTTTATTTGCATTTTGTTAGAAGATCATTAATAACATCAAAACAAATAATTTGTAATCTTTACAATTTATGAGTGAAAATAAAAAAATATATATATATATATAAGATTTTGTATTGTGTTACTAGTTTATATAATTTATATTCAATATGATTTAATGATCTAAATTATTTTAATAACATGTAATGACTAGTAATTTATATATATTTAATAATTTTATATATCTATATATAATTTGGATTTCTGGTTTTTTGATATCTTTATTTAAATCCGTCCAAATTTAATTCGAATTTCTAAATTTTTGTCTTAATCCGTGCCGAATTCAAAAATGTCTTATCCAAACTAACAAAAAAATTGACTTAAACTCGAGTTACTCGGATTAAACCCGTCTAAAATGCATTCCTACCTTGGAGGGGTGGACCAACTGCACATTGGTGTCCCTTGGATAGCTTTTATTAGTGAGGACCAAGAACTAATATTAATAGTTGATTGGAAATCAATTTGAGCAATTTCTTGCATCAACAATAACAAATTTTTATTCCATGTAGATATACGAAGTGTATGTTTATATATATACACTAATAATGAGTGCATACATAATACACGTGCAAATATAATTAAATCTCTCTGAAGCGACATCATAAATTAACTAATGATTTTTAATTTTTAAGAGTGATTCATGATGATGCTAGAAATTTTTTGGGAGAAATAAGTAAGTCGTTGAGATTTTTTTTAAAGAATTAAATAAAGTTCAAGTCTTCTTTTTTTTTTTTTTTTTTTTTTTAACTTTTTAAACAAAAATTCAAATTCCTGAATAAGATCTCAATCTATAAAGATTACTAAAAACTTGAAAGCATGTCAAATATATCGGTCACATTTCAAAATGTACCGATCCAACCTTGATAATGTATTACTAATTTTTAGTACATATACCACATTCCAATAAAACTGTTTTTCTTTTTCTTCAGTAAAACAGTTTGAAATTTTAACTATTGCATCATGCATCTATACTAAGAAATATAATTTAATTAACATTTGGTTAGTAAACACATATGGGACTGACTGGTAAACCTTGGGGGGCATGACCCAATCTCAATTTTCAAGAGTATTCTTTCGTAATTGAATTCCATTTTCAATAAAACATGGCTGTGGATGGCACTTTAAAATCAAAATTCCAGTGTAAAACCTCCCCTTTGCTTGAATCAGTTTCAATTTTTATTGCATAGTCCATTCAAAAGCATGAGGAAAATTTTAGTGTAACAGTAATATGGATGACGTAGTAATCAATTAATAACTACAACTTTTTATATATAACTATCTTGCCACGTATATATGAGGCTATGTTTGGAAATAACCTTTTTTTATTTAAAATAGTCAATAAAGACAAAATAGACTAAATAGTTAACAAGACAAGATGTCACATCCTACTCATCAATCAATCATTTTTTTTTTCAAACAATTATCTATTTAACTACAAAAAAATTCACAAATCATTTCAAATACAATTTTTTTTCTATCTCATAAAATAGTTAAAAAGCCAATTAAAATAGCCAAGTTTTTAAATGAGATCGTAATATCACTATTTTATTTATTAAAAAAAAATCAAAAACAGAGAGCAATGAGTCAATTCAAAATTTCAAACCTGGACTCACAAAACATAGTTACTAACGCCCATTATTTTCTCCTATATTTTTATGTCAAAATATCAAAATTATCCTTCATCTAAAAAATTTTCATATGAACAAGAAGGGCATTCTTGGAATTCAATTATTTGAAATTCCTAACTGTTGACACATTCAAACTCAATAAACCTATTCATTAACCCACCACAAAACCTCTTAATTTACGAAGAAATTTATGTGTTATATCACATTATAGTAAAAGCTTGTTGTGATTATGTTATAAATGATGTGGTGTAATTCTTACAAATTACTTATAATGAAAAATGTTACGACTCATCTTAACAAACGTAATTATGTACCTAATCAATAGTATTTTGTAAAAAAATTGGATCATACAGGCATGTAACCTTTGTTACTGGGAGAGCATATAACTAACTTGATGTTTTATATGATATAATTAATACTCCTAAGAGCATCTCCAACAGTTCATCAAAAAATTTATCAAATTTGAGTAAAAAAAAGACAAATTCCTCAATCTGATATTAGTCACTTTAACGGTGATCATCAAAACACACTTGACATCCGGCCGAAAGACCGGAAAGAGAAAATTGAATTTTTTTTTCCCACACTCAAAAGCATCACCTGCTCTGCAATTGCTATGAAAAACACACCAGACGTCTCTCGCTCTCTCTATCTTCACAATTCACAATTTGCTCTGCAATTGCTATGAAAAACTCGAAAACACACCTCAATTTACCCATTTATTGATCTAGGTTTGTCTTCAAACTCAACCAATGTTCTTGGTTTAGTGACCATTTTTGCTTCATGGGTTCTGTTGAAACTCAACCTAGGCTGTGTTCTCATATCACAATTTGTGCTGCGAATTGTTGTGAAAACTAGAAAACCCACCTTAATTTACCTATTTCTTGATCTGGGTTTGTGTTGAAACTCAAACTCAACCAATGTTTCTGGTTTACTAACCATTTTTGTTCATGGGTTATGTTGAAACTCAACCAATGGTTCATGGGTTGCATTCACAAATCACAATTTGTGCTGTGAATTGTTGTGAAAACTAGAAGATCCACTTGCATTGACCTATTTCCCTGATCTGGTTTGTCTTGAAACTCAAACTCAACCAATGTTTCTGGGTCAGTGACTCAGTGACCAATTTTTCTTCATTTGTTGAAGAAGGAGCAAAATCTATACATTTTTATAACGTTGAAGTAGATGCTCTGCAAGAGGCTTCAAAAAAAGTTGTTGCTACAAAGAAGCAAAGGTCTGGAGCCACACAAGGCAACACTCTGGCCAATGGAACCAATCAAGAAACGCACACAGATGAAGAAAATCAAACAATGCCATATCAATCTGTTGTTAATAGAATGCAAACTAATTTTAGGGTATGTTTGTTTGGACGGACTGGATAAAGAGGGATTGTAATCCATCGGACTGTTAGTCCCGGGATACATTGTCCCGGGACTATTTGGTTGGATTAGATTTGTATCCTATGTTTGTTTAGTCATGGGATTAGATGTCTAGATTGGACTATTTTTAATAAATCCAATGTTTGGTTAGACGGACTGGATAAGGATAAACATTCAAAAGACTATTTTACCCTTATAATCTATAATTTATAATTTAACAACACTAAAAAAATTAATTTATAAGGCCACAATTTTTAATTTATTATTTTCAATTAAATTAAATTTATAATTTATAATTTATATTTTTATTTAATATATATTTTAAATAACGACAATAAAAAAATAATTTTATTTAATATATAAATTAAATTTTCAACAACACTAAAAAAATTTAATTTATAAGGCCATAATTTATAATTTATAATTTATTATTTTTAAATAAATTTACTTTATAATTTATATTTTTTATTTAATATATAATTTTAAATTAACAATACTAAAAAAAAATTTATTTAATATGTAAATTTAATTTTTTAACAACACTAAAAAAATTTAATTTATAAGGCCATAATTTATAATTTATTATTTTTAATTAAATTAAATTTATAATTTATAATTTATAATTTAAATTTTTTATTTAATATATAGTTTTAAATTAACAACACTAACAAAATAATTTATAAATGTTCAAAAGACTATTTTACCCTTTTCTAATTGTTTACTAAGTAATAGCATGGAGGGTAAAATGGACATTTCACAAAATAATCCCATGGGATACCAATCCCATGGTTTCTATCTCATACCCCCCCATGAGATAGGATAGTCCCATGTTTGTGGGACTAATAGTCCGGGGGGACTATTAGTCCGGAGCAAAATTTTTCAAACAAACAATGGACTATTAGTCCGGTGAGACTAATAGTCCAATCCCACCCTCTTATCCCTCAAAACAAACATGCTCTAAGTGATTTCCATATTTGGTTAAACAGGTGGTCGACCAGGGTGTTGACCAGGGGGTCGACCTCCCAGCCTAAACTTTTCACAAAATTTTGCTGGAGGTGGTCATCCGACAGGACGTCTAGCCGAATGTTCGGCCGGTCGTCCGATGGTCCACACTCAACGGCTATACACAGTGAATTGCTGAAAGCTGCAAGACATCTTCAGTTTGGTGAAAATTTTGAGACATTCTGAATTTGATACCGTTTGATGAAACCGTTGGAGCACAAAAGTACTTTCTCATTCACAGTAATTTTGTTTGGCATGGGCTTAAAAGTTCTTTTTTTAGCAAGTTAAAAAGTTATTTTTAGTGATTTCTTTTAAAATTATGTCAAAAAAATTATATATAAAAAAAAAAAAAAAAAACCAAACTATTTTTGGATTTTTTTTGGTCCTCTTTAAAAAAATTACTTTTCCAGTCCATGTAATCGAATGGAACCTGAAAGCTCAAAAAAATTTCAATTTTTTTGGGATAAATTACATTACTAGTCCTTACATTTTGCCTCTTATGTCATTTTAGTCCATACACTTTTAATTGACTTTATTTTGATCTCTAATTTTAGATTTTATGTCAATTTGGTCCAATTGATAACACTGTTAATGTTTTTGATGAAAAATGATCACTGAATTGCTTGAGGTTAACTTATTAAGTTGAGTAAATTTTAATTTTGACCGTAAAAAATAATATGTCATTTATATGCATATTTTTCATTTAAAAAATACTAATAATTATAAGTAATTGGATTAAATTGAAACAAAATCATAAATTTATGATCAAAATCAAACTAATTGAAATTATAAGGACAAAAATGACACAAAGACCATAATACAGGAACTATTATCGTAATTTGTCTATTTAAAAAAAATCACTAAAGAAAAAAATAATAATAAAATAAAAAATAAAAACCCCCCCCCAAACACCCACTAATCAAAACACACCAGGAAGGACTTTGTTTTAAAATTACTTAAAAAGTCAAAATTTTCATTAATAAAGAATTTCTTAACAATTACTAAACACATAAAAAAAATATTTCTAAAAAAAAAGCAAAAAAATAATTAAAAACAATTGTCAAACTCTCAGTATCTATCTGTATCTTTTTTCCCTTTGTATGATATAACAAACAAGCACGCAAGGAAAAAAAGACTAGTTCAAAATGAGCTTTGGTCAACACGTAAGCTCTTCTCTAATACTATTCCAAGTTTTCTCATTCAAAGTGTTTTTCACTTTTCCAAGTAGTAGACCCAAACAACACATCCATAAGCTACTTCTTACTATAAATACTTCAAACCACCCATTCCCCTTTTATCAAACACACCTCCAACTACCCAAATCTCTCATCCAAAAAAACACCTCCCTCTCCCTTCCTCCCTCTCAAAGATTTTTCAACTTCCCGGCAATCGAAGATGTATTTCCAGCGACAAAACACACTCTTGATCATCATGATTGTGATCTTTGTCACCATTTTGTGCCACGCCAACACCCATGTTGGAGCAACGAGGGAGTTGAAGCCGCCACCATCATCATCATCATCGGAGTTTGTGAGCGGTGCAAGTGAAAGCCACCTTGCGACATACCCATCAATGTACTACGAGAAAGCCAAGCTCGCCATGGATACTTGGCTCGAACGCTTACCTTCGGGTCCTAGCCCCAGTGGTCCAGGCCATTAGTAAATCATATACCATGTTTTTTTAAGGCCATGCCTTGCCATGCCACAACAAGTATACCATTTGTTTGTTTTTGTATTTGTTTTGTTATTAAATATTTGTGTGCACGGAAAATTATATCTGATTATATGATTGGATTAGGTGCACATACAAGTGTAAATGAATAAGCAAAATTCTTTTATTTGTATAATCTGATGAGTTCATTTTTAGTTAATTTTCATACCTGGTTTTTTAGATTATGGTTTTTTTTTTTTTTTTTTTTTTTTTTAACAAAATGTCTCTCCCTGCAACTGTTTTAAAACAGGCTAGCAAAATGTGATGTCAAATGTCATAAAAGACACAAGTGAAGCTCTTCTTATCTTTTTTGAATGAGATGAAACTCTTCTTATCACTAATTGATTTTAGAAAAGAGAGTGAAACTTGGTCCCACATGTTGGTTATGGGTTCACTTATGCATGGCTTTGTTTGTGATTTTTTTTATTAAATAATTTAAAAATAAAATCCACTAAAAAAAATATGGGTTAAAAAATAATTTGACTTTTCTGCTTTTTTTTTGTCTTCAGAGTTTTTTTGAAGATTTAATGTTTAGATCATTATATACTAAAAGTAAAAATTTTGACACTTTTTTTAAAATTACTAAAGACAACAAAATAAGAAAAAAAAATTAACTTTTTTAGATTGATTCCAAACTCACTATTCTAGTGTTATAATGAATGGAAAAAAAAAAATAAAAAAAAAATAATAATAATTCGAGTTCTTTAGATTGATTCCAAACCCACTATTCTAGTGTTATAATGAATGATATAGCAGTCCTACAATCTTAGAAAAAACAAATCTTAGAAAGAACAAATCCCTAAAAAAAAATTCAATGATTGAGATTAATTTCATATATGAACTCCACTATAAAAAATATATATCTCAATCACACTTTTTTTTATTCAATTCATGATCTATAATTCTGGGTCCGTAGACTTTTCTCATAATGATATACGAGTTTGATGGTCCCATCTATAATTCCCACATATATTTTATTTATTTATTTTTTCATTGTTTGAACTTTGGGTATCATTCCTTCTCAATTGCAAAAAATTATTAAATGTCGTATATTACTTCACACAAATTATCATTTGTTAGTTTTTATGTTACATTATCTCTTAAAATACCAAAACAATGATAATCGGTTCTACTTACTAACCAACCAAATAATATTTTCTAGTGGCGTTTGACAATTTGACATGCTGCATAGAGCACACACAACCCATCACTGTTGGACTTGTGCTTCTATCCTGGGCCAACAAGAATTCCTAAACTTCAAACTGTAATCCAACTCTGGTGTCATGAAGGACCAGGAGAAGCCTTTCTTTGCCGGACATACGTACTTTGCCGTCTTTGTAGAATAATATTGTAGTCGATGTAAAAATGCCTCCAAATTCTTGATTGGAGATAACAAACTGAATGCCATGTATACATTAAAAAAATTGAATTCAAGTGAATATCTTTGTACTTGTAAAAAGACGGATAATTCTATTTATACCACAAAACTAACTCCTCATATCCTTAAAATTTTAATTAATTTTTTTATTGTATAATTTCTATAATTACATTCTAACTCTCATCCCTACCTTCCACTCTTCTACTTACACCCAAAACCTAAAAAACCTCAACTTCTTCCACCATCACCTTCGACCACCATTCTACTGCAGACGCCACTCCTTTTTTGTTGTCTCACCACCACGGCCATCACTACCATTGTAACGCCCTCAAAATTAAACCCATAATATATGTAACAATGACATGCATTGATAAAAGAAAACAAAACATTATTTCATTCGTCGGAGTATTCTTAATAAAAGACATTATATGTAACATCAAAAGTAAATGCCCTACAGGCTTACATCTTTCCAAGCCAACACTTGGACACAAAATGTGAGTACTAATTCAACTAAAAATTAAGCCCTCGGCTTGAGTTTACATGTAATATCAAATAAACAAAATAACAACTAATCTAAACAGAGTCTTCAACTCCAAATCCGTCCAGGCTAAGTCCTTGGAGGTAGCATATCACCTGAACCTGAAAATGATGTTCCCATATAGGGTGAGCCACAGCCCAGCAGAAATATACTAAACCAAATATAGAAATTGACTAAAGCAATAGCATTCAATAGATGGTTACCATTTAAAATCAATTATAGCACAATTCAATTTCATGACAATAATGTCCATGACATGTTTCACCTTCCATTCTTATTCAACCTTTCAATTATACAGACATGGCTCAGAACTTGGCCAAACTACAAAATGAGACTACATCTCACATCAACATTACTTCCAATACCAACAATTCAAATGAGATTAAGGCTCATACAGAAACACTTCCAAAAATCAATAAGTACACATATGAGTGGTACTAATGGAATCTATCTCCTATCTCCTCCTAAACAATATCCGGTTTAGGAGTCCATCCCCTATCTCCTCTCAAACCATGGAGTACATCCCTTATCTCTTCCCAAACAATATGCATATGCAATGTAATAAACACTTGACATACACAAAATTCAATTAACACACGTATTTGCTGTATTAATTCAATTGTCAAATTCAATGACTCATTCAATATGATTAGTTTCAGTTTTCTCTAATCAACATGCAATGTCTACAAAAATCACGACTATCCTCCACCGATAGTCCAAAAGAGTTATTTCTAAACAGGAAATAAATGTATCAATAAACATAATCTCAATTTCAAGAATTTAAACCAAATTCCACACTTTTTCCAAAATTAATTATACGAATTAATTTTGTTACAATAATTAGGGCTTTCTCCCCCCCCCCCCCTTTTTTCAAAATCAACCTTAAAGTTCAGTTATTTCAATTCAACATACATACATATGTTGTTTAATAGATGAAAAACCCCCTTTTCAAACTATAATTCAAACCCCAATTTTCCAAAATTACCAATTGACACCCACATATCAAAAATACCAAAACTTAGGACAAAACCTATAATATGGAGTAGGAAATCCCTACCTCGAAGTGAAGAACTTGAATGGAGAAGATGACGAAAATCCCAAAGTGCTCAAAACCGCCAAACTCTCAAATTAAAGTAAAGCCCTCGTATCCCTCTATCTTTTTAATAAAGAGCCTAGGGTAGAAACACCCTAAAACTAGATGAAACCTAAGAGAGAAGGTGAGTGGAGGGAGAGAGAACACGGACCTAGGGTTTTGGACTCAAAAAGAATGTGAAAAAGTGTTTTAAAAACCACTGCTACGTATTTATATAAAACAGGCTCGCTCGAGCAAAGGATTAGTCGCTCGAGCGACCAAACACAAGAAAGTCCCGCTCGAGCGAAGCAAATCTCGCTCGAGCTAAAAACTGGAAGCTTCAGGTCTGTAACCCAGAAGCTCGCTCGAGCGACAGAATTCTCACTCGAGCGAAAAACTCGAAAACATACACCTCGCTCGCTCAAGCAAAGGAAAGCTCGATCGAGCCAAGAAACACTACTCTCAGATCTTATGCCCAGACGCAGTCGCTCGCTCGAGCGAAGAAATCCTGGCTTGAGCGAAGGACCAAAATGAAGAGCTCGCTCGAGCGACTAACTTCTCGCTCGAGCGAAGGGTCAAAATTCTGGGCAGCAACCCTTTGCTCCCAACCTGCAACAAACCTGCCCACTGCATCGCATAACTCAAAAATAAGAAATTAAAGGACGACAACCACAATTATATAACAACAGAATATACGAAACCTAAGTCCGAATACAACAGCCAACTAGGGAAAGACCGGGGTCGCTATAACTATCATGACCACCACCTTCACAGCCTCTCATCATCACAACCACCACTTCCTCTATCGTTCTACCGTTGTGACCATCACCACCACCGTAACCACTCTATTTTCGTTCCCCATCACACCCACCGCCATTGTAATAGAAGAAAGGGGCTCACAGTGATCAGAGATGAATTTTAATTTTTTCTTGGTGCACAAGAACCAAACAAAACTAAACAATCAACTACCGAACAAAAACAAGTCGCACAAATAACAAAATCCAAACAAAATTAAAACACACTTACATCCATTGCCAAACGTACATGCTTATCAGATTCGAGATCCCACAACATGACACACCCTACATGTTTGGCAGCCACAACCGAACGAAGGTTATGTTTTTGTGAACTAAGCCCTAATAGTTCGTAAAACTTGCGGTTAATAGTGAGGGATTGGTAGCGGCTGTTGGTAAGAGAGGTTGGGTAGAAGGGAACGATGGTAGCAAAAAAGAAGAGTAAGGCAGAGAGGGGCTGGGTGAAGGAGAAGGGTAGTGACGAAGAGGCAGCAATTGGTAATGGAACGGTGGTCGGAGGTAATGGTGGAAGAAGTTAGGCTCTTTTAAGTTTTGGGTGTAAGAAGAAAAGTGGATGGTAGGGATGAAAGTAATAATATATAATATAATTATAAAAATTGTATTAAAAAATTAAATTTTGAGGATGTTAGGAGTTAGTTTTGTGATGTGTAAGTTAAAGGTGACTCTACTTACACCCCAAATATTTGGTTGAACATTCTAATTTAATGAATTTTTTTTATTACCATTAAGTCCTTATTTAAAATGATTAAAAATATTTGATATTGGAAAAAGTGTAAACCAAAATGTTTTGGACACCCCATTCATCATCAGCCTCAATATTTCTTATATCTCTCTTCTCTTCTTACTTGTTTTGCTTTGCATCTTCATACATATCCCTATTTGCATAAATCCATCATTCTTGCATTCTATTTCATATTGAAATCAATAATGAAAAATATATAAGATATTTCCAAATAGTTTTCTTCTCACGCCCTAAACTCGCCCCTAGAAATTTGGACATGACCACTTCAGTAACGGACACTTAACCTGTTATATATATATATATATGAGGCTTGAACGGAAGCATTAAATATCAAAATTTGACAATAGAAACAAACTCCATTGAGCTACTACTATCATGCCAAGATCATAAACTTTTAAGAGACAAATAAAATCTAAAACATACACCGAAACATCGGTTATATACATACATATATACAGGCCCAGCCCTGTAATTGGGCATATCAAAAACATTAGAGAACGAAGTGTTGCACACATGTCAACTTTAGGCCAACAACTAGAGTGCAAAACCAAAGTTCGTCAAAACTTCATGAAAATAAGAGCAGCTTCTCTTAGGCTTGGACATGGAAAGGTTGACCAAAGAGGACAAGCATCATGGCTTAGGACTGACCACTTGGTTGGTTACCTACAGAAACAGACATAACATAGGGTGAGCCAAGCTCAGTGAATAGTATGATACATAAATGCACAATTAAACATAATACATAACAATGCATAAATAAATGCGAAGATCATGTAGTTAATTCATTCCTATTTTCATTTCAAATGGCCTTAGGCCCCAATCGTGAGTCATAATGGTTTTAAGCCCTTAAACACATTAACATTAAGCTTTTAAACATAATGGCATATAGCCCTTGTATACATGGCATGAAGCCCTTGTCAGAATGGCATAAAGCCCTTATCAGAATGGCATAAAGCCCTTGAAACATATTGGCATTAAAGCCCTTGAAACATATTGGCATTTAAGCCCTTGGACATGGATGTATGAACCCAAGAGGTGTCTCACACAGACTCTAGAGGTAACTCATAATATAGCACTTAGTTCCGTGTAGCACTTTGTTTCATTTCATAACAACTTATACAGATGGCTATAAGCCTCATAACTTTCACATATGTATGGACTCAAGAGGTGTCTCACATGGACTCTAGCGGTGGCTCACAATGTAGCACTTTGTTCCATACCAATAATCATTAGGTCTTACAGATCAAACCATACATGTAATGTCATACTGCGGAAATAAATTCATACATATGCATTATGCTTGAATCATAAATAGAAATCAAAATTCATACTTGCTTATATTTGGCACTGTAATAGTGCTAGCAAATCAATAATAAGTATTCTTTTTTTTTTTTTTTTGTTCGTTCCATAAAGGAATCCCCCAACATTGTGAACTTGTAGCATACTTGAACATGTACATACATAAACTGGTAACATACGTAAACTTGTTTCATACTGAACCTTGTAACATACTTAAGCTTGTAAAACTTGTAACATACTTAAACTTGTAATAGACGTAAACTTATAACATACTTAAACTTGTATATACTTGAACTTGTAACATGCATATACTTGTAACATACTTGAAAACACGGTATTATTACCCCTGGGTAAAGGTCGTGTGCTACGGATGTCATGAATACTTTACATATACGGCCAACTGTTCTTTACTTCAAAACGTAACATATTAAAACATAGAACATTTCTTGTTATATCATGTCATTACAGTACACTTAGCCAAGATAGAACAGTTTACATCATTCACATGAGTCAACATAGTTAACTTAAATTTAATAGGACGTTCCTGATAATTACTAATGAGAGATAAGCACATTTACAAATTGAATGATTGCAGAGATACGTGAATACCATGATTCCATAGTGCTTATACGTTCCCTTGGTTCGTCATGAATCACTATAGATATCTTGCATAAAATGTTAATATTCTTTGTCAACAATAATAAAATGTATTGCGTAATAATGCCTTTAGATTTTCCAATCAACATAGTTGCAAGAAATAGAATGTTAACAATAAGAATCATTAACAATCATTGAATGTACGACTACCATACTACTACTCACAGTGCTACAACGGAGTGTTTGTCCCTCCTGAAGTGTGCCCTGTACACATATATAACTTGAGCATTAGTTCTTCTTCTTTTTTTTTCTTTCCTTCATTATTCTTCACAAGCCCACCATTAAGCATCTATTTATACCACAATTTCCTCCATCTTAATATATATATAAATAGAAGATTACCATTCTTGCAAACGCAGTATGAAATTTATAATCAATCACTTCGATTTCAAGATAGAAAGGAATTGTGTGGACATCTTCATAAAGAAACCACATTAAATCATTCTCTTGATTTTAATAACTAAGCAAGCCCACAAGTATTAAGCAAAATAATTTGGGATTAAACCCATTTCGGAAAACTCCACATTTTAGGTTACAAAAATTAAACTCAACATAATCGCCACAATTCAACATAAACAACATGCTTCAACTCAACATCATTAAATATAATTCAACATAATTCAAGAGGACTTCTTAAATCCCATTTCCACATTCCACAACCGAGTTCATGTCATCCATAACCTTAATAAATTATTTCCCCAATTTTTCCTTTACATTAAAGCATGAATCACAATGTTCATAACATAGTTCATTCGCAAATTTTAGACATAATTTTCAAACATTTTCAAATTCCAATTAAACTTGAACACATATAATTCAATACCTCAATTTCATTACTCTACTTTCAATTTGGGCCAATTCATTAGTTATCATCATTAATCAACCTAGGGTTTCAAGAAAAACTTAGAAATTTCAAGAAAAATCCAAATTTCTTAACCCGTTATTTTTTGTTCCAATTTCCTCATTGATTACAAGTCTAAAGTTCATAATACATCACCTTAACCCAGCAATTACACCTCCAACATTATAAACCCGAAATCCCCCAATCTCAAGTTGGACATAATATGTTCAAAACTATAGATTTTGTATTTATATACTCAAAATACCATAAATCCATCCATGAATATAAATATTGAAAGGGAATAAGAACTCCTACCTCAAGATTCAAGCAAGAAAAGCAAGCTTTGAGAAGAACCCTCCACAAATTCGAATTTCAATTGGTTGAAAATGTTGACCCTTTCTTGTTCTCCATCCTTGATGCAAGATCCATGGTGGATTTGTTGAGAAAAATGGAGGGACTCAAGGTTTTGGGAGCTAGGGTTTCGAACATGGAAGAGGGGAGAAAAAGAGAGGAAAAGAAAATATAAGAAATGACTCAAAAATCACGTTTTTGAGCTGCTGTCCCGCACATCGCTGCACGTGCGCCGCATTTCCCGCACGTGCGGTCCTGCTTCCAGCACAGATATGAAAACTTCAAACATGCATAACTCTCTCATCCAGACTCCGTTTTAGGTCATTCTTGTGTCCAAATTGAAGCCCCGAAAATAATATTTCCAATGGTTCTAACCTCACATCCAAATTCAAAGTGTGGAAAAAGAAAAGGGCAAAAGAGTGACGACTAATCGTAGGCAAATCATTCGAATTAAAGTTTTTGGTCCAATCTTACTTTACCATCACACCACTACCTCAATCAATACCCCAAAATAGATAAAAACATTGTCAATTCCAATGGATATAGTTGAATTAGAACACATTAACCTCTAATTAAATAAGGATGACTTTTGGGGTCATTACATTTCTATAGATAAAGTAAATTTTCATTTGATGCTTATTGTTTTTTGTTGTTTGATTTACGAAATTGATTCAGAAATTCAATACCGGAAAAATTATGTTTATTCGGAAACTTATTTCCAAACAAAACTCATATATTCGATAGTGAGTATTTGAACATATTTCATTTGTTCGGCATTGAGCATCTAAAGAAACATCATAGGTTCATAATTAAGTATCCAAAAATATATAATTTGTTTGGTACTAACATAACCAGCCAGTAATCCTGGGATTACCGAAGGCCTTTAAACAGATTAAACAAAATTAAAGAGGGTGGCAGAAGCAAATATCAAATACAACGTCCATGGAGCTATGCAGACATACATGGGACAGAAAATTTAAAACTTATATACATATATGTGACGTCATATTTATGTTAGTCTTATGTCACCTTTACAGATACAGTCAAAGGGACTTAGCCTTGAATACAGAGTCTACAAGAACTATTCAAACAAACAAAAAAAAACAAAAATTTAAAACTTTGCAGAATCATGACCGCACTTTAACTCAGGAACCTCCTCGGGAGGCACTGTGGTTGGCTAACAAAACTGATCTCCAGGAAATCATCACTGAGTCTGGTCACGCACCTAATCACCTATATACATTAATAATATAGTGAATTGGAGCCTAGTGAATAATAACAGAGTAATAGGTTTAACAAATGATGTCCGTAACAGATTCAGTGATCAGAGTTTAGGGTTAGAAATAGATTCATATTCAGAGTTCACAGAGAATCATACGTGGTACATGCATTAGCGCTAACAGAACAATTGACCCATTTATATGGGACGTAAACATTTGACTCATGTGCACAAAGATGTTCATAAGGATCCAGTACAGTTGACCCATGATCACATAGGACGTACAATTGACCCATGATCACATAGGACCCATGATTACATGAAACATTCAGTTGACTCATGATTACATGAGACGTATATAGTGCAGAAAATAGATATCACATGATACTAAGGATGCCACGAATATATTTCAAAAATCTGGACAATCATTCACTCATACAGAAAATAGCATTTCAGAAAACAGATTATTTCATATCATCATAAAATAATTAAAGTTAAACATAACTTTACAGAGTTATTACTCACAGATAGCTCTAATGGCAGAACAGTTAGAACAGACGGATCAGATGGTCTATAGCATCTGACCCACACAAACACATAGTAGATACACATTAAAACACACGCTTGGAAACACTTAACTCATTTCTTTTTTAATCTTGGTGTGTTTCTAATCCTTACCCTCATTATTATATCTTAATTAAGGCTTAAGAATGCCTAAGACGCAATGAGGATGTCAAAATGTACTTTGAAACACTTAGTCGAATTTTCAAAAAAAAGGCAGTTTGCTTAAGCGCAGCTTTGGTTACTCAAGCGGAACCATTGGTCTACAAAACTTCTAGAAGCTCTAATTTTACGCTCGAGTTCAACTTCTAGTTGCTCAAGCCAAGGCTAAAAAATAAGAGTGGTCGCTCGAGCACAAGTTTTGTAGCTCGAGCCAACCCTTAACTCTGCAAAAGTATTGGGAACTCACATTCTTCTCTCGAGTGCAGATTCCACCACTCGAGCGAAGAGTGCAAATTTTGAAATTTCTAGATTGAGCTCCAAGCTTCAAAACACAATTCTAATGTATCAAAACGCATCCTTTGGGCCCAAAACCTGAGAAAACATGTCTACACTTGTATAACATCATGAATTAAAAGCTCGTTTCGTAAAATTAAGGTCCAAAAGCAAGTGAATTGTTCAAAGTCAAACTTGAAATGTACACATATAGAACATGCATTTAATCCGTTGAATGTAAACCCTCCAAATCATTATCAAATAAAATGATAGAAAAACATGATGAATTCCCATAATTAAGTTAGAATTGTTACATGCATGAGAGAATTTCTTAGAAAACATGCTCAAAATGCAATAAAAAGCACATGCAAGTATGAATTGATTCTCAAGTCTACTCGTTAGCTTAATTCATGTCTTTAATCTCTAATTTCCTTGAATTCATGCATTAAACAACTCTATTTCACAATGAAAATGGTGAATTCCTACCTTAAGTCTTGAACTCTCAAGTGTAGAAGCTTAATCTTCCAAGTCCTCTTCAATTTCCTATAAATTTCTAGCAATTCCCTTGTTAAGTTCAATTTCTTCCTTCTTTCCCTCTCTCCTTACGTTGGCCTCTCAAAGATGAGAAATGAATGTGTAAAACATTCTCAAAGCTCTAGAATTAGCCTTATATAGGCTTGATTAGTGGGGTTAAATTAATCCTAGTTTAACTTAATCAATTATCCTTCTTTTATTCTAATTATTTGGTTCCAAATCGAATTCTAATTAAATTTACCATAACATTCCAAAAATTTCAAATTACACATTAACCTAGGCGATTTCATGATTAGATGCCGATAAGACCTTTAATTCACATACCGAAACAGAAATACGGACAGATATTCCTACGTCAAGCAAATATAAACACAAATAGCACAATACACATGCAATTAACTCAGAATTTCCTCTTAATTACTTATTAGGCATTCTTAATCATGGATTAGTGACCAATCACAGTTTAGGGTTGTTACAATATCCAAATGAAAATGCTACAACTAATTTTCTATTGTTCGGAACTGAGTATCCGAAAAAAATTTCATGGGTTCAGAATTAAGTATCCAAACATATATAATTTGTCCGACACTGAGTATCCAAATGAAAATGCTGTAATCAATTTTCTATTGTTCGGAACTAAGTATCCGCATGTATTTAATTTTTTTGTCATTGAGTATCCGAAGAAACTTCATACGTTCGAAATTAAATTTTCAAACATAGATAATTTGTTTGGCACATAATGTCTAGATGAAAAAGTTATTTGATTTGTGATGTAGAAAGTAGAATTTCCAAGGTTTTTTATTTTTAAGGTTATAATAGATATTATTTGAGGTGTCCAAATAAATAAATAAATATTTAAATTTTTAATTAGAGTCTTTGAAGTAATGGGGTTCCCAACTTAATTTTTGGGGTGCATTTAGAGCTACCCGTAAGCCAACTTAGTTGTCTAATTTTTTTCCCCCGAAATACCCTTACCAATTGTTTATTCCTTTTATAAAAAAATTAATAAATAAAATTCATTAGCCAACGTTCAACAAAATGCACCAACAAAATGGCATAGCATAAGCTTGGGCTTTGGCCCAATAGTCTTATAGCCACATCTTAGGGTAGGGTGAGGGGAATGTCTAAAGTTTGAGCTTATGGAACAGAGATGACCTCTTAAATTGTAGTTTAAAAACTTTACTAACAATTAACTAACATTCTACAATATTGGCAAAAAAAATTTTAAAAAAAATGGCATGGCACAAGGAACGGCACATCCGAATAAATGTATGGGGGGGGGCTTACGTGTAGATCCTAATAGGTGGACTTATTGTTAATGGGTTATGTAAGAATTAATGGCTTGTTTTATCAAACACTATT
Organism: Camellia lanceoleosa; assembly: GCA_025200525.1. Taxonomy (NCBI): domain Eukaryota; kingdom Viridiplantae; phylum Streptophyta; class Magnoliopsida; order Ericales; family Theaceae; genus Camellia; species Camellia lanceoleosa. The sequence continues at coordinate 157,680,312 of CM045758.1, forward strand.
AAAAAAAAGGTCACCAATTGTTAATTTTCAGTGACAATTTGAAAATTATCACAAAAAATATCACTAATTATAAGTTTTAGCGACAATTTAAAAAAATCGTCACAAAAAAAGTCACTAATTTTCAATTTTTATCAGCAGTTTAAAAAATTCATCACAGAAAACCGTCACTAATTATAAGTTTTAGTTACAATTTATAAAAATCGTAACAAAAAAAAGTAACTAATTGTCAATTTTTAGTGACATGCAAAAAATTGTCATAAAAAAATATTTTTAGCAACAATTTTATCAAAACTTATTTTTAATAAAATTTGATGTGAACTAAATACAACGATTAGGATCTAGTGTTAGTTTACCAGAAATGACATCCGTTTGTAAGTGCTTCTCTCTTGCAACTACAAATGGAAAGCAATCACAAAGAAAAGAAAACATTGCTACAGAAAGCAACCAAGAAGAAAAGAAAACATTGCTCACTGTCATCTCTTCCCCAAACCAAGTAAACGACTCTACCTGCAAGTTCCAAGTAACACTGACGTTGCCTCGCCATCTAAATTTGGGGTCACATTTGTAGTCTACGCAAAAAATAAATAAATAAATAAATAAATAAAAAACAAAAAATAAAAAAAAAAACAAACAAACAAACAAACAAACGAACAAACAAACAAAACAAAACAAAACAAATATCACCACTTCTAGAACAGCCGTCAGGTAAGATTTCATCTTTTTATTTTAGGCTTTTCATCCTTTTATTACTTAGATTCACTTAACTCTTTAACAATTAACCATTACTTCTTTATGTTTGTAAAAGTGTCTGTTTCTATGTAAAATTCACATATGGTTCTTTCCACTAATATATAACTTGAGTGATAATAATGAGATATTTCAAAGATTTTTGTTTGCGGAAGATGGTTGACTAGAGATCTAAATGTTGATGGCACTGTCAAAACCAAGGGTCAAACAAATGAAACTAGTTCGACTTGGTGCTATAAAAAGAGTCTTGTGTTTGTTCAATAGTTTGAATATTAGTAGCAACCACGAGACGTGTTAACATCTGTCACGCCCCGAATTTTAATTACACGAAAACATTACCAAAGCCTGTAAATTTAGGTCCATATTTTTTTTTTCTACATATACGAATATCTATTACACTTGAGTAGCAGAAATACGATAATACATATTCTCTCTCTCAATGAATACAACAACAATAATACATGCCAATGCTTCTGCCGCGAAGCTACAAATAAATGAATACAATACAAATCCACTTCTTTTACAACTACCATGAAGTTATACAAATGACTCAAGAACTCTGTACATCTTCAATCAAATAATCCAAACATTCTTCCTGTAAAAAGATACAACAACAACGGGGTGAGCACTAATGCCCAGTAGGAATCTCACAGTTCTAAATCAATAACTAACACACAGATAAAAATGATTATGCATGCTGGGTGATACCATATAATAGGGTGACATTTCATAATCTCAAAATATCATAAGTAAGTTATCTTTTTCTCAAAAACAATTTAAACACTTGTAAGAAAAACCTTCAGCCATTAAAATCATCCCTTAACTTTTAGAAAGACATAGCTCCTTGTGAAACAACTGTATTTAAGAAACAACATCATTTACAGGTTAATAACCCATTTCTCAAAATGTTTCTCATTTAACTTCCATTTTTAATGTTCCTCTTTTCTTTCATTCTACTCTTTTACTCTTTATTTTTAACTTAAAACCCCATAACTTCAAGTTCAAGTTCCTTTTTGATTTGCCAACAATTCTCCTATACTCAATTCACCCCGTTAATTACACCAGCAAAGTTTCATTTCAAGATAACACAATGTTAATAAACCCTTCCAAGCCAATCCTTTATTTAATTAAGGAACAACTCTCACAATTTACTTTTATTAACACAACTACTTCGTTAAGTTTATCATCATAATCTACAATCCTCATATCTATTTTTTTTTTGTTTCCCATTATTTACAAATAATGCTCATGCACATTTCCTCTTTAAACCAAATTATACATCAATATGAAATTCCACAAATTTATCACAAGTAACAAAAAAACAAAAATCATCAACTCAGCTTACCTCGCAACACATAGCTCAACACAATCCACCTTTTGCCGGCTTACTACGGCGGGATGTGAACTCCCAAAAACCATTTTTGAAAACCAACCATTCTTTTAAAATAAATTCCCAAGTTCTGTAGAGTATTCTCACAAAGTATGTACATAGTTATGCTTTTTCCTCAACACAAAAGTAAATGTAAATGCAATGCTATGCCAAGATAAATCAACGAGGAAAAACATCCGTTCCAATGCATTGTTTCAAAATCACCATGTTCTCAATGTCATCATATGATCTCATCAATTTCAAACTTCCATCATTACTTTAAAAGGGGCGGTAAATACGACACTGGTAATCCCTAGGCTGGTGTCTGCAAGTATGCTCATCAAGCACTACCAAATCATCATTTTTACTGTGCTAACCGGAAGGCTCGACACCTATCCGCTGGATTTTGGGTCTTTCACCGACACTCAAGGCCAACTTAACAAAATCAACTACACCCCTATCCGGACTTACCACGATTTACCCCATTCACATTCCCATATTTCTCATCCAAATCATTTTCTGTCATGAATGCAAATCTCTTGGATTTAAAACCACAATGCACAATGATAAATGATATGATATGCAAATGCAAAAATCTCCATGATTCATAACATTCCTTCTCAAATCAACCGTATACCATCAACTTCCTCATTTCACAAGTCAAAGCAACATGGTCCCACCAAGGACTACACATGAAGTTTTCAAAACCATTTCTCCAACTCAATAGATTTAAAAGATTACCAATCTTGCAAAACACATTATGGAATTTACACACATTCACCTTCTATTCAAAGAAAGAAATGAGTTTTATGAACATTTCCATGTTCCTCAAAAATCTCTAAAGTTCTAGTGTTTTCACCAAAAACCAAGCATTTCCATCTCCATAAAGAACCCATTAAATCATCCTCTTGATTTTCAAAATAACTAAGCAAGCCCACTAGGAATTTAATAAAATAATTTCAGATTAAGCCCATTTTGGAAACTCTACATTTTATATCACAAAAACCAAAATCAACATAGTTAATACAATTTTACATAATCACCACAATTCAACATATCTTAACTCAACACCACTATTTATAATTCAAAGTGTACTCCGAAATTTTCATTTCATCATTTCATTCCAAGGCTCATGTTATCCCTATCATTAACTTATCCTTTTTCCCAAGTTTCATTTCATATCATAGCATAATTTACAATATCCATAAATAAGGTTCAATCGCTAATTTTTAACATGATTTTCAAACACTTCCAAAATTCAATTAAACTTGTATATATATACAATTCCATACCTCAATTTCATGATTCTACTTTCAATTTGGGCAAACTCATTGTTTATCATCATAAATCAACCTAGGGTTTCAAGAAAAAATCTAGAAATTTCAAGAAAAATCCAAATTTCTTAACCCATTACTTTTTGTTCCAATCTTTCCATTTATTATACACCCTAGGTCCATAATCCATAAACCATAATCTAAACCCCATAATAGAACCCCAACATTTCAAACCCTAACCCCAAAATTTCATGATTTACACTATATGCCCAAAATATAGATTTTGCATTTATATATTCCAAAATACCACAAATCTATCTATCAATGTAAGCATTGAAGGAGAACTAGGACCCCTACCTCTTGAAGCCAAAGATGACGACCCAAACATCAATGGCGACGAAGCCACGAACCAATCGGAAGAGGAAGCTTATGATGAGATCTACACTTTTTCTCAAAGGACCATGGTGGAACAATCACTCTAGGTGAGTAGATCTAGAAATCTTAGTGCCAAAAGCTTGAGTTTAGAGAGAGAGGAGAGCTCACGGTTTGAGAGAGAGAAAAGAAGAGAAAAGTGAAGTCAAACATGTTTTGGAGCCTATTTATAGTGGTAGAAAAGTGACCCTAAAGTCAATAAAATAATGGGCCCAAAACCCCTCAAAAGTAGGGCCCAAACCAGCCCAAAAATCTGAAAAAAAAACACGCAGGTGTCGACCCCTGCAACAGTGGTGTCGACACCAGAGAGTAAACAAAAAATCTAGGAAAGCTTGATCAAGATCGCCTTGGTGTCGACACCACCCTGCATCGTGTGTCTACCCTATCTCCCAGCAACCAACACACAGACAGCAAAGGGTCGACACCACCCCAGATTGGTGTCTACCCTATCTCCCAGTAACCAACACACATACAGCAAAGGGTCGACACCACCCCAGACTGGTGTCTACCCTAGTGGACAGCAACAAGAGGCAGGTGTCGACACCACCAAGGCTGGTGTCGACCCTATATTCCAGTAGCATTCCCAAAAACATTACAACATGCAAGGGTCAACCTTTAGGAATGATAGTGTCGACCCCAAGGCAAAATTTCTATGTTTCCAAGGAACGTTTTGACAAAAATAATTGCGAACAACCAAACCCAACAAGTTTAAATCAATTTTCACTCATCCAAAACCAAGGTACAACAACACCGAAGATTCCCAAAACATAATACATGGTTCAAATACACTTCCCAAAAGTTTTAAAAGGGCCCAAGTGCTACAACATCACAACATAATGGCCGATTAATGATGCTTGTTAACTCTTCTATTTTTTGATTATTAATATTCAACTCATTGAAAACTGCACCACAACCATGGATTATATATGTAACACTCCAAATTTCTAACCCAAATGATAATACAACAATCATGACTCTTTCAAGGAAAACCGAATATAAATCTCCAAACTTACATTACATGATGCAATAGTTCTTCATGCAACAATACATTAATCCAACAACAAGTAAATAAACAAATAAATACCCCCAAGGGTTTATAAGTTTCCAAGGCTTGAGCCTGATTACACAAACGGTTATTCAAACCCACACGCATACAGCCCTTGGCTTACACACAGAGTCACTGCAAAATGAGAGTCCCGTACTCTCAACACACATTTCCTCCCTTTAGTTAGGCCGCATCACCACATCTTTTCCTGCACAAAAATCCTGTAGGGTGAGCATAAAGCCCAGTAGGAAATCCTTAACAAAATATATGCATTTTATACAAGTCTCAAGAGATGAAATGCATATGCCATGCTATGTCCTTTTGAAAAAAAATCACATCTTCATCTTTGAAAACCATCATGCTCAATGATGTCATGCAATTTCAATTCTTCAAAACTTAACAATTCATTTAAGAGCGGTAAATACGACTTTCGTAATCTCTAGGTCGATGTCTGCAGGTAGACTATCCAAGTACTACCAACTTGTCATTTTTACCGGTATTAACCGGAAGGCTCGACACCTATCTGTGCGGGTTTTCAATCTTTTATCCCGGACTCTCAGGCCAACTTATTCAATATCATCTGCACCACCTATCAAGACTTACCAACGTATTTACCCCAAAACCATTCTATGAAAACTTGTTTCTCAACATTCTTTTCTCAATGCAAGTTTTCAAATCAACTTTTAAAGTTTAATGTAATCAAATGAATTGATATGCCAATAACACAAGATGAATACAAATACTTTTATTCCAATTCATCATCCAAGGAATAACACAATACCCTCTTCTCAAGTATCCTCAACAATTAGTCATTTCAAAACTATTTTAACGTTTTGAATAATAATTTCCAAAATGAACAACAATTCTCATATTCCCTGAAATTCATTATTTATATAAATAAGAAATTTTCCAAACATTTATTTATTTTGACACATAAAATAAATATAACAATATCATTCATGAATTTCCAGTCTCTTTAAAAAAAAAATCTCCAAATTCTAGGTTTTCTCACCAAAACTATACAACTCAAATCTTTTGAAAGAAAACTTTCCAAAATTATCTTTTCTTCAATCAACGAAGATCAAAACCCATAAGATCATTTTAAAAGAATAAGAGACAAACCCACTTTCAAAATCGCTCAACTTCTTGAATCAACAATCAATTTTCAAAGCTATCGAAAGATGATTTCAAAAATCATATAGTTCTTGCAAAAAATATATATATATATATATATAACTCTAAGAAAATCCCTACCTCAAGTTTTGAAGAAGAAATGAGATGAAACCCCCATAATCAATGTTGTCGAAACTCGATCTTCACCGCACACAACGAAGCCCTCGAAAAGTCAACCAACTTTGGTGAAGAAACTATGGCAGAACTCTAATAGATCTAAAGAAATCAAGGTTTTGATCCAATTTGGCGTAGGGAAATGTAGAGAGAAAGGAGAGGAAAGGGTTTTTAGAGAGAGAGAGAGTGACCTAACAAGAGTGAGATACACTCAACCTAAAAAGGAGAAAAGACCAAAATTTCGAACTCACCTACCACCGCACATGCGGCACTTCTCCCGCACTTTCTCTCCCACACCTGCATTTATTGCAGTAGCCAAACCCCTATTTTCCACATGTGCAATTCAAGCAATTTCGAATGCATTTTGCATTTTTTTTTTCGGCGAGCTGACCTTGTCAAAATCGAGATCGCTACAATATGATTTGCTATAATTGTATTAAACCGGACAATTTCTTAAACAAAGATGGAATTTCTTAATTGCCCTTTAGTTAATTTGTTAAAACACAAAGTAAACAAAATGTATTGCGAGCAATGAGTCTAAAATACCATTCTGGATTATATATCCCCATGCCTGAACATTCTCAATACATTTAATCAATGATAAAAGAGATTGGAACTTTATGAATTTTAACAAATGAGAAAATTCTCATTAATTTAATCAATGATGAAAGGAACTGAAACTGAACGAATCATTTTTTATCTATAATACATAAGAAGAGACCTCTCAGAACCTCAATACTAAGTTAAATCTATACCACACTTCACTTTTTTGAATAAATTTGATGGTACATTTTCATTAGTTATAAATCTTTTTGGAACTTTTTCCAAACTTATTCCTTTTTCGTTTCTTTTTTTTTTTTTTTTTTAAACAATGCTAACTTGCTCTTATCAATTCCTTTCAAAAAAAAATTAAAAACAAAAAACAAAAAACAGCCTTGCTCAGTATAATTTCTTTATGCATGATCCAATACTTTGTCAAACCAGAATAGAGTATTGAAAGTTGTATTAATATTCTCAGGGTTACACCTTTACAAAGAACCTTTCCGTATGTTGTTAACATCTTCTTAATTTTTGTTATGGACTTTTTTTTTTTTATACAGATCACACTTGAAATCAACCGATTAAAAAATCAATTTGAACAAGAGTTTAAAAAATGGGTAAAGAAGAAGGTTAGGATTTTTTCTATCAGTAGCAACTTGTTTATAAGAAAATTAGTATTCTTATGACATTATATAAACTTAATACTTTGTTAAAACTATTTACAGCTGAAAAAATTCTCAATATCGAAAGTATAAAAGGAATCTCTATGCTAGAATGATTGCAGAAGAAAAAAAGCAATATATACAAAATGTCTCTCATTAAAGGAGAATGAAATGGGCCACTCTCAACACTAGGGCATACAAAATTTTAATGGGTAAATTACACGTCACAAAATTTTATTGAAGTGGTAATAGCGAAGTAAAATTTTAATGTAACGGTAATATCATATTATTATTGATACATAGTATTATCTGCATTTTGCACTAAATCTCACTTTGGCCCTTACATATGAAATCATGACAATCAACTCCTCACACTTCTAGTCAAATCCCACTTTGGTCTCCTCTACATGAAATTGTTAGAATCAATCCCTTTGTACTTTTGATCAAATCTCACTTTGGTCCTTATGCAAGTATCAGTGTCACATCTTTGTTACTCAATTAATTATTTAAATCTTTAATATAATCTAATCATGTAATAAAAATGTGACTATGATATGATAGTAAAAAAGAAAAATCAACTACATTTTTCACCAATGCACATTGTTGCCTAAAATTTACATCCAAATATGGCTGTATTAGGTTAAAACAAAACGCAAATTGTGAACAATTAAGAAAATGAATTAGGGTTTTGCATAAATTGAAACCATAAAACTCAATTTTTTACAATAACACAATTTTATGTCTATTCATCTTTCTTTCTCTTTGATTTTTTTGTCGCATTTTTTTTTATTATTTCAAAAGCTCTATTTTCTTACCTTTTCTTCTTAATTTTTACCATACGAACATATATATATATATATATTGTGTTATATAACTCTCATATGCTTATTACGTAGGACAAAGTGTATTGGTGAAAAATATGGATGATTTTTGTCTTTAACCCTCATTTCATAGTCACATTTTCTTCACATGACTAGATTCTGTTAAAGATTTAAAAATGAAGTAACAAGAGAGGGACATTGACACTTATGTAGGGACTAAAGTGGGATTTGAGTCAAAGTGCAGGGGGCTGACTGTCACGATTTCATGTGTAAGGACCAAAGTGAGATTTGACCAGAAGTGCAATGGCTTAACTATCATGATTTCATGTGTAGAGGGCCAAAGTGAGATTTGGTATAATGTAAGGGTGCAAAGTGTAATTTATCCTATCTAAATCTACTTCCATATCCATTTTATCTTACTAACTAACACATATACATAGTGAATTAAAACAGACAATTATATGGTAGATTATGATTGGATGGTAGTACCATGTACCAATCATGACGTGGTATTACCATTATAATAAATTTTTCCTTGCGGCAGCACAAAGTGGGATTAAGGATATTAATGAAAAAAAATATGATAGTTTATTAGAACATCACTAATGTTGAATCAAAATTTTCCTTAAATTTGAGTAAAAATTTGATGAAAAGTTTGATTTGATACCGTTCACTCCAACATTAAAAAATTAGAATTTTCATCAGATTTTTTCACATCCCCGGTTGTCCGAGAGGATGTCCGAGCGGATGTTCTAGAGGTCATCCAGACATGAAAAAAAAGCTGTCAAAGTTGCTCTTGGGTGGACATCTAAGAGAATGTCTAGCCCAATGGTAACAATTTAAATTTAATGAAAAATGAAAGGCTCAATTCATTTGATGAAATTTTTAGTTTTTCCCTCATTTGATATGAGTTTGATGCCAACATTGCATGAGAAAATGTGAGTCTATTTCATCAAATTTAAATTTGATGAAAAATATGAGTAAAGGTCGAAGATGCTCTTAAAAATTAAAATTAATGAAATAGTTAAAAAGTTTAAGATAAATGTTACTTGTCACTAAACTTATTTCACTCCTTTTTTTGTCATCTTTTAAGTGTGTTTATTCAATTAAATTTATGTGTATGTATAAATCCGCTATGTTTAAAAATAATGAGACTTATTTTGTCACATGAGAAATTGCAGAAGAAATGAAGAGTTAAGGAAAAATATTTTCATGGTTTATAATAGTGCTCAAAGATTAAAGATGGGTACTGATCATAAATAAATAAATAAAATTAAAGATGGGTAATAAAAAGATAAAAATTGTACTATATATACAATTATTTTAAATATTTTAACATACATTCTAAGGACACATATTAACAAAATTTTAATATATATACCCAATTTTAAGATGTATAACATATTACATAAAATTTCTTTAAATACTAAACGGTTAATGCATTGTATTCATAAATCAAATTTAAAATTATTTCCTATCAAAAACTATATTAATATTGTCAATCGGCTCAAGGTCCCGAGATTAGTCGAGGTGCGCGTCCTAAAAAAACTGTATTAATATTAAAATATCATCAACCACTACTTGTCATTCCTTTCTCACCACCCTCAGCCCCCTTTGCACTATGATGGTCTACTTTAAAACTCTAACGCTGTGGGATTTAGAAAATGATTTGGGAACGAAAAAGGAAAAGGTAGGTGAATTGTAAATAAAATATACCTACATTTCACATAGTTTCACATCCTTTTTCTCTTTCTTTTTTCAAATCTCTTCCCAAATCTCTTAATCAAACATAGCGTAAGTATACTTACATATATATATATATATATATTATACACATAATAAAGAGAGATAAAGGTTAAAGGCGAGAGGGATGTTAGGGCAGGAGTGGTGAGGGAAGGAGGGGCTAGGTTGATTTGGAGAGGGTGAAGACACAAGTGGGTGTACAAAGTGAAGATGTTGAAAATGAGAGCAATTGAGATTAACGTGACTGCATGAAGAATAAATAAAAATAATAATAATTTTGAGGGAATGGCAGCAACTGCGGAGATGGCTACAATAGCTCGCAGGTGGTGGGGAAGGATTGGGTGGAGTCTAGATTCTCTGCCATAGTTTCTTGCAGTGGTTCTTGCGATGCTTGCCAAAAAGATGTCGTTTGCTTAGTATTTTTTTTTTTTAAATTCAAAATTCTCATTTCCCCCTATTTTCTCTTCTGTATCATCTGTTTTATTCAACCCTAACAGAGAGATAGAGACATGACGTGACACGACTGAGAAACGGAGTGACGCATTACAACATATAAGAGTTCTAGAGACCAAATGTTTTGGTCTCTAAAAGTGAAAATTTTGTTACAAAAGACATTTAGGGACCAATTCATCATGATGATAGTTGCTAAAAGGTCGTCCCGAAAACTCAAAAATAAGGCTTTTAACGACAAAATTTTGAAAATGTCACTAATAAATAGACTTTTAGGGACAAAATAATTTAGTCTCAAAATGGTTTATTTTTTGAGACAAAAAATTTGGTCTCAAAAATATAATAATTCATCATTAATGTCTAACTTTCATTGCTAAAAATATAATAATTACACTTTTTGCAACAAAAATATTTGGTCCCTAAAAAATAATTTTGTCCCTAAATTTTGGTCTCTAAAACCTTAATTTTTTGTACTGATGAACTGAGAGAGAGAGAGAGAGAGAGAGAGAGAGAGACAAATACGAATGGAGAGAGAAACGAATTGTGAGACGAAAGAGATGGCGGAGTGACACAACGGCGAAGGAGAAACGCAAAGGATGGCAGGCAATGATGAGTCTGGCAGCAATGCAACAATGGCAAGCATCATCATTGTCATTTGTTGCTGTTGCATATATATATATATATATATGATTCTTGGGTTAGATTTGTTGTTGATTTTTGAAATGGGTTTGATGAAATGAATATTTTGAAATGGGTTTGACGATAAATGGAAGAAAATATAAATGAAATGAGTTCGATTTTCTGTTAGATATGTTGTTGTTTTATATATATATATATATATATGATTTAGATTTCTGTTCGATTTGGTTCTTCAATTTTCTGGTAGATAAATGAAAGAAAATATAGATTTGTTGATGATAAATGGGTTTGATGAGAAATGGGTGTGATAAATGGGTTTAATGAAATGGGTTGCTTTCATGCTCTTAGTCTTGTTTTGATTTTAGATGAAATGAGATGTCAAACTTGTTTCAGATTTCTCTTTGCATTTTTGTATGCTTGGGATTGGAGAACTTATTTGTTTGCATAATTTGGATCACTGGAGTGAATGTGTTTTTGCAATATTTTTGTTGATTTAGCAGAAAATAAAGGCTTCACTCTTTCATGATGGTTCTCATTTGTTGTTGTTTTATAAATTTCTAAATGTTGATGATTTTGATATAGTGGTCTAGAGAACTCTTCAGTTGCTTTAATACTCTTAGTCATGTTTTGATTTAAGATTAAATGAGATGCCAACCTTGTTTCAAATTTCTCTCTACTTTTTTATATGCTTTGGATTGAAGAACTTATTTGTTTGCATAATTTGGGTCACTAGAGTGAATGTGTTTTTGCAACATTTGTTAATTTGTGTAACAAATTTAAGATGCTAAATTCCCTCCATTGACCCAACATTAGATGATTGGCCTAGATTTGGTTTGACCTGTGTTTCTGGAATTGGCATAAATAAATAAATAAATAAATAAATAAATAAAACATATTAGAATTTTTGTTTATGTTTTTCTTTTTCTTTTTTAATATTTGTATGATACTGAATTGCAAGTAATGGAAAAAAATAATGTTGTTGATGAGTTGGCCAATTGTGGTTGAAAGCCAAAAATTGGGGATGTCATTTGACTATGAACAAGCTGCGTATGACTTTTACAATACCTATGGAGGAAATGTGGGCTTCAGTATTAGGAAAACCTATGCAAACAAGAACAAACATACTAAGGAAATAACTTCACGAACATTTGTATGTTACAAAAAGAGAAGTGGGGGTATTGACAAGCGAGATCCACCAGTCAAAAATCCGAGACAAGAGGTAAGATGTGGTTGTGGTGCCCAATTTAGTATCAAGTTAGATAGAATTTCAAAAAAATATATTGCTTGTGATTTTGTTGAACATCATAATCATGACCTTGTGCCTCAAGAGTGCATTCATATGTTGTCATCCCAAAAAATATATATATATATATATCTCTACCACCCAAGCAATTGAAGTAGATTTGGCTTTAGAATCTAGAATTCCTCTTAGGTCTACTTATGAGCTATTTGGTAGGGAATTTGGTGGAAGAGCACCACTTGGCTTCATGAAATTGGACCAAAAAAATTATTTGAGATTGAAGAGACAAAAGATTTGGAGCCCTTTGGTCCTAATATTTGTTTTGGGGAGATATACTCTAATTAATGTAATAACCCGACCCTCATATCTGTTTCTGGTATATTTTCGGTCCTTTATTCTTTGCACTTAATTGCTTACTGGGAAATGTCGTGTGAAATGAGGTTTAATTAAGTAAGACGTATGAATATTGGTTCATATCTATTTAATAAGGAAGTATCTATCACAATTACATTGTGCGAATCAGAAATTGAGAGCCTTAGAGGCTTGATAATCCAAAATTGATTTTATATTTGAGATTAGCTTAATTTGTAGGTAATAATAAGCATTTCGGTGAAATTTCAATTTGGGATGATTAAACGATTGATTTTCATCCTATTCACATTTTAGATATATCTATGTACCATGCTCCTTAAACACTTGGACTAAGAAGCTTCATTTCAAATATCTCCTGAGAGAAAGGATTGGGTTAGAGAGGGGTTTGAGAGGTAGGGTGAAGAAGATTAGCAAAGGAGGTTGAGAATTTGAGAGACTTAAAACTCAAGGTATGTAAATTTTACATAGGTTGTACCTTAATTACCTCCTCTCTTGTCTTGGCTAGGAATTTCTTGAGTATGAGTAGAATTTTCTTTGATATGGGATGTGTACTGATTAAATTGAGAAGATGTGTTGTTGTTAGATTGATTTGGAGTTAAAGTGTATCCTATTCCTTATCTGTACATGATCATACTCAATTATGGACTTGGATGGTCTTATTGTATGTGGGGGCAATATTGTAGAGATTCCACATGCTTATGTTATGCTCATGAAATGCAAGGAACTAAAGAATTGATTTGATATGTGTTTGTAAGACCTTTGTACATGAATTATGTTTTGGCTATGGAATATAAATCTAGTTTATATTTAGATCATCATGTGTCGTACCTCCTAAATTACATGATGTTTGAACCATGTTTTAGGAATTAAAGGATCTATTTTGGACCTTGTTGATGCCACCAAAAAAATGGATTTTGTATGAATTTCGGACAAAATTTTGTAGAATCGCCGCACGTAAGGGAGTCACTGCCGTACGTGCGGGAAATGGTGCAATTTTGGGCATTGAACACAGTCTAAAAAGCACGTGCGGGGCATCACTGCCGCACATGCGGGAGTATTTGCCGCACGTGCAAAGCTCACAGCCGCACGTGCGGCCCAAGTTGAAAAACATGGATTGCTCCATTTGACCTGTTTGACCCTCTGGGATGGTTGAAATTAATATTTGAACTTTTTAAAGTGCTTCTTAATTTACTGGAGATTAACGACTGAAATGTGAATTTAAGAAGAATTTGAACTAAATTGTGAGTTCTATGTGTGTAGGGCACACTCCGGGAGGAAGTAGCTGAAAAATCTAGAAACCCTAGATGTTGATTTGTGATTATGTACCAATTTAAAGCAAAATATAACAATCCCAATCAAACAATCAAAAGAAAGAGACACAAAGATTTTACGTGGAAAAACCACAATTGGACACCTTCCAATTGTGATCAAAAAACCACGAGCAACAGCCACAAGAACAATCCACTAAGAAGATATAAAGGAATTACACAGGTATCATTCTCAATTATCTTGCGAATTCATAACGCCTAATTGAACCAACCTCTATGTGCCTCTTCCAACCCCATCTTCAGCACGGAATTGTCTTTCTGATGAGCCACTCCGGATTCCCTCCCAAGCTTCAGGCTCGAATTCTTCAGAATTCACAACTAAAGAACAACTCTCTCTTTTGTGTATAACAAACAAACCTTTGATGTACTCTCTTTAAACCATGAGTTAAATACTCAATAAAACATCAAAGAAAATAACAAAATATCCCCAGATATTAACCTTTAAGAACCAAAAAGAAGATCTGGAGGACTTCAATCAATTGAGTAGTCTAGTTTTGGGAGAAAACCAACTACTTATAGAAAATCCAAAGCAATCCTAGTTGGGAAAGAAAACCAACTTCTTGTTTGTAGAAAACCAACTTCTTGCAGAACTCCAAAGTAATCCCACTTCTTATAGAAACCCAAAATAAACCTTGTTTCAGAAGAAAACCAACTCCATAATGAATCTGGAAATCTAGGATCGCGCGGTCCGCTCGAGCGTCGGTCTTCCAGCTCGAGCGGAGACTTCATATTTTGTGATTTCATATAGGCTCCCCGCTCGAGCGTCCGTTTCCCCGATCGAGCGGAGAATCACACCTTCCAGTATTTTCAGGTAAAACAGAGATACTATGAGCTTGCAAACCCCGCTCGAGCGCCCATTTCCCCGCTCAAGCGGGAAGGCCAAAACTGGAAAATCTTGCAAAGTATAACATGAACGGACAGGCAACTTTTGAATGCATTTTTGCATTTTGCTTGACATGGCGTAATCAATGAAGTGGCAATCTTGAAAGCATTGACATCACAAACTTTTCTGCAAGACTTGATTCGGGTTTGGATTTGCATCTAATAAACTCATAGCCTCACTGAAATAAACGGCGAAAATAAATACATCTGAAAGGAGTTTTGTCAAACGGGATTGCCAAGAATAAAAACCTAACAGTAGCGTTCCGCCACAACACTGTGAGTAATAGTGCAATGGATATACATTCATTTACCGTTAAAGCTTATCGCTATTAACGTTCTATTTTCCGTAAGTTACTACATTATATATATATTGGTTAGGAATTGATGTGAATGTAAACATTGAAAGAATTTGTGTATACATGGATCTTTCTGGGCCAATGGTCGTTCTGTTATTTCTAGGCCAATGGCCGTTTTGTTATTTTTAGGCTAATAGCTGTTTTATTATTTCTAGGCCAATGGTCGTTCTATTATTTCTGGGCCGATGGCCATTCTGTTATATCCGAGCCTAAGGCCGTTCTGAAAGTAACACAGCATTGGACTAACCTTATGAACTCTACAGTTACATACGCATGGTTATGTATTATGATTTAAATTGCACATGGAACTGTATAAGTACTATTATTTACTGAGCTTCGCTTACTCCGCACCTTGTCTATTTTTGTAGGCAATCAACCTGGGAACCAGTCTTAACTCCTAAGACCCATCTATCTTTTGTCAACCTCAGTGTGTCCAGGCACTTAGGTGGAGCCGTCCCATTTTTTTTGGTGAACTTTTGTCAAGTTTTGGCTTGTATTCGAATTGCCTGTTTAAGGTTGAGATGTCGATAATGTTTTGTTATACGCCCAATCTCGAGGCTGGACCTGTATATATATATGTATATAACCGATACTCCGATGCATGTTTCTGTATTCTATTTTCCTGTTATGATGTTTGCGATCCTGGCATAGTAATGATAGCCCAATGGATATGATTTTATGTTATTCTATAATCTTTAATCGGTTGACCCTGTCTAAAAAGCACGTGCGGAGTCACTGCCATACGTACGGGAAATGGTGCAATTTTGGGCATTGAACACTATCTAAAAAGCACGTGCGGGGCATCACTGCCGCATGTGCGGGGCTCACAGCCGCACGTGCGGCCCAAGTTGAAAAACATGGATTGCTCCATTTGACCTGTTTGACCCTCTGGGATGGTTAAAATCAATATTTGAACTTTTTAAAGTGCTTCTTAATTTACTGGAGATTAACGACTGTAATGTGAATTTAAGAAGAATTTGAACTAAATTGTGAGTTCTATATGTGTAGGGCACACTCCGGGAGGAAGTAGCGTTGCCACCACAACACTGTGAATAATAGTTCAATGGATATACATTCATTTACCGTTAACACTTATCGCTATTAACGTTCTATTTTCCGTAAGCTACTACATTATATGTATATTGGTTGGGAATTGATGTGAATGTAAACATTGAAAGAATTTGTGTATACATGGATCTTTCTAGGCCAATGGCCGTTTTGTTATTTCTGGGCCAATGGCCGTTCTATTATTTCTGGGCCAATGGCCGTTCTGTTATATCCGGGCCTAAGGCCGTTTTGAAAGTAACACAGCATTGGACTAACCTTATGAACTCTGCAGTTACATACGCATGGTTATGTATTATGATTTAAATTGCGCATGGAATTGTATAAGTACTATTATTCTTGAGCTTAAACCTCCACTTTTATTATGCATTTACGTAGGTAATCAACCTGGGAACCAGTCTTAACTCCTGAGGCCCATCTATCTTTTGTCAACCTCAGTGTGTCCAAGCACTTAGGTGAAGCCGTCCCATTTTTTTTTTTTTTTTTTTTTTTGTGAACTTTTGTCAAGTTTTGGCTTGTATTCGAATTGCCTGTTTAAGGTTGAGATGTCGATAATATTTTGTTATACGCCCAATCTCGGGGCTAGACCTGTATATATGTATGTATATAACCGATACTCCGATGCATGTTTCTGTATTCTATTTTCTTGTTATGATGTTTGCGACCCTGGCATAGTAGTGATAGCCCAATGGATATTATTTTATGTTATTCTATAATCTTCAATGCTTCCGTTCAGGCCCCATATGTTATGTATATCAAGTTAAATGCCCATTTCTGCATAGGTCATGCCCAAACTTTTAGGGGCGGGTTTGGGGGTGTGACAATTAATATGCAATGTAATTATTTTTCTTATGTGAATGTCAATTGTTTTTTCATTTTTCGTTTTCTACAAGAAAGGGTGTGATGCCTAAGTTTTATGATGTTTATGTGGAGATCATATTGATAATGTTTTAAGATTTTTGTGTAATGGCACCTAGCAATTTTGTGCTATGGATTAAGATTTTTATATTTGAAGTTCTTGTATGTCTTAAAAGTTCTTCATTAGGTGGATTTAGCTTGTGGAAATAACAGTGTAGGTACTAAAATTCTATTAAAAGTTGTGTTTGATTGTATGGATTTGGAATTTGATTTTGGAATTTAAATTTGAGCCAACTCAATTAATTGAATGATAAGGCATCTTAGTTTGGTTTTGATTGCTTCAGGAAGTTTAATGGCATCAAGTTCTTCGGTTTATATACCTCAACTAGTCCTCTCAGGATGGCACATGTTGTTGCCTCATATCCCTTTGAACATTAATTCAAGTCTGTGTGTGTGTGTATGTGTGTGTGTGCAGAGAGTGAGAGAGAAAGATGATAGAACACCTTTTGAATTATTATGCAATTGAAACCCGTGAATAAACTAGTAGTCAGTATTGATTCTCTAGGATGAATGTCTCGTTTCTTTTCTTGTTTGTTACTTTGCAAAGATATGTTATTCTTTATATATGAGGTGGTCACGGTTATTGTAATTAGAGATCATATATTACAAAAGAATGAATCAAAAAGCAAATTCAAAGTTGAGAACTTTGAGAAACAGAAATAAAAAAGAAGCACATCACTAATGTCCAAGGGATGAGAAAGAAATTTAGACGGATGTGCATACAGGGCAGCATGCCAAAATGGTTCGATATGTTGGACTCTAGTAGTAGACATGCACGAAATGATGAAACATGAGAGGGAGAATTACAGTTCTCAAATAGCTGAGTTATTAAATCAACACAATTGAGATAGCATAGATATTTCATTAATTAAACATAGTACGAAATTATATGTACATATAAAACTCATAGTTTAAGCTTTACAAAATTCACAATCCAAATACAACACAAAAGCAGTGGGTACATTCACTTGAGTAACACCATTAGCATGGTAAAACCAACACTATGGTTGTAAACATAATCAATTTCATAGCATTTTGGTTTGCCTCAAGTCGTTCCAATCTATTCGTAACTTCATTGTTTCTCTCAAAATCATAATCATAATCTTTCTTATCTTCATTCTTCATATGAATAGCTTTACTTCTCCTTTGGATATGTGACAACCCCATCACGTATAATAATAACATGTAATTAATTAAGGAGATTTGAATTTTAATTGCCTATTATTCTTATTTAATTTGGGATTTATGAGAATTATTGAGTCTGCTTCGTAATGATTTTATTAAGAATTTATTTTGGAATTAAAAATTGAATGTCTAAATAGCCTAAAGAGGTGAAATTGATAAGTTGGATTAGTTTAATTTCAAATATTGGACCATATGAGAGTTTAATTAAATATTTGATTCAGTTTCGAAAAATTAAGATTTAATTAATTGGGTCCAAATTGGAATAAATGGAGCTAATGTGATTATGAGGATTAGTAATTGTAATTACTATGAATTAAATTTATTTTTGTGATGTCCAATTTGAGTATGTAATTTATTGGCGGAGATTTTGAGTTTGATCTGAAATTAGGGGCCTTAGAGATTTGAGAAACCAAAATTGATGATGGTAAGAAGTTAAATTTGATATTTAAAACCTTTTGAGAGTTTGATTAAAAATTTGATTCAAATTGATTAATTTAAATATAAGTAATTAGGTCTTAATGGAAGTCAAATTAGATTAATTAAATTATGTACTAATCAAGATTTATTAAAATTAAGTGGTGTTTAATTAAATTAAAATGTAATTAATGTACTAAATTATTCCTAGTCAAATTATATGTTAGGTTTTTATTCTTAGCAATCCCATTTGACAAAACTCCTTTCAGTTGTACTTATTTTCGCATTTTTTATTTCAGTGAGGTTATGAGTTTTTAGATGCAAATCTAACTCGAATCGTGCCTTTCAGAGAAGTTTTGTCATGTTAATTCTTTCAAGATTGCCACTTACGATTATAACGGGATCGATTGCCCGATCGACTTGCGAGGTCGAGGGCAACGCTTGGTCGAGTCGGCAACACTAAGCAAAATGCAAAATTGCATTCAAAATTGCCTGTCCGCCCTTGCTCACTCGAGCGAAGAAGTTCTCGCTCGAGTGAAGGCTACGTTTGTGTAAAAACCTGAAAGAGATTAATGTACGCTCGAGCGAAGGGTGCATGGCTCGAGCGAAGCCACTTATGGAAAACACGAGTTTTTGGTTCCTCGCTCGAACGAGAGAAGCTTTGCTCGAGCGAGCTTCGCAGTCCCAGATTTCTATAAGTATTTGTTTTAGTCCAAAACTATGATTACTCCTCCAGATCTTCTTCTTGGATATTAAGGTTTATATATGGGGATATTTTGCTAGTTTTCTTTGATGTTTTGATTGAGTATTCAACTCATGGTTTAAAGAGTATACATCAAATGATTATTTGTTTATTCTACACAAAAGAGAGAGTTGTTCTTTGGTGGATTCCGAAGAAATCGAGCCTGAAGCTTTGGTGGATTCTGGAGTGGCTCATCGTCAAGACAATTCCGAGGTGAAGATGGGATTGGAAGAGGCACATAGGGGTTGGTTCAATTCAGGCGTGAATTCGCTAGGTAATTGAGAGTATACATGTGTAATTCCTTTATATCTTCCTAGTGGATTGTTTTATAGCTGTTGCCCGTGATTTTTTATCACAATTAGAGGTGTCCAATTGTGGTTTTTTCAAGTAAAATCGTTGTGTCGATTTGTCTTGATTGTTTGATTGGGATTGTTGTTTACTGCTTAAAATCGATACATCGATACATAATCACAAATCAACATCTAAGGGATTTCTAGATTTTTCATTATAATAAAAGATGAGGTGATGAAGTGTTCTTATAACGACTCGGATTTTAAATTCACATTGGATTGATGTATAGTGGTGCCCGTCATCTTAAAAAACTTGTATGGTTGTCGGACTCTTGATATTAATGGATTGGCAAGTGAACTTTAAATATTATAATTAAGGACCCTTGGGTGATGTTTGGAACCTTGATTAAAGCCTTAATAAGATATATAGATAAGATTAGATAAAAAGCCCCAAATTTGAGTGTGAGTTTTTGACCAGCTGTCACACTTTTTCCCTTTTCTTCTTCCATAGTTAGAATTTGAATGTGAGGTTGGAACCATTGGAAAGCTTGTTTCTGGGGCTTCAATTTGGACACAAAAATGACCTAGAACGGAATCCCGATGAGAGAGTTATACCCGTTGGAAGTTTTCATATCTGTGCTGGAAGCAGGTCCGCACGTGCGGGGATAGCAGCGCACGTGCAGGACAGTGCGGGATAGCAGCTCAAAAACGTGATTTTTGGACCATTTCTTACATTTTCTTTTCCTCTCTTCTTCTCCCCTCCTCCATGTCCGAAACCCTAGCCCCCAAAACCTTCATTTCCTCCACTTTTATCAACAAATCCACCATGGATCTTGCATCAAGGATGGAGAACAAGAGAAGATCAATATTTTTTTCAACCGATTGGAATTTCAAAATTTTGGAGGAATCTCATCAAAGCTTGCTTTTCTTGCTTGAATCTTAAGGTAGGGGTCCTAGTTCTCCTTCAATGCTTCCATTAAAAGATAGATTTGTGGTATTTTGAAGTATATAAATGCAAAATCTACATTTTGAGTATATAGTTATATTATGAAAATTTAGGGATTTCGGGTTTGGAGAGTTTGGAGTTTTATTGTTGGGTTTAGATTATGAATTATGAACCTAGGATGTATAATCAAAGGGAAATTGGAAGAAAAAGTAATGGGTTAAGAAGTTTGAGTTTTTCTTGAAATTTCTAGATTTTCTAGAAACCTTAGGTTGATTTATGATGATAATTGATGATTTGGCCCAAATTGAAAGTAGAATCATGAAATTGGTAGGTTGAATTATATGTGTACAAGTTTAATTAGAATTTGGTTGTATTTAAAAATCATGTTTAAAATTTGCGAATGAACTTTGTTATGAGTGTTGTAAGTTATGTTATAATGAGAAAGGTAATTTGGAAATTTGGGGAAATGATTTATTAATGTTTTAAATGACATAATAGAATGTTGAAATGGAATTTAAGAATTTCTTTTGAAATATGTTGAATTATATTTACTGGTGTTGAGTTGAATCATGTTGATTTTGGTTTTGTGATCTAAAATGTAGAGATTTCCAAAATGGGTTTAATCTCAAATCATTTTATTAAATTCCTAGTGGGTTTGTTTAGTCATTCAACTCTAGAGGATGATTTAATGGGGTTCCTTTATGGAGATGGGAAATGTTTGGTTTTTGGTGAAAATATTAGAAATTTAGAGATTTTTGGGGAACATGGAAATGTTGATAAAATCCTTTCTTTCTTTGAATAAAAGATGAATGGGTGTAAATTCCATAATGTGTTTTGCAAGATTGGTAATCTTTTATATATATTGTGCATGTTTGGCAGAAATTATAATCAGCTTATTTCAGCTTTCAGCTTAATTTAAGCTATTTTGATGTGTTTGGTTTAGTTTATAGCTTATAACTTATAGCTTTTTGGAAGTCAGAAATCAGCTTATTCTTTGAGTGGGGCAGGAGATGCTTTAAGAATAAGCTGGAAATCAGCTTAAGCTGAAAGTTATAAGTTATAAGCTGTTTAGGCATAAGCTATAAGCACTTTCCCACAGCTCTACCAAACAGGGCCATTGAGTTGGAGAAATAGGTTTGAAAACTTCATGTGTAGTCCTTGGTGCGGCCCATGTCGCAAAAATTCGTTCGCTTCGTTTTGCGTGCTTAACCCTTTAGTATCTTTGAAATCTGTGTCTGGTGCCCTAAAGATGCCTGTAAATTCATTCGAAGTAAAATAAAGCAGGAAATGGATTAAGAAAAGAACTCACGTATAAGTTGTGCATGTGTGTAGGTCACAACCTGGGAGGGACAGGCACGTTGTTGCAGCACTGTGAGTAATAGTACAAAAATGTACATTTTATTTACCGTTGATGATTAATGCCACTAACGCTCTGTTCCTTGTAAGTATTTACACGAACATTTATGATGATTGGGAATCAATGTGAACGTTAAAAGATTTGCGTACACCGGTATGACTTTAGAACTTATGTTCATCCTTGAACAATGGTATCCGTATGAACCTAAGATTATTCAGTTAATAAGTCATTGAGTGTGAACAATCTCGAAGAACCAGACAATTGGAAACGCTATGTACATCCATATGAGTTTGAGATTATTCTGTTGTGATATACATGGACCCGAAGTCGTCCGAAACCTATAATATGAATACAAAGGTCTAACATTATTATGTGACTCACGTTATGATGTGAATCGTTCTGTCACCGTGAATAGTACTGTAATGACACATGTGCTTTCTGTAAATAATTATTGTTATTACCCTGTTATACACAAGACAACCGTGTCAAAGTTATCATTAGCACTCTGTTTTACACAAGTTAAGTATGTTAATATATGAGAATGATGAAGGAATTTATGAACCTATGAGGCCAGGGGCCAACTTGTGAATTTATGAACCTATGAGGCCGAGGGCCATTTTGTGAAATGTGAATCAATGAGGCCGAGGGCCAACGTGTGAAACTATGAATTCAAAAGGCCAAGGGCCAAGTTGTGAAGTTATGAATCTCAGTTATGAATCTATAAAGCCAAAGGCTAATTTGTGAATATGTGAACCCACCTGGCCAAGGGCCAATCCGTGAATTTGTGAACCAACAAGGTCGTTCTGAAAATTTGTGCAGAATCAGATAACCACATGATTTCTACGTTCACATACACATTGATATGTATTATAATTTAAGTTGAACATGAAATTGTTGAAGTACTACTATTCACTGAGCCTAGCTCACTCTGTATTTTTTCTGCTTCTATAGGTATTCAACCTGGAGTCAATCCTGACCCTGATGCTCGTCTCTACTTTATTAACCTCAGTATGTCCAGGCACTTAAATAAAGCCCGTGTGTGTTGTGTGGTTTTGGCCAGCTTTTGGGCTTTGTATATTGAGAGGTGTATAACCTCTTCCTCGCTAATGCTTTTGTTATACGCCCAATCATGGGGTCGGGTCTGTATATGTGTATGTCTATTACTGATGTTCAGGTATATATTTACTGTATGTTCATCTACCTTATGTAACGTGTGTGATCCTGGCATAGTAGTGGTAGCTCAATGGATATTGGTTTACGTTATTTTATGGTATTAAATGCTTCCGTTCAGGCCCCATATGTTATACATGTCAGACTTTATGTCCGTTTCTGAAGTGGTCATGCCCAAACTTTTAGGGGCGAGTTATGGGCGTGACAGTTCTAGAATTATGGAGGCAACAAGTGATATATGTGTGTGTGTGTGTGTGTGTGTGTGTGTGTTCATGCATGCTGGAAGTGTTGAAAAGCAACTCAAAAAAAAAAAAAATAAGGAAACCCAACCTAGTTGACTGGAGATCCCAAGATCTAGGTTCAAAAGGACAACCTAATTCCGTGTAACGAGTGAGTCACTAAAGAGGAAAATCCTTTTGCTCATTCCTTTGTATAGTGACACCCTATAGGGTTGGAAGATTAAGCTAATACTTTTAATGACCTAAGTGATTTGAATAATCAACTGTGGTATAATGAGATACCTTATATAGGTCACCTATGTGAGTGGGAAATGGGGCCACTTCTTTAAGACTTGAGAAGGCTAAATTCTTTAAAGCCACTCACTAAACCAGGCTAGTGTTCCAAGGCCATATTGGACACACAAGTGAGAACAAGGACAATGGTTAGACTAACTCCTGTGTGAGGTCTATTGTCTAGGTTTACACAAACGGCAGAATAGTTCAATACATCACGTTCACTAGTCAACCAGTAAATCCAATAGACTTTTACTACGAAAGGTTCAAGGCTAATAGCTACCTTTTCTGATGCAGAGTTAGTCTGTGTGCTCTCTCTCTCTCTCTGAGTATTTATTGTAAAAGTTGTCCATTTTCTTTATTCGGTCAATTTTTATTCATGTGGGGGATTGTTAGAAGAAAAAAAAAATTGGTATTTTGGTGACTTTAATGTGAAATTAAAGTAGGTCCCAACCATTGGTTGAGGTGGGATTAAATGAGTTTAGATTTTTTGTAACAAGGTCTTTACACTACAAAAAGAATGACAAAAAAAAACCATTAAGAATTGAATAAGAAATTGTCTCATAAAATTGGCCTCATAAATGAGGTATTGGAAATTGTGTATAACTACAAATCCCACATTGATTGTAGAGGAAAACTTTGATGGGTATTTAAACCTCAAGATTATGAGAAGGGCATGAGCCCTTTGAGGCATCCAAAATTTCCAAAGGAATGAAGTTATGGATGCTTCAATGATAGGCTTGGGCCAAGACTATGGTCCAAGTTGATTATGGAAAAATTGCCACATGCGCACGAGTGCTACCCGCCGAGACTGATCTAGGTTCGGGTCCGTGATCCGTGGGTCGTGGATTGTGGATCTTGGACTTTAACTTGGGCTTGAGGCTTGCTGCAATGGGTTAGATACAGGCTGGGCCGAATTG
Organism: Camellia lanceoleosa; assembly: GCA_025200525.1. Taxonomy (NCBI): domain Eukaryota; kingdom Viridiplantae; phylum Streptophyta; class Magnoliopsida; order Ericales; family Theaceae; genus Camellia; species Camellia lanceoleosa. Next base: position 157,705,018 of record CM045758.1, read on the forward strand.
GTGGTCCACCAACCTAATTTTTTTGGGCCAAGTTTGCTGCAGATATACACAATTGTGTATACATAAAATATATTGCAGATATTTTTTTCCCATCAGTTTGGGACCATTACTCCAGCAGTTTTGCAGGAGTAATGGCCATTAGTTGCCAACCTTCATGGCCATTAGTTGCTAACCTTCATGGTTGAAAACTCCTCTTCTATCCTCCACTGTGTATAAAATGAGGCCCATCTTCCTTGATTTTGTACATAATTTTTGCCTTCCAGATACACAGTCAATTTGTTTCCTTCTATAATTTTCTTCATGTGTTGAGAGACTGATTCCATTATCGGTTCGCTAAAGCTAACAGAAGGTGTTTCTGCGTTAGCCGGTATAAACCATCTTATCCTGGGAGACAGAAGTCGACATTCCTCCAGCACTCACGGTGAGGCGTCTAATCTGTTTTAAGGATACTATAGTATCACACAGAATTTGGTTTGATTCTATCTTTTCAATATTTTGATTAAATATGTATTTCTGTTAATCATGTTTCATATTTCACGCTCTAGAATATAAATTTCTCAAATATAGATTTAATTGATGCTATATTATTTAATTTAATAAATCATAAATCTATTTATCTTGCTTAATTGACAAATTTTAACAACAAATTGATTATGTATTACTAATTTTTAGTACATATACCACATTTCAATAAAACAGTATTTCTTTTTCTTCAGTAAGACAGTTTGAAATTCTAACTATTACATAATGCATGTATAAAGAAATATAATTTAATTAACATTTGGTTAGTAAACACGTATGGGACTGACTGGTAAACTTTGGGGGGCATGACCAATTTCAATTTTCTGAGTATTCTTTCGTAATTGAATTCCATTTTCAATAAAACATGGCTGTGAATGGCATTTTAAAATCAAAATTCCAGTGTAAAACCTCCCATTTGAATAAATCAGTTCCAATTTTTATTGCACAGTCCATTCAAAAGCATGAGGAAAATTTTAGTGTACCAGTAATATGGATGACATGTAATCAATTAATAACTAATAATGATTTAGACCACCAAAAAATACACCACTAATAGCACTAATGTATTGGAAATGGCAAAAAAAAAAAAAAAAGAAAAGAAAACAAGGCATAGAAAGTGGGCGGGGCCTACTGCCACATCATTAGTGCTCTCTCTAGTGCTCCATTTTTAGTACTCCCAAACATTTTTCATTAATAACTATCACTTTTTAGATATAACTGTCTTGCCACATATATATGAGGTAATGTTTGAGAATAGCTTCTTCTTCTTCTTCTTTATTTAAAATAGTCAATAAAGACAACAACAAAAAAAATTTAAAATAGTCAATAAGATAAAATGTCACATCTTACCAATTAATCAATTATTTTTCTCTCACAATTATCTATTCAATACAAAAAAAATTCACAAATTATTCCAAACACAATTTTTTTCTATCTTATAAAATAATTAAAAAGCTAACTATCACTAAAATAGTTAAGTTTTTAAAGAGATCGTAATATCACTGTTTTATTTAAAAAAAATTCAAAAACACAGAGCTGAACCTTTTTTCCCAAAAAACAGAGAGCAATGAGTCAATTCAAAATTTCAAACCTTGGACTCACAAAACATAGCAACTAACGCCCATAATTTTCTCCTATATGTTGATACCAAAATTATCCTTCATCTAAAAAAATTTCATGTGAACAAGAAGGGCATTCTTGGAATTCAGTTATTTAAAATTCCAAACTGTTCACACATTTAAACTCAATAAACCATATTCATTAGCCAGCCACAAAACCTCTTAATTTACAGAGAAATTTATGTGTTGTAAAACCCAAGTTGTATGTAGGATTATTTTATTGGATAGATTAGTAATTAAATTAATTTATATGGGTCATTTATTAATATCAAAGAATTAGTTATAAGATGGCATTATATTTCCTATTACTTAGATGGGTAATTTTGTAACTTTGAGAAATTAGGTTAATAAGCCCACTTATTATGGCTTTAAGTCTTGGAAAACAAACAAAACAGAGGCTGTGAATTGCTCCATAGGCGGCTAGGGTTTGAGAAGGTAAAAGAAAAAAAAGAAAAGAAAAAGAGAAGAGAGGTTCAAGTGAGGCTACAATAGGGATTTGAGGCAGCACGTTGGTGATTTTGGGACACCCATTGGTTAAGGTAAAATCTGTCTTTACTGTTAATTATTAAGTTTATGTTGAGGAATTTAACAATCAATGCATTAAGGGGATTTGGAAGATCTATAGGTACCTACTTAGGTTTTGAGAATTTGGTGCAATGTGTAAGTGTAACTTTGGGTGGGTAATAGAAATAATGGAGTTTTGTATCATGGGTAAGGGTGTGTTTGGCTTTAAAGTTGGGTTGAATGGTTTGATCTCTTGGATATTAAAGCAATACATTAATCTAATATAGTGGGGCTTTTGTGGGTGTATGTAACATGTAAAAAATATTAATTTATTTCAGGTTGTATTTATTAGGTTTGTGTGATTGAAGTGGTGTAGTTGGTGTTAGATTGTTATTTCTAAGCTTTGAGGTAAGTAACCCTCTATCCTTTGGTTTATTTTATTCCTATCGAACCGTTTAAAATCATGAATATTTATTCATAGCTTTCTGTTCTCTCAAAATAAAATATGGGTCAAGTACAAAACAACATCGAATATTATTATGAAAGTTATTTGAATATTTTGTGAAATTATTACGAAAATTGTACCCGTGTTTATTCAAAATATCGAATATTTTATTTAAAAGTTGTGTATTGTTTGAATTTTGAACATCACTCTAGTCGACTATGATTTAGACCCTAGCCAATGGGGGTTATTTATTGCACACGAAACTAGTTTCTTTTGGGGCTTTACCACCGCCTAGGTGTGGTTCTCGGCCTTGTCACGGGCTAAGTGACCGTAGTCATTAAGACTTGGGTTTTGTGAATCGATCATTGAACCATCGAATATCGATCTATAAATTTTGGATAACGAAATTTCATCGAGTTATCCCATTGACTTTTAATTAAAATGTATTGCTACTGCTTTATTTTCATTTATGAAACCATCTTACAAATAATCGTGTCATTTATTGATTTGTATCAAAAATTATATTTATTGGTTATCTACTATTTATTTACTTCTTTTTGATATACTTGATCCATTCTTGATGATGGTTGGTTATTTACTAGTTGTCTAGCTTACCCTTATTTTTTGATTCGAAGAGTAGAGCTGCGCGGGATTTTTACATATGGGAGTGCCGAGAGTAGGGCTATGGATTAAGTACTTGGATTATTATTTTGTTAATGGATTTTAATAGTGGACTTGGTGAAAAATTATCATAATGTGCCAAGAGTAGAACTATGATTTAAGTACTTGAATTATTGTTTTATTAATGGATTTTGTTAGTGGACTTGGTGGATAATTTCATACGATAAGAATAATCAATTTTTGTGGATTTTAGCATTATGACAATTTAAGGATTTATTTTGAGTATTTTACATTGTGGGTTATGTGATTGGATTCTTAGCCTTGCATGCTCACTTTTATGAGTGTGCGGCGTTGTCATGGAGCTTGGGGCGTGACATGTGTTATATCACATTATAATAAAAGTTTGTTATGGTTATATTATGAATGATGTGGTGTAATTGTTATAAATTATTTATAATAAAAAATGTTACGACTCATTTTGGTACAAAAATTGCGATTTGTTATAGCACGTTTGTAAGGAAACGTAATAGTGTATCTAATCAATAGTATTTTGTAAAAAAATTGAATCATATGAGCGTATAACCTTTGTTACGGGGGAGCATATAACTAACTCGATATTTTAATATGATACAATTAATACTCCTAATGCACTAAATTGCTCTCTAATTCGCATTAATCTTGTTTGGCATGGGCTTAAAAGTTTTTTTTTTTTTTTTTTAGCGGGTTAAAATGTTATTTTTAGTGGCTTTTAAAAAATTATGTCCAAAAAAAATTTTAAAAAAAAAAAAACTATTTTTGGATTTTTTTTGGTCCTCCTTAAAAAAATTTACTTTTTTAGTCCATCTAATCGAATGGAATCTAAAAGTTTAAAAAAATTTCAATTTTTTTGGGATAAATTGTATTAGCAATCCTTACATTTTGTCTCCTATATCATTTTAGTCCCTACACTTTTAATTGACTTCATTTTGATCTTTAATTTTAAATTGTGTCAAATTAGTCTAATTAATAATATTGTTAGTGTTTTTTACAAAAAATGATCACTGAATTGCTTGAGGTTAACTTATGGAGTTGAGTAAATTTATAATTTTGACCCTAAAAAATAATATATGTCACTTATATGTATATTTTTCATTAAAAAAACACTAACAATTGTAAGCAATTTGACTAAATTAAAACAAAATCATAAATTCATGATCAAAATCGAACTAATTGAAATTATAAAGATTAAAATAATACAAAGATCATAATACATGGACTATCATCGTAATTTGTCCATTTTTTTTATAAAAAAAAAAAAATCACTAAAAATAATAAAAATAATATTAAAAAAATAAAACCCAATAAAAACCCCCCAATCACCCACTAATTAAAACACACCAGGAAGGACTTTCTTTTAAAATTGCTTAAAAAGTCAAATTTTTCATTAACAAAGAATTTCTTAACAATTACTAAACACAAAAAAAATTATTCCAAAAAAAAAAAAAAAGCAAAAAAAATAATTAAAAACAATTGTCAAACTCTCAGTATCTATCAGTATCTTTTTTTCCCTTGAATGAGATAACAAACAAGCATGCAAGGAAAAAAGACTAGTTCAAAATGAGATTTGGTCAACACGTAAGCTCTTCTCTCTAATACTATTCCAAGTTTTCTCATTCAAAGTGTTTCACCTTTTCCAAGTAGTAGACCCCAACAACACATCCATATGCTACTTCTTACTATAAATACTTCAAACCACCCATGTCCCTTTTATCAAACACATCTCCAACTACCCAAATCTCTCATCCAAAAAAAACACCTCCCTCTCCCTCCCTCCCTCCCTCCCTCTCAAAGATTTTTCAATTTCCCGGCAATTGAAGATGTATTTCCAGCGACAAAACACACTCTTGGTCATCATGATTGTGTTCTTTGTCACCATTTTGTGCCACGCCAACACCCATGTTGGAGCAACGAGGGTGTTGAAGTCGCCACCATCATTATCATCATCATCGGAGTTCGTGGGCGGTGCAAGTGAAAGCCACCTTGCGACATACCCATCAATGTACTACGAGAAAGCCAAGCTCGCCATGGCTACTTGGCTCGAACGCTTACCTTCGGGTCCTAGCCCCAGTGGGCCAGGCCACTAATAAATCATATACCATGTCTTTTTAAGGCCATGCCTTGCCATGCCACGACAAGTATACCATTTGTTTGTTTTTATATTTGTTTTGTTATTAAATATACGTGTGCACGGAAAATTGTATCTAATTATATGATCGAATTATGTGCACTTATAATTTTTTTATAAGAAATAAATATAAGAACACAATATACACGCATATATATAAGTGTAAATGAATAAGCAAAATTCTTTTATTTGTATTATCTGATGAGTTCATTTTTAGTTAATTTTCATACCTAATTTTTTAGAATATGGTTTTTTATTTTTTATTTTTAACAAAATGCCGCTCCCTACGACTATTTTAAAACAGACCAACAAAACACAATATCAAATATCATAAAAAACACAAGTAAAACTCTTCATATATGTTTTGAATGGGTGAAACTCTTCTTCTCACCAATTGATTTTAGAAAAGAGGATGAAACTTGGTCCCACATGTTGGTTATGGGTTAACTTATGCATGGCTTTGTTTGTAATTTTTTTTATATATATAATTTAAAAATAAAATCCACTAAAAAAAATATGAGTTAAAAAATAATTTGACTTTTCTACTTGTTTTGTCTTCAGTGTAGATTTTGAAGATTTAATGTTTAGATCATTCTATACTGAAAGTAAAAATTGACAACTTTTTTTTAAAAAAAAAAATTACTAAAGACAACAAAATAAGAATTTTTTTTTTTTTTACTCTTTTAGATTGATTCCAAACTCACTATTCTAGTGTTATAATGAATGATATAGCAGTCCTATAGTCTTAGAAAAAAACAAATCTCTAAAAAACACATTCAATAGTTGAGATTAATTTCATATATGAACTCCACTAAAAAAATATATATATATATCTCAACCACACTATTTTTTTTATTCAATTCATGACCTATAATTCTGGATGGTAGACTTTTCTCATCATGCTATGAGTTTGATGGTCACATCTATAATTCCCACTTATATGTTATTTATTTTTTTTTCATTGTCTGAACTTTGAGCGTCATTCCTTCTCCATTGCAAAAAATTATTGAATGTCGTATATTACTTCACACCAATTATCATTTATATTATCTCTTAAAATACCAAAACGATGATAATCAGTTCTGCTTACTAACCAACCAAATGTGAATTGGGACATCACATGATAATTGTTTAAGACTGCCAAGTAACATTTTCTAGTGGTGTTTGACAATTTGACATGCTGCATAGTAAAAGAAAACTGAATCTCACATTTCTTGAATTCATTGATTACAGTATATATACATAAAGGAATGTAACTGCTATTTAACCATAATTATATTTAACTAGAACAACAACCAATCTATCTAACTCTGATTAATTCCTAACTGCCTAACTGATTTAGTTCAAGTGAGCTGGAGCTTGTGCTTGAGCTGTAACTTGTAGCTAGGCTAGCTAAGCTGCATACAGGTGACTGTGACTCAGCTCTGCTTTGGTTGCTTTGGCTAATTTGGCTAAGCTCCTTATCATGCCCCCGCAAGCTAAGGGAAGAGTGCTGGCTCAAAAGCTTGGTTTGGAGATAAAGAAAGCGAGGAGAGGAAAGTGGTTTGGTGAAAATATCAGCAAGTTGATCCATAGAGGAGATGTGATTAATGTGCAACTTCTTGGCTACAACTCTTTCTTGAACATAATGATAATGCACTTCAATGTGCTTGGATCTAGCATGAAAAACAGGATTGTTGGACAAGGAGATGGCAGACATGCTATCACACCAGAGTATGGGAGCTGAGACAAAGATGGACAGATCAAAGAGCAGCATACCAAGCCAGCTAAGTTCAGCAGCTGTTTAAGCAAGTGCTCTGTATTCAGCTTCAGTTGAGGACCTGGAAACAGGAGGTTGTTTCTTTGTTGACCAAGAGATTAAATTTGGATCCAAAAAGACACAATAACCGATGGTGGATCTTCGATCAAGGAAACAGCCAGCCCAATCTGAGTTAGAAAAGGCATGTAAGGTGAGAGGGTCAGGACTAAATTGAAGACCAAGATGAAGAGTGCCCTTAAGGTACCTTAGTAGTCTCTTAACTAAGGCAAAATGACTGTTGAGAGGTGTTTGAAGAAACTGACAAGCATGGTTGACAGCAAAAGCCAAGTCAGGACGGGTGATAATAAGATATTGCAAGGCACCAACAAGACTTTTATAGAGAGAAGGCTGAGAGAAAGGTAAATCTTCCTGATCAGTAAAAGATTTAAGAGTCATAGATGAAGGAGAAGACTTGCAATTTGTCATACCAACCTTGACTAAAATTTCAGTAGCATATTTCTTTTGAGATAAGAAGTAACCTGAGGAAGAAGAGGTAACAAAAATTCCCAAAAAATAGTTAAGAAACCCCAATTCCTTCATGGAGAAAGTAGAGTGCATTTGAGTAATGCGAGTAGAAATATAAGAAGAGTCATTTCTTGTCAGGAGAATATCATCAACATAGATCAAAAGAATGGTGATAGATTGAGTAGTCTTCTTAGCAAACAATGAAGAATCACAATGACCGGCTATAAACCCTTGAGTAAGAAGAAATGAGGAAAAAGTAGAGAACCAGGCTCGAGGAGCTTGTTTGAGTCCATACAAAGCTTTATTGAGCTTGCAAACCATGAAAGAATGTGTGGCATCAACAAAACCAATAGGCTGATGCATGTAGACCTCCTCCTCCAAGACACCATGAAGGAAGGCATTGGAAATATCAAGTTGTTTGATAGACCATTGAAAATGGAGAGCCAAACAAAGAAGAATGAGGATAGTGGGCTGCTTTGCCACTGGGCTGAAGGTCTCAAAATAATCAATGCCTTCAGTTTGAAGAAAGCCTTTGGCAACCAACCTGGCTTTATGCCTAGCAATGGTACTATCAGAATTTTTCTTCAGACGAAATACCCATTTGCAACCAATAGCCTTTTTGGTGGGTGGAAGAGTAACTAAAGTCCAAGTGCCTTGCCAGATTAAAGCATTATATTCATCCTGCATAGCAGCAGTCCAAGCACTAGATTGAGAAGCCTCTTGATAGGATTATGGTTTAGCAATATTAGAAGTGGTAAGAAAACAATGGGACTAAGATTTGGATCTACTGACCATAGAATGAGTATTAATAGGAGGAAGGGAAGGAAGTAGAACAGATAAAGAAGAAATAAGAACGGAAGAAGAAGGAGCCTGAGAGAGATAAAGAAGACTAGGAGACTGAACTGGTGCAGAAGACAAACTGCCAAGGAGAGGAGTAGGTGGAGAAACAAACTGGGATCTGAGTGCTGACAGATGTAGTGAAGGTTCTCTCTGGTGCGAAATTTGAACTAGGTCAAATTGACCAAACACAATAGGGGCAGATGAAAAAGGATCTGTAAAAGGCATAACTGCAAGGATAGGACTTGTAGAAGGTATAGCATAAGCTGTATGACCTATAGAAGGTATAGCTACAGGTGTAGGCACATCTGTGGAGGAAGTGACAGCAGAAGCTAAATTAGAGACAGTAGGAGGAGGCTGTGAAGACCAAAAAAATGAGTTGAGTTGGGACAAAAAAGAGGAAGCAGATGGGACTGTAGAAGAAGAAGCAAAAGGAAAATTATGTTCATCAAAAGCAATATGTCTGGAGACATAAACCTTGCTAGTAGAAGGATCAAGACACCTATAGCCTTTAGTAGATGGAACATATCCAAGAAACACACGAGGCACAAATCTAGGTTGAAGTTTATGAGTGGCATAAGGTTTGAGCCAGGGATAACATCTGTAACCAAAGGTCTTAAGAAATGTATAATCAGGAGGCTGCTGGAACAAAACTTCAAAAGGAGTAAGAAAATCAGTCTTAGCAGTAAGAAGCCTATTAATAAGAAAAACAGATGTGGCTAAGGCATAAAACCAATAAGCAAGAGGCAAAGAAGAGTGATACATAAGAGCAATGATAGCCTCTATGAGATGTCTATGCTTCCTTTCGGCTACACCATTTTGAGCATAAGTATGAGGACAACTCAATTGATGCTGAATAGTTTTACTCTTTAGAAAATCATGAAATTTGTTGCTAAGATATTCACCCCCATTATTACTTCTTAAAACTTGCAAGTGAGTGGAAAACTGATTTTCAATAAAAGCCTTGAACTCCAAGAACTTAGTGAAAACCTCACTTTTGTAATGAAGGAGAAACAACCAAGCAAATTTGCTATAATCATCAATGAAAATCACATAATATTTGTAGAAAGCAACAAAGGAAGTGAATGGTCTCCACACATCAGTGTGAATAAGAGCCAAAGGTTTATTGACAGTAGAATTTGACAAACTAAATGGTAGTCTATGACTTTTGGAAACACAACAATGTGAGCACATTTTATTAACATCAACAGATGAAGAAGATAACAAGTGATGTTTAACAAGATATTGAAATTTTTTGGAAAAAGGATGGCCTAATCTAAAATGCCAATTAAGAGGAGTGGAGTTATTAACAGCACAATGAAAACATGTTGCTGTGAATAAGAGGCAGTAACTAGGAAGATAATAGACACCATGGGAATGGAAGCCTTTATAGAGCACCTTCTTGATACTCTTGTCCTGTATGAGAAACACATCTTTATCAAAAGTAATAATGCAATGATTGTCATAAATAAGCTGATGAACTGAAAGTAATTGGAACATATAGAAGGAACATGAAGCATTTTGGATAGATGAAAAAGAAAGGAGGGTGTAGAGAGGAGACCTTGACTAGTGTGATGTATAGGCAAAGTATTACCATTTCCAACAGTGACCTAATCAGAACCATGATATCATTGATATGAGGCCAGATTGTTCAAATCATTTGCAATATGGCTGGTAGTAGCAGAATCCAGAAACCAGTTAGTGTTGGTGTTAATATGAGAATTGTCACCAGTGACAAAACCAAGCTAAGAGGAAGTGGAGGCAACATAGGCTTGAGAAGTGGAAAATCTGGCAAGCTGAAAGGAAGTATCCAATCTGTTCCAACACTCTAATGTTGAGTGATTTGGTTTTCCACAAATCCGACAAAGTACTTGAGAAGAAAATTTTGGATTTGAGAAAGTAACAGCAATAGAAGAATGAGTTAATGGATATCCTTTATATACTCCTTGAGAAAAACCTTGATGAGAACTCTGTCCATAAGATCTACCTCTTCTGCTTCGAGAACTAGAAGAATTGCCTCTAAAAAATCTGCTACCATCTTTTCCTCAACCTCTGTAAGAACCTCTTTTATAACCACCTCGAGAAGAAGTTCTTGAAGTATGGTAAGCAAATGGAATCTCTACAATATGGACTTGCTTGGATGAGGATTCAACATGAATAGACTCAGAGTTTAACAAAGAACATAACTCTCCAATAGAAATGAATTCAGATCGAGTTCTAATGGAAGTTTTAAATGCATTGTACTCATCAAGCAATCCATTAAGAATCAGTAAAACCAAATCTTCATCATCTACAGGTGAGGCAGCTAAAGCTAGCTGATTAGCAATTAACTTGATCTATGTCAAGTACTCATCCATTGTATTGCCTTTTTTAACAATGTGATTAAGTTTGTGAAACCCTGTATTTTTATATAATAAAAATATAATATATAGATACATATAATTAATTTTCTTAAATAATTATTCACAATGCTTTGAATTTAATAGTCTGTATATTTTTATACTGAACATTTATTCAAAATAAAATAAAATAAAATAATTTTTGACTTTATATTATTGCTCAATATTAATTTCTGAATCTTATGATATTTTTATTTTATTTTATTTTTTTCTATATTTTTTTTGTAATCAAATTATCTTGGGCGTAATATTTTACGTACAAAACCCAATCAAAAAAAAAAAGGAAAGAAAATACCATGGGCTTGCTCCCCATGTTTTCTCACCTTCCACATGCACCCCTCTCAACTATCATTACCAAAACAAAACGTGGTGAACATGATGATTGCCATACCACCAAGTGTTCTATTTCTCCTTTTTTTTTTTAATTTCTTTTCATCTTCCTCATTTTGCTTCTCTTCCAACTTGATACCTCTCTCTATCCGTTCTATATATCTCTCTCTCTCGGTTCTCCCTCTCCATCTACCTCTCATTCTCAAAACTCTATTTCTCCTTCCTTATCTATGTTTTTCCTCCTCCCCCCAACCTCCATAGCCATGGCCTCAACCCATACTATCACCATCCGAGCCACCAACCCGCGAACTTCACCACCATTGGCGCACCGTCGGACCGCCACCACCACCATCACCTATTTTCATTATCGTCTAGAAACACCATTCACAAAGTGTTGTAGGTGAAGAAAGAGAAAAAGAAGGAAGATGGAGGAGAAAGAAACAAAGTTAGAGAAGTTTACTTTGAATTTCAAAAGTTGGTTTTCGGCTTACTTTCGGCATGCCAAAACCATCCATTCCGGGAAGAATTGAGAAAAATAGGTCATGTAAGATGAAGTACGGAGTATGTTGAAGAGATTGGCGAAAGAATGAAGTAAAACCGTTAAGAATTAAGAAAGTTATTGGGTCCGAAAGATGGTTCGAAAAAAATGTCCGAGACGGTAGGAAAATAATCTTATTTTTCGTCAAATTTTGGAGATCCGATGGCATGCAAAAAGAGACGGAACGAGGCGTGTGATAGTGAACCAAAAACTAGGCCGTGAGGTGAATCCAATGACAGAAAAATAAGATAAAACGGAGTTACGATGAAAAAGATACAAGCATTTGAACTGGTGACATTGAAACTAAAATTCTGGGTCTTCTGTTCGTGCATGCTACGGCTGGGGGAGAAGATGAATTGAATTTTATCCAGCGTTTCTCGGCCCATGGTGCTACGGTGCATCCTAGTACCTTTAGGTTAATCGAGTGGTCCTATGACTTTGGGGATGACCACCCTTCGGTTTTTTGACGTGTAGAATCCATTTTTGGGGTTAGATCTTGCAAATTCTAAGTCTAAGATGATGATCGACAACTAAAAGTTCTAAGAGAATCCAATAGAAGATCAACGGTGAGATCGTGTCTGATTAATGTGAAATTTCAGCAAGACGATCATGGAGCCAGAATGGTCATATCTTACGATCAGAATCATAAATCAAATTCAAACGATAAATCGTTAGCAACCTAACATAGTAAGAAAACCCTCTTAACCCTCTCATTTTTTTATATATTGAAATTTCAGATTATATACATATGATAAAATGTTTAAACTTGTAGATAGAATTTTATTTATAGTTGTATGAAAATTTATGATGGTATATCAAATATTGGTAGTCTGAAAATCATGATAATATTGTAGAGTTTGGACTTGCATGTGTAGTTTATGCCATTAAAAAGATTATTGAAGATGTTATTTGGCCCTTTAAATCTGTCATAAAGTTGTACGAATTTTTAGACAATTTTACACTCGAAATTTGAAGATGATTTCTTCTACAAAATTGTTTATAATGATGTCTAGTTCATCCACAAAAGTTTTCAACAATTATTGAGTTTTGTACGAATTTATACAGATTTTTAACCAAATCTGGAGCTATAGGCAGATTTTATTATGTGTTTGAAAAATCATTAAAAATTTTATATTAAACCAAATCTGATAATTTCTAAGCAAAAAATGAAATTTGAGAAGTCTATTTTCATAATAAATTTTTAGATTATGTAATTGATTTATAAATTTAAGTATGGAATTAATTTAAGAAAATGTGATAAATCTGTGTCATGAACATTCTTGGAATTTTTAAGAATTATTTATAATTTATTTTTGGAAACTGCTTTTTGAAAAACGACCATAACCTGTTTATTGAGTATTCTGTAGAGTTATATGAATTTTAGAGTTGTATAAGTAATTTATTTATAATTTCATTTGCAAGATATACATTCTGAAAATTTTGACAGATTAAGGAGGAATCAAAATAATAATAATAATAATAATCTCTTCAATTGTTTTCCTTGGACTAAAATTTAATATGGTGCTAATCTAATCTTGTAGATTAAAAATCCATGCACGTGTGTGATTATGATTTATTTCTTCTTTTTGGTGTCTACAACATTATTTTATACCATGATTTAAATAAATTGTTTATTTAAATTTTGTACATTGTTTACTATCGTGTGACATGTCTAATATTTTATGTTGGGAATTTTAATGAGTTGGTAAACCATTATTTGTGATTAAAAATTGAAATTATTGGTGATTAATATCAAAATTAACTGAAATGATTAACGGCATACACAAAGTTAACAAATGACGGTTAATACCAGTTGTTCAGGGTGAGTATTGGTTTTAAAGAGTGTAAGAAATTAAGGGTTGACGGTCAATACCGGTTGTTCAGGGTGAGCCCTGGTTTTGAGAATTCTCACGTAAATTGTGTTGTGAAACTCTAAGATGGCACAGGACTTATTTGAACCCTTTTCGGTATTCGGTTTTGGAATAAGGGTGGATGTGCTGGTGGCACACAGGGAGGTTACGTACCTGGCATCGCTTCCTTAGGCGGACCACGGATGCCACTGCTTGGGTATATAACTCCGAACGTGGGCATCCCTGGTGGTTACGGTTGGTAACACTTAAATATTTGACCAAGGGAGGGTTTCAAATTAACCGTTGCCATGCTTAGTGGTTGGTAAGTTAAATCTCTTTGGTGAGATTTCGAGTGTTACATTTATTAAAATTATTGAAATTAATTTAATGGTTCTAATTTATGTTTACAATTATATTGTTATCTCATGTTTATAATCTCATTATTTTTCTCTTAAAAAGAATGGTAGGTTGGTTATGTTTTCTTACTGTGTTGCAAAACTCATGGCATATATTTTTGTTGCCCTGGCATTTTATGCCAGGTTTTGGCAAGGAAATAATTGAAACTGAAATGGAGTTGACGCTAACGTAGAGCCTTGGCTGACTTGAAATCATGACTAAAGTCGAATAACTTTATTATCTTATATATTAGCTATTAAGGACCTTATAATTTCATTTGAAGTTGTGTTTGGATAATTTTAAGTTTTTATTTAATATTATTTGAACCTTTGGTTATGTACGAGAGTTGGAATGCTCTATTAAGATGTCAACTTTTTAGTTTATTAAGTCATTTTGTTTATTTAATTTCCCTTGATGTTTCAAAAAATTTGGGGCGTCACAAAGTTTGTTCTTCAACTGGTGAATATGTGATCTTGATAAGGATGTGAAACGTTTGATAAGAGCATTCCACACCTCATGGCTTGTAGAACAATGAAGCACATAAGTGAATATAGATGGAGAGAGAGTTGCAGTCAGACAACTGAGAAGATGAGTGTCAATAAGCATCCATTGTGTATACTCTGGATTCAGAATCACATTGTTGTGTTCATCAATGATAGTAGATGATGGACATACCTGTGTGCCATCAACAAACTAGAAAAGCTGTGTAGCTTTCAGAATATTTTTAACTTGATTTTTCCAAATGATGAAATTAGTTGAGTCGAGTTTTCCAATGATAGTACAATATTCTCAACTAATGATGCTTTTTAACACTTTTATTTTTGGATTATTAATATTCAACTCATTGAAAACTGCACCGCAACCATGGATTATATGATTTACTATAATTGTATTAAACAGGACAATTTCTTAAACAAAGAATTTCTTAATTGCTCCTTTAGTTAATTTGTTAAAACTATAAAGTAAACAAAATGTATTGCAAGCAATGGGTCTAAAATACAATTCTAGATTATATATCCCCATGCCTGAACATTCTCAATACATTTAATCAATGATAAAAGAGATTGGAACTTAATGAATTTTAACAAGTGAGAACATTCTCATTAATTTAATCAATGATGAAAGGAACTGAAACTTAATGAATCATTTTTTATCTATAATACATAAGAAGAGACCACTCAGAACCTCAATACCAAGTTAAATCTATACCACACTTCACTTTTTTGAACAAATTTGATGGTACATTTTCATTGGTTATAAATCTTTTTGGAACTTTTTCCAAACTTATTCCTTTTTCGTTTCTTCTTTTTCTTTTTCTTTTTAACAATGCTAACTTGCTCTTATCAATACCTTTGAAAAAAAAAATTTAAAACAAAAAACAAAAAACAGCCTTGCTCAGTATAATTTCTTTATGCATGATCCAATACTTTGTCAAACCAGAATAAAGTATTGAAAGTTGTATTAATATTCTTAGGGTTACACCTTTACAAAGAACCTTTCCATATTTTGTTAACATCTTAATTTTTGTTGTGGACTTTTTTTTCATGCAGGTCACACTTGAAATCAATTGATTAAAAAATTTGTTTGAGCAAGAGTTTAAAAAATGGGTAAAGAAGAAGCTTAGGATTTTTTTCTATGAGTAGCAACTTGTTTATACGAATATTAGTATTCTTATGACATTATATAAACTTAATACTTTATTAAAACTATTTACAGTTGAAAAAATTCTCAATATCGAAAGCATAAAAGGAATCGCTATGCTAGAATGATTGCAAAAGAAAAAAAAACAATATATACAAAATGTCTCTCATTATAGGAGAATGAAATGGGCCACTCTTAACACATTAGGGCATACAAAATTTTAATGGATAAATTACACTTTACAAAATTTTATTGGAGCGGTAATATCAGAGTAAAATTTTTGATACATAGATTACATCATATAAGAAAGTGAATCATATTATCTAAATGGGTAAATTACACTTTACACTCCTGCATTTTGCACTAAATCTCACTTTGACCCTTACATATGAAATCATGACAGTCAACTCCCTACACTTCAAGTCAAATCCCACTTTGGTCTCTCTACATGAAATTGTGACAATCAATCCCTTTGTACTTTTGATCAAATCTCACTTTGTTCTTTATACAAGTGTCAGTGTCCCATCTTTGTTACTCAATTGTTTAAATCTTTAATATAATCTAATCATGTGATAAAAATATGACTACAACATGAGAGTAAAAAAGGAAAATCATCTACATTTTTCACCAATGCACACTGTATCTTAAAATTTACATCAAAATATGACTGTGTTAGGTTAAAACAAAACACAGATTGTGAGAAATTAAGAAAATGAATTAGGGTTTTGCATAAATTGAATTCATGAAACTCTATTTTTTACAGTAACACAATCTTCTGTTTATTTATCTTTCTTTCTCTTTGATTTTTTTGTCGCATTTTTTTAATTATTTCAAAAGCTCTATTTTCTTACCTTTTCGTCTTAATTTTTATATAATTCTCATATGCTTATCACGTAGGACAAAGTGTATCGGTGAAAAATATGAATGATTTTTGTCTTTTACCCTTATTTCGTAGTCATATTTTTATCACATAATTGGATTTTGTTAAAAATTTAAAAATGAAGTAACAAGAGAGGGACATTGATACACGTGTAGGGACCAAAGTGGGATTTGAGTCAAAGTTCAGGGGTTTGACTATCACAATTTCATCTGCAGAGACCAAAGTGAGATTTGACCAGAAGTGCAAGGGGTTAACTGTCATGATTTTATGTGTAGGGGCCAAAGTGAGATTTGGTACAATGTAAGGGTGCAAGGTGTAATTTATCCTATCTAAATTTAACTTCTATATCCATTTTACCTTACTAACTGACACATATACATAGTGAATTAAAATACACACATATATGGTAGATTATGATTGAATGGTAGTACCATGTATCAATCATGACGTGGTATTACCGTTACAATAAATTTTTCCTTGCGGCAGGAAAGAGTGGGATTAAGGATATTAATGAAAAATATATGATAGTTTATTAGAACATTTCCAACGTTGAATCAAAATTTTCCTTAAATTTGAGTAAAATTTTGATGAAAAGTTTGATTTGATACCGTACTCCAACGTTAAATTAGAATTTTCATCAGATTTTTTCACATCCTCGATTGTCTAAGAGGACGTCTGGGTAGATATCCTGGAGGTCATCTAGACATGAAAAAAAAGCTATCAAAGTTGATCTTGGGTGGACATCCGAGAGAATGTTCAGCCGAATGGTAACAATTTAAATTCAATGAAAGATAAAAGGCTCCATTCATTAGATGAAATTTTTAGTTTTTCCCTCATTTGATATGGGTTTGATGCCAACGTTACATAAGAAAAAGTGAGTTTGATTCATCAAATTTAAATTTGATGAAAAATCTGAGTAAAGGTTGGAGGCGCTCTTAAAAATTAAAATTCATGAAATAGTTAAAAAGTTTAAGATAAATGCTACTTGTCACTGAACTTATTTCACCCATTTTTTGTCATCTTTTAAGTGTGATTATTCAATTAAATTTATTTGTATGTGTAAAATCCTCTATGTTTAAAAATAATGAGACTTATTTTGTCACATGAGAAATTGCAAAAGAAGTGAAGAGTTAAAGAAAAATATTTTCATGGTTTATAATAGTGCTCAAAGATTAAAGATGAGTACTGATAAAAATAAAAAAAATTAAAAAAAAAATTAAAGATGGGTAATAGAAAGATAAAAATTGTAATATATATACAATTATTTTAAATATTTTAGCATACGTTCCAAGAACACATATTAACAAAATTTTAATATATATACCCAATTTTAAGATGTGTAACATATTACATAAAATTTCTTTAAATACTAAGCAGTTAATGCATTGTATTCATAAATCAAATTTAAAATTATTTCCTATCAAAAACTATATTAATACTGTCGATCGGCTTAGGGTCCCAAGATTAGTCGAGGTGCGTGTCCTAAAAACAACTATATTAATATTAAAATATCATCAACCACTACTTGTCTTTCCTTCTTCGCCACCCTCAGCCCTCTTTGTACTATGATGGTCTACTTTAAAACTCTGACGCTGTCTGTTAGGTTTTTTATTGGCAACCCCATTTGACAAAACTCCTTTGAGTTGTAATTTTATTCGCATTTTTATTTCAGTGAGGCTATGAGTTTATTAGAAGCGAATCCAACCCGAATCGTGCTTTGCTGAGAAGTTTGTGATGTCAATGCTTTCAAGATTGCCACTTAGCTGATTATTACGGGGGTCGAGCTACCCGGTCAACTCGCGGGCCGAAGCAAAATGCAAAAATACATTCAAAGTTTCTTGTCATTTTCTTCCAATTTTGGTCTTCCCGCTCGAGCGGGGAAAGTGACGCTCGAGTGGGGTTTCCAAGCTCACAGCATCTCTGCTTCACCTGAAAAAAATACTGGATGGTGTGATTCGACGCTCAAGCGTGGAAATCGACACTCGAGCGTGGAGCCTATATGAAATCACGAAATATGAAGTCTCCGCTCGAGCGGGAAGTCCCACGCTCGAGCGGACCGCGCGAACCCAGATTTTCAGATTTGTTAAGGAGTTGGTTTTCTTTTGAAACTAGGATTACTTTTGGTTTTCCATAAATACTTGGTTTTCTCCCAAAGCTAAGGGTACTTCTCCAGATCTTCTTTTTGAATCTTAAGGTTTATATCTGGAGATATTTTGTTAAATTTTCTTTGATGTTTTTATTGAGTATTCAACTCATGATTTAAAAGAGAGTACATCAAAGGTTTTGTTTGTTAAACAAAAGAGAGAGTTGTTCTTCGGTGGATTCTGAAGAATTCGAGCCTGAAACTTCATTCTGGAGTGGCTCATCAGAAAAACAATTCTGTGGTGAAGATGGGGTTGGAAGAGGCACATAGAGGTTGGTTCAATTAGGCGTTGTGGATTCGCTAGATAATTGAGAGTATACCTGTGTAATTCCTTTAAATCTTCTTAGTGGATTGTTCTTGTGGCTGTTGCCCGTGATTTTTTTATCACAATTGGAGGTGTCCAATTGTGATTTTTCCACGTAAAATCGTTGTGTCTCTTTGTCTTGATTGTTTGATTGGGATTGTTATATTCTGCTTAAAATTGATACATAATCACAAATCAACTTTTAGGAGGTTTCTAGATTTTTCACTGTCGGATTTGGAAAATGATTTGGAAATGAAAAGGGAAAAGGTAGGTGAAATGTAAATAAAATATATCTACATTTCACATAGTTTCACACCCTTTTTCTCTTTCTTTTTTCAAATCCCTTCCCAAATCTCTCAACCAAACATAGCGTAAGTATACTTACATATATATATATTATACACATAAAAAAGAGACATAAAGGTTAAAGGCAAGAGGGATGTTAGAGCGGGAGTGGTGAGGGAATGAGGGGCTAGGTTGATTTGGAGAGGGTGAAAACACAAGTGGGTGTACAAAGTGAAAATGTTGAAGATGAGAGCAATTTTGAGATTAAAGTGACTGTAGAAAGAATAAATAAAAAAAAATTAATTTGGAGGAGATGGCGGCAATTGCGAAGATGACAACAATAGCTCGCAGGTGGTGAGGAAGGATTGGGTGGAGTCCAGATTCTCTGCCATAGTTTCTTGCAGTGGTTCCTGCAGTGCTCACCAAAACGACGTCGTTTTGTTTAGTATATTTTTTTCAAAATTCAAAATTCTCATTTCCCTCTCTTCTCTTTTGTATCATTTGTTTCACTCAACCCTGACAGAGAGACAAAGACGCGACGCGATTGAGAGACAGACTGACAAATTGAGAGAAAGACGGAAAAACGAGCACGAACGAAGAGAGAAACTAACTAAGAGACAAAAGAGATGGTGGAGTGACACGACGGCGAAGAAGAAACGCAAAGGATAGCGGGCAACGATAAGTCTGGCAACAACGCGACAGAGGCAAGGCAAGATTGCGATGACGATGAGGTTCATTTCATCATCATTGTCATTTGTTGTTGTTGTGTATATATATATATATATATGATTCTTGGGTTAAATTTGTTGTTGATTTTTGAAATGGGCTTGATGAAATAGATATTTTTTAAATGGGTTTGATGATAAATGGTAGAAAATATAAATGAAATGAGTTCGATTTTCGGTTAGGTTTGTTGTTGTTTTATATATATATACATATATATATGATTCAGATTTCTGTTCGATTTGGTTCTTCAATTTTTTTGATCGATTTCTGTTAGATAAATGAAAGAAAATATAGATTTGTTGATGATAAATGGGTTTGATGAAATGGGTTGCTTTCATACTCTTAGTCTTGTTTTGATTTTAGATGAAATGAGATGTCAAACTTGTTTCAAATATCTCTTTGCTTTTTGGTATGCTTGGGATTGGAGAACTTATTTGTTTGCATAATTTGGGTCACTGGAGTGAATGTGTTTTTGCAATATTTTTGTTGATTTAGCAAAAATAAAGGCTTCATTCTTTCATGATGGTTCTCATTGGTTACTGTTTTATAAATTTCTAAATGTTAATGATTTTGATATAGTGGTCTAGAGAACCCTTCAGTTGCTTTCATACTCTTAGTCTTGTTTTGATTCGAGATAAAATGAGATGCCAACCTTGTTTCAGATTTCTCCCTGCTTTTTTATATGCTTGGGATTGGAAAACTTATTTGTTTGCATAATTTGGGTCACTGGACTGAATGTGTTTTTGCAACATTTGTTAATTTGTGTAATAAATTTAAGATGCTAAATTCCCTCCATTGACCCAACATTAGATGATTGGCCCAGATTTGGTTTGACCAATGTTTCTGGAATTGGCATAAAAAGAACAAATTAGAATTTTTGCTTATGTTTTTCTTTTTTTTTTATTTATTTATTTTATTTGTATGATATTGAATTGCAAGTAATGGAAGAAAATAATGTTGTTGATGAGTTGGCCAATTGTGGTTGGAAGTCGAAATTGGGGATGTCATTTGACTATGAACAAGCTATGTATAACTTTTATAATACCTATGGAGGAAAGGTGGGCATCAGTATTAGGAAGGCCTATGCAAACAAGAACAAACATACCAAGGAAATAACTTCATGGACCTTTGTATGTTACAAAAAGGGAAGTCAAGGTATTGACAAGCGAGATCCACTAGTCAAAAATCCGAGACAAGAGGTAAGATGTGGTTGTGGTGCCCAATTTAGTATTAAGTTAGATAGAATTTCAAAAAAATATGTTGCTTTTGATTTTGTTGAACATCATAATCATGACCATGTGCCTCAAGAGTGCATTCATATGTTGCCATCCCAAAAAAAAAAGAAAAAATCTACCACCCAAACAATTGAAGTAGAATTGGCTTTAGAATTACTTGAGGTTGAGGGGACAAAAATATTTGGAGCCCTTTTAGGTCTGCTTATGAGCTATTTGGTACGGAATCTGGTGGAATAGCATCACTTGGCTTCATGAAATTAGACCAAAAAATTACTTGAGATTGAAGGGACAAAAATATTTGGAGCCCTTTTGTCCTAATATTTGTTTTGGAGAGATCTATTCTAATTATTATGCAATGTAATTATTTTTCTTATCTGAATGTCAATTGTTTTTTCATTTTTCGTTTTCTACAAAAAAGGGTGTGATACCTAAGTTTTAAGATGTTTATGTGGAGATCATATTGATAATGTTTTAAGATTTTTATGTAATAGCACCTAGCAATTTTGTGTTATGGATTAAGATTTTTATCTTTGAAGTTCTTGTTTATCTTAAAAGTTCTTCATTAGGTGGATTTAGCTAGTGGAAATGATAGTCTAGGCACTAAAATTCTATTAAAAGGTGTGTTTGATTGTGTGGATTTAGAATTTGATTTTGGAATTTAAATTTGAGCCAACTCAATTAATTGAATGATAAGGTATCTGTAGACACCCCATTTTTGACCGACCTTAAGACTCAGACGTCACCGATTGAGCGCTCGGTGATGTTGCATATTGTGCTCGTTCAGAAGTCTCAGAGTCGCGGCCGTGCGCCCTGCCTCCGGACTTCCGAACCCTTTTCTGTGCTTTGTATCGGTTTGCGAACCAGACTCGGTTTTCTCTGTTTTCTTTCCTGAGGGGAGGGAGAGGTCCTGTAGGCTATCTCTCAGTGGCCGTGGGCTACATTTTGTGGCCATAGGCCATTTTGCCAATTTCGGAGCCCGGTTCCCGGTTTTCAGAGCCGTCAGGCCGTGTGTCTCGGTTCGGGACCACCCAACCATCTCCGATTTCTCTGGTTTCTGGCATACATCTCATTTACTCCCTTTCGAGGGACACTGGGGTCTTAGATACCCACTTCGCGACCAAACACCACTTTTGGTGCTTAACGGCCGGTTTTCGGGACCCCGAACTGCGTGTTTTGGCCCCCGAGCATTCGTTTTGCATCGGGTTTTCTTCATTCTTGGAAGGTACCTCTGTTTTATCATAACGAGGAACCCTGGGGTCTTAGATACCCACTTCGTGGCCAAACACCACTTTCGGTACTTAACGGCCGGTTTTCGGGACCCCGAACTGCGTGTTTTGGCCCCCGAGCATTCGTTTTGCATCGATTTTTGTTCATTTTGGCGGTACCTCTGTTTTATCACCAGAAGATCCTTTGGATGGTGGGAGGCCAGCAAGAACCGATTATGCTCCTCCGGCGCTCCTCGGCGCCTGCTTTTCTCACCCGACTAATGTTGAACACCCTAGGGCCATTTTCTTCGAGCCAAAACCACATATTTGTGTTGTACACACATGGGAGGACCCTAAAAAATGGTGCTCGGCCAGTAATTCTTCCTTTCATTTTTGGACCTCTCCTAGAGGTGGCTTGTTGTCTCTCCTGCTTCAGAGTTGTCAAATTCCAACCATAGGGTCTTGTTGTACACACATGGGAGGACCCTAAAAAGTAGAGCTCGGCCAGTAATTCTTCTTTTCATTTTTGACCCTCTCCTAAAGGTGGCTTGTTGTTTCTCCTGGCTCAGAGTTGCCAATTTCCAACCATAGGGTCTTGTTGTACACACATGGAAGGACCCTAAAAAGTAGAGCTCGACCATTAATTCAACTTTCCATTTTTGCCCTTGGCTGGCCGACCATGGGGGGTGGCTGGCCGGCCACCTCCAGTAAAAGTGCCTAGTCGGCCGTATTCCTTGGGATGTGTGCATTCCAGCTGTGCTTTGGTTTTTCCCCAAAAATATCTTCTCCGGGGGACCCCTTTGGAGGGAAATAAGAGCTCATTTCCCTCCACTTTTGCCTTGACTCTTCTCTCCCCCTCTTGCCCACATTGGTGTCCTCCCAACTCAAGAGAAGACAATACAAGCTTTGGTTGGAGCATACACATAGATACAACTCCATTTTCTTCAAGTTTTGGTGCCATTTCTTCATCATCTCCAAGCTCTAACACCACAACTCCATTCCAGAAGCTAGGAGGGCTTTCCAGAAGCTAAGAGGCAACAAATTTGGTCCAAGAAGCAACCAAAGCCTTGATCTTCAAGGGTAAGTACACTTCACCCTCTTTTGAGCTCATTTTTGCTTCATTTCTTAAGCTTATTTTCTCATTGTTTTGGGCTCCGACCAGAACTGAAACTAGGTCTATTTTGAGCTATTCTTCATGTTTGTTCAAGGGCTCAACCCTGTTTGAGCCCTCCATCTTGCACTTGTTTCAATATCCTCTTATATGCCATTATTTTGCATTGAATATTTGGTCTATGTGTGATCTGATTTGGAGCATCTCATGAACTGATATTGTGCTTATTTTGAGCCCCTCTTGAATATTTAAGAAGGGCTCAACCTTGTTTTCATGCTCCATATGCCACTTGCTTCAAATCCATGTTTCACCCTTGTTTTTGCATGCTTTATCTAGCCTATGAGTGATCTGTTTTCGAGCATAATATAAACTGTGAGTGGGATTATTTTGAGCCTCTGTTCAACATTGAAGAAGGGCTCAACCCTGTTTGGCCTCTCTATCATGCACTTGTTTCATAATCTCTCATATTTACCGTAAATTTGCATGATTTGTTTGGCCTATATGTAAATTGTTTTGGAGCATGTCATGAACTGTGAATAAGCTTATTTTGTGTCTCTCTACAACATTGTAGAAGGGATAAACCTTTTTGGGGGTCTCCATGTTGTGCTTGTCTTTATATCCCTCTTTGGCCCCCATTTTTGCATGCTTTGTTAAGCCTGTCTATCCTCTTTTTTCGGCCATCATCAGGTCTGAAAAGAGTCATATTTTGATCTTCTTAACATATTTCATTAAGGGTCTTTTCTGGTTTGGTGAATGCTTGGTATACCTCTCTTTATAGCCCTCTTTTGGCTCATATTTTGCATGCTATGTTGAGCATATCTACATACTGTTTTGGGGGTTGTCATAAGCTGTAAATGTTCATATTTTTGGTCACTCTTCAATGTTTTAGAACTGTATTTTTCAGTTTGAGCATTGCGTATACCATTTGCTTCATTGTTCCCCTCTTTTCCCCCATTTTTGCATGCTATTTTTCCATACTTGTGATTGTTGTTTGGCCATGCTTTTCACTGGAAAAATGCTAGTCTAGGGGCTTCCTAGCATCCGTCTTTACACTTCATGTCCATATTGTGCATGATTGGCATAGCTGCAAGTCATTTTGGGCACTTAGCATAGCCTTTCGGACATCGGGTGTAATTTTGCTATAATTCGGGGGCTGTTTTTGCATCATTTTGGCTGCTGAAATTTGCATTTTCCATATGCCATATGCCACGTCTCATTTGCATGTCATTTCATGCCTTAGGGCCATTGCCGCGGTTTGCGTGCCCACGGGCACGCATTTCGAGGCACTTCATTTTCATCTCCCGGCTTCTTATGTGAGTGTGGCTGAGGCCCTCTCATGTTAGTATAAGCCCAATCTGCATTTGGAATGCCATTTCTTATCTTTATGTCATTGCCTCGGTTTGTGTGCCCGTGTGCACGCATTTCGAGGCACTTCATTTTCATTCACCGGCCTCTTACGTGAGTGTGGCTGAGGCTCACTCATGTTAGTATAAGCCCATTTTGCATCCTGTATGCCATTTTAGCCTCATTGCATCCCGTATGCCATTGCCTCGGTTTGCGTGCCCGCGTGCATGCATTTCGAGGCAGCTCATGTTCATCCATCGGCCTCTTATGTGAGTGTGGCTGAGGCTCACTCATGTTAGTGTAAGTCCATTTTGCATTCTGTATGTCATTTCAGTCTCATCGCATTCCGTATGCCATTGCCTCGATTTGCGTGCCCGTGCGCACGCATTTCGAGGTACTTAATTTTCATCTGATGGCCTCCTGTGTGAGTGTGGCTGAGGCCCTCTCATGTTGGTGTAAGTCCATATTGCATCGCATATCTCATTTTAGTCCTTTCGCATCGTGTATGCCATCGCCTCGGTTTGCGTGCCCGTGTGCACACATTTCGAAACACCTCATTTTAGTCCAATTGCATTGCGTATGCCATTCCATGCCTTAGGATCATTGCCTCGGTTTGCGTGCCCGCGTGCACGTATTTCAAGGCATCTCATTTCCATAGCATTGTGCATGCTAGGATTGTATTTCAGTTGCATTTTATGCATGTCATGCATATTGCATCGTGTTCGGGATAGGAGTTAGCCCGGGCACGGGAAACGAGGCATGTTCCGTACTCCGAGTGACGGAACGGGTCTCAATTCCCGAGTCACCGATACTCCGGATTACCCGTGATGGAGTTAGGTTTTGTTGTAGCATTCATCTGCATTCATCCTATATTGAGTTGTGCAATCCGACTTCTCAGCCATCATGCGTCGATATGCGTGATTGGTGGCACGAGGATCGAGGCATGCATATATTTGTGAAATACATTGCTATGCCCCTCTCCTGCTCTCTGTTGCAGCAAAATGAAGAATCAGCAACTTTTCGGAGTCTGACACGCATTTCGAGAAACATCGCAAATAGAGGCTGATTGGGGCATCCCAGTGGATTTCCGTGCAAACATGCATCATATCATTATCCGGAGCGGAGTCAAGGCAGCCCCCTGGCTTGCATGCCAGTTTACAATTTTTCTTAGTTAATTTGTTAATTAATTAGGATTTTTCTGTATTATTCGGACTGTATTATTCTTTTATTTGGGACTGTATTATTTATTCGGACCCTCTGCGCGAGGGCACAATTGTAATAAGGGTGTGTGAGTGTGATGTATGTCTTCCAACCCCACGTCTTTCTTCCCTTTTATTTACCCGCTTACGATGGTTAGATATAGGGCATATTTCAATTAGCATACAAGATGACAAAGATGTTTGCATCATTCATCTGCTTTGCATCAAGACTGCCTCAAGACATCATACAAACTGCATTTGTATTTCAATTCCAAATTGAATACATGTTAGTTGTTGCATTTCATATGCCATGTTTAGAATAGCCGAACCTGCTATAGTTGCATTTTTGCATGTGTTGCATTAGGCATTCCTGTATATTTAGGATCATGCATGATTTCTAACAAGCTTCTGTTTTGGCTTGGAGTACTCGGTGAGTTTTATGCTTTAGCATCCTCGCATGCGTGTGAGTGTTGCCATGATAGCATGCTTACCATGAGGCTAAATGCTTATGTGATATAACTGCCTTGAATGCCTGTGGGTGGAGGTTGAGTTATCTGAATTGGGACAATTCATCAAATGTTTGTTTTAAGCCCACTAGATAGTAGCAAAATCATATTTTCTTAAGCCCACCCGAGGGTGGCAAATCCACGTCTTAGCCTACCTGCGGGTAGCACCATCAAACCATTTTCAAACAAACAAACATAAAATGTTTTGTTCCAATTCAGGCGATTCAGTCTATACTTGTATGCTGTGCGCATCACATAGTAACCTAGGCTAATAATCGGAATAAGAACGTACAATGTTTTCAAAATCAGATATCATGGTTAGTAGAGGCCGGTCTTTGATGGCGAAGCGAGGGTGCTCAGTGACCTTCCCAATCGTACCCAAGTTCCCGAGCCGAGGCAACTTTGGTGATGACGGACACGTGGCCTTTGGCACCGAGTCGGTTTCTAAATTTTCCATTTTAAAATATTTAGGTGGCGATCAGATTCTGCGGCGATCCATGTTTGGCACTTCTTTCAAAAAATCATTTTCAAAACGATTTGCGGATTTGGACTCTTCGGTTCGAGATTGAGAACCGTGACATTTGAGTCCTTCAAGTAATGACCCAATATCGAACGAACGGGGAATTCGTGACTTTTCCCGGATGCGTTCGGGGACGTCTACAGCATCTTAGTTTGGTTTTGATTGCTTCAGGAAGTTTAATGGCATCAAGTTGTTCGGTTTATATACCTCAACTAGTCCTCTTAGGATGGCACATGTTGTTGTCTCATATCCCTTTGAACATTAATTCAAAACTATGTATGTATGTGTGTATCTGTGTGTAACGAGTGAGGAAGAGATGATAGGACACCTTTTGAATTATTATGCAATTGAAACCCATGAATAAACTAGCAGTCAGTAATGATTCTCTAGGATGAATGTCTTGTGTCTAATCTTGTTTGTTACTTTGCAAAGATATGTTATTCTCTATATATGAGGTGGTCGCAGTTATTGTAATTGGAGATCATACATTACAAAAGAATGAATCAAAAAGAAAATTCAAGGCTGTAGAACTTTGAGAAATAGAAACAAAAAAGAAGCACATCACTATATTATTCAAAGGATGAGAAAGAAATTTAGATGGATGTGTATACAGGGCAGCAAGCCAAAATGGTCCGATATGTTGGACTCTAGTAGTAGACATGCAGGAAATGATGAAACATAAGAGGGAGAATTACAATTCTCAAATAGCTGAGTGATAGAATCAACACAATTGATATAGCATAAGTAATTTCATTAATTAAGCATAGTACAAAATTACATAGCATAGGTAATTTCATTAATCAAGCATAGTACGAAATTACATGTACATATCAAAAGTGATAGTTTAAGCTTTACTAAATTCACAATCCAAATACAACACGGAAGCAGTGGTTACATTCACTTGAGCAGCACCATTAACATGGTAAAACCAACCAATACTATGGTTGTAAACATAATCAATTTCATAGCTCCTTGGTTTGCCTCAAGTCATTCCAATCTATTCGTAACTTCATTATTTCTCTCAAAATCATAATCATACTCTCTCTTATCTTCATTCTTCATATGAATAGCTTTACTTCTCCTTTGGACATGTGACAACCGCATCACATATAATAATTAATATGTAATTAATTAAGGAGATTTGAATTTTAATTGTTCATTATTCTAATTTAATTTGGGATTTATGAGAATTATTGAGTCTGATTCGTAAATAGTTTTATTAAGGATTATTTTGGAATTAGAAATTGAACGTCCAAATAGCCTAAGGAGGTGAAATTGATAAGTTGAATCAGTTTAATTTCAAGTATTAGACCATATGAGAGTTTAATTAAATATTTGATTCAGTTTCGATTTAGTTTAGAAAAATTAAGGTTTGATTAATTGGGTCCAAATTGAAATAAATGAAGCTAATGTGATTATGAGGACTAGTAATTGTAATTCTTATGAATTAAATTTATTTTTGAGATGTCCAATTTGAGTCTGTAATTTATTGGCCAAGATTTTGAGTTTGATCTAAAATTGGGGGCCTTACAGATTTGAGAAACCAAAATTGATGATGGTAAGAAATTTAATTTGATATTTGGAACCTTTTGAGAGTTTGATTAAAAATCTGATTCAGATTGATAATTAAATATAATTAATTGGGTCATGATAGAAGTCAAATTAGATTAATTAAATTATGTGAGATTTGTGATTAGTTATGATTAATTAAATTATGTACTGATCAAGATTTATTAAAAGTAAGTGGTGTTAAATGTAATTAATGTACTAAGTTATTCCTAGTCAAATTATAATACAAGATGAGGTGATGGAGTGTTCTAGAATTATGAAGGCAACAAGTGATATATATGTGTGTGTGTGTGTGTGTGTTCATGGGTGCTGGAAGTATTGAAAAGCAACTCAAAAAAAAAAAAAAAGGTGAGAAAGAGAGAGAGAGAGTGAGTGAGAGAGAGAGAGAGAGACAGAAGTGGGTATTGCTTGTGCATTGGCTCAACTTTATGCTGGAGCAAGTTTAGGAAGAGGAGAACTCAACTTCAAGAGAGAGAAGATCCAAGATTTGCAAGAAAGAAGAGAAATTAATTGAAAAGGAAGCTCAAGTTTTTGACAAAGAACAAAAAGAATTAGAAGGGCTTCAGTTAAAGTTTCTGAAATTAAAGTTTAAGGGAAGGAATCTATGTTTAATCCATGAAGAAACTTTATATAATACTTGAAATTAGGAAAGTTATGGAATCATTTTTATGGAATTTTTAACGAAATGGAGGACAGAGAGAGAGAGAGAGAGAGACAGACAGAAGTGGGTATTGCTTGTGCATTGGCTCAACTTTATGCTGGAGCAAGTTTAGGAAGAGGAGAACTCAACTTCAAGAGAGAGAAGATCCAAGATTTGCAAGAAAGAAGAGAAATTAATTGAAAAGGAAGCTCAAGTTTTTGACAAAGAACAAAAAGAATTAGAAGGGCTTCAGTTAAAGTTTCTGAAATTAAAGTTTAAGGGAAGGAATCTATGTTTAATCCATGAAGAAACTTTATATAATACTTGAAATTAGGAAAGTTATGGAATCATTTTTATGGAATTTTTAACGAAATGGGTTTGAATACGAAAATTAAGCTAGATTCATGGTTTACGGAAATAAACTTAGAAATTAACTATTTTTTATTTGATTTTGTAGAATCATCTTATAATATTTGAGATTGAGAAGGATTTGAGATTATATTCATGGAATTAGAAAGAAATTGGATTTTGAACATGAAATGGGTTACATGTAATTATTTTGGATTTGATTTTGAATATCTTGCATGAGTGTGAGTCCAATTCCTACATGCATGAACAAATTTTACAAATTTTGATACCCTAATTGTACATGCATCATGGAATTCTAAGAATTGATTTCATATTTTGAAATAAGAAGAGGAAAATTTTAGAAAAATTATGAGTTTATGAATAAATGAGCTTAATTTTTAAATTAAAGGAGTTTTGATGTAAATGATTTAAAATTGATCATTTTTTCTTGATTATTTAAGAGTTTTATATTTTTAGACAAGTTATGTATGAACCCAAGTTTTAGAATTATATTTTGAAAGCTTAATTCACGTTTTAGAATTTGTGGGTTTAAAATTGGGTTTGATATGAAGAAAATGAATTACATCTAAATTTGGATAAATTTAGAATTTGAGAATCAAAAATTGGTTTGATTTTGAATTAAATTTCATACATGCAAATATTTTCCTAAGAGCTTTATAGCTTTAATTTTATGTTTTATAAAACACAAAAAGAAAAATTTTGAAATTATTGATTTAGTAGTAATTGATTAAGAAGCCAAACAAGAAATCAGTTTATCTGAAAAATAAGGATTTGGTGATGAAAGAATATATATGTGAAATGAGAATCTGATACATTTGAATAAAGAAAAAATAAGCGTAGTAGAACTTCGATTACTTACACAGCAAAAAGATAAGAAAATTCAAGTTTGATCAAGGCAGTGATATTGTGTTTCAATGTGTATTTGTTATATGTTTGTGTAGGTCACGCGCTACAGTCTGTCTAATTTGTCTCTGGACCTATCTGTGAGTAACAACCTTGTAAAGATATGTTTGAATTGTAAGTATTTTCTGAATTATAAAATGTTCTGTTTCTGAAATGATGCTTTCTGACTGATTGAATGATTGTCCTGTTTTATGAACTGTATTCGTGGCATCCATAGTATCTATTCTATCAAGCATTCTTTATCAAGTATTCTTTATTCTGAGGATCTCTCGGTTCAATTCTAAAACTTCTTATCGTATTGATGGCATGGCCATCAGTTCTAACTATTCAGTCTTTATGACCTATTTTACTGTTCTACTATTGGATGTGTATGACTGCTATGATTATAATATAGTTCTAAAATACGTAACTAATTTGCTGATGAAAATACTGTTTTAAATACTGTAAGGATATCATTCATAACCCTTTTACGCTGTTGTTATTCACTAGGCTCTAACTCACTGTATATGTATATGTATGTGTAGACATTCCATTTTGACCGGCCCTAAGACTTGGGCGCTTTCTTTTGATCACCCTATGATGAATAACAAAAAAGTGTTTATCACAAAATCCTCAACAAGAGAAATAGAATTTGGTTTTTTCTCAAAAACCTTACACCCTATTTTTGCCAAACTATTTTAGACTTTAAAACTCTCTTTTCAAAATATTTTTTTCAAATGTTTCTACGATGTTCTGAGGATCCCATTTAGATTAAAATATTGCACTTTTCAGTAAACCGAGCAAGGACAAAGTGGAAATAAATGGAAGGGATGTGAACTCTTTGAAAAATATTTAAAAACATCTTCTTCATAGGTTTAGAGTTGAAGGAAATAGGAGGGGACGGATAAAACTAGTTTAAAAAAAAGATGAGCATCAAATCATTAAGAAAGAAATGAACAGCCTTCACTAAATTAAACATATCTCTTTGTACACTTGGAATTTAGATGTTATGCCACCACCACTGGAAACTAGACTTCTGGGGTTTCAATTTAGATTAAAAAATACCTCAAACCGAGTTTAGATAAGGGAGATATGCCCGTTTAAATTTGGGCTTAAGAGTAAATTTTACGAACTCGGCCCGAGACAGCAGCAGTCCCATTTTTTTTGTTTTTTGTTTTAGTTCAATTGGGACACACCATTGACCCATTTTTTGATCCATTCAAGTATACCCACTCACCCTCCATTTTCTCCACTCACTCTCCATTATCAAAAGAGTTTTGGCCTTGTCATAAAGGATGAATCAAAAGCAACAAATTCTTGATTATCATTATCATCCTTGTCATCCCCATCTCCTTTGTCTTCCACCTTGTCCCCCATTCCTTGACTTGTTTTATTTCTTCATGACTTATACATTCAGATGATATATTGAAAAGGGAGATGATGGAATGAAAAGAAGAGAAAAATGATGAGAAAGAGAGAGAGAGAGAAGAGAGCAAAAGAGAAAAAATTGTCTAAAGTGCAATCTTGAGCCAAAACACTTCCAAGCTTCCATAGTTACTAAAATTCCTCATTTCCATACACCAAGAACACTCCAAAAATTCTGATATAGACAAAGATCAATTGCTTTGATCATAAGGAAGATTGTTTAGTGATCGAAAGTGAGAAAAACTAGAGAGTTAGCCACTTTCCATACCATAAACTCCATAATTTCGAATTAAGAATTTGAGAACACACTTCCTACACTTGAGGATGATCAAGAGGGAGTTTATGAACTAAGGAGTTCATCCTTTCCTTAGAAGTTCTATTTTTGTTATGAAAATCTAAGAAAACAGAGTTTGTCCGAGCCTATCGGGCTATCCAGCCTATTAGTTGGCCGGGTAGGCACCTCAAAGTATACCATCACGCCTGGAACCTTCATGACCGTGCTCGCGACCTCTAGGAAAAACCAGGCAGCCTTCCAACATTGAGAAGATTAACCTCCGATGGTCTTTAAGGCGCTTGAAGCTACTATTTTCTTATGTTTATTTTATTTTGAGTGTTTGTGAGGATTTCTATATTATGTTGTAATATTTATTCATCTCTCTCGGATTTGTAATATTTAAAGCATTGTAATAATTCCCCATCCCCACTTCTTATCTATCACGTTCTTTAATCACTTTCTCTAACTGTACATATGTATATATCTTGCATGCCATGCATATCCATGCTTTTGCATACATAATTCATGCCTAGATCCGGCTAAATTTGCATCTTTGTTCTTTAATTGATTATTACATGATTTTGTGCTCTATTGCATGTTTCGCAATGTTCCACATGTCATGTTTTAGAAGCCGGATTTTTAAAAGCATTCTTGTATATGTGTTGCATTAGGATTTTGTATATAGGATCATGCATATTTTACTAATTTTGTTTTGTAACTGTTCGCGGGATGTTGGTAAATATGTAAGTTGTTTTGCTTTAGCATCCTATTTGTACATAATTTTCTTACTATGTTTAGAATCCTACCATGAGGCTACGTGCTTACTTGATATAACTGTATGAATGCTACTAGATGGAGGTTATGTCACTTAATTTGGAATGATGTTGATTTTCATTTTTGTAAACTCTATTTCTATGAGTTGTACATCTTCAAAATTTTTCTTTCAAAACACATGAAATCAATTTGTTCCAAAATGAATGGCATAATCTATACTTGTATGCTTCATATAGTAATTTTTAGAATTTATTATATAATCGGAACATGGACATATACAGTAAATAAAACTCATATTATGGTTTAGTAAAGGCCGATCTTTTGATCGGGTGAGTAGGGATGCTCAATAATGACCTTCCCCTCTCATACCTAAGATTCCGAGTCAAGCATCTTTGGTGACGATGAACAGTGGTCTTGGCAAGAATCAAGGGTTTTCTAATTTTCCCAAAACATTAGATGGCGACTCTAAGATCTGGTGATGCAGTCCATTTCTAACGAAGGTTTTGCAATAAAATGGATTTTCTATAAAAGTTGCCAAATTTGGACTCTTATCTATGTTTCACATTGCACTCGTGAGACTAGATCAAAGAAGTCGAGGGTCCGAACTATATAACACGCGCAGGTACCCCCCCTCCCTGAGCATGTTACAGTATGTAAGTGATCCAGTGCGTGACCAGACTTAGAGGTGTTTGCCTAGAATCTGTTTTTGTCAGCCAACCTATGTGCCTCTTGTGGAGATTCCGAATATGTCAAATGCCAAGGCTATGTGATTAAAGTTTAAGTTTTTGTTTATTCTGTAAATAGGGTTAAGTCCTTTTTGTCTCATCTATATATATATGATAACGCAGGAATGACGTGATAATATATGTATAAAAAAAAGTTTAAATATTTTACGTCTCATATAAGTCTGCACAGCTCAATGGATGATGTATGTTTGTATTTTGCTTCCGCTAGCCCCTAATATTATGTATCTATTTAAGAGGCCTTCAGTAATCTTAGGATTATTGGCCGGTCATGATGCTAAACCTATAGAGGCTGGCTTTGGGTCGTGACAGGATATTTGATGCATTCCTAGTAGAAACCACTTCCCACGCAAAGTACTCACACATCTTATCTGCACACTTGAAATACAATCTCTCTGGATTTTTCTCTGATTCTGATATGTACACTATTACTTTTTTTTTTCCACATTTGCATCTTTTATTTTGAAAATATCCAGCTTCATTGTTTGAACCCATTGACGTGTTAATCCTAATAAAAGCATTTTATGACATAGTCAGTTTATTACAAGCAAACACAAAATTCAAACAAAGATGTAATTTTGTTTAGTCCATACATCTGCAACAAACGAAATTTGTTATGTTGTGCGAACAAAGATGTAGTTATGCAAATTAACAAGAATTGTGTTGTGTTCCAAAATTTGAATAGAACTAGGGCTTCAAGTCATAGAGAAAAAACTCACTTGGTCAAAGTTTAGTTAGTAACAAACAAAAAATAGATGTATAGGAAAAATGTTTAGACCTTTTGTATTTTGAAAACACTTTTCTCTAAACTTAAAACACTACTGTTAAACTTCAAATCACAAAGATGAGAGTGGAAGATCTTACTGAAGTGTTTTTCCAAGAGTGGTGTATGTATAGTCCCATAATTTCTCATAACCAAGATGCTTAAGTCTTGAATTACTTCACATGTTTAAGTTCAAACAAAAAAATTAAGAATCTGAACAGACATTATAAATTACAGACATTGTAATTTTATTTTATTTTTTATACACAAAAAATTGAGAATCCTCTGCTGTGGATTTCAAACCTACATGTACCCCTCTTCTAATCTGAACTAAAGTAAAAAACCTACATAGATACATATTTCCCCCCTCCTTCCATTTGTTGAGGATTTCAAATTTGTTTTGTTTTAATCTCAGGATCAACAAAATGATATAAAATGTAAGCAAGCTCAATCCACAACAAGAAATCAAATGCTGATGAATGTAAGACGGGAACTAGAGAGAGAATGTAAGCAAGCTCAATCTTAGAGGGGGAAAAAAATCAAATGCTAATGAAAAAAAAAATTGGAAAAAAAAATCAAATCCATAACAAATCTGTTTCCACAACAAACCCTAAATCATCAAACTCAATAAATCAAACCACTTATCAAACACATCTAACAAATGAACAACAAATCAAACCATGGCAACAAATCATATATATATATATATATTAGTAACAAAAATGAGAATGAAGACGAAACGAACCTTGTTGCTGCCGTCTTCCCGCGCTTCGCTGCAAGAGTCATGTCAGCCGCTTGCGTCGCCCTCTCTATTCGTGGCCTCTCCATTCGCCTCACCGCCGCCTCTTCTCGCCTCACTGTAGAAGTGACGTTGCCTACACACGTCGCCCTCTCTATTCGTCTGTCTTAAAGGGGTTAGGGTTAAAACAAGAGAAACAAAAAATCGGCTGAAAAACAAAATAAGAAGAGAGAAAAAAATAAAAGGTTCAAAACGACGTCGTTTTAAACCGCTACAGGAAACCACGGCATAGAATCCGGACTCGGATTAGGTAGGTAGAGAAATTCATATTTTCAAATTTTAAGATCTAAGGAATTGAATGTTATGTAAGATAAAATTATAACAAAAATAGAAAATGGAAAATTACACTTCAACGCAAGTTTTCAAAAAAAAAAAAAATGTAAATTAATGTAAAAGTACACTATAAGTTTTTGTGTGTTACGTTTTTTGAGTGTTACATTAAGATGTTACGTTATTGGAGAAATTTTTTACTACGTTAGAGTGTTACATTTGAGAAAACTACACTAAAGAGTTTTTTTTGAAATTTTACGTTTGAGTGTTACATTCAAGGAAAGATGGAAACGTCCACCAAATTATACTAAAATTTAAAATAGGATCTCACGGTAATATTGTCAAAACAAACAGGACCTATGAATGTATTAGAAAATTCATGAGACTAATTGGAGTAATTGATTCCTATATGGAATATTCTTATAGTTTTTCCTAAAAAATAAGATGTGTAATGGAAAAAAAAATTGTGACGTAAAGTAAATGGAAACACCCTGCCTAGATGTTGCTTGAGTCTGTTTAACTTACCATAATTCATTTGCATTGTGTTTCAACAATGGGCAAATTACAGCAATGGTTCCTATAGTTTACCCGTGGTTTCATTTTGGTCCTTGTACTTCTAATTGCATCAATTTTGCCCTTACAGTTTGGTTTTTGGCTCTATGTGGTCCAATAATTAACAATCATTGGCTTTTTTAATGGAAACCCACGCGTGCCTTGCACGCACAAGATGAAACCAGTCAATCCATAAATGAAACCACCAGGGGAAGGTCCTCTCTCTCTCTCTCTCTGTAACAACCCTCGATGATTACCACTTTGAATTACCCTCGATCATTGCTAAACCGAATCGATAATGGTGATAAGTGGTGGATGAACTCTTGAACAAACCGAAATCAAACTGGCGAGATGAATGAGTTTGTCTATTTAATTACATATTGTATCTGTTGACTTATGTGATTATCTGTTTGCATTTTATGTTTAAACTGCTAATTGAAGGCCTTATCGGCGGCCGATTTAGAAACCGTTTGATGTTTTGTAATCAGGATAATATTTGTGATTTAATGATATTTTTATCTGAAAATTGATTAGGAACGATTAAATTAGATTGAATTGAGCTAATTACGAACTTAGGCTTATTTACGTTTTGCCATTGGTAGTGGACATTTGTTTATTGATTATAGTGACCTTATCACACTTAGACCAACATCTTGATCAGCCTCATTCTTGTATCATAACCGACCATCAAGAGAGCATAGAGAGAGAGAATTGTCTTGGCCTTGTAGAATTTGTCTTGGATTGCTTGGAATTGAAGAGTATATTGGCTAATTGAGCTCTCACAAGTCTAAGGTAGGACATTCACCTTCAATGTTGTTATTGAGCCTCATCTTGCATGTTCTATGCATCATTGTAGAACCAAGCCATGTTTTTGTTCATATATGTTGGATTGAAGTCAAATTCATGCATGCATGTTTATTTTGGCGAGTTTGAAGTTGAGTTCATGGCAATTTGTCACATGCATGTTCATGGTATTGTCATAGTCCATGTTTTCAACTTGCTTTTCAAAGAATTGAGCTCATTTGAGCATGATTGGAAGCTTAAAATTGGTTTAAAGATCATGCATGTCATGTTTTGAATGTATTCTTGAAAATGGTTTGAAATTGAGTTTAATTGAAACACCCTTGGGCCTTGATTTCTTAAATTGAGTTTTAGAACTTGTTATTCTATGTGTTTGAAACAGTTTTCCAGGAAATGGGCCCAAAAGGATCGAATTTGGAGCATCAAAACTTGGTTTGAAACTCAGAAGTCGAATCTGGATTTTCCAGATTTTGGACGTCCGCTCGAAGGGAAGTGCTTCGGCGGGAATGCATGCTCTCAAGATTTCCTTGCATTGTTTCTGATCCGCTTGAGCGGATTTTAACGCCGGCGGAAAATCGCGCATCCAGAATTACTGCACCTTTCATCAGTCCGCTCGAGCGGCGGAATGTACGCTCGAGCGTGGGCCTTTGTGTGCTTGTCCGCCGAGTGAAAACTCTTCGGCGGAGGCCCCTGCTCATGAAGACTCGAAATTGTTTTCTAAGTGCATTTTGCATCCTCATCGCATCCTAGGCATTCTTAGGCCTAGTTTAGAGCATCTTAATGAGGATGTAGACATAGAACCACACGAGGAATTTAGGGATTTAATTATCATCCTTTCCAAACTGTAAACTTAGTGTGTGTTCTATTTGATTGACTGTTTAGGGTTGACTCTCGGGGACGCGCTCTAGCTACTGATAGCCCAATCACTGTGAGTAACAGATTATGTAAAGATATGTTCAAATGGATTTATTTTGAATACCGAACCGAACTGTTTATTGAACTGATATTGTTTATTGAATGAATGTATGTCCTGCATTTGTAATCAGACAGGCATCCTTAGCACCTCGTTATTGGT
Organism: Camellia lanceoleosa; assembly: GCA_025200525.1. Taxonomy (NCBI): domain Eukaryota; kingdom Viridiplantae; phylum Streptophyta; class Magnoliopsida; order Ericales; family Theaceae; genus Camellia; species Camellia lanceoleosa. The sequence goes on from CM045758.1 coordinate 157,743,040, forward strand.
ATTCTGAGCTCTGTCGGTTTCCTTGTGGAACCATCTTGATTGATGGCCATCATTATTGTTGGGTCTGTAGGCCTTTTGGACCCTCTTTTTATAGGCTAATGGATGTACCACATATGGTGATTGATTGAAATCTTGAATGATGAAATCTCGAAAGATTGAAATATCAGATAATGAATTGATTTCATTATCAGAAGGACATCATTCATAACCTCTTTACATGTATGTTATTCATCGGGCTTTAGCTCCTTTGTTTATATATATATGTAGGTGCTCACCACCGCACCGAGCTAGAGCGTGGATTGGTCCCCGCTTTGTCACCAAATTTTGTGCCTCCTTTGTGAGGTTCCGAGACGCCATGCCATGGCTTGGGGTGTTTTTGTGTCCCCATAGGTCTCCTTCTTTGTTTTGTCTTGTTATGCGTTCTTGTATAGACTGTTTTCTTATCAGATTGTTATCGAGGGACCGAGTCCGTCTTGAATGTTTGTAATGACTGTGTATACTGTACTGGTTTGAATGCATAAATGTATGAAAAATGTTTTTGGCTGATCTGATTAACATGACTCTATGGACACTAGTTATTTATCGCTTTTGGCTTCCGCCAGTTCGAACTCAGATTTCTTGTATCGATTGGTGCCTTTGGTAATCTCGGACATCTTGGCGATTCATGCTAAACCCATAAGGCCGGGTTTGGGTCGTGACACTCTCTCTCTCTCTCTCTCTCTCTCTCTCTCTCTCTCTTTCTAAATCAAACTCTTCTCTCTCTAAAGCCATCAATGGCAGCAACAACCACCAATCTCGGCATTGTCGACTATCAGTTACCCAACGGCACCCACAACGTAACCTTCTACACCGATCAAATCCCCACTCTTGTCACTCGCTCTCCCTTCCTCGTTGACTTTTGGATCTCCGAAATCACAGCCATCCATCGTCCCCTTCTCCACTGCCTCATCGTCGACCTCGACATCGAATGGCAACCTAACAACCATTTCCACGATAACCCCGCCACCACTCTCCAACTCTACGTCGGCCGCTGATGCCTCATCTTCTAACTCATATACTCCTCTCAAATCTCCCAATCCCTCTTCGACTTCCTCAACAACCCTATCTACACTTTTGTGGGTATGGGTATTCACTCTGATGTCAACAAGTTGACTGAGGATTATGGGTTGTCTGTGGCCACCACTATTGATCTTTGCTCCTTGGCGATTGATTGCGGCATGATCGAGCTTCGCAATGCAGGGTTAATGAACTTGGCGAAAGAGGTGCTGGGGAAGAAGATTGAAGGTTTTAGATATCAATGTTTTAGATATTATGAGTAATATGAGTTTAAATTTGTAATAGGACCTCTGTTTAATGAATTTGGATGGTGGGTTTTGTTTACTAGTTAGAGAAATTTATTATGATTTGCAATTTGGGCATGTTTGATGGTTGATTGATATGTTCTCTACTTCTATCTTATTGGGAAAATATACAAATTTCCCTTTGTTTCAGTCATTCAACAACGATGTCATCCTCTTCTTCTCTCCTTCTCTCATCCCTTATGTAATAACCCTCACCACTGATTACTGATTAATTACCAATTATTGCTAAACTAAGAATGATTATGACTGATAATTGAACTGATTGAAATATTGAACTAACTGACTAAAATCTGAAATTGATTGACTGACTATATCTATTTTAATGCATTTCTATCTGTTTGACTATTTGATTATCTGTTCATATTTTTATATTAAACTACAAATTGAAGGCCTTATCGGCGGCCGAATCTGAAATCGATTAGTATTTTACGATCATTAGAATTTATGTGATTTTATGACATATTTATCTTAAATGTGATTTAGTATGATTAAATGGGATTAAAATAAGTTGAATTGCATTGTTGGCCTTATTTACTAAACTACCCCTCAGTGGACCACTATACCAAACATTGAGAGACTCAATCTTGCATTGCACAAAACATTTCCTCAGCCATATTTGATAGCTCAACCGACCAAGAGAGAGAGAAAGTGAGAGATTGAGTTCAACTTGTTGATTTGCTAGGAAATTGGAAGGAATTGTAGGAAATTTGCCTCCTTGAGCCTCTAGACTTGTATTTGAGAACCTAGGTAAGGAATTCAACCTCTCATTGTTGTCTTTAAGTTGATTCTTGCATGATTCATGTCAAATTGTAGAGCTAAGGCATGATTTAGTTCTAGCATGTTGGATTAAAGTTTGTATCATGCATGCATGTTTACATTGTTGAGTTTTAAGTTGTTTTCATGGCTAAATGTTACATGCATGCTCAAAATTATGTTAAGTCCATGAAACCATCTTGTTTTTGAAAGAATTAACTCATTTGAGCTTGTATTTAAAGCTTTGAAATAATTTAAACTCATGCATGTCATGTTTGTAGCATGTTCATGAAAATTGGTTTGAAATTGAATTTGAATTAAACACCTTTGGGCTTTGATTTCTCAAATTGAGCCTTGAACCATGTTGTTCTATGTGTTTACAAGTGTTTTTCCAGAAAATTAGCCCAAGAGGATCGAAATTTGTGCATTTGAACTTGATTTGAGCTTGGAAGTTCGAATCTGAAAATTCCAGATTTTTGACTCTTGCTCAAGCGGGAGAAGTGGCGCTCGAGAGGAGAATTCGAGCATCCAGTACTTTACACTGTTTTACAGTTCGCTCGAGCGGGGTAATTGGTGCTCGAGCGGGACCTTGTGTCTTACGCTCGAGCGACTATCGAGCGCCCAATCGAGCGTGATTTTTGAGCATCCAGCACTTTTGTCATGTTTTGAAGTACACTCGAGCGGAAACCTTTGTCTGCAGGTCCGCTCGAGCGGGGAAACCTACGCTCGAACGGGACCTCTGTTTTTCTGAAATTCTGAAAATATTTTCTAAGTGCATCTTTACATCCTCATTCCATCCTAGGCATTCTTAGGCCTAGTTTTAGACATCTTAATGAGGGTATAGATGTAGAACACACCGAGGCAATTAGGGATTAAGTTATTATCTTTCCCAACTGTATAGCTTAGTGTGTGTTCGATCTGTAAACTGTGTAGGGTTGGCGATTGAGGGCGCGCTCTAGCTTACTATAGCCTAGAACTTTGTGAGTAACAACTGTGTAAAGATATGTTCAAAAATGATTATCTTCTGAACAATTGAACTGTACTGTCTTTGAACTGCTACTGTTTACTGAACGAATGTATGTCCTATATTCTGAATTGTATTGTGGCATCCTTAGCAACTACTGTTACTGCTACAGAGATCTCTGTCGGTTCCCTTGTTGAAACCACTACTGTTTACTGATTGATGACCATCATTGACTGTTCGGTCTTTTAAGACCTACTGTTTACTGTTATGCTAATGAATGTACCACATATGACTATTTACTGTACTGAACAACTGATACACTGAATTAATGAACTGTTTTCATTACTGTAAGGACATTCATTCTAAACTCCTTTACGCTTCATGTTATTCACTGGGCTTTAGCTCACTGCTCATATATATATGTAGGTGTACAGGCACCAGACTGGAGCTAGGAGCGTCGGGGTAGACTTCCAGTTTTGTCAAGCCAACCACTGTGCCTTACTGCGAGGTTCCGAGCCTGTCTAGCTAAGGCTATGGGGTGTTTTAGTTTTTCCCCTTCGCTCGCTTTTGTAGTGATTATAGACCGATTTATCATCGATCTGTCTAATGGGGATTAGGCCTCTGTTTTGTATGATTGTAAATATTGTGCATACTGTTCTGTACCGTATATATGTATATGTATGAAAAGTCTTTTTGTATATAGACTGTCACAGCTCATTGGACATTGTTTATTTACTGTGTTGGCTTTCGCCATGCCTCTCATCAGACTGTTATCTTATCATATGTGCCTTCGGTAATCTCGACCATCGGCCGACAGTGCTAAACCCATAGGGGCAGGTTTGGATCGTGACACACTCTCTCTCTCTCTCTCTCTAGGAGCAACTTAAAAAGAAACCCAAAACAAGGGAAATTTGAAGAGAGAGAGAGAGAGAGAGAGTTGAGTAAAACACTGGGAATTCTTTGTTATTCAACTCAAGGCTTAATGGTTTATGATGAATTGTGAGTATAAAATTGTGATTTTAGTCTTCTAAATTTAATTTTTTGAAAATTGAGGGGTTTTTTTTTTTGTATTTTTTTTAATGAATATTTTTTAAAAAATTTGCAATTTTTTACTTTTTTAAATGTATTTTATTTAGATGTATCTAAAAAGTAAAATATCTATAAAAAATATTTTAAAAATTAATAAATACACAAAAATATGAAAAATATACTAAATTTTTAAAATGACAACTTTGCCCTTGCAAGTCCCGTGCGTGCAAGGCACGCTTAGGTTTCCGTCTAAAAAGTCAATGGCTATTAACTATTGGATCACATAAAGCCAAAAACCAAACTATAGAGACAAAATTGATGTAATTAGAAGTACAAGAACCAAAATGAAACTATCGATAAATTATAAGGACCATTGCTATAATTTGCCCTTCAACAATTGGACCAATTTGTCAAACATTCAAGGTAATCCACCTATATAGAACTACATTTTCACATGAATCTTGATAGTTGAAGCTTTTCTCTTGGTGCTCACTCACGTGGATGAATTTGTCAAACAATCTAACAAATTACGTAAGACTGGACTGGTAACATATAAACAAGCATCAATTCCTCCCCGTAATCAAATTCTTTGAAACAATCTCTTTCAATCCACTAATCCAATCCATAACCTCTTCGTTAATTCGATCCAGCCCGTAATCAACATGGTTTGGTAAAAGCCATCCATGAACATACACAGAGTCACCAACAATACAAATCCTTGGGTTTTCCCAACCCATCACAAAGACTCTTCATTGAATTACCAACACAATACCAATCAGCCCAAACCCTAAATTCATTGAGAAGGACTTAGTAATGAACCTGAAATCGCCGCCGACATTCATGATTTTGTAATTTGCACTAATGGTCTGTAATGAAGGTGAGGGTTTGGAGGTATGAAGAGGCACTGACTGAGAAGTCAACGAAGGCGTCGATGAATGAGGAGAGAAGGTGAGAGAGGTTTTTCCACGTAATGTGTTGTGTTTCATTATTATTATTATTATTATTATTATTTTTTCCCTCTCTACATGTGTATGGTAAAAACAATGGGGAAGATTAGTACTATTTTTTTTTTTGGTCAGCTTGTTGACAAAATCCCCAACCTTGTTGAAAACATGCATCAATAACATATGAACAAAATCATATGGTGGTTGGTCTTGTTGGTAACCATTGGGTCTGAAGATTTGCTTTCTTTTGGATTTTTGGTTTGAATCTCCTAACCAGCAAAAGCATACGGGTCACGGATCGTAAGACGTAAGTCCTGTTTCAGAAGACTTGTTCGGACTGTAGGGATTTAGGCCTTGTTTGGCATACATCAATTTTAGTTTAAAAGTTAAAAAGTTATTAAAAAAAACTAAAAAATCTATAATTTATACCAAAAAGTTAAAGATTCATTTTTTTTATACTTTTTACACATGTTTTCGTAGAAAACTAAAAAGTCATTTCAAACATATTTTTTTTTACCTTATATTTTAACCAAAAAAACTAAAAAGTTATGAAAATACTCTATTCGCAGACGAGACTTTAGTCTGGTGGTTCAAAATATATTACATAACATAATTAAAAAAAAATAGAAAAGAAAAAAAAAACGTATGCTTCTTGTTTTTCACATGTACTAGTGTGAGCACATGTGAAGTAACTACGAAGATCAGAAAAATAAGGAGAAATTTGGAGACATAAAAACCTGGTATAGAGTAGGTAATATCAATCACAACCGCCACCGGCACGTGATATTATTATTTTCAAAAAAAAATTACAATTGAGAATACTGAATCTGATGTATCAAGAATGGTGTAATATTACTATTATATTTGACAGAGATAAATTTACTTGACCATAGCTAGCACTGAAAGACCACCATATAAAGTGGCCGAGCATAGTAAAGCTGAGCAAATTGGCTAAGATTGAAGAATGTGACCTTGGAGTAAGAGTGCAACTTGGCGGAAGTTGAGAAGTTAATCAAATTCAATTCAAGTTATGTTGAGATCTATTTAGTCCGAATTGTAACTTAAGGTGTTTGTCGAAGTCCGACTCGAATTACTCGAGTTGTTCGAATTACAAATAAATTTAGTTTTTTGTTCATTTGTTTGTTTGTTTGTGCGTAGCTAAATTATTAATTTGTTAAAATTAGATTTTATTTGCATTTTGTTAGTAAATCATTAATATCATCAAAACAAATAATTTGTAGTCTTTACAATTTATGAGTGAAAATAAAAAATAAAAAAAATTGCAAGATTTTGTATTGTGTTACTAATTTATATAATTTAAATTCAATATGATTTAATGATGTAAATTACTCTAATAATATGTAATGACTAGTAATTTATATATATTTAATATTTTTATATATCTATATATAATTCGGATTTCGGATTGTTTAATATCTTTATTCAAATGCGTCCAAGTTTAATTTGAGTTTTTAAATTTTTGTCTAAATCCATGCTGAATTCAAAAATATCTTATCCAAACTAATAAAAAATTCAACTTAAACTCGAGTTCTTTGGATTGAACCGTCTAAAATGTACCCCGACCTTGGAGGGGTGGACCAACATCACATCGGTGTCCCTTGGATAGCTTTTATTAGTGAGGACCAAGAAACTAATATCAATAGTTGCTTGAAAATCAGTTTGAGCAATTTCTTGTATCGACAATAACGAATTTTTATTCGATGTAGAGACAAGAAGTGTGTGTATATATATACATACTAATGATAGTGCATACATAATACGCGTGCAAATATAATTAATTTGTTATTTTAGAAGATAATTTTTAAATTTATCAATTGTTATAGATAGGATGATTTCTCTAAAGCAAAATTATAAATTAACTAAAAACTTTTAATTTTAAAGAGTGATTCATGATGTTGTTGGAAATTTTTTGGGAGAAATAAATAAATCGCTGAGATTTTTTTTAAAGAATCAAATAAAGTTAGGGAGGTTCTGTTTCTTGGTTTGGGGGTGGGGGATCATTGTGAAAATTTCAAAAAGGGGTTAAGACATATATTTTTTCACAGGTAATAGGTCTTGTTTGGGGTTTGATTTTTTTTAGTAAAAGAAAAAAGTTAATGTATTTATAAATAACTTTTCAAAATTGTATTAAAAAAAATGTAAATAACTATTGCGTATATACTCTAAAAAAAAAAACTTTTGTGTATATGATTTAATTTTTTTAGTTGTTATTTGGGTTTTTTTTAACTTTTTAAACAAAAATTCAAATTCCCAAATAAGATCTCAATTTATAAAGATTACTAAAAACTGGAAAGCATGTCGAATAAGTCGGTCACATTTCAAAATGTACCGATTAAACCTTGATTATGTATTACTAATTTTTAGTACATATACCACATTTCAATAAAACAGTTTTTCTTTTTCTTCAGTAAAACAGTTTGAAATTTTAACTATTACATAATGCATATATACTAAGAAATATAATTTAATTGACATTTGGTTAGTAAACACATATGGGACTGACTGGTAAACTTTGGGGGGCATGACCCAATCTCAATTTTCTGACTATTCTTTCGTAATTGAATTCCATTTTCAATAAAACATGGCTGTGAATGGCATTTTAAAATCAAAATTCCAGTGTAAAACCTCCCCTTTGCTTGAATCATGATTATAAGTTCCCATTTTTATTGCATGGTCCATTCAAAAGCATGAGGAAAATTTGAGTGTAGCATAATATGGATGACGTAGTAATCAATTAATAACTACCACTTTTTATATATAACTATTTTGCCACATATATATGAGACCAAGTTTGGGAATAACTTTTTTTATTTAAAATAGTTAATAAAGACAAAAAAGATTAAAATAGTCAATAAGGTAAGATGTCATATCCTATCCATCAATCAAACATTTTTTTCTCTCACAATCATCTATTCAATTACAAAAAAAAAATCACAAATCATTTCAAATACAATTTTTTTCTATCTCATAAAATAGTTGAAACGCCAATTAAAATATCTAATTTTTAAATGAAATCGTAATATCACTGTTTTATTTTTATTTTTTTTAAATTTTCAAAAACAGAGAGCAATGAGTCAATTCAAAATTTCCAACCTTGACTCGCAAACCAACATATGAAGGTGCATATAGTGTGCAACTCTTAAAGGGTTGCACACTACAACAGGACCCTATTAGGACTTTTTTTAAGTGTGCAACCCACTTACGGTTGCACACCATATGCAACCTCACAAAAAGTGTAAGTGTAAGGTGTAAGTGTAAGTATAAGGTGTAAGGTGTAAGTGGGTTGCACACCATATGCAACCTCAAAAAAGGTGTAAATATAAGGTAAAAATTTTAAGTATAAGGTGTAAGTGTAAGGTGTAAGGTGTAAGTTGCATACCATAACAAGACCTATCATATTATAGTAAAAGATTGTTGTGGTTATATTATAAATGATGTGGTGTGATTGTTACAAATTATTATAACGAAAAATGTTACGACTCATCTTGGTGAAAAAATTACGACTTGTTATAGTACGTACATGCATTTTTGTAAGGAAACACATCGTAGAGTTGGACAAACATAATTATGTATCTAATCAATAGTATTTTGTGAAAAAATTGGATCATACGAGCAAATAACCTTTGTTACTGGGGGAGCATATAGCTAACTTGATGTTTTAATATGATATAATTAAGACTCCTAATGCACTAAATTACTCTCTCATTCACATTAATCTTGTTTGGTATGTGCTTAAAAGTTATTTTTTTAGCGGGTTGAAAAGTTATTTTTAGTGATTTTTTTAAAATTATGTCAAAAAAATTTATAAAAAAAAAAACCAAACTATTTTTGGATTTTTTTTGGTCCTCTTTAAAAAAAAATTACTTTTCCAATCCGTCTAATCAAATGGAACCTAAAAGCTTAAAATGTTTTCTATTTTTTTGGGATAAATTATATTAGCGGTCCTTACATTTTGCCTCTTATATTATTTTAGTCCTTATACTTTCAATTGATTTCATTTTGACCTTTAATTTTCAATTTTGTGTCAATTTGGTCCAATTGATAATATTGTTAGTATTTTTGACGAAAAATGATCACTGCTTGAGGTTAACTCATTGAGTTGAGTAAATTTATTATTTTGACCCTAAAAAATTATATGTCACTTATATACATTTTTTTCATTAAAAAATACTAATAATTGTAAGCAATTGAATTAAATTGAAACAAAATCATAAATTTATTGTCAAAATCAAACTAATTGAAATTATAAGGACCAATTGACACAAAGACTATAATACAGGGACTATCAACGTAATTTGTCCATTTTTTAAAAAGAAAATCACTAAAAAAACAAACAAACCCAATAAAAACCCCCCAAACACCCAACAATCAAAACACACCAGGAATGACTTTCTTTTAAACTTGCTTAAAAAGTCAAAATTTTCATTAATAAAGAATTTCTTAACAATTAATAAACACATAAAAAAAATTAATTCTAAAAAAAAAGCAAAAAAATAATTAAAAACAATTGTCAAACTTTCAGTATCTATCAGTATCTTTTTTCCCTTGTATGAGATAACAACCAAGCACGCAAGGAAAAAAGACTAGTTCTAAATGAGCTTTGGTCAACACGTAAGCTCTTCTCTTATACTATTCCAAGTTTTCTCATTCAAAGTGTCTTACCTTTTCCAAGTAGTAGACCCCAACAACACGTCCATACGCTACTTCTTACTATAAATACTTCAAACCACCCATGTCCCTTTTATCAAACACATCTCCAACTACCCAAATCTCTCATCCAAAAAAACACTTCCTCTCCCTCCCTCCCTCTCAAAGATTTTTCAATTTACCGGCAATCAAAGATGTATTTCCAGCGACAAAACACACTCTTGATCATCATGATTGTGATCTTTGTCACCATTTTGTGCCACGCCAACACCCATGTCGGAGCAACGAGGGTGTTGAAGTCGCCACCACCACCATCATCATCATCATCAGAGTTTGTGGGCGGTGCAAGTGAAAGCCACCTTGCGACATACCCATCAATGTACTACAAGAAAGCCAAGCTCGCCATGGCTACTTGGCTTGAACGCTTACCTTCGGGTCCTAGCCCCAGTGGTCCAGGCCACTAATAAATCAAATACCATGTTTTTTTAAGGCCATGCCTTGCCATGCCACAACAAGTATACCATTCATTTGTTTTGTTATTAAATATACGTGTGTACGGAAAATTGTATATGATTATGTGATTAGATTATGTACACTTATAATTTTTTTATAAGAAATAACTATAAGAACATGGTATATACACATATATACAAGTGTAAATGAATAAGCAAAATTCTTTTATTTGTATTATCTGATAAGTTCATTTTTAGTTAATTCTCATACTTGGTTTTTTAGGTTATGCGTTTTATTTTATTTTTTATTGTGTTGGTACAAAATGCCACTCCCTATGACTACTTTAAAACATGTCAGCAAAACGTGATATCAAATGTCATAAAAGATATAAGTAAAGCTCTTCCTATCTTTTTTGAACGGGATGAAACTCTTCTCATCATCGATTGATTTTAGAAAAGAGGATGAAACTTGGTCCCGCATGTTGGTTATGGGTTATGCAGGGCTCTGTTTGAAATTTTTTTATATATAATTTACAAATAAAATCCACTAAAAAAAAATATGAGTTAAAAAATAATTTGACTTTTCTGCTTGTTTTGTCTTCAGTGTATTTTTTGAAGATTTAATGTTTAGATCATTCTATACTGAAAGTTAAAATTTTGAAACAATTTTTTTTTTTTCTTTAAATTACTAAAGACAACAAAATAAGAAGAAAAAAAAATTGACTTTTTTAGATTGATTCCAAACTCACTATTCTAGTGTTATAATGAATGATGCAGCAGTCCTACAATCTTAAAAAAACAAATCCCTAAAAAACACATTTAATGATTGAGATTAATTTCATATATGAACTCCATTATAAAAAATATAATAACTCAACCACACTATTTTTTTTAGTCAATTCATAACCTATAATTATGGGTCGTAGACTTTTCTCATAATGATATTGAAGAAGTATCATCCTCTGCTCACTGCACTTAGCATTCACCAACTCATAGAGCTCATGGACAGCTGTCAATGTTTGTTAAAGCTGCATCATCACAACTCTGTAATTCTAGGAGCATTAGTTGTAATGGTTAGCAAATCTGTTATGAGTTAGTTAGTCAGTTAGTCAAATTTGTTATGAGTTAGTTAGTCAGTTTAGATGTAGTTTTAGATTAGATATTTTACAGTATATAAATCAGTATATAAATCAATGTAAGTTTTAGATCTAAAAAAAAATATATGATGAATTCAAAGAAACTCAATATGGTATCAGAGCTTTGAAGCTCTCGTGAGCAAGATCCACAGGTCTCCAATGGCTGATTCTTCCCTGCCATCAAATCTTAGTTTACTAATTTCAAATTTCAATTCTCTCATTACTGTGAAGCTCGAATCCAACAATTTCCTCATATGGCAATCTCAGATGACAAATATGCTTAGAGCATCTGGATTTCTTGATCATGTTAATGGATCTCATCCATGTCCATCTCCAGAACTCATTGATGAATCTGGAAAACCTGTTTCAAATCCAAGTTATGTACAATGGCAATTGATTGATGCACATTTGCTTACTTGTCTAACTGCAACTCTATCTTCATCCATTTATTCATCTGTTCTTCATCTGACTCAAAGTGATCAGGTATGGCAATTCTTAGAGAAACAGTTTACTTCAGTCTCACGCTCTCATATACATCAACTAAAACCAAACTTCAAACTCTTCAGAAGAAATCATCTTCAATGGAGGTCTATCTCTCTCAAATTAAAGATCTTGCAAAGACAAATGGCTTTAGCTTCGCAAAATTGATGATGAAGATCCGGTTTTCTTCACTTTGAATGGTCTACCGAGGAATATGATGCTTTCAAAACTTCTATTCAGACTCGATCCGAGCCTATCAAAATGGAAAATTTGTGTTCATTATTATGTCGAATCCATTCATATTGAATAAACTTAAAACTTAAATCTCCGCACTGATCTTCATGTTGCCTATTCTGCCTCACAAGGATCATCTTCATCAGGTTATGATTCTTCAAATTCTGTTAATAGAGGTTTTCACTCTGCAAGGGGCAGAGGTTCCTCTCGTGGCTTCAGAGGCAGATATAATACTTCTCGTGGTGGCAGATTCAATAACAGTGGTGGCAGATTCAATAACAGATACAACAATAACAATCATAATAATAACAGATCCAGAGGAGCCTTTTCCTTTAACTCTGGATCTAACTCTGGCTGCCAGATTTGTGGAGGTTGGAATCACACTGCTTTTGATTGCTGGCATCGACTGGATCCTACATTTCAGCCTTTCTCTGGCAGCAGTTCCTCTCAGTCAAAAGCTTATGCTGCTTCAGTCCCTCAGTCATATGCTGCTTCAGTTCCTCAGTCCTCTTCTGATCCTTCCATACCTCCTTGGTATGTTGACTCTGCTGCTACCAATCATCTGACCAATGACTTGACTAATCTGCAACAATTTCAGCCTTATCAAGGTCAAGATCATGTTCAAGTTGGTAATGGCTCTTCCTTACAAATCAGTCATATAGGTAAAGGTATTTTGCCAACTCCACATTATTCTTTTCCTCTCTCCAATCTTCTTCATGTTCCAATTTATTTCTTCAAACCTTTTATCTGTGCATCAACTCACCAAAGACCTCAACTGCCTTGTTATTTTTTATGCTAATACTTTTGTCATTCAGGACAAATGCACGAACAAGATTCTGCATAGAGGTGTTAACATCAATGATCTTTACCAGTTCATTCCTTCATCTGAACCATGCTCTTCTCCTCAAGTTTTTCAATCTAGCACTACTGCTCCTCTGTCTGATAGCACTCCAACAACTCTGTTTCGATCCCAAAGAATTCAAAGATTCAGGCTCGATTTGCTGTGGCATCAAAGATTAGGCCATCCATCTTCTTTAAAGCTCCAGCATCTGGCTGATGTTTTACCAAATAAATTGTCTTTGAATAAGGCCTTGTCTTGCCTTGATTGTAATATGTCTAAGTCTCATAGACTTCCTTTCACATTGTCTAATACTCGTGTCAATTGTCCTTTTGCCTTAGTTCATAGTGATGTATGGGGTCCCTTTATAGTAGATAATGCTCCATTTCGTTTCTATGTTTTGTTTGTAGATGACTATAGTAGATTTACTTGGGTTTATCCTTTGAACTACAAGAGTGAAGTGTATGATAAATTGCTTATATTCAAGGCATATATTGACAATCAATTCCAGACTTCTCTTAAAATACTTAGGACTGACTGTGGCACTGAATTTGTCAATAAACGAATTGATGCTTTGCTGTCTTCTCATGGCATTGTTCATCAAAGTAGTTGTCCTTATACTCAGGCCCAAAATGGCATAGCTGAACGCAAACACAGACACATTATTGAAACTGCTATCACATTGCTTCATCACTCATCTGTTCCCATTAAGTTTTGGTTTGATGCTGTTGCCACAGCCACATTCCTCATTAACAGAATGCCTTCTAGTATTTTACATCACAAGGCACCTTTTGAGATGTTATTTCATACCATACCTGATTTTTCTCTTTTCAAAGTGTTTAGCTGTTAGTGTTTCCCGTGGTTAAAACCTTATGTTCCACACAAGCTAGCACCAAAATCCATGTCTTGTGTTTTCTTAGGATACCATCCTACTATTAAGGGATATAGATGTCTTGAGCCTCTTTCTGGAAAAATCTACATTTCTAGGCATGTCATTTTTAATGAATCATGTTTTCCTTTCTCTCAGCAGTCCACAGTTTCCTCTTCTTCATCTACTTCAGATTTATCTACTCTTACATCATTTTTCTGGCCTGCTTCTTCAGCTGCCATTCCTACTCAGTCTCCTTCTTCATCTGTTTCATCTCCTGCTGAGCCTTCTTCCAGATCTGAGCCTACTCCTCCTCTACCTCAGCCTATTCATATTTCCTCTCCTGCTTCTTCTGAGCCCTCTTCCAGATCTGAGCCTACTCTTCCTCTACCTCAACCTATTCCTATTTCATCTATTACTATTGATTTACCTCCTCCTTCTCTTTCTTCCTCTGTGTCTAATATCCATCCCATGATTACTCGATCTAAACATAGACTTCCTCACTGTTTTTCTGCTAAAAGTTCTCTTCTTGAAACTGAACCTACATCTGTTCATGATGCTCTTCACTCTCCTGTGTGGTTTCAAGCCATGCAAGAAGAATATCAAGCTCTTCAACAACAAGGCACTTGGGACCTTGTTCCTCTTCCTTCTCATAAAATTGCCATTGGGTGTAAATGGGTTTTTCGCATTAAAAGAGATTCAAATGGTACCATTGCTCGTTATAAAGCTAGATTGGTGGCCAAGGGATTTTTGCAAAAAGAAGGAATTGATTTCCATGAGACTTTTAGTCCCCTGGCTAAACAACCCACCATTCGAATCTTTTTGAGTATTGCTCTTCAAGCTCAATGGTCCATCAAACAGCTTGACATTTCCAATGCATTTCTTCATGGTACACTTCAAGAGGAGGTCTATATGCTGTAGCCTCCAGGGTTTGAACAATCTTCTACTCATGTTTGCAAACTCAAGAAGGCCTTGTATGGTCTCAAGCAAGCCCCTCGGGCTTGGTACTCCACCTTTTCCACTTTCTTGCTTTCTCAAGGATTCACCAATAGTCTGTCTGATGCCTCTCTTTTTATCAGAAAAACTTCTACAAGCCTCACTTTGCTCTTGGTATATGTTGATGACATCTTACTAACTGGTGATGATTCTACTTTCATTAATTTGCTTCTTCAGCACATGCACAAGTCATTTTCCATGAAAGACCTTGGTCCTTTGTCTTATTTTCTGGGCATTTCAGTTCAGTCTGATGAGCATGGTTCCTTTTTATCTCAAGCTAAATATGCTACTACATTATTGAATAAAGCTGGAATGGCCGACTGCAAACCATGCTCCTCTCCTATGATAGTTAAAGCTGTGTGTTCTACAACAGATTCACTGCCATTTGCTCAGCCATCACTATATAGAAGTTTGGTTGGTGGACTGCAATATTTAACTATCACCAGACCGGATCTCTCCTATGCTGTTAATCAAGCATGTCAGTTTATGCATCTCCCTACCAATGCTCATTTTCAAGCTGTTAAGAGGCTCCTTCGATATGTCAAAGGGACTCTACATCGTGGTCTCTTTTTTACCCCCAGTTCTTTTGATCTTTCTGCCTTCTCTGACTCTAACTGGGCCAGTGATAGCCTTGATAGAAGATCAACATCAGGCTATTGTGTATATCTTGGCTCAAACTTGATTTCATGGTCCGCTAAAAAGCAGGCAACTGTTTCTAGATCATCCACTGAAGCTGAGTATAGAGCCTTAGCTCATGCTACAGCCGAGCTCACTTGGATTCAACAATTGCTTAAAGACTTTTGTGTTTCCTCTTCTCCTGTTCCTGTCATATGGTGTGATAGTTTATCTGCCATGGCCTTAGCATCCAACCCTGTTTTTCATTCACGGTCCAAACATATAGAAATCGACTGTCATTTTATTCGTGAAAAAGTGGTTGCCAAACAGATTGAGCTTAAGTATATTCCAACCATGGATCAGGTAGCTGATATTTTCACAAAGCCTCTTCCTCCTTCCAGATTTCATTATCTTCGTGACAAGCTGTTAGTGGTTTCCTCCCCTATCAGCTTGAGGGGGGCTGAAGAAGTATCATCCTCTGCTCACTGCACTCAGCATTCACCAACTCATAGAGCTCATGGACAGCTGTCAATGTTTGTTAAAGCTGCATCATCACAACTCTGTAATTCTAGGAGCATTAGTTGTAATGGTTAGCAAATCTGTTATGAGTTAGTTAGTCAGTTAGTCAAATTTGTTATGAGTTAGTTAGTCAGTTTAGATGTAGTTTTAGATTAGATATTTTACAGTATATAAATCAGTATATAAATCAATGTAAGTTTTAGATCTAAAAAAATATATATGATGAATTCAAAGAAACTCAATAGATATGAGTTTGATGGTCACATCTATAATTTTTACATATATTTTATTTGTATTTTTTTTCCGTTGTCTGAACTTTGGGTATCATTCCTTTTTAATTGCAAAAAATTATTGAATGTCATCTATTACTTCACAGCAATTATCATTTGTTAGTTTTTATGTTATATTATCTCTTAAAATACCAAAACAATGATAATCGGTTCTACTTACTAACCAACCAAATGTGAATTGGGACATCACATGATAATTGTTTAAAAACTTGAAATTTTTAGGCCATCGCTTATGCATAGCTTGAGTCGCATAAAAATCGACTAACAAATGTTGTAGACATACGTCGGTGTAAAAATGCCGCTAGATTCTTGATTGGAGATAACACACTAAATGCCATGTATACATTAAAAAAAGTTGAATTCAAGTGAATATCTTTGCATCTATTAAAAAAAAAAAAGGATAATTCTATTATAATTTTAATTAATTTTTTTATTTTATAATTTCTATAATTACATTCTTTCTCTCATCCCTACCCTCCATTCTTCTACTTACACCCAAAACTTAAAAAATCTCAACTTCTTCCACCATCACCTTCAACCACCATTCTGCCGCAAGTTGTAGACACCCCATTTTTTACCGTCCTCGAGATTTAGACGTCACCACTTGAACACCCGGTGATTATCCATGTTTGTGTTCGTTTTGAGTTCCCGGAGGTCCCGACTGCGCGTCGTGCCTCAGGACCTCTCAACCGGTTTGTTCTGTGCTTGGTTTTTGTACCAAGACTTGTGTGTTTTTGCATCTGAGGGTAGGGGGAGGCTTGTTAGCCATCCCTGAAGCTCACCGGCTGCCCCACACCTACACCGGCCCCCCCTAGTGGCCACCGGCACTTATTTCTCAAAACCTTTGACCGGTCGGCCTTTGATATGCCGACCGCACTATTTTGTGCAATTATTTTTGGCTGGTCGGTGTGACCCCTTTGCACCTCAGGATGGTGCATGCAGTATGACTGGAGTGCACCATCACCACTCCCCATGCCCGGGTTTGCACCCTTTGCACCCTTGAACCCCATAAACCTTCTAGAAGGTTGAACCCTTGGCCAAGCTTCTTGGAGAAGCTTGGTCAGCTGTCTTAGCTTCCCTTGGAAGCCAAGACCCTCTTGCACCTCTTGAACCCCGCTCTCTTTGCTTAACCATTAAGCTAAGAACTTTATTTTGCCTATATAAGCTCATCTCTTCCCCTTTAGTTAGAGGTTAGCCATTTTAGGTCAAAAACCAGAGCTTATATCTATATATCTGTGTGATACACTTTCTCTCTATATATTTTCCCTCTCTCTCCTCTTTTGTGTGTGTTTTAGGCCTAAAAAGTGTGTTTTTACCTTACTTTTGCACTTGTACACATACTATTACACCTAGCTCCGAGATTGAGGGACTTGGAAGGTTGATTGTTGTGATTTTGGATTGGTTTTGATCACTAGAAGAGGGCTGCTCCACCTGTTCTTCAAAGGATCTTCAAGGGTGAGCTTGTTACTTTAGTTTCCCCATTCTTGCACTAGCTTTCTACCCCTCTTGCTTTGTGTTTTTGGATTTGTGTTTAACATAAAAAAGGCTTATATTTTCATGCTCTTGAACATTCATTAAGATTGATTTGTGGTTTGGGTAGAGTCTCACCCTCTTAGGCCTTGTTTTGGCCATTTTGGTGTCTTTTCTTGAAGCTTTGCTTACTTAGTGTTCTTGGTCTTCTCACCACTGAAATTAGTGGGTTTTCAGTGGTGAGGAAGGTACTTCCAAGTCTCAAATAGGAGAGGGACACCCCTCTCCTCCTTGTCCTTTGCTTGCCTTTGTATTTGGCCTAAAGAGTAGCATGTATGCATACTTGCATTTAGCTTCATTTCAGAATTTTTTTGAGTGTTTTGGAGCATGTTTAACCTCTGTTTTTGGTCGGATTTGTAGCCCTTAGTATGTATCTTATACTTGCTTTGAAATGCTCTATTATGCTAGGAAGAATGCCTTGCATTTAGACCATGTTCTTTACATGTATTAGCCTCGCTTCATGAAGATACTAGTATTATTTTGCCACATTTAAGGGCTGTGGGCCACTGTTTTTGTCATATTTAGCATGCTTGACATGGTTGTTTTGCATGATGGCTTGTAAGCCTTGGGTAGGTGATCTATGTGCATGCATTGGATAGTCTATTTAGATGATTTGGGATCATTTGACAAGCTATTTCAGACCCTAATCCATGCTCATATGTTTGTACTTGTCATCTCTTTCATGCTTTAAAGGTGTGTCCTTTTATGCCTAAGAATAGGCCTTGTGTATGCTTCCATGATTAATGCATTTTGGGGGTGCCATGTGAGGGGATTTGGGTGTCATTTTGTATACTAAAAGTCTGTTTTTGGTTGTTAGATTCATGCCATGAGTGGTTGTGTAAGTGGTAGTAAGATGCTCTTTTTGGTGCCTTAGGTTTAGGCCCATGAACTTGCATGTTTGTATAGCATTTTGGTCATCATTTACGGCTTGTTTTGCCACTGTTTTGGGGTGGTTTGAGGGCTGCCCCATTGAAGCTAAGGCCACCATTGTATGTTCATTATATGCTTGATGCATGCTTAGTTCATCGAGTGTTGTAGTAGGTTGGTCCCATTGCTTGATTTGGCCCATGCTTGCATGCCACTTATACCTTGCATGCTCTAGCATTTTGCATGCCTATTGTGGTAGTTGCATGACACTTGGTATGCCTTGCATCTTAGTCCCATTGTTGCATTATTTGAGCTATGTTGCATACATGCATTCCATGGCTTGGCTTGGGGATTGTCAAGCCAAGCATAGGATTGAGAGGAGTTCACACTTCAAGTGGTGCAACTCGTCTCAATTCTTGGTCACCAAGACCTTTGACTAATACATGATAAGGCCTTGGATTTCATTTGTTTGTTTGCATGCATTACCATTAAAATGCAACCTTGGTTCCTTAGGCCATCATGCATCAAGATGCATAATTGATGGCCCAAGAACCAAGAGTCATGCCTCCTTGAGTCCCCAAGCATGATAGGAGGCATTGGCCATGCTTACATAGGCTCAAAATCGATGCCATGCACGCCGGGTTTGGTTTCTTCTTTGCCAAACCGTCCTCTGCAGAACTTTCACGACCGGCAGTACAATGTGCCGACCGGCACATTTTTTGTGCCGATAAACTCTACAAGGAGCCGGTGGCCAATTTAAGCGATGGGGTATCAAGTGCTCAGGAAGAAGGTATTACGGGACAGAGGAATTTTTGGAGAGGCAGGCAAGAGAAAGCAAACAAAGGATGTCATGACACGGGTTTTCCGAGCAAGTCGGATCAAGCATGCATCATTCGCGCATCCCGAGGCAGGGCTGAAGCCCTCTTCTTTTTTTACATATGATTTAATTTGATAAGTAGAAATTTCTGTAATAATTAATTTATTTATTATTCGGACTGTAATATTTATTCGACCCCTCCGTGCGAGGGCGTAATTGTAATAAGTGTGGGTGAGTGGTGTGTATGTCTTCCAACCCCCACTTCTTTCTCCCTTTTATTTACCTGCTTATGATGGTGAATTAGGGCATTTTTTAAATTAGCATACCTTATGCAATGCATGCGTGCATTCATGCATTTGTTTACATACATCGGGCTCGATACATCATACAAACTACATCGTGTTTTCAATTCCAAATTGAATACGTGCATTGAATAAAGTGCATTTCACATGCCATCTTTAGGGTTAGCCGAGCCTACTCGAGATTACATCCTTGCATGTGTTGCATTGGCCACTTAACATGAACTAGGACATGCATGTTTGCTAACTAGTTTATTGTTTTGGCACGGAGTACAATGTAAGTATTTTACGCTTTAGCATACCACATGCGTGTAAATGTTGCCATCACAGTATGCTTACCATGCGGCTAAGTGCTTATGTGAGATAAACTGTTTGAATGCCTGTGGGTGGAGGTTGGGTTGCTTGAGTTGGAAAACTCATTGAAATTCGTGTTTTAGCCTACTTGCGAGTAGCAAATTCCAATGCATTTTCAAAACCAACGGATATGCAATGTTTATTTCCAAATTAGGCAATCTAGTCTATACTTGTTTGCTGTGCGCATAACATAGTAATTCTAGACTAATAATTGGAATAAGAACACATGATGTTTTCAAAATCGGATATCACGGTTAGTAGAGGCCGGTCTTCGGACCGAGCGAGAGGGGGTGCTCATAGCTGACCTTCCCCAATCGTACCCAAGCTCCCGAGCCAAGACCACTTTGGTGATGACGGACATGTGGCCTTCGGCACCGAGTCAGGGTTTCCTAAATTTCCCCATTTTAAAAATATTTAGGTGGCGACTCTGTAATCTGGCAAAGCAGTCCATGTTTGGCACTACTTTTTAAAAATCTGTTTTCTCAAACGATTTGCCGGATTTGGACTCTTTGGTTCAAGATTTAGAACCGCAACAAACAAAAAGGGAGTCCGAACTGTAGAGCGAGGCCCACGGGCGCGTCTACACAAGTGCCACTCCCTTTTTGTTGTCTCACCACCACGACCATCACCACCATCATGGCCACCACCCTTGCAGCCTCTCATCACCACAATCACCACTTCCTTTATCGTTCTACAGTCGTGACCATCACTACCATTGTAATCACTTTATTTTCATTCCCCATCACTGCAATCCACCACCATCGCAACGGAGGAAAGGGCTCACAGTGGTCAAAGATGAATTTTAATTTTTTCTCAGTGCACCAAAACCAAACAAAACTAAACAGTCCAGAGTTCCACTACTGAACAAAAACAAGTCACATAGACAACAAAAACCAAACAAAATTAAAACACCCTTACATCCATTTCCAAACATACAGACCCATCATGTTTGGCAGCCACAACCAAACAAAGGTTATGTTTTTGGCGAACTAAAACCTAATAGTTCGTAAAACCTACGGTTGATGGTGAGGGATTGGGTAGTGGCTAGGGATGGACAGTGGATATTCCGATCCACTCAAACCGACCGAACCGATCCGCCGCATTTTGGACGGATGGGTGATGACGAACAGACGGTTACGGATTGATTTTTTCAAATCCGCCTAATTTTAGACAGATGGCAGATTCGAGGTTCCTTTGGTCACAACCGACCCACCACACCGCGACCACCCCTAGTAATTTGTGAGATTTTGTGTTTTCAATTTGTTTAGATATTTTATTTGTGTTTTCAATTGAAAAAGAGTTTAGATATTCTGTTGTGTTTTTAATTTGTTTTCAATTTGAAAATCCTTTTATCATTGGCAAGTGTTGATATTTTGTATTTTTGTGTGAAAAATATAAAGCTTAATTTTGTCATTTTTTTAAAAAAAATCAAATTTAATAGTTTTTGAATTAAAAAAAAAAGTAATTTTGATAATGCATGGTTTTCTCATATGTATTTATTACTAGTATTTGACAATTTATTTGATAATCTTTTGGTTATCTCGAATTGAATTGTTATCCAAAAAAAATATTGATAAGTTGTTTTAAACTACCAAACCGATTCGCATTAATCTGTCAATCTGCTCAATCCACATCAGTCAATCTAGCGAACAGATCACGGATCGGAAGTTCTCCAGCCACAACCGAACCGCGAACACCCCTAGCAATAGCTATTGGTAAGAGAGGCTAGGTAGAAGGGAACGGCAATAGCAGAAAAGAAGGGTAAGGTGGAATGAGGCTGGGTGAAGGAGAAGGGTGGTGGCAAAAAGGCAGCAACGGTGATGGGATGGTGGTCAAACGTAATGGTGGAAGAAGTTGGGCTTTCTTAGGTTTTGGGTGTAAGAAGAAGAGTGGATGGTAGGGATGAAAGTAATAATATATAACATAATTATAAAAATTGTATTAAAAAATTAAAATTTTAAGGATGTAAGGAGTTAGTTTTGTGATGCGTAAGTTAAACATGGCTCTACTTACCCCCTAAATGTTTGGTTAAGCACTCCAATTTAATGAAAAAAAAATTATTACCATTAAATCCTTATTTAAAATGACTAAAAATATTTGACATTGGAAAAAGTATAAATCAAAATGTTTCGGACATCAATCAAACAACAAAACATATCTCTTTTTCTTTCCTATCTTTGGAGTAGAATATCTAAACTTTTATGAACAGTATTAGTTTATAATCAAATTATGTTCATCCACAAAATTCTTGCACTTTTTGAAGATTAATGAAGTTTTCTTTTATTATTCTTCAATATCTTGTTTCTCTTTCTTTAATTGTTTCATTCGAACCACTTGTTGGAATTTATTTGTGTTGATTGGCAAAGTTTGTAGCCAAATTGCCTGTCAATTGGATAACAAGAAACAAATTAACCATGGCTACTGTGGAGCGTGGGGTAAAATTGGGAGGATGGAGACCAGTTTTTCGGAAGAGGCACTTTGGTGGCAGATCAAATTCAACGAGCAAAGTTCACAATGTTTTTGTCGACAATTTATCGGACTCAATGCATCCAAAAAGGTTATACGATTTGTTCACAAACTTTGGGGTCGTTATCGATGTCTACATACCCAGCAAACGGAGGCACTCAACAGGAACTAGGTTTGGCTTTGTTTGGTATAACTGCCTGGTAGCTGCTGAAATGGCAATCCAAAAAGCACACGATACCTGGTGTGATGACAGAGCTTTGAAGGTTAAGCGAGCTGATTCCAAAAAGAAGAATATAAGCAAAGTCCAACCACAAGCTGATGCTCATCATCCACAACTAGTGGAAATAGGTAAAAGATGGATGAGAGTGGAAGAAATCAGCACAAAAGGGAAGTCTTATGCAGAAGCTGTAATGGGGGGTAAAGTACCAAATGGGAAACCTATCTTACTGAACGCTGTGGAGTATGGAAATGGTTGGTTGTATGACAGTGTGATACTAAAACTCTGGTCTCACTATCACTGCTCTGATCTTAAAAAGGAACTGCATACCAGAGATATGTCTGATGTGCAAGTGAAGGATGGTGGTGGGAGAGTTGCATACTTAGTGTTCCCTTCACTAAAGGTCAAAAATAGAGGCATGATGAATCTTAAAGCTTGGATCCACGAATGGTGTGAAACGATGGAGGAATGGAGGAAGGGACTGAAACTTGAGCAAGAAAGATACGTGGATTTGAACTGCTATGGTCTGCCTCGTCATCTTTGGAACACGGCTAACTTCATCAAGATTGGGGAAATCTGGGGTAAGGTCATGAATATTAATGAGGGCACCCTCAAGTTGTCATCCATGGCATGTGGTCAACTCAGGATTCTTACAACACATATGGAGATGATCAACAGTATAGTTAACCTGGAATGTAGAGGTCAGGTTCACTCAATCAGAGTGAGTGAAGAGCTTGGGTCTCAATTGGTTAATGTCCCAGGTCATAGCAACCAGGTGAGGGATACTTCTGTTCATGGCATCACCGGCGGTGATCAAATTTCAAATTGTTACAAAAGAAGAGGTGAATGATGGGATGCAACAAGGGGATGGGGTGGCCTATGACAAGGGTGTACCACAAGCTGCAAATGGTAATGTCAGAATGGAGAAGGAGCCTGAGGGAGCAGATAATAGCCTTTTTGCTGTCCCTGTAGTAAATGAGACCTGCAGCATTATGGGACCTAGAGTAGGTGAAGGTCAGTGTACGAGGCTCAAGGGAAACATGAGTAACACCTCAGTTAAGTGTATTGCTAGTAAAAGTCAAAATGATGAGGTCAATATGGACCATTGTGAACTGTTGGCAACAATCACAAAGAAAGGGAAGAGAGTAACTACAAAAAGTGAAAAAATTGATAGTGGCTTGGGCCCTGATGGGCTTATGAGAAGTGTTAGTGGAAATGAGCCTTCAAAACCCAGTATTAATCTAGAAGTAGTCTTTGATCAAGCCCAGTTTAATGGCCTACTGAATGAACAAGACAGGGACAAATCTAAGTCAAATGGGTTGGGCCCTAGCTGTAGCAGATTTGCTGAGCACCTGGATCCAACATAGGTTCAAGCCCAGGTGGAGAATAGCAAAGGCATTGCTGTAGACAGTGTTGAAGGAGTTAGTCAAAGCAATCAAGATACTACACGTAGTAAGAGACTAGAAGGCAAGGAGAGTAAAGGAAAGGGTCGGAGAAATCAGAGGAAAATAGTGATGACAAGGGGGTTTCAAAAGGGGACCATCTTTAGAGCTGCTGCAGCTGCAATTTCCTCTTCACTATCTCAGACTAGTAGATTAAGTAAACATGATATGCTAGTAAAGGAGGCTCAAGCTACAATTCGAGTTGGACAAAGTCTGAGCATTGATTTTGAAGGCAAAGATGATGAAGTTATGAGGAAAATAATTGAAATGGAGGAGAATGACATGGAATAGGCTGCTGATAGGAGTGATGGTGCAAGGGTTTAGATCAACACCAAGGGTTGCTCAAGAGTAAATAGCATATTCTCATGAAGCTTCTTTCTTGGAATATTAGAGGGCTTGGTAGGCCGGAGAAGGAGAGGAGAATCAAAGCAGTTATCAAAGAAAGAAAGGTGGATATGGTGTTGTTGCAAGAAACAAAAAGGGCAAACATTTCAGATCAGTGGGTGAAGTCAATCTGGCCTTATGACCAAGTTGCTTACATGAATGTGGATGCTGATGGGAGTGCTAGGGGCCTGTTATGTGTTTGGAAGCCTGAAGTCTTCTATCTAGCTGACTGCTGCTGCAATAGGAGCTTCATCATTCTATCAGGTTCTTTATTTAATAGCTTGGATTGTGTGATTGTGAATGTGTATGCCCTTAATAATATGTGTGCTAGGAGAAGCTTATGGGTCTCTTTGGTCAATCTTAAGGTTGTTTTTCCCAAACCATGGTGTATAAGGGGGGATTTAATGAAATCAAATCAATAGATGAAAGGAAGGGTTGTGTAAGAAAGGGCAGGGGAATGGCAAATTTTTGTAATTTCATAAGTTGTCTGGAACTGATTGACTTCCCTATGTTGGGAAGGAAATTTACTTGGTGTAATTCTTTGGAAGGGGAGAAATGGAGCAGGTTGGATAGGTTTCTTGTTGGGCCAGAATGGTTGGTCTAGTTTAGGTTCAAACTTTGGGGTTTTCCTAGATCCATCTCAGACCATTGTCCAATTATTCTTATGGAAGATGATAGAAACTGGGGCCCAAGGCCATTTAGATTTATAAATTCTTGGGCATCTCATCCTTCTTTTCTTAAGCAGGTCAAGAAAGTTTGGGAGGTTACTCAGGTGGATGGCTAGATAGGCTACAAACTGAAGATTAAGTTGCAGGCACTTAAACAATCTCTACGGCAGTGGAATTTTGAAGTGTTTGGGAATATGGATTATAAACTGAAGCAAGTTGAAGACAATTTGCATGCCATAGATCTAATTGCTGAGAGTAGAGATCTGGATGAGGTTGAAGGTAAAAGGCGAAGAAAGGTGTGGGGGGAAGTGTGGAAGCTCAGAAAGATAATGGAAAGAATTTGGTTGCAGAAGTCAAGGTTGAACTGGAATCTTAAGGGAGATAAAAATACAAAATTTTTCCACATCATAGCTACTAATAGGTAGAACACCAATGCCATTGATTCCATGTCATGGAGTGGGGAATTAGTGAAGGAACCTTTGGAGGTTAAACAAGCTGTGTATAATCACTTTAGTTTAATCTTTTCTGAGCAATGGACGCATAGACCTAAGGCTTTGGGCCCTTTTAAGGTGATTACACAGAGCCAGCATTTCAGAAGCTTAGATGTGGAACTTTCTGAACATGAAATTTAGGCAGCAGTGGTAGACTATGATGGTAATAAGGCTCCAGGATCGAATGGGTTTAACATGACTTGATATCAAAAAGGGTGGAAATTTATGAAGAATGATATCATCATGTTTATGAAGGAGTTTTTTATTAACAGTAGGAATTCAAGACTACAAGCCTATTAGCCTTATAAATTCCACTTACAAAATTCTTTACAAGGTGCTTGCTAATAGGTTGAAAAAAGTGCCCCCTGTTGTTATAGATGCTGTTCAATCTGCATTCCTAGGGGGTAGAAACATCCTGGATGGTGTACTAATAGCTAATGAGGTAGTGGATTGGTGGAAAAAATCAAGAAGAAAGGGCTTGATTTTGAAGTTGGATTTCCAAAAAGCATATAACACAGTCAATTAGAACTATCTCCTCCAAATGCTATCAAATTTTGGTTTTGATGATAAGTGGGTGAAATGGATTCACACTTGTATCTCCTCAGCAAGAATCTCTATGTTGGTTAATGGTTCACCCACCCCTAAATTCTGTTCCCAAAAAGGGCTTAGGCAAGGTGATCCATTATCACCTTTTCTTTTTAATGTGGTGGTTAAGGGTTTGAACCTACTCCTTGCAAGAGCAAAAGAGCTGGGCTTGATCAAAGGAGTATTCATTGGGTCTAATGCCATCAACATCTCCCATCTCCAATTCGCGGATGACACAATTATTTTCTGTGAAGCTGAGTGGTCTGAAGTGCTAACTGTCAAGAGAATTCTTAGATGCTTTGAGATCATTTCTGGGCTGAAGATCAACTTTCATAAGAGTAGGGTCTGTGGAGTAGGGTTGTCAAAGGAGTGTGTGAAAAATTTTGCCTCAAGGCTGAATTGTACATATCAGAAGCTCCCTTTGAAGTACCTTGGTTTGCCATTAGGGGCAAACCCATCTAGAAGGGTCACATGGAAGCCTATGGTGGACAATTTCAAGAAGAAACTGTCAGGATGGAAGAGGGGCTACTGTCTTTTGCTGGTAGAGTGACACTAATCAAATTTGTCCTTTCCTCCCTACCTATATACTACATGTCTCTCTTTAGGCTGCCTAGAGGTGTGGCAAAAGAACTGGACATGATTCAAGAAGCCTTTTTGTGGGGTGATTCAGATGTGAGAAGGAAAGTTCATTTAGTAAAATGGAAGGAGTTAACCATGGATAAAAAGCAAGGTGGGCTGGGAATAAGAAACCTCAGTTCTTTGAATAACTGCCTTCTTTCTAAGTGGTAGTGGAGGTTTGGGAAGGAAGACAGTTCATTATAGAAGCAGGTCATATGCAGCAAGTATAAGCCAGAAGGGGGTATATGGTTTCCATTTCATATGGAGGCAATAAATATTTCAAGAGTATGGAGTGACATTATCTTTGTTGGTGATTCTAATAGCAGCTTGTTTAATTACTTTATTGGAAATGTTGAAATCAAGATTGGTAATG
Source organism: Camellia lanceoleosa (assembly GCA_025200525.1). NCBI lineage: Eukaryota > Viridiplantae > Streptophyta > Magnoliopsida > Ericales > Theaceae > Camellia > Camellia lanceoleosa. The sequence continues at coordinate 157,770,298 of CM045758.1, forward strand.
GGGAAAGAATCAATTTCTGGATTGATAATTGGATGGGAACTATGTGCTTGAAGTCCCAATTCCCTAGACTTTACTCTTTATCAGAGGTTAGAGGTATCACTTTGAATTGCAGTGGACTAGGATTAGACAGCACAACAATTGGGATTTTAGCTTTAGCTTCAGACGGCCCTTATTATCATGGGAAGAAGATGAACTACAGAGATTAAGGGTTGTTTTAGGTGAGGGCCCTGCATTGAGATTGGATTCAATAGATACGTTTTGGTGGAAATCTGACCCTACATGTATGTTCACTATCAAAAGTGCTGCTAATTGGTGTGAATCTTTGAATGGTCCTAATATGGTAATTCCTTATCTACTATGGCACAATCCCTCCCCTCCTAAAGCCCAATTCTTCTCTTGGTTGGCTTGGAAAGGGAGGATAAAGTCCTCTGATCACTTACATAGACTTGGTATCCTAAGTGCAGTCGTTAGCTCTAATTGTGTATTCTGCCAGACTGAGATTGAATCTCTTAACCATGTTCTGCTACTGTGCCCCTTTGCTTGGAAAGTTTGGTCCAATCTAATTAAGTGATGGGGTTTACTCTGGGTTTCCCCTAGCTCAGTGGTTATGCTAATGCATTGGTAGTTGGGCTGCAAGGTTAGGAAAAAGGAAAACCAAATTTGGAGAGCAATCCTGATTGCTGGTCTTTGGTTCCTCTGGAAGTGTAGGAATGACTATCTTTTCAATGGGCTGCAACCTATCTGTGAAGATCTATGTGTGCTTATTAAAGTTAGAGTGGCCCTTTGGCTGAAAACTCACTCAGTTGGGCAAAGGTACACAGTGGATGAGTTTGTGTTTAATCTCCATCAAGTTAGAAGCTGTCTTTAGTGTGTTTGTGTTTAATCTTCATTTGTAGAATTGCAGCTGCTCTGCCTCAAGTTCTGTTCCATCTTGTTCTTCTGCTGGTGTAGACACCCCATTTTGACTGGCCCTAAGACTTGGGCGCTTTCTTTTGATTACCCGATGATGACAATTAGAATGTGTTTCTCACAGAATTCTCAGTAAAAGAAATGGAATTTGAACTTTAATCCCAACCTTCACCATTATGGCCAAATTATTTTAAAATATTGAATATTTCATTAATTTAGTATTTTTGTAATTTTTTATAATTTTATGTGTTTGTTCATATTTTTGGTGTATTTTATATAAAAGAAAATAATAAAACAAATTATATTATGTGTTTAAAATTATTATAGTATATATTTAGTATTTTATATAAAATTATATTAGTATATTATATGTTTAGTATTTTGGTATAAATTATATATTTGATATTTTATATATTATATTATATATATTATAAAATAAAAATAATAAAAAAATTTACATCGGTTGCCGACATGCAACCAAACGCACTGAACATATATAAATATATATATTATTATATTTATATTATTATATTATATTATTATTATTATATTATATTATTTTGCCTATATAAGGCAGGTTGGAGGGATGAGTCTAGGGGAGGCAATTCTGTGGAAGGATTTCAAAGAGGAGAATTTCTAAGGAATTCTGAAGAGAGCATTCTGTAAGAAGAATTTTGAGGGAGAGAAAGAGTCTGAAGAGTGATATTTTTATTTCATCAATACACAATTCAAAAATCAACCATTAAAGTTATAATTCTAAATTTTGGATTGAGAATTGAGAACACATTCCACAGACTTGAGAGTAGTCAAAAGAAAGTTTGTGACTCAGAAAATTCATCATTTCCCCAAAAGGTGATTTTTCATAAATTTTCATTTAATTTAAAAATGTGATATAATTTGTGTAAATACTTTATTTATTTCGTTTTATAACTTTTTTTTTTTATTATCGCTTTAATGGGATGGCTGCACCACTGCACCACCTACATATCTGCTGTAATTTAAATATTATATATAAATTGTTGTAATTTATTACTTTAAATAAATATCCCGGCAGTGAATAGTAACCTTCGGCGGTGAATAGCACCTCCGGCGGGGAATAGTAACCCCGGCGGTGAATAGTACCTAATTTGTTTAAATACTTTATTTACCTCGTTTTATATCGCTTTAATGGGATGGCTGCACCACTGCACCACCGCACCACCGCACCACCTACATATCTGCTGTAATTTAAATATTGTATATAAATTGTTGTAATTTATTACTTTAAATAATCTATCCCGGCGGTGAATAGTAACCTCCGGCGGTGAATAGTAACCCCGACAATGAATAGTACCTCCGGCAGTGAATAGTAACCCCGGTGATGAATAGTACTTCCGGCGGTGAATAGTAACCCCGGCTATTTAATTTTGCTCGCTTTATGATATGCTATTTAGGGGGCTGTTTAATTTATTTCAACAATTTATGTTTTAAATATCAAGTTTGTTTGTACTAACCAATTAATCAATTTCGCATAATCATCTCTGCAACCTCCCTCAATTCTTTGCTTATTTCGATTAAAAAGTTATGAAAAATTAAGATTGTGATTTAAGTATAAGAAAGGAACTCTTCCATGCTTAATGGTTTAATCTCTTAGGAGGTTCATTACCAAAGGTATAAAACGTTCTATGCTTAATGGTTTAATCTCTTTGGAGATTCATTACCAACGGCATAAAACATTTTATACTTAAGAGATTCATTACCAAAAGTACACAACGTTCTATGCTTACTGATTTAATCTCTTAGGGGATTTACCACCAAAAGCATAAAACGTTCTATACTTAACGGTTTAAATTCTTTGGATGTTCACTACCCCAAATGTATACATGTTCTTATACTAAAGCACAATCTTTCATTTTTCATTTCTCTTTATTCATCAGTGTGTTGACTTTTAAGGGACTAATTGACCCTTGGAAATCACCAAGGAAAGTGTCATTATCACTTATCATCAAGTTTGGATTTTAAGTCATTATCACTCAAGTTTGGGTTTTTCTAAGTCATTATTACTCTTTTGAGTTTGACTAGTCCTTGTTGCACATCTTGAGTTTGACTTAAAATCCCTAACTTGTAAATAAGTTTGACTCTTCCTTTGTAATTTCCAAGAATTTATCACCGCTTGTTTATCGTTAAAGGATTAATTGACCATTGGAAATCGCCAAGGAAAGTGTCATTATCACTTATCATCAAGTTTGGATTTCAAGTCCTTATCGCTCAAGTTTGGGTTTTTCTAAGTCATTATTACTCTTTTGAGTTTGACTAGTCCTTGTTGCACATCTTGAGTTTGACTTGAAATCCCTAACTTGTAAATAAGTTTGACTCTTCCTTTGTGATTTCCTCCAAGAAAATAAGGTTTATTCGGGTTAAGTTAATCGATTTTTCTTTATTGCATTTCAGACTTAGTGGATGTAAATATCACTTTTGCACAAACAGGAGAAAAGATAAAGAAATGGACAGGTAATAAAAAAGGCTAATAAAATTGGTTAAAATTGGATTACAACCAACATAAAGAACCAATATGATTAATTGAATTCGGTCGGACGTTATACCGAATTTATTGTGTCAAGGCTTGCCTTACATTAATTATTGTAATAAATTAGACAGCCCCTTTCATTTATTATTCATTCGGTTTTGTAATAATTATTTATTTGGACACTTGGACATTCGAACCCTCCTGCGTGAGGGCGCAGTAATTCATTCGGACCCTCCTTCGTGAGGACAAATATGTAATAAGTTGTATGTCTTCCAACCCCCATTCTTTCTCCCTTTTGTTTACCAGCTTATGATGGTTAGATTAGGGACATCATGTTTAATTTAGCATTTTCCATGATTTGCATTCATCCGTTTGCATACATAAAAGTTCGGCTCATCATATTATTCAAATGTCAAATTCAAATTCTTTACTTGAATACATGCCTATCACATGCCTTGAATTGACTCGCATGCCATGCTAGTAGCCGAGCTTATTACTTGCACGTTGTATGTGTTGCATTAGCCATATCGCATTAATTAGGATCATGCATTTTTTTCTAACTATTTACTTTCTTTTGACTCGCCTTCGGACATAAGGTAAGTTTTTATGCTTTAGTATATTGCATAAGTGTGATTGCTGTCATATCAAACATACTACCATGAAGCTAAATGCTTACTTGATATACCTGTTTGAATGCCTGTGGATGAAGGCTAATCACTTAAATTGGGATACTTTGATTCATGTATATATGAGATCACCATTTTCAGTGATACATATTCAAAACATTTCTTTCAAAACAAACATGGAATCAAACGTTCCAACTTTTCGTGAAATTAGTCTATACTTGTATGTTACATATAGAACAAGAGCATATATTGTACATAAAAACCACATCATGATTAGTAGAGGCCGATCTTTGATCGGGTGAGTGGGGTGTTCAATTATTGACCTTCCCCTCTCATACCTAAGTTCCCGAACCAAGACACTTTGGTAACGACGGACTAATGGCCTTTGGCACGAGTCACGGGTTTCCTAAATTTCCCATAAATATTTAGGTGGCGACTCTGAAATCTGGCAAAGCAGTCCATTTTTGGCATTTGATTCAAACATCGATTTTTCAAAAACAATTGCCGGATTTGGACTCTTTTTGTGTTTCCACTGTTTCACATTGCACTTGTGAAATCAGATTCAGAATCAACACACAAGTAAAGTCCGAACTGTACGGGCTATTTCATTCTTCCGAAAGGGGGCGCGAAAAGCCGAGCTACAGCTGGCTTTGGTGTTTGGGACTGCTTTATTCTGGTTGTGGGTACATCTTGTTGGTCTGCCTTGCCCAATTGTGGTCTGCTTTGTTCAGCTGTTGTGGTTCCTCTATGTATTTGGTTCAATATGTTTTCAATATTGGTTTTGGCAGGGGAGTTGATTCCAGCTCTATCATCTGCTATCTGCTTTCATTGGTTGAGCTATTGCTGTTGCTGTGGTCTGATTGTTGGCTTAGAGTTTGCACTGCTACTGTTGTGGACTGCTGTGTGTTAAGTTACTCAGGTGTGAAGTTGACAAAGAATCTGCTATTGAAGAGCTCATAGAATCTGCTATTGAAGATGGAGTTGCTGCTGTGGTATGGAAGTTTAGGATTGTTTGCATGTTCATCAAAGCCCATTCCAGATTGGTCTGGCTACTGATATCTGTTATTTTGGGTCTATGGCTACTGCTGATATGTGATGGTAAAGGACCTACTGAGGAATTAACATTGTCTCAGTTTTTTGGACTTGAGCATGAAGTCATCCATAACCCTGGATTGAACTTCCTATCTTTGCCTGAAGATCTCAACATGCAAAATTCACGGTTGTTCTGCTGAAAGGTTGGTTGCTGGTATATATTGCCCTATTGTGTTTGCTGCTAGTGTTTGTTGTCTAATGGTGTACATTGCTATTCTGTATGCTACTATGGTTGTTGGTTTCTGTGGAGGGTTTTCCTTCATTGGGGGTCTGATGGTGGATCTGTTGAAAATGAGAGGTGGTCTGATGGTAGATCTGTTTAGTGGCTTCTTCATCCCCTTCTGGCTGCTGCTAGAAAATGGAGTGAATCTAGGTTAATGTATTGGTGTTAGTTGTGTTGCTAAGAGTTAATTTGCTGGTGTGCTTGCTGTTGTGATGCCAAGAGTAAATTTAGGCAATTTGCTGGTGTATTGTTGTAGCAGTGGAAGCTGCTGCGGTTGTTCTTGGTTGCAGTTGCTACTAGAGGCTGGTCTGGTTGCTGTAGGAGGCTGCTTTGGTTTGTGCAGCTAGTAGAAGGGTGCTGTATGGTGTTGATTGCTGGTTGGTAATGTCTTGGTTAGGGTAGTCTGCTGCTGTTGTTTTGGTTGATTGGTTGCAATTGATTTGGGTGTTGTTGCTTTGTTGGTTGTTTGTTGTTTTTCTTTCTTTTTCTTGTTTGTTTGCTTCTGATTGGTTTCTCACCAATCTTGGGCTAGTGCTAGCAAATGATTGTGCTTCATTTGCGGTGCCAACCTAGTTGGGATCGTGAAGGCTAGCTATAATGCTTTGTGCACTCCCCCGCTTTATTGATGTAATTTATACATGTTTTGTGTTATTACATTAATAAAGCTTTTTTTTTTGCTGATCAAAAAAAAAAAATGTTTCAAACATCTCATTCATCATTGGTCCCAATATTTCTTTTATCGCTCTTCTCTTCTTACTCACTTCACTTTGTATCTTCATACCTAACCCTATTTGCTTAAATCTATCATTCTTGTATTCTATTTCATATTGAAATCAATAATGGATAATAAAAAAGATATTTCCAAACAATTTTCTATAGATAAAATAAATTTTCATTTGATGTATATTTATTTTCGTTGTTTGATTTACAAAATTGATTCAGAAACTCAATACCGGACAAATTATGTTTATTCAGAAACTTATTTTCAAACAAAATTCATATATTCAGCAATGAGCATCTAAACAAATTTCATTTGTTCGACATTGAGCATCTGAAGAAATTTCATAGGTTCGGAAGTAAGTATCCAAACATATATAATTTGTTTGGCACTGAGTATCTAAATGAAAATGCTACAACTATTTTTTTATTGTTAGGAACTGAGTAGCTGAAAAAAATTCATAGGTTCGGAATTAAGTATCCAGACATACAATTTATCCGACACTGAGCATCCAAATGAAAATATTGTAACCAATTTTCTATTGTTCGGAACTAAGTATCCAAATATATTTAATTTGTTTGGCACTGAGTATTCAAAGAAACTTCATATCTTTGAAATTAAATTTTCGAACATATATAATTTGTTTGGCTTCGAACATATATAATTTGTTTGGCACATAATGTCTAGATGAAAAAGCTATTAGATTTGTGGTGTAGAAAGTAGAATTTCTAAGAACTTTTTATTTTTAAGGTTATAATAGGCATTATTTGAGTTGTCCAAACAAATAAATAAATATTTAATTTTTCAATTAGAGTTTTCAAAGTAATGAAGTGCCCAACTTAATTTTTAGGGTGCATTTAGAGCTATCCATAAGCCAACTTACTTGTCTAATATTTTTTCCCAAAATATCCTTACCAATTGTTTATTCCTTTTATAAATAAAAAATAAATAAAATCCATTAGCCAACATTCAACAAAATGCACCAACAAAATGGCAGCTTGGGCTTTGGCCTAGTAATCTCATAGCCACATCTTAGGGTAGGATGAGGGGAGGATATGAAATTTGAGCTGATGAAACAGTGATGACCCCTTAAATTGTAATTTAAAAACTTTACTAACAATTAACTAACATTCTACAATATTGGCCAAAATTTTTTTTAAAAAAATGACATAACACGGGGAATGACACATCTGAATAAATGCATGGAGGACTTACATGTAAATCTTAATAAGTGGATTTTGTTCAATAGGTTCTGTAAGAATTAATGGTGTTTTTATCAAACACTGTTAAAAAACGTCACTAATTATTAATTTTCAGTGACAGTTTAAAAATTGTCACAAAAAATATCACTAATTATAAGTTTTAGTGACAGTTTAAAAAAATCGTCACAAAAAAAGTCACTAATTTTTAATTTCCAGCGACAGTTAGAAAAATTCATCGCAAAAAAAGGTCACTAATTGTAAGTCTTAGCGACAATTTATAAAAATCGTAACAAAAATAAGTCACTAATTGTCAATTTTTAGCGACATGCAAAAAATTGTCATAAAAAAATATTTTTAACGACGATTTTACTAGAATTTGTTTTCAATAGAATTTGATAGGAACTAAATACAACGATTAATACTTAGTGTTAGTTTACTCTAAGGATGTGTTAGTTTGGACGGACCGAATAAGGGGGAATTGTAATCCATTAGACTGTTAGTCATGGGATACATTGTCCTCGGACTATTGGATTGGATTTATATCCTATTTTTGTTTAGTCATGTGATTAGATGCATGGATTGGACTATTCTATTGAATCCTATGTTTGTTTGGGATATTATGGAGAAGGATAAATGCTCAAAAGACTATTTTGCCCTTCTGAATTATTTACTAAATAATAGGAATATTAAATTTGAATTATAAATTTATTTTATTTTTTTACTAGAACTTTTAAAAAATTAAATAAATAGAATATTATTACATAAATTTATTTTAATTTGTAGTTGAGATTTTTAAATTTTATTTTACTTTACCAAGTATAATTAATACCATATTATTAAAATAAATAATTTAATAAATAAATTTTATTAAGTATAAATAATTTATTAAGTCTAATAGTATAAATAATTTAATAAATTTATTAAGTATAAATAATTTAACAAATAAAATTTTTTTTTTTTTAAATATTAAATAATAGAGGGTCAAAAATGTAATTTCATTACCTAATTTCATGGGATGAGTTATCTTATGAATTGTGTTCCATCCCTATGAGATAGAACCATCTCATAGATTTGGGATTCATAGTGTGTGAGTGATTTTCTGACCACACTGCCAACTCAGTATTCAGCTGGAGAGCACTGGCAGAATAGATGGTACTTGGCTGACCTGTAACAAAAAGAGAAGAATCCCACGGTGGTTCGCCACCCGGGGGTACTCCGACGATCAAGTCAGTACTCAATATCTCTCAAAGATAAATCAACTATTCAACTCACAAGCTTGAGTATCAAAAAGCATACCTTAGACCCATGGGGGTGCCTCTCTTTTATAGCCAATACAATCCTAGTCCCAATAGGAGCCTGGCCCTAATGGACTTAGGATTACTGCTAATCTGGGACTCCTAGTGGGGTTAGGATAAACTCTCTAAGAGTCTTATCTTTACCCAAACTGAAGTCTTCTCCCAATCTAGGACTCTTGTCCATATCCAGGTTGAGTTCCCTCTTCATTCTAGGACTCTTGTCCCCTATCCGCTTATCTCGGATTCTGATATCTTCGGAGGTAACCTCGGCCTATCCGAGATGACCTCGGCACAACGGCCAAGACACGTGGCACCTCGGCTAACACGTCGGCGTCACCTTGCCACGTGTTGGTACTCAGAAAATATATCCCCACAACTGCCCCCTAGGTTATATTACCTCGGCATTCTGAGGTGGTGGAACCTATCGCTCGCTCATCTCTGCCTCTCGTCCGAGATCAAACTCACGACCTCAAAGTTCCTCGGACTTTACTATCCACTTCACAAGTATCAAGCTTCATGTTTTTCAAGCTATTCGAGATCATACCTCCTAGCCGAGGTTTCTGGTTTCATTAATTCATAAACTCCAAGAGCTTTGCATCCGCTCTATTCACATTTTCTGGTGGGTTCCTGATTTCCAGTCATCTATTTGACTTCGGCGATCTTCATATCGGTGTTCACTTATCTTGGTAGGTTCATAAACTCTTTTATTAAGCTCAATCTTTCATAACTCTTCTGAATCCGTTTACTTACCCTTTGTTGTCTTCTATTTTTCGTCTGTTTTCAAGTTTTTGAAATGTTTAAATGCCTAGTATTGTTTTTGCCATATCCTCTTTCTGTTGCTAGCATTGTGTCTGGGTCATTACTTTCTTGTTTCTTTATATACTTATTTAGTGCCTGTGCACTTGGCTTTATCTTTAAACTTCGTCGTCTTCTTGACTCTGATTTTTCTTTTTTTTTTCATTCCATCCTCTGGCTTTTTCTCTTTCTTAGCTCTTTTGCTTAAATCTGTCATTGTTCCAAGCTTTCAAGCTTCTGCAACTGTCTTTGTTCCTCTCCTTCAGTGAGGCTTACGTCATTCTGTCATTGTCGTCAGATTTTGGCAATTCTCATTCCGACTTCCCTCTTTCTAGTAAGCCACTGTTCCTCCTGGTTTTATTACTTGTTGCTTTCCAAGAAGCTCTGCTTCATTGTTAACCACCATTGCTGTTTTACCCGTTGTTTCCAAATCATCTTCTTGAATACACACTGTTCTCATATCTATTGATTTCAGCCACTGTTCTTGACTTGACACACCTATGCAATCTTTTTGTTTTGATTTCTTGATAGCTTCATCACCATTTTTTATTTTCGAATTACATTTCTTGTTTTTGTTTTCTGTGTCTTTTTCTAGATTTTTGCTTTCAATCCTTGCCTTCAAAACTCCGAGATGCCAATCACCGAGAAGAGCTTTGATCAAACTTTTTAAGAGATTGATGCTGAGCTCGTGGCTGAGAAGGCTGCTGAGAAGTTCTTTCCAACTATTTTCTGGGGGTGAGACACAACCTGCCGCTGATGCCGAGTAGTTTGCTTCCTTCTTGAAATTGATGCCGAGGTAACGGTAGAGAAGCTCCTCCAATCGATCGCCGAGGTTGAACCATCGCTGCTCGTCAAGCAGATCATCCGACGTTTGCTTTCACCCTAGTTCTTAAGGTCTTCATTTTTGTATTCGCTAACCTTCTCACTCTTAACAAGCTAGTTGGTCATCTCGATGATCATATCTGAACGCTCTTCGTTGTTATCTCGGCTATACCAAACTTGTAAATTGCTTCAAATTTCAACAAGTGGTAGACTTCATAATCTTTGGTTAACTCATCTTGTAATTTGCTCAAAAATTTCAACAAGTGTAAATATTCCTTGCTCCTTAATTATCATTCATTCCCCCTGCATCTTCTCTCTGCCCCCTAATGTGAACATAATTTGCACTTAGGATCACATTAGGGAAGTTGGCTTCGTGCCGTAGTCACAGACCTGATGTGTTCTTCTTTCGCCGATGTATTAAAACTTCTGGTATTTAATTTGGCCCCTTTAGACCCTCTTTCTCTTGGCCTTTGCAAACTATCATCGCTGTTTCTTGAAGCATTTATTCCTTTGCCATTTCTTCCTCCCCCTCCAAGTCAGACTGAGGAAGAAGCTGAGTCTGAATCCCAGGATGAAGATGAGGGTGAAGATAATAATGATGATGAAGCCTTGGTAAGGAAGCCCAAAGATGCTGTTGAAGTCAAGTCTCCTCCTGAGGGTGATCAAGTTTTGGACTTGACCCAGGATGAAGATACTGAAGAAGTGCCCAAGGAATCTGACATTGGTAGGCTTTCCTCTGACCTTCTTCTGGTTGAGAGAAATGTTGAAAAAACTCTTGCTGAAATTGATGCCGAGATCGTGGCAGACAAGAATGCCGAGGTTGTGGTAGAAAAAGATGCCGAGGTTGTTCTTCCAGAGACTGCCGAGGTTCAAATTCAAACAGCTCCTGAGGCTGAAAAATCATAGCTTTTTTTCCCTTTGTCTTTTGTATTTTGTTTTCTGAACAATGCAAGTTTTCTTCTGTGGCCAATGTGCCTGTCTTTGTTACTTATGAACAGTTTACTTCTGCTAGGCTATAGTGCCTTCTTTATATATAACTGCAACTGTTTTTCCCTCGGGTGTAATAACTGCAAGTTTTACTTCGGCAAGATACTGACCTGCAATCTTTTCATAAATTTCAACAAGTATAAAACATATACTATTCAATGTTAACTTTGCAAACTTTTCTCAAGTTTCAACGAGTGTTTAAACAGTGATATCAGTTTAACCTACTTGTAAATTGCTACAAATTTCAACAAGGGTTTAAACAATATACTTAACCTTTACTTCAACCTGTAAACTGCTGCAAATTTCAACAGATGATAACATGTCGGTTTAACTTTTAACTTGTAAATTGCTATCAATTTCAACAAGTGTTAAACATCTTTTTTGGTTTATCCAACCAATAGATTTCTATAAGCAATAACATCGGCTTTACTTCGATTGGTAAATTGCTACAAATTTCAACAAGTGAAGAGAAACAAATATCTTGGCTTAACTTCAACTTGTAAATTGCTACAAATTTCAACAAGTAGTAAGCTTTGCATCAGTTTAACCAACTTGTAAATTGCTACAAATTTCAACAAGTGGTAAACTTTGTATTCGGTCTGATCAACTTGTAAATTGCTACAAATTTCAACAAGTGGTAGACTTTGCATCGGTCTGACCAACTTGTAAATTGCTACAAATTTCAACAAGTGGTAGACTTTGTATCGGTCTGACCAACTTGTAAATTGCTACAATTTCAACAAGTGGTAGACTTTGTATCGGTCTGACCAACTTGTAAATTGCTACAAATTTCAACAAGTGGTAGACTTTGTATCGGTCTGAACAACTTTGTAAATTGCTACAAATTTCAACAAGTGGTAAACTTTGTCTTCTCTCTGCCCCCAATGTGAACCTAAGTTTCACTTGGGTTCTCATTTTTTATGTCTTCCAGAAATAATGTTAAGTATCTTAATCAATCATATGTGCTTGAAGAATTCTGAAAAGATTTTATTAATGACATCGGTCAATAATGAACATCTCAATGATAGAAAAATTTCAAATTACAAGTATTCCAAGGTCTTGGTAATGCTTTGCCCTCATTGTCTTCAAGCCGATAGGCTCCATTGCCTATCACCGAAGTAATTCTGTAAGGTCCTTCCCAGTTTGGGCCAAGCTTGCCCTCTCTGGGGTCTTTCTTGTTGCCAACGACTTTTCTCAAGACTAGGTCGCCGACTTGAAAATCTCTTGGGTTGACCTTCTTGTTGTAAGTTCTGGCAAGCTATTGCTGGTATATCGCAGTCAATTGCGCCCTCTCTTCGCTTCTAAAAGATCCAGATCTCGCTAAGACTATGTCATTAGTCCCATTCTCAACTCGGGTTCGATCCTCGATGCCGATTTCCAAAGGAATTATCGCTTCGCGCTATAGGCCATAGCAAAGGGGGATTCCCTGTTGATCTCTCGGCGTAGTCCGATATGCCCAAAGAACGTTGGGCAATTGCTCACCCACTTCCCTTTTGTCTCAGCCTTTTCTTTATTCCATCCAATTACTTTGTTGGATGCTTCGCTGCCCATTGCTTTGGGGAAACTTGGTGTTGAAAAGTAATTCTTGATCTTGAATTTCGCACAAAAGTTCTTGATAAGCTTGTCGTTAATCTGGTTCCGTTGTCGGCAACGATGGCTCTGGGAATGCCAAATCTGGTAATAATGTTTTTCCATATGAAATTCTTGACGTCCACATCTCGGATTTTGGCAAGAGGTTCTGCCTCTATCCATTTTGTGAAGTAATCTGTTGCTACCAACAAGTATTTTCTCTGCCCAATGGCTTGGGGAAGTTGTCCAACCAGATCCATGCCCCATTGGGCAAACGGCCAAGGGCTGGATGCTGGGTTCAGGTCAGCAGCTGGCTGATGAATCAAGGGTGCAAACCTTTGGCATTGTTCACACTTCTTTACGTATACTTCTGCATCTTTTTACATGTAGGGCCACCAATACCCCTGGGTAATGGCCTTATGGGCTAATGATCTGCCCCCAATGTGGCTTCCACAAATCCCTTCATGAATTTCGTATAAAAAATCTTCAACTTGTAAAGGGTGTACACACCTTAAAAGGGGTCCAGTGAAGGACCTTCTGTAGAGATGTCCGTCCGCAGTCAGGCTGAATCTTGCCGACTTCAATCTGACTTTGTGTGCCTCCTTGCGATCTTCTAGCAGCTTTCCTTCTTTCAGGAATGCAACAATTGCATCCATCCAGCTTGGCCCCATGTCTACACACATTGCTTCTTGCTTTGCGCTCCATGGTTCTATGCTCAGGCCCGACATATAGTCGATCATGATTGTTCTTGTTTTTCCAGTCTGTATTGAGCTTGCCAGGTTGGCCAACGCGTCGGCGTGGCTATTATCATCTCGACTTACTTGAAGAAGTCGACAGTTCTGAAATAGCTCGGCCAATCTGATAACTTCATTTGCATATGCCGACATCCTCTCGTCTCTGGCTGCAAATTCTCCTGTTGATTGGTTAACAATTAACTGTGAATCACAATAAACTATTACCTCATCTGCTTCTGCTGCTGCTGCCAGCTTTAGCCCTGCAATTAATGCCTCGTATTCTGCTTCATTGTTTGAGGCCTTGAACCCCAAACGGATGGATTGTTCTATTATTTCCCCATCTGGGGATATCAGCAGCACTCTTGCCCCCGCTCCTTGTCAATTTGAACTTCCATCGACAAACAGTCTAAATGAGTCGCCGATGTAGATGATGCAGGGTCTGAGCTTTTCCTTCTTTTGTTCCTTGGCCTTTGGCTGGGATTCTCCTTGCTTTCTTGGACCTTGTGCATCTTGGCTTAACGGAGCCCGACGTTCGATGGATTCAGGCGTGAATTCTGCGACGAAGTCGGCCAAAATCTGGCCCTTAATTGCTGTTCTGGGCCTGAACTCCAGGTCATACTGGCCCAAGGATACTACCCACCTTGCAATTCTTCCTGTTAAATCTCCTTGTTATAATAAGGACTTCAGTGGGTGCTCCGTTAGTACTACAATCTTGTGTGCCTGGAAGTAGTGATTCAACTTCTTTGAGGCCATCACTAAGGCCAGCATTAACTTTTCTAGTGGTAAGTACTTTGCTTCAGCGTTGGCTAAGGTTTTACTTACATAATAGATGCCTCTTCGTTCTCCCTCGCTTCTCGGATTAGAATCGCGCATCGCGGTTCGACACGGCTAAGTACAAAAATAACTCCTCCCCAGGTTCAGGTGTAGAGAGAACTGGGGCCGTGGTCAGATACTTCTTTAGGTCGGCCAACGCGGCCTCACATTCTTCAGTCCACAGGAAGTCTGCGTTCTTTTTTACCAGGTTGAAGAAGGGTCTACACTTGTCTGAACTTCGGCTTATGAACCTGTTTAGGGCTGCGGCCCTTCTAGTGAGCATTTGAACCTGTTTTGCCGATGTTGGACTTTGTAGATCTAGGATGGCTTTGATTTGATCTGGGCCGGCTTCTATTCCCCTTCTTGTTACCAGGTAGCCTAGGAACTTACCTGATCCAACTCCAAACGCGCATTTAGATGCGTTGAGTCGGAGCTGATATGTTTTGAGTATTTCAAATACCTTTTTTAGGTCGGCAAGATGATGCTTAGGCTCCTTGGTCTTCACGACCATGTCATCGATGTAGACTTCAACTGTTTGGCCTATCAGGTGTTTGAACATTTTGGTTACCAGCCTTTGGTAGGTTGCTCCTGCGTTCTTTAGTCCAAAAGGCATCACCCTGTAATAGTACAGGCCTTTTGGGGTGATGAATGTTGTTTTTTCTTCGTCTGGGGGGTACATGGCTATCTGGTGGTACCCCCTATAAGCATCTAGGAAGCTCATCCTTCCATGTCCTGATGTGGCATCCACCAGCTGGTCAATTTTTGGTAGAGGGAAGCTGTCTTTGGGGCAGGCTTTATTTAGGCTTGTAAAATCTACGCAAACCCTCCATTTACCATTTTTCTTCTTTACCACCACAGTGTTTGATAACCACGTTGGATAATTGACTTCTCTGATGGCCTTGGCTTCCAGAAGTCTGTCTACCTCTTCCTCCACAGCTTTGACGTGCATTAACGTCAGTCTTCTAGCTCGTTGTATTACAGGTTTTGTCGACCTGTCGACGTTCAGTCTGTGACATGTGACCTCGGGGTCAATGCCAGGCATTTCATAGGGTGTCCAGGCGAACACCTCTATGTTTGTTCTTAAAAAAGCTTCCAGTTCTCTTTCTTCTTCTTCGGCTAAGCCTGAGCCGAGAAGAAAGAAGCGCTCCTCGTCGCCCTCCTGGACGAGGATTTTCTTTAGTGATTCCTCACTCTTCTCGGCCGGCTCCTTGCCGACATCATCTAGGACCTCTATGTCCTCATCTTCAATTTCTGCCTTTTCTGGTTCTCGAACATTGCAGGTTGTCTTCATTGCTGCCATGGAGCAATTTTTTGCCTGTTGTTGATCTCCTCTGACTTCTTCAATCCCATGTTCTGTTGGGAAGCGCAATAGTTGGTGCAATGTTGAGGGAACTGCCCCCATTGCGTGCAACCATGGTTTTCCCAATATGATGTTGTAAGGAGAAGGCGTATCAATCACGGTGAATTCTGTCCTGATTTTTCTAGTACCGGCCTGTACTTCCAAGTTTGTAGCGCCCAGGGGCCACGTGGGCGTTCAATTGAAGCCGACCATCGGGCCATTCGATTGCTCCATGTCATCTGGGTGAAGGCCTAGCTCCTTGTAACATCTAACGTACATGATGTCGCAAGAGCTGCCTTGATCTATTAGGATGCGTTTCACTTGGCACTCCCCAACCTGGAGGGATACTACCAAGGCGTCATTGTGCGAGTGCTAGACCGACTCTAGGTCGGCTTCGGTGAAGGTTATTATTGGTCCTTGGCTCTCTTCAGACCGATGTCTTTTTTCCCCGACTTGGTAGACATGCTGTAGATGTCTTACCCTTTGGGTTTCTCCTCTGACTTCATTCTCGTTAACTTTTGAGTGGATCACATTAACTATCCGAGGTCTTTCTGCCCGAGGTTGCGAAGGTGGTGGAGCTGCTGGAGCCTGGGGCAGTCTTGCCTGTTCTTCTCTCGTTCTAGTTTCATCGACAAGGTCTCTCAGGTGGCCTTGTCTTACCAGATCTTCCAGGTGTGCCTTTAGGGCTCTGCAGCCCTGTGTTGTATGTCCGTTTTCATTGTGGTAAGCACAATGTCTATCCATGTTTCTTCCTATGAACTCTCCTGGTTCCCTTGTTGGTGTTCTGAAATAGGGCTGTCTCCGAATTTTTCCTAAGACCTTTTGAATTGGAATTTGGAACACGGTTGTCACTGCCTGTTTAGCCCTTAACTCTATCTCTGTTTTGCTGAATCCGTTGTTACTTCGGCCTTGCTTCGGCGAGCCGTTCCCTTTTTCCTGTTTGACTTCTTTGTGGGCCGATGTATCCTCCTCGGCTCGTGCATATTTTTCGATTCTTGCCATGAGCTCCTCCATGCTCTTTGGCAATGTCTTTGCCAAAGATTTCCGTAGTGAACAGTCATCTTTCAGGCCGTTCTTGAAAGACACGACCGCTACCTCCTGGTTGCATTCAGGTATTCGATTGAACACCTCATAGTATCTTTTTGCATAGGCCCTGAGGCCTTCATCCTTCTTGATTTTTAAAGCCATTAGTGCGTCCACTCTTAATGGCTGTAGTTTGTTTGTTATGAACCTGGCCACAAACATCTCGGCCAGGCCTTCCCACGTCTTTACGCTTCCCTTTGGTAATTTATGGAACCAATCTGATGCAATCTCCCCGAAGGACGAGGGGAATACTTTGCAGAGAAATGGCTCGTTTCCACTGTATAACGCCATTGAGTTCAAAAATAGTCCCACGTGGAAGTTAGGGTCTGACTTACCATCGTATATTTGAAACCTTGGCATGCTGAATCTTTTTGGCGCTTCAAATTTGTCCAGTTCTACCGAGAATGGTGTCCTCGGCTTGACGGGCGAGGTTACCTCAGCTTCAGCGTTCTGTTCCTTTCTCTTGAGGTAGTTTCTCAGGTCTTCTTTGCTCCTCCCCGGAGCTCGGCTATCTTTGGACTTCAGTCTCTTCGGTATACTACTCTCGGCCTCATGATGGGTCCGCTTCGATCTTTCTCCATGGGTTGTGTCAAAGCAGAGCGCCTGCCCTGGAACGTGCCGATGTCCTCTGTGTTCCTGATCCTTCGTATGATACGTCCTCTGCGACTTCTCTTCAGGCTCCTCTCCGACTTTCCGGAGGGCGGATGAGAGTGCCTTTTGCTCCTGGAGTGTTGTGGTGTTTCAGAATTATTTTCCTTCCTCCCTTCGTATTAGGCTGGGGATTGGCGTGTCTCGCAATGGGTATGGTGGCTGCATAACATTGTTTTGCATCATGAAGTTGACGACCGACTGCAGGTCGGCCAACTTGTCTGCCAATTCTTTTACTTCCTCATCCCTCCGTAGGCACCTATCCCTCCATACCTGGTGGTTGTCTTCATTGTAGTATCTGCCCTGGTCTGTTTTCTTCGAAGTGTCGCCCTCTTGGACGACATCCTTTCCCCCGTGCCCCTGGCTACGAGTTTCTTCGTTGTGGTTGTTTCCTTCGACGTCAAGGTCGATAGGCCTGTCACTCCCAGTGGGAGCGTCGCCCCCAACCTTTTCGTTTTGTGTGTTACTGGCCATCTATTCGTCTTTCTTTCCCACAGACGGCGCCAAATTGTGTGAGTGATTTTCTGACCACACTGCCAACTCAGTATTCAGCTGGAGAGCACTGGCAGAATAGATGGCACTTGTCTGACCTGTAACAGAAAGAGAAGAATCCCACAGTGGTTCGCCACCCGGGGATACTCCGACGATCAAGTCAGTACTCAATATCTCTCAAAGATAAATCAACTATTCAACTCACAAGCTTGAGTATCAAAAAGCATACCTTAGACCCATGGGGGTACCTCTCTTTTATAGCCAATACAATCCTAGTCCCAATAGGAGCCTGGCCCTAATGGACTTAGGATTACTGCTAATCTGGGACTCCTAGTGGGGTTAGGATAAACTCTCTAAGAGTCTTATCTTTACCCAAACTGAAGTCTTCTCCCAATCTAGGACTCTTGTCCATATCCAGGTTGAGTTTCCTCTTCATTCTAGGACTCTTGTCCCCTATCCGCTTATCTCGGATTCCGATATCTTCAGAGGTAACCTCGGCCTATCCAAGATGACTTCGGCACAACGGCCAAGACACGTGGCACCTCGGCTTACACGTCGGCGTCACCTTGCCACGTGTTGGTACTCAGAAAATATATCCCCACACATAGTCGGAATAGAATATTAATCCGATGGAAAAAATTTCAATCAAACAACAGACTATTTAGACAATTAATCATATACCATACTTTTCTTTCCAAACAAACACCACCTAAATGGCATCCGTTTGTAAGTGCTTCTCTCTTGAAACTACAAATGGAAAGCAATCACAAAGAAAAGAAAACATTGCAGCAGAAAGCAGCCAAGAAGAAAAGAAAACATTGCTCACAGTCATCTCTTCCCCAAACCAAGTAAACGACTCTACCTGCAAGTTCCAAGCAACACCGACATTGCCTCGCCATCTCAATTTGAGGTCGCATTTGTAGTCTACGGAAAAAATAAAATAAAATAAAATAAAATAATAATAATAATTTAACAATTAACCATTACTTCTTTATGTTTGTGAAAGTGTCTATTCCAATCTAAAATTCAAATATGTTTCTTTCCAGCGATATATAACTTGAGTGATACAAATAATGAGATATTTCAGAGATTTTGGTTTGCGGAAGATGGTTGACTAGAGGTCTAAATGCCGATGGCACTGTCAAAACCGAGGAGACAAACAAAACTAGTTCGACTTGGTGCCATAAAAAGAGCTTGTATCTGTTCAGTAGTTTGAATATTAGTAGCAACCACGAGATGTGTTAACAGCACAACAAAATGGCCGATTAATGATGCTTTCTAACTCTTCTATTTTCTGATTATTAATATTCAACTCCTCGAAAACTGCACCACAACCATGGATTATATGAGTTAATATAATTGTATTAAACCGGACAATTTCTTTAACAAAGATAGAATTTTTTAATTGCTCCTTTAGTTAATTTGTTAAAACTACAAAGTAAACAAAATGTATTGCAAGCAATGGGTCTAAAATACCATTCTGGATTATATATCCCCATGCCTGAACTTTCTCAATACATTTAATCAATGATAAAAGAGATTGGAATTTAATGAATTTTAACAAATGAGAACATTCTCATTAATTTAATCAATGATGAAAGGAACTGAAACTTAATGAATCATTTTTTATCTATGATACATAAGAAGAAACTTCTCAGAACCTCAATACTAAGTTAAATCTATACCACACTTCACTTTTTTGAATAAATTTGATGGTACATTTTCATTGGTTCTAAATCTTTTTGGAACTTCTTCCAAACTTGTTCCTTTTTCTTTTTTTCTTTTTTTTTTCTTTTTTTTTTAGCACTGCTAACTTGTTCTTATAAATACCTTTGAAAAAAAAAAAAATTTAAAAACAATAAACAACCTTGCTCAGTATAATTTCTTTATGCGTGATCCAATACTTTGTCAAACCAGAATAAAGTATTGAAAGTTGTATTAATATTCCCAGGGTTACACCTTTACAAAGAAGCTTTCCATATTTTGTTAACATCTTAATTTTTGTTGTGGATTTTTTTTTTTTTTTATGCAGGTCACACTTGAAATCAACCGATTAAAAAATCTGTTTGAACAAGAGTTTAAAAAATGGGTAAAGAAGGAGGTTAGGATTTTTTCTATGAGTAGCAACTTGTTTATAAGAAAATTAGTATTCTTATGACATTATATAAACTTAATACTATATTGAAACTATTTATAGCTGAAAAAATTCTCAATATCAAAAGTAATGAATCGCTATGCTAGAATGATTGCAGAAGAAAAAAAAACAATATATACAAAATGTCTCTCATTAAAGGAGAATGAAATGGTCCACTCTCAACACACTAGGGCATACAAATAGTGAAGGCATGTCGTCTTTTACTACTATTAATACAAGCTTTCATTAGTTTGTACTATCTAGAGTAATGTTAGGTATCATAAAAGAAATATCATGAAATGCTTTACGAAGATTTTCCATCATTTGATTAGTGTATGGTATTTTATTGTGTGTATAATTCAAGAACGGAGAATTTTCATGAAGTGTTTCATGATATTTTTTCCATTTGGATGTTCCATATCCAAATACATTGAAGTCCTGAAAAAAATGTGTGCATCTCATTATGATCAATAACACAATAAGATTTGGAAGTTCCAAAATTCAATCAATGTAATTTTTGTGCAGTTTCTCATATTGCAGGAAGGTGAAAACAACAAATTCTATAAATATTTGATAAATTTTTATGGTGAGCTATACATATTTTTTTTATAAAGATCAACAAGAACAATGATAAAGACCAAATGGCAGCTAAGGTGATAGCACAAGAAGTATACAAGGAAGAAGATTTAGGTGAAAACAGCAAATAAAGCATGTTACCTGGATGATCCATTACCAAAGCCTATCAATAAAGAGAAACACTGTTTTAAAATAGGATATTATAGTATTTAGTTATATAGTTCTTGCATTTTTATGTACATGTCGGATGCTAATTTCCTTATTGTTTCTTTTTAAAAATTGAAATTGAAATTAAAATACAGTTACTTCATGTTGTAAATATTGGTAAATAAAACATCAAACGATTGATTATTCTCTAAGAAAATCAAATCCAAACCTAACTAAGATTCACAAAAAGGGAAAGTTTCCAAAAGCTATAATATAATTACAAATACAACACATCTTTATTATAAGTAACTCATCCATCCAGAGAGAAATGACTTGCGTTAATAGAAAAGTCCAAGGCCTAAATGTTAATGTGTTCAAGTGGAACCGGAAACACTATTGCCTCAGAATCACAAGACCTCTTCAAGTTACGAGTCTAGCACAAAATCACAGGAGTCTCTTAGGTTAAAGATGGTCATATTACCAAACACTACACATTTATAGAACATAACAACGGCAAGTTCAAATTTGATTACCAAAGCTTAAAGGACAAACACTCCACCAAATATGTCATACGATAGTAGTAGTTCAAATCTTCAATATTTTTATTCCAAATGTCATATTTGAAATAAGTTAAGTTTCATTTTACATGCTCAAAATTAATTCGCATGCAATGTACATGCAACGCATGTGCACCATAACTAGTAAAAAAATAAAAAATAAAAAGTGAATGCAAAAAAAAAAAAAAGAAAGAAAAATGAAATTCTAATAAGTGTAAGATATGAAGAAGAAAAACAAAATTTTAGAAGAAAAACTGATTTTGAAAACTCAACCAAACAGGTATATGTTTTGCACCAAGTTCATCCATGATAACAAGATCATGGACCTATCAGATTCAATCAAATTTAGTTTCTTTTTCATATTCAATTTAGTTTTTTTGCAAATTGCAGGTATGTTTGTTTGTGTTTTAATTTTTTTTTTCTTTTTTCTTTGTGTGCTTTTGGAAGTAAAACAATAAAAAGTTCAAAAACACGCGTCATTTTTTATTTTATACAAAAATTCAAAGGCAACTTTTTAGTGTTTCCTAAAAAATGGATTTTTCACAAAATTTCCAAAAAACTGTTTTTGGAAACAATCCCCAAGTGAGTTTTATGTATTTTTCTGAAAATGAATATACAAAACATAAAACAAAAACAAATCAAAACAAAAAAATCTTCAGAAAAAAGAATGGGATTGTGCCCCATAGAGTTAGTCATCTAATGTATAGGACTTTTCTCCGCACAATAAAATTCTCTCTTTAGCCATCAAAAGATAAAAGGGACAACATTAAATTATAAAAATTAAATAATAAATAATAAAAAAGCATGCTCTGTATCTTAAATATTGTCTATTTTCTCCAAGTTCCATATTTATAAGTACAATTCAAATTTTTAAATAGCATTCAAACTGCATATTGGTTTTAACATAGAGATAAAGTTCTTCCTCAAACGAGTACCACTTATTACAATCCAAATATTTAGTTCAAAAAAGAAAAAAAGTTATCTCTCTCTCTCCCCCTCCCTCTCTCTCTCTCTCTCAAAACTCATTCTGTTCCTCCTTCCCTACTTGGAAACCTGACTCGCTCAAAAGCCTTCAACATCTCCACACTGAAGCCATCCAAAGCCTCCAAAACCTGCACCGAACCTGCACGAAAGCCTTGCGAAGCAATATCATCCGCTTGCATAATCGCTTCCACATGCCTCGCTTTTTCTTCATTCAATCTGTCCCTCATCAGCTTCAAATCAACATGAAGCCCATCCGGAATCAGAATTCCACTTTCAGTAGTAACCTCTGTGGCAGGTGCATTGTTTGGCAATTCATATTGCTCCCAATCCGTCCCACTTTCCTCGTAAAGTGTTTTGACTCGTTTCTCAAGATCCTTTGCTGAGTATTCCACTTTGAGCCTCTGACACTTTTCCTCATCTAACTTCTTCCTCAACTGGTTCAGCATGGAAGCAAAGTCATGCATTGCATTGGATACTCCCGCTTCTGAAACATTCTCAATTGCATTGTTCCAATCGTTACACGTGATAAAGATTGGTGGAGCCCAAGGCTTGTAGGAGAGAAGGGCGCAATTCCATCTGGCATCTCTTCTGATTCTTTGAGCAGGCACTTCATAAGACACTCGTTTAAGAATTTGACAAATGATTTTTGAGTGTTAATCCAATAGGTGAAGGCTGTAACCCAATTCAGAATATCTGTTTCCCGCTTTCGTATAGACATGATGCTTGAGTTTCTCTCAATAGCTTGGAATTGAGCTTTGGCTTCCAACATATCTAGGAATTGCTTCCGGTGACAATCAACCATGAACGTCCACATTCCTGTCAAACTGTAAATAAACTCGTCAAAAGTGAAGTAAAATAAGAAGAATCGTAAAGACAATAAAAAATATAAATAATAAATAAATAAAAGGAAGAAAGAAAATTCGTACATAAAGGTCTAGACTCGTGTCATCGGCAAATCAAAAGAAGAGGACAGGAGAAAATTTCAATCAACTATCTACACACCACCAGCTGAGCACTGTGTATGCAGAACAAAGATAGGTATGATGGTTAATATAAAAAGTTGGTAAAAATAAATCATATGTAGATTTTGGTGCTAATTTCATTTTTCAGAATTATGTACAATGCACAAGTATGGCCGCTTGGCCCAGTAGACAATTCAATGCTGGAAGGGTGAAATGAATGCTAAAAATGTAAGTCAGAATCATCATGTTGCTACACAATAAAAATCTCTCTTTTTTTTTTTTAACAACTCTCTACCAGCACTTGAACCCTTAACCTTTTGTTTAGAAAGAAAGAGAGAAAGAAAGAGAGAAGGGGCAAAATCTCTCTTTAGCCATCAAAAGATGAAAGGGGCAAAATTAAATTATAAAAAATAAATAACTGTGTCTTAAATATTGTCTATTTTCTCCAAGTTCCATATTTATAAGTACAATTCGTATTTTTAAATAACATTTAAACTGCACATTGGTTCTAGCATAGAGATAAAGTTCTTCGTCAAAATGGTACCACTTATTACAATCCAAATAAGAGTTCTCTATTTCTCAAAAAAAAAAAAAAAAAGAGCTCTCTCTCAAAACTCACTCTGTTCCTCCTTCCCCTTTTGGAAACCTGACTTGCTTCAAAGCCTTCAACATCTCACCACTGAAGCCATCCAAAGCCTCAAAAACCCGCACCAAACCTGCACGAAAGCCTTGCGAAGCAATATCATTCGCTTGCGTAATCGCTTCCGTGCACCTCGCTCTTTCGTCATCCAATCTGTTCTTCATCGGCTTCAAATCAACATGAAGTCCATCCGGAATCAGAATTCCGCTTTCAGTAGTAACCTCTGTGGCAGCTGCATTGTTTGACAATACACATTGCTCCCAATTCATCCCGCTTTCCTCGTAAAGCGTTTTGACTCGTTTCTCGAGATCCTTTGCTAGATATTCCACTTTGAGCCTCTGACGCTTTTCCTCGTCTAACTTCTTCCTCAACTGGTTCAGCATGGAAGCAAATTCATGCATTGCTTTGGATACTCCGGCACCTGAAACATTCTCAATTGCATTGTACCAATCATTACACGTGATAAAGATTGGTGGAGCCCCGAGCCTTGTAGGAGAGAAGGGCGCAATTCCATCTGGCGTCTCTTCTGGTTCTTTGAGCAGGCACTTCATAAGACACCCATTTAAGAATTTGACAAATGATTTTTGGGTGCTAATCCAATAGGTGAAAGCTGTAGCCCAATTCAGAATATCTGTTTCCAGCTTCAGACAGCCATGATGTTTGAGTTTCTCTCAATAGCTGCTTGTGCGATTTGCAATTGAGTTTTGCCTTCCAACATAGCCTGGAATTGCTTCCGATGACAATCAACCATGAACGTCCACATTCCTGTCAAACTGCAAATAAACTCGTCAAAAGTGAGGTAAAATAAGAAGAATCATAAAGACAATAAAAAATAATAATAAAAACAAAGAAAGAATAAAGGTCTGGAATCATGTCATTGGCAAATCAAAAGCAAAGGACGAGAAAATTTCAATCAACTATCTACACACCATCAACTGATCACTGTGTACGCAAAACAAAGATAGGTATGATGGTTAATATAAAAAGTTGGTAAGCTTGTTGAAGAGAAGTTCACAGCTGCAAAAATAAATCATACGTAGATTTTGGTGCTCATTTCATTTTTCAGAATTATGTACAACGCACAAGTATGGCCGCTTGGCCCAGTAGACAATTCAATGCTAGAATGGTGAAATGAATGCTAAAAATGGTGTCAGAATCATCCTGTGACTATTTCTATAACCACCATATTGCATATATCTTCCTGCAAAGTTTATTTTATGCTATACTGGTAACATGAATCTTCTTTAAGGGCCCCAATATATTACTGGCCAGGTAGCACAGAGAATTAAAGAGCCTATGAAACAGCAATGCCAATTTTTTTATTTATGGGCTTGTACTTCAGAACTCCATCCGTTACATCTCCAAATGGGATTTCACATCATGCAAAAGTTTAATTTTCACATAAAAAAAGAAAGGCAGAAAATTATATTTTGTTTATAAGTCCACTGTCTTATGGTTGCACATTGGCAACAGAGTTAAACCCTAAATATAGTGATTGTCTTTACGATTGTACTTCAGAACTCCATCCTTTTTCTTTTTCTTTATCTTTTTTTTATTGTCTTTACGATTCTTCTTATTTTACCTCACTTTTGACGAGTTTATTTACAGTTTGACAGGAATGTGGACATCCATGGTTGATTGTCATCGGAAGCAATTCCTGGCTATGTTGGAAGCCAAAACTCAATTGCAAATGCATGAGCAGCTATTGAGAGAAACTCAAGCATCATAGCTATACAAAAATTGGAAACAGATATTCTGAATTGGGCTACAGCCTTTGCCTGTTGGATTAACACCCAAAAATCACTTGTCAAATTCTTAAACAGGTGTCTTATGAAGAGCCTGCTCAAAGAACCAGAAGAAACCCCAGATGGAATTGTGCCCTTCTCTCCTAGAAGGCTCGGGGCTCCACCAATTTTTATCACGTGTAATGATTGGTACAATGCAATTGAGAATGTTTCAGAAGCCGAAGCATCAAAAGCAATGCATAACTTTGCTTCCATGCTGAACCAGTTGGGGAAGAAGCTAGATGAGGAAAGGCGTCAGAGGCTCAAAGTGGAATATCGAGCAAAGGATTGTGAGAAATGAGTCAGAACGCTTTATGAGGAAAGTGGGATGGATTGGGAGCAATATGTATTGTCAAACAATGCAGCTGCCGCAGAGGTTACTACTGAAAGCAGAATTCTGATTCCGGATGGACTTCATGTTGATTTGAAGCCGATGAGGAACAGATTGGATGAAGAAAAAGTGAGGCACTTGGAAGTTGGTGCAGGTTTGGTGCAGGCTTTTGTGCAGGTTTGGTGCAGGTTTTCGAGGCTTTGGATGGCTTTAGTGTGGAGATGTTGAAGGCTTTTTTGAGCAAGGCAGGTTTCCAGGTGGGGAAGGAGGAACAGATTGAGTTTTGAGAGAGAGAGAGAGTGAGAACTCTTATTTGGATTGTAATAAGTGGTACCCTTTTGAGGAAGAACTTTATCTCTATGCTAGAACCAATATGCAGTTTGAATGTTATTAAAAATATGAATCATACTTATAAATATGGAGCTTGGAGAAAATTGACAATATTTCAGATACAGAGCAGGTTTTCTTATTATTATTATTTTTTATATATAATTTAATTTTGCCCCTTTTAGCTTTTGATGGCTAAAGAGAGATTTTTATTGTGGGGAGAAAAGTCGTAACCTTATATGACTAACTCTATGGGGCACAATGCCATTCTTTTTTCTGAAGATTCTTGAGTTTGGTTATCTTTTTGTTTTATGTTCGTACCTGTTCTTGAACATTGTAACTTTTCGAGAATTGTGAAATTTTTGAAAAATCATTGACTCCTCAAACATGGTCAATGCTTCCTCTTGGCAATCAACAAATGGCTCATAATTCTATTATAAGGGGGTGTGCTGTGCTTGTGCTATTACCTGTCTCCCCGCCCAAATTGGGCTTGAAGTGGGCCACCCCGAGGAATCTTAGGTTCAGGCCTTTGGCATCCACGAGGGGTGTCCAAGGTCTCCATGTGGGTTTGGGAGCCCCATGGATGGTGTCATCAAGGGGCATGAGTGTGGGCACTGCGCAATCCTCCTAGGTTTGAGGTTTGGGACACACATCTGTTAATGCCTCGTGTTCTACTATCTGAGGGTGTTGTCCAAAACTGAATGGGCAATCGAGGTGCCACCAAAGCCTCTTGTGCCAATTCATGGACATGCACTTGTGTTCGGCCATGCTCTTGGGCGTCCTGTGGCCAAAGGCAAGCAGCTCGAGGGCAACAATGCTACTCATGGGAGTCTTTGGAAGGCATGCAGCTCTACCATCATTTTGGGCTCTTTGTGCTTGGCTAGTAGGAAGGTGTAATGCTATTGGTGGGCTAGGGACTAACGTCGCCTACTTGTTCAGCACCTTTGGGCATGCAATGGCCCTTAGTGGCCAATAGCATACAAGCGTGCACGAGGAGTGTGTTGTAGGAGTACAATTGACCTCAATGTTGTGCAGGGTAAAGGAGGGCCTCGTGGCTATTCGAGAAGTGCAACATGGCCCCAACATGCAATGGAAACTTGATGGCTAGGTTAGGGGCCTACGCTAGCACATAGTTGGGCAACATCAGGTAGCTTAGCTGTGAGCAACTCCTCCGAAGGACATTAAAGTGTACGGTTGTATGGCAAGAGGCACCTTGGCAACATTGGACCCTGCAGTGGGCCGAGCGCCTTGCTCATATACGAGCCTGGTGCAGTGAAGCAATCGATTAGCCATATGGACGTGCAATTTTGGACAAGCATGTCTTCAAGTGGTATTTGATGTGCGGGACTTCCTTCATGGGAGTTGTTCTTGCTAGATGAATTTAAGCCTACTCATGTCAAGACGGGTGAAGATTTAACACTCATAAATCCCTCCACAAATCTAAATCCAAACACAATAAAAGTGTTCTTATTGGGCGTTAGCTTGGGTACCATATCCAATAAAGAGAGTTGGGCCTGTTTGTGCTATGTTTTTTATTTCTTGTTTATTTTTACCATCATTATTTTCAGCCAACTACAGAAAATAATACACATCTAACATTTTCTTCTAAATATTAACATCATAGTCAAAAGATGACACTAATAAGGCTCATCAAACATAACTTCGACTCTATTTGTTGTGTTCACTAACATTCTTCTCCTAAAAGGTGCAAGAAAATATTCTCATATAGACCCCCATCAAATGGGGACTAAACTGGGTGTAAACATGTACCTTATTTATTTATTTATTTATTTTTGATAAATAATAAAATTTATTAAAAAAGCATCAAGATGATGCAAAGAAAACAATAGCCAAAAGAGAAAAACAAAAGTCGCCTAACCAATTGCATCATCCAAAAAATCTAAGAAAGTAAACAAATCCGGATCAACTTTACACGCCAACCAACTATACAAAGTAACTAAGAACTGGTCCTCCAACCACCACACTGAATGCTCAATTCCTTGGAAAATTCTCCTGCTCCTTTCCAGCCAAACCAACCACATCAAACAAAAAGGCACCAGCGACCACACCCGTCGCCGATGCTACCCAACCCGAGCCCCCCTCCAACTCCACAACATGTCCACAACCCCCTTTGGCTGCACCCACATAATCCCAAAAAGAGAACAAGCCAACCCCCAAAGTCGCGAAGCAACAGAACAATGGAGAAATAAATGATCAACTGACTCCACATCAACACAACACAAACAACAGTGGTTCACTAGCACATGCCCTCGAGGAACCAGATAATCAATTGTAAGATTTCGGCCTAAGGCAGCCGTCCATAAAAAGAAAACCACCTTAGAAAGAACTCGAGGTACCCAAATACTCGAGGTACCTTATTTATTTATTTTTAACTCAAAAGACTAGTAAGACATCAATCTGCATTAGAAACGACGACTACATATATTACAAAACTCATAGCCGTGTTCAAAATCATCAAGTGGCAATCATGGTTATTTGTTCTTCCACAACAATGTTGTGATTAAGGAGTTATATTATGTCACTGAAACCCTAATCCTCCATAAGTCAGGGTTAGACAAGGTGAGCTTCACTTTGTTTTTTACACCTAAAGCCACTCTGGAAGCTTGAGCCCACAACCAAATGTTAGCCCACTCAACCTGACTGTAGTAAGAAGCATCTAACTTCAGCAAAATTACGAGTAAATCCAGCCACTAACACAATCCTACAACCATGCAATATGCTATTCAAAGATAATTCAACCATACATGAACATCGACCAACAAATCAGCAAGACATCCACGAAATCAATACTCTTACAACAACACCAAAATACCTCATCAATGACAATAACTCCCTAAAGCTGCTGTCCAGAACAAAATACGCAAAGAAAACCACAACAATCATAGAAAAAGCATATAATAACCATCAAAAATGCATTAAAAAAACTCATCTATCAACAACTAGCAATTAGGAATCAAACATAAACATCAGAGGACTCAAATGCAATATCTAGAATTAGTCTAAGCAACCCAGAACAGACTGTCAACGTAACCACATCAAACCTGATAACTGAACATTAGGTTTTGGTTTATTAAAAGACTTCAAAACTCACAACTCATTCAACTAGAGATACGTGCCATTACAATGAAGCCAAGCACATTGATGGGCTCACATGATGTCCATACAGACCAGCTGGTGCACTGTGATAAACAATCTGAGTTTAGCACAGCATATTCTGCATCATTCAGGTTGATAGAAAGAAAAAGGATGGAAAGGAAACAAAATAGTAGAAAAAAGGAGGGAAAAAAAAAAACTACAAGCTAGGCTTAGGTTATCACTCTGATTCCACATAGACCCCAACTTCTCAAGAAGAAAGGGGTGTCATGGAAAATTTTAACACTAAAAATTTGATTCTTCAGGTATAAACTGATGATTAGAAGACATTAACAATGAAAGAGGGCGTAAACAATATACATAATGATACAATAGATGTGTCATCAACTAAAAAGAGTTTGAAAAATATCCTCCCACCTAACGTTATCATGTGAGATAGTATGGCATATTTTTGGACTATGAATCTATGATGTGAACCTTACCACACAATCATGTGAGACAACAAAGGTCTATAAAACTGTTTGGAGGTAATTAAGCAAAGAAAAACAAAATTCTATCTTGCTAATCTAAGGGTTTATAAAGGTGCAAGAAATTGATGTGTTTGGGGGTTCAAGAAAGCAGAGAAAGAAAAAAACTTTGTTCACGCTATGAACGATACCAGTGAAACAGTAACTTTGACTGACCTAGTTTTGGAGAGATATAGTTGAATGATTGAAGAAGGAAAGGGAGTTAGGCCATCTGAGAGAGGACTATTGATGTCAGAAGAGAAAAAAAAACCAGAGGTATCAAGGAGTTTTGAACCTTATAAAGAGCCAACGATTAAACAAAACAAGTAGAGGAAAATTTAGGAATCACTGCTAGAGTTATTTAAGCACCATAGCTAGTGTTTGAATTGTATCACACAATGCCAACAATCTCATAACCTGTTTTCTATTGTAAATCTAGAAAATTACCTTGCTACAAACTTCCAAGGACTCCTAACTGTTCACATGATTCTATGACTCAAAATTATAAACAAACTTTGACTTATTAATGAAGCTTGAGTAACCAGCTTAGGGTATGATATAAAATCATCCCTTATTTATAGATGAAATTAGGGTTTACAAGAGAGACAAGATGGGCCCTGAGGGCAACATAGAATAATACAAACCCTATAATGCAACTTTCAGTGAATAGAAAAATACAACACTTTCGGCTAATATGATATATGCTAACACTCCCCCTCAAGCTGGTGCGAAAATATCTCTCATGCCCAGCTTGCCTAATATGTCATGAAATGGCTTATTCCCAACCCCCTTGGTGAGAATGTCAGCAAGTTGTTCACCAGACTGGACAAAAGGAGTACAAATGGTACCACTAGTGAGTTTCTCCTTAATGAAGTGGCGATCAATCTCAACATGTTTTGTCCTGTCATGTTGAACTGAATTGTGAGCGATGTTGATGGCGGCCTTATTATCACAGTATAACCGCATGGAGTCCTTCTGATCAATACCTAGATCACTCAACAATAACTTGATCCATAAAAGTTCACACACACCTTGTGCCATAGCTCTAAACTCAAACTTCAAGGCTTGACCGCAACCACATTCTGCTTACTCCTCCAAGTAACTAGGTTGCCCAACAAATGTGCAATACTCAAGTTGATCTCCTATCGATTCTTGATCCAAATAATCAAGATCTCAGATAGGCTTCCACACGAAGATGATCATACTTTGAAAAATAAAGACCCTTACCAGGAGCAGACTTCAAGTACCTCAAGATTCTCATGACAGCCTCAAGGTGAATCTCATGAGGAGTATGCATAAACTGACTAACCACACTGACAGCAACAGCAATATCAGGACGGGAGTGAGATAGGTAAATGAGCTTACCCACTAATCGCTGATAGCTCTCCCTATCAACAACTTCCCCTCCTTCATCATCCCCCAATTTCTGATTGGGTTCCAGTAGAGTGGCACATGCCTTACAGCCAAGCATCCCAGTTTCCTTCAACAGGTCAAGCACATATTTTCTCTATGAGATAAATATCCCATCCTTAGAGCGAGCAACTTCAATTTCTAGAAAATATTTCAAACTTCCCAAGTCTTTGATTTCAAACTCATTAGCTAAATATTTCTTCAACAGAGGTATTTCCTCACTATCATTGCCTGTAAGAACTATGTCATCTACATAAACAATAAGTGCTGTAGTCTTACCATGTGAGGAATGTTTCACAAATAATGTATGATCTGCCTGACTTTGTTTGAAGCCATATTTAAACATAGCCTGAGTGAATCTCTCAAACCAAGCCCTTGGAGACTGTTTGAGACCATATAATGACTTCCAAAGCTTGCATACTTTGCCTTCTGTCTGATGATCCTCAAAACCAGGAGGAATGTCCATATATACCTCTTCTTCGAGGTCACTATGGAGAAAGGCATTCTTGACATCAAACTGATAAAGCGGCCAATCAAGATTAGCTGCTAGAGAGAAAAGTACTCTGACTGAATTCATTTTAGCCACGGGTGCGAAGGTCTCCTGATAATCAATGCCATATGTCTAAGTAAACCCTTTTGCCACAAGTCTTGCCTTGTAACGCTCAATAGACCCATCTGCTTTGTGTTTCACAGTATATACCCATTTATATCCCACTGGTCGTTTGCCCGTAGGTAACTCAGTCAATTCCCAAGTGCCATTCTTCCTAAGTGCTTTCATTTCCTCAATCATGGCTAGTTTCCACTCAGAGGTAGCAAGAGCATCCTGAAAATGGTTATGAATGCTAACAGAGGAAATATTGGACACAAATGCTCTATATGAGGGTGACAAATGAGAGTATGACACAAACTGTGAGATAGGATGTTGAGTACAAGATCTCACACCCTTCCGCTTGGCAATAGGAACATCAAGATCAATGGATTCAAGAGATTCAAAGTTACCTAGGCTCTATCGAAGCGAGATGGCGTGAGTAGCGTATGGTCCCTTGTATCCAGTTAACTTGTTGTCTGTCTATGTCCCGGACATAAACATGCACGTCCTTATCCTTGGTGACAGTGGGTTCTATAGTCCCAGTAGAAGAGGGTGGTGCAAGAACAGCTGGTTCCACCATAGGAAGCACAGGACTCAATTCACACCAAGGCTCCCCCGGAAATGAGGACAGTGACACCGGAGAGGACAAGAAATAGGACTGGGACTCAAAGAAGGTAACATCCATGGACACAAACCACTTACGAGAAGAAGGGTGGTAACATTTATACCCCTTTTGAGTAGGAGAGTAACCAAGGAAAACACACTTAAGGGAGCGAGGGTCTAACTTACCACGAGAGGGAGAGTGATTATGAACAAAACAGACACAACCAAATATTTTTGGAGGAATAGAAAATAAGGACTGAGAACCGAGGAGGACTTGAAGAGGAGCTTGTTTTTGCAAGACCTGGGTAGGGAGATGATTAATAAGATGGGCAGCGGTGAGAACAGCGTCGCCCCAATAGGGTCGAGGCACATTCATAGAAAAACACATGCATCGAGCCATGTCAAGGAGATGCCGATTCTTGCGTTCCACCACCCCATTTTGTTGAGGGGTATTGGTGCAAGAGGTCTGATGGATAATGCCATGAGTAGAGAAATATTGTCCTCACCCAGAATCTATGTATTCCCCGCCATTATCAGAACGAAATAGTTTGACAATGGCCCCAAACTGAGTACAAATCATCTTATGAAAGTGCGAAACACAGAGAAAACCTCACTCTTATCTTTCATAAGATACACCCAAGTAGCACGAGAAGAATCATCAATAAATGTAACAAACCATCGATGACCTTTCACAGACATAACTCGAGAAGGACCCCAAACATCAGAATGTATTAAAGAAAAAGGAACTAAACTTTTATTCAAACTAGGAGCAAAGGAAGCTCTGTGCTGTTTTCCGAGTTGACAAGACTCACAAAGAAAGTCAGACACATGATGATTGGCAAAACCAGAAAGAAATAAATGCTTAAGTAAATGAAATGAAGGATGCCCAAGACGCCGATGCCACAGCCATAAATCAGCGGGGGTAGTAGAAGACATGGTAGAAGAATAAGCAAGTTTGTCCAGTTGATCTAGGAAGTAGAGACCATTTTCTGCACTACCATTGCCAATCGTCCTCCTCGTGACAAGGTCCTGAAAAAGACAATGATCAGGAAAAAATGTCACACTACAATTCAAGTCCTGGGTGAGACGACTCAAGGATAACAGATTAACAGAAAAAATGGGAACATGGAGAACAAAAGACAGATGTATGGTAGGAGTGACGTGGACTAAACCTTTTCCAGAAATGGAAGAAACAGTACCATCGGCAATCCTAACTTTGTCCTGACCTGAAGAGGGCTTATAGACAGAGAAAAGATCAGAGAAGCCAGACATATGATCTGAGGCACCAGAATCAATGATCCAAGGCAAAGACTTATGACACAGGAAAGCACGAGGAGAAGAGGCTAAGTTACCTGAGCGGGCAAAGGACGAGGAAGCTGTACTGAGAGTAGGAGAAGACCGGCGGTCCAACAATTGGCGCAAAGCATCCTCTAGCTCAGTATCAGAAGCTTGGCCAACAGGAGCAGAATTGGAATCGAGTGGATCAACGGCACTAGTCTGATGAGCCCGAGAATAAGAACCACGTCCTCTAGATTGGCCTGACCGACCACCTCGAGAACCAGACCGATCACCTCGACCCCCGGATGGAGTCCCATGAAACTTCCAACACGTCTCACGAGTGTGCCGCGGCTTCTTGCAGTAATCACAGAATACAGACTCCTTAGCAGCAGACGGAGGGATGGGAGTCAAGCTGAGACCATCGCGAGGAGTAGACAGTAATGCTGAGCGGTCAGTAGAGATAGGGGACATCATAGCAGACCGGCGACTCTCCTCATTCTGTACATAAGCAAATGCCTCCTGAAGTGAAGGAAGAGTGTCCATACCCAGAACTCGACCCTTAACTGGATCATACTTCACATTTAGGCGGCCAGAATTTAAAGACCTGCTTCGGCGAGGAACTTCTTGTACCCGACAAAATCAGCAGGGCAAACGGGCTTATAGTCTTCCAGGTGGTCAAGGCGTTTCCAGCCATTGGTGAGAAAGGTGAAATATTGTAGAATAGTCTGCTCCCCCTGAATTGAGCTCTCAATACAGCGGCGCAACTCAAATGCTTGTGAAAATTCCTTTAGGAATAGGTGACAAGAACAAAGATCCCAAACTTCCTGGGCAGTCTCCATAGACAAGTAACCCTCACCAAGTTCTGGAACCATAGAATGGATAAGCCAACTCATAATCAAAGAGTTGTTAATCTCCCATTGGTCATAACCTGAGTCAGTGGTACTCGGTGCCTGTATCCTGCCATCAACATACCCCATCTTCCCTCTGCACTTCAAAAACATAGTCAAACTTTGAGACCATGTTAGGTAGTTCTGACCATTAAATAGAGAAGTGGTGATTTTCATACTAGGGTTGGGGTTCTCAATCATGGTAGTAGGTATAATGGGACTCTCACTCTTTGGTGTTTGAGAAGAAGGGGACACACTGGAGGAATCTGTCATGGATACAATACTACCAAACCCGCAACAAAACTAGTGGTAATCACAAACCCGGAAGATGGTACTATGAAGGCATAACAAAATTAAGAAGGCATAACAAAATTAAGAAATCATAAAGTTTTTTTTTTTTTTTTTTAATTATTATTATATATATATATTTACTGATTGATTTATATATATATATAGAAATGTTTACTGATTTACATATATATATATAGTTATACATGTATTAGAGTGGTGGTATACAAAACAGAGGGTATATCATACATACATACGAAGAACCAGCGATTGATGAAATCAACGACGGAGGACGGTGATGAAAGAAGCGGAGGAGATCAACGATCGGCTGAGGAAACATCGATGAAGACGAAGCGATCGAGGAGATCGATGGCGACTGATGAACTGAGGGACTGAGGAATTGAGGAACTGGCGACGCTTCTTAACCGAGACGACCAAGAGAGGACCAACCTAGGTAAGATCGAACCCTAGAGCTGAAGCTCTGATACCACGAAGCTTGAGTAACCAGCTTAGGGTATGAAATAAAATCATCCCTTATTTATAGATGAAATTAGGGTTTACAAGAGAGACAAAATGGGCCCTGAGGGCAACATAGAATAATACAAACCCTATAATGCAACTTTCGGTGAATAGAAAAATACAACACTTTCGGCTAATATGATATATGCTAACAATTAAATGATGTAAACTGGCTGAAATCATATATAAATACCCAATGACATAATTTTACCTAAATTGTGATCCATGGACTGTAAATCCAGCCCATGTCGATCCCGGGAGGGGGGGGGGGGTGGTGAAAAAACAGCATGTCCTTGGCTCAAAAACTTAAGATGATATAAATAAACACTAAACCAGCAGCATAAGAACTTGAAGAAACCATAAACATAGGCAAACTTAAAACACACACACAGAGGTATGAGAGTGAGAGGTCTCAAGTGGGCCGTCTTAGAAAAGTGTATCAATTATGATAATATTGCTTTTTTGAGCTTATTCTTTCTTGAGACTCATATGGACTACATCAACATTCTGTTACAACATTAACCACTAACTTTGTTCCTCTCTCTAGAATCTTCTCTCCCTTTCTCTCTCTAGCTCTTAGTTGCAGGAATCGTGCAACTAGGTGGCGATTCTCAGTGAGAATCGCGATTCCGCGATTCCTAGAAAGAAGCGTGTAAGAATCGCGTTTCTGTGGAGATAGAAACGCGATTCAATGCAAGATTGGATCGTAAAGGGCAGAGAGAGAGAGAGAGAGACAGAAACCCTAACCTCGACATGAGGAGAAAGGGCTTCGATCATCTTCGCCATCGTCGCGATCGTCTTAAATCACTCTCTCGATCGTCTTCGCCGTAAATCGTCGTCTTAAATCACTCTCTTCTCTCTCTCTCTCTTCGTCTCTTCCTTTCTCTCTCTTTTCGTCACTCTTTTGATTATAATATATATATATATATAATTTATCATAATATATATATATATTATATATCATATATAATATATATAATAAATATAATTTATCATATATTATAAATATATATTATACAACCTCATTCGAAATATATATCAATTAAAAATAAAAAATAATATAATTTTTATTTGTAAAATAAAAAATTATTTATTTTATTATATATAATATAATTTTTATTTATTATTTATTTTTTTAACAATTATTTCTTAACTTTTTAACATATAATAAATTGTTTAATTGTTTAAAAGAAATCTATTTAAATCATATATAATAAAAAAATCTTCAAAAATTTATAAAATAAAACATCTAATTTTTATTTATTATTTATTTTAACATAATTTATTATTCATTATAATAAATAAAATATAATTAATAAAAATAATACATAAGCGCTCCTAATTTACGACTCCTCTAAGTGGCCACGTTCCCCCACTCCCGCTCCCGCCCCCGCTCCCGCTTCGTGCAACTAAGCTCTAGCTTCTTTCTCTTTCTTCTAGAATTTTCTAAGTTTTTGGAGCTCGGGCCACCGCCATTGATGGAGATTTCCAGCATCTTCAAGTCAGTGAGAAACCAACTGTATAGGTCAGTGGAGAGCATCTATATATAGGGATGGGTCCTCCTTAGGGGTGCTCACGGACGCAACTGATCCGGTAAATCTAACCGACCCAACCTAATCCACCTGTTTTTAAGCGGTTTCGATAGTATGGGAAAACAAATGAAAATGGAGATTTTTAAAATCCGCCCATGTTCGGACGGATGGCAAATGAGAGGTCACCCGACCCGATCCGATCCACCAACCCCCCTGAAGAAAAAAATGTTATGTTTTTATGCTTTGTATGTGAAAAAAATGACATGGTTCGGTTGTTCGCCAATTCAAGTGGTAAAAAAATGACATTATTTAATAATAATATTAATTACTTATGAAATATAAAAGTTTGGCCTTTTATTTTAATTATAAAAAATGAAGAATGAAAAATCATGGACTTGAATAAGGCCCAAAATAGTAAACAATTACTCTAAAATAGTTCAAAATAGAGTAGAAAAGAGTGAAGCCCAAGCCGCCAGATCGATCCGCATCCACCGCCAACCCGCACATTCTGCTACATCCGCATCCGCTAACTAAGCAGATGGAAGTGGATTATTTTGTTCAATCCGCCTAAATTTAGATGGATGGCGGATGGGAGGCCACCCGACCTGACCCAACCCAACCCAATCCGCGAGCACCCCTCCTTATGTATATATATGTGTGAGTCAAACAAAGTTTGTGAAAACTAAGAGAGAAAGTGTGTGAGTGAGCAAGTCAGGGCTCAATCTTATGTCTAGTTAATAGTGTGATGTCCAGCAAGATGGTGTGCATATGTGATGTGAGTACTTGAGTATAAAAGGATAGCCATTTTAATCCGATCCGCGGGGGCCAGCCCAAACCCCCCCCAGAATGGGGCAGATTTTACTCAACCCTATGTGGGGCGGGGGTGGATTATATTTTGGTCACTCACAACAGGAGTGGAGCAGGGACGAGTATTGCCTCCCCTGATCTAAACCCGACCTGATATAATTAATAATATATATACAAATAAATAATATATATGTATATATTGAAGCTTGAATAATCAGCTTAGGGTATGATTGAATATCATCCCTTATTTATAAATGAGGATTTAGGGTTTACAAGAGAGATAATTATAGAATAATACAAAAGCTAATATAGTGCAACTTTCGGCTAATATAAAAATGCTAACACTTTCGGTGAGTATAATATGCTAACACTCCCCCTCAAGCTGGTGCGAAGATATATCTCATGCCCAGCTTGCCTAATATGTCATGAAATGGTTTATTCCCAACCCCCTTGGTGAGAATGTCAGCAAGTTGTTCACCAGACTGGACAAAAGGAGTACAAATGGTACCACTAGTGAGTTTCTCCTTAATGAAGTGGCAATCAATCTCAACATGTTTTGTCCTGTCATGTTGAACTGGATTGTGAGCAATGTTGATGGCGGCCTTATTATCACAAAGATAACCGCATGGAGTCCGTCGATCAATACCTAGATCACTCAACAATAACTTGAGCCATAAAAGTTCACACACACCTTGTGCCATAGCTCTAAACTCAGCTTCTGCGCTTGACCTGGCAACCACATTCTGTTTCTTACTCCTCCAAGTAACTAGGTTGCCTCTAACAAATGTGCAATACCCTGAAGTCGATCTCCTATCACATCGATTCAAATTTACCAAGATAGGCTTCCACACGAAAATGATCATACTTTGAAAAATACAGACCCTTACCAGGAGCAGACTTCAAATACCTCAAGATTCTCATGACAGCCTCAAGGTGAATCTGATGAGGAGCATGCATAAACTGACTAACCACACTGACAACAACAGCAATATCAGGACGGGAGTGAGATAGGTAAATGAGCTTACCCACTAATCGCTGATAGCTCCCCCTATCAACTTCTCCTCCTTCATCATCCCCCAATTTCTGTTTGGGTTCCAGTAGAGTGGCACATGCCTTGCAGCCAAGCATCCCAGTTTCCTTCAATAGGTCAAGCACATATTTTCTCTGTGAGATAAATATTCCATCCTTAGAGCGAGCAACTTCAATTCCCAGAAAATACTTCAAACTTCCCAAGTCTTTAATTTCAAACTCACTAGCTAAATATTTCTTTAACATAGGTATTTCCTCACTATCATTGCCTGTAAGAACTATGTCATCTACATAAACAATAAGTGCTGTAGTCTTACCATGTGAGGAATGTTTCACAAACAATGTGTGATCTGCCTGACTTTGTTTGAAACCATATTTAAACATAGCCTAAGTGAATCTCTCAAACCAAGCCCTTGGAGACTGTTTGAGACCATATAATGACTTCCAAAGCTTGCACACTTTGCCTTCTGTCTGATGATCCTCAAAACCAAGAGGAATGTCCATATATACCTTTTCTTCGAGGTCACCATGGAGAAAGGCATTCTTGACATTAAACTGATAAAGCGGCCAATCAAGATTAGCCGCTAGAGAGAGAAGTACTCTGACTGAATTCATCTTAGCCACGGGTGCGAAGGTCTCCTGATAATCAATGCCATATGTCTAAGTAAACCCTTTTGCCACAAGTCTTGCCTTGTAACGCTCAATAGACCCATCTACTTTGTGTTTCACAGTATATACTCATTTACATCCCACAGGTCGTTTGCCCGTAGGTAACTCAGTCAATTCCCAAGTGCCATTCTTCCTAAGTGCTTTCATTTCCTCAATCATGGCTAGTTTCCACTTAGAGGTAGCAAGAGCATCCTGAAAATGGTTAGGAATGCTAACAGAGGAAATATTGGACACAAACGCTCTATATGAGGATGACAAATGAGAGTATGACACAAACTGTGAGATAGGATGTTGAGTACAAGATCTCACACCCTTCCTCTTGGCAATAGGAACATCAAGATCAATGGATTCAAGAGATTCAAAGTTCCCTAGACTCTCATTAGAAGCAGGAGATGGTAGTGGAGTAGCAGAAGTGGTCCCTTATATCCAGTTAACTTGTTGTCTGTCTATGTCCCGGACATAAACATGCCCGACCTTATCCTTGGTGACAGTGGGTTCTATAGTCCCAGTAGAAGAGGGTGGTGCAAGAACAACTGGTTCCACCATAGGGAGCACAAGACTCACTTCACACCAAGGCTCCCCCGGAAATGAGGACAGTGACACCGGAGAGGACAAGAAATAGGACTGGGACTCAAAGAAAGTAACATCCATGGACACAAACCACTTACGAGAAGAAGGGTGGTAACATTTATACCCCTTTTGAGTAGGAGAGTAACCAAGGAAAACACACTTGAGGGAGCGAGCGTCCAACTTACCACGAGAGGGAGAGTGATTATGAACAAAACAGACACAACCAAATATTTTGGGGGGAATAGAAAACAAGGACTGAGAACCTAGGAGGACGTAAAGAGGAGCCTGTTTTTGCAAGACCTGGGTAGGGAGACGATTAATAAGATGGGCAGCGGTGAGAACAGCGTCGCCCCAATAGGGCCGAGGCACATTCATAGAAAAACACATGCACCGAGCCATGTTAAGAAGATGCCAATTCTTGCGTTCCGCCACCCCATTTTGTTGAGGGGTATTGGTGCAAGAGGTCTGATGGATAATGCCATGAGTAGAGAAATATTGTCCTAACCCAGAATCTATGTATTCCCCGCCATTATCAAAACGAAAGAGTTTGACAGTGGCCCCAAACTGAGTACAAATCATCTTATGAAAAGTGCGAAACACAGAGAAAACCTAACTCTTATCTTTCATGAGATACACCCAAGTAGCACGAGAAAAATCATCAATAAATGTAACAAACCATCGATGACCTTTCACAGACATAACACGAGAGGGACCCCAAACATCAGAATGTATTAAGGAAAAAGGAACTAAACTTTTATTCAAACTGGGAGCAAAAGAAGCTCTGTGCTGTTTTCCGAGTTGACAAGACTCACAAAGAAAGTCAGACACATGATGATTGGCGAAACCAGAAGGAAATAAATGTTTAAGTAAATGAAATGAAGGATGCCCAAGACGCCGATGCCACAACCATAAATCAGCGGGGGTAGTAGAAGACGTGGTGGAAGAATAAGCAAGTTTGTCCGGTTGATCTAGGAAGTAGAGACCATTTTCTACACTACCACTGCCAATCGTCCTCCTCGTGACAAGGTCCTGAAAAAGACAATGATCAGAAAAAAACGTCACACTACAATTCAAATCCTGGGTGAGACGACTCAAGGATAACAGATTAACAGAAAAATTGGGAACATGGAGAACAGAAGACAGATGTATGGTAGGAGTGACGTGGACTAAACCTTTTCCAGAAATGGAAAAAACAGTACCATCGGCAATCCTAACTTTGTCCTGACCTGAAGAGGGCTTATAGACAGAAAAGATCAGAGGAGCCAGACATATGATCTGAGGCACCAGAATCAATGATCCAAGGCAAAGACTTATGACACAGGAAAGCACAAGGAGAAGAGGCTAAGTTACCTGAGCGGGCAAAGGACGAGGAAGCTGTACTAAGAGCAGGAGAAGACCAGCGGTTCAACAATTGGCGCAAAGCATCCTCCAGCTCAGTATCAGAAGCTTGGCCAACAGAAGCAGAATTAGAATCAAGTGGATCAACGGCACTAGTCTGATGAGCCCCGGAATAGGAACCACGTCCTCTAGATTGGCCTGACCGACCGCCTCGAGAACTAGACCGATCACCTCGACCCCCGGATGGAGTCCCATGAAGCTTCCAACATGTCTCACGAGTGTGCCGCGGCTTCTTGCAGTAATCACAGAATACAGACTCCTTAGCAACAGACGGAGAGATGGGAGTCAGGCTGAGACCATCTCGAGGAGTAGACAGTAATGCTGAGCGGTCAGTAGAGACAGGGGACATCATAGCATACCGGCGACTTTCCTCATTCTGTACATAGGCAAATGCCTCCTGAAGTGAAGGAAGATTGTCCATACCCAGAACTCGACCCCGAACTGGATCATACTCCACATTTAGGCCGGCCAGAAATTTAAAGACCCGTTCCCGTGCGAGGAACTTCTTGTACCGATGTAATCGAGAGGGGCAAACGGGCTTATAGTCTTCTGTGTGGTCAAGGCGTTTCAAATTGGTGAGGAAGGTGAAATATTGCAGAGATACCGCTTCCCCGAATTGAGCTCTCAATACAGCGGCGCAACTCAAATGCCTGTGAGAAATTCCCTTTGCAGGAATAAGTGACAGCCACAGCATCCCAAACTTCCTGGGCAGTCTCCATAGACAAGTAGCCCTCACCAAGTTCTAGAACCATAGAATGGATAAACCAACTCATAATCAAAGAGTTGTTAATCTCCCATTGTTCATAACCTGAGTCAGTGGTACTAGGTGCCTGTATCCTGCCATCAACATACCCCATCTTCCCTCTGCTCTTCAAAAACATAGTCAAACTTTGAGACCATGTTAGGTAGTTCTGACCATTAAATAGAAAGGTGGTGATTTTCATACTAGGGTTGGGGTTCTCAGTCATGGTAGTAGGTATAATGGGACTCTCACTCCTTGGTGTTTGAGAAGAAGGGGACACACTGGAGGAATCTGTCATGGATACAATACTACCAAATCCGCAACAAAACTAGTGGTAATCACAAACCCGGAAGAGGGTGGCACAATGACTACTATGAAGACATAACAAAATTAAGAAATCATAAAAAAATAAAAAAAAAATTTTGTCCTTTTTTTTTTTTTTTTTTTTGGTTATATATATATATATATATATTTATTTATTTAGGTATTCATTTATATAGATGTATTGGTACCGTGTTTATACAGAACACAACATATGAGACCAAACCGAGATGAGAGAATACCAGAGAGGCGGCTGAGCGAGGCTGACGAAGGCTCGACGAAGACAGACGAAGGCTGGAGGAGCTCGACGAAGGCTGACGACCTGTTGGAGGAGCTTGACGAAGGCTGAGGAAGGTCGATGCAGAGATGACGGCGACTGAGGAAGATCGACGAAGGCTGAGGAAGGCAACGAAGGTTGAGGAAGACGAAGCAGAGGTAAATTTTGAACCCTAGAGTGTCGTTGGTGCGAAGGGCGACCAACAAGGGTGAGCCAAAACGCTAGTGGTCCTGCTCTGATACCATGAAGCTTGAATAATCAGCTTAGGGTATGATTGAATATCATCCCTTATTTATAAATGAGGATTTAGGGTTTACAAGAGAGATAATTATAGAATAATACAAAAGCTAATATAGTGCTACTTTCGGCTAATATAAAAATGCTAACACTTTCGGTGAGTATAATATGCTAACATATATAATATAATT
The DNA here is from genome assembly GCA_025200525.1 of Camellia lanceoleosa. Lineage (NCBI taxonomy): Eukaryota > Viridiplantae > Streptophyta > Magnoliopsida > Ericales > Theaceae > Camellia > Camellia lanceoleosa. The sequence continues at coordinate 157,813,560 of CM045758.1, forward strand.
AGATATAAGAAAGGAATATTAAAAGTCTGTAGTTTTGTTTAAATATAAATAAATAATAATCCTAAAAGTCTCACTATTTATATATATGGAAACAACAAAAATTATTTAGTGTGTTAAGGATTTAAATGGTTCTCAATTATTTTGGCTATTCGAAATGTGGTCAGATATCCGCAAGTATTGTGTATCTACAGGGGAGGGGATGGGGTTGAAAAATTTCACCCGTAGCGGGGTTGGGGTTGGGGTTGGGGTTGGGGTTGGGGTGGGGGTGGGGGCAGGGTATGACAAACCCGCCCCAAACCCGTCCCATGGCCATGTAAGGAAATAAGTAGTGTGTTAGTCACTTCTTGGTCTCGTGTTATAGTTTGTCGTGTATACTTGTTATGTATCCTTACATGTGCACAAGCGTGAGAAGTCATCAAGTGTATGTTTGTGTACTAGTGTACAAGTGTCTTCTGTACTTGAGTGTTATTAATAAAAACTTGTATTTTTTGGGTGCCAAACTCAACACATTCAACACCTCCTAGCACACCCTGAAATTTTTCTATTCATAGAATACTGTTTTCTGTATTCAAACATTGTGTTCTTCTAGATTCCCCTTACAAGAGAATTTCCAGACTTGTCAATGTTTTTATTGTACTTTCATTAAATATTTCCTCCATTAGTAACAAGGACAACCAAACTAACTAAAGCCTGAAATTGTCTATATTTGCACACACAACAACAACAACAGAACATCACATAATGCCAATTTAACTAATGGACTAACGAGGAAGGAAAAGGTGAGGAAAGAATTGAAGAATTTTGAGATTCTAGATTTTTTAGGAATCATATCCATATTAGAATATAAACAAGATTTAAATATTGTATTGTTTTATTTTTGGTAACTTTTGAATTAGTATGTTTTGGATGCCTATAAGTAAACCATTGTGTAACAGGTTTAGAAGACTGATATTGAACTGAGTGAGTTTTCAATATTGAGAACAAAGAATTTTGGGTTTTTTTCATTTTCTTTTGGTGTGGCCTTTCTATTTCTTTTTCTTTTGCCGGCCGTCTGGCATCATTGACAATACAGAATACCAAGGCAAACATAACTACAAAATTCACACTTTACATACCTGAGAATCAATTCATTCAGTCGGGGCCGCAACTCTTCATCTCTTAACTTGTTTATCCTTTTTGATATTGCATCAACTGTTGAGACAGCAACCTTAATTTTCAGGAGCAACTTTTTAATTGAATTGTAAGTAGCATCAATCTTGCTGGACTCCACACCTCTATCATCGAATTTCTTTAACTTTTTCTGCTCTTTAGCATAAATTCTTCGGAGTCTTTCTTCATCCTAAAATCACAAATGAATTAGATAAGGAATTTACACAAAACTGGAGTAGAATATAAAAATGTTAACAAACAACACAATTTTAAAGTGAATGGCATTTCAATGGATTAACACATCAGCATTCCCCTTCAATCCAAAATGAATGGCATTTCAAACAACACAACTTTAAAGTGCCTAATTAAGACCATCTCTCTCTTTTTTCTCTACACTCAAGTTATTGATGAGAGTTGCAATATACTTCAGTTTATAAATAATTTGTTTTTAAGATGATAAATATATATATATATATAACCAAACATATGCATACTATACAGAACATGTGGATACCACTAGAGAACATATGCATACTATACCCAAACAGCTTGCAAAAGTTTGATGGGCTTCAGCATTAAAGATAAGTTGAAAGACAAAAATGCCCTGCAGTTTAATTAATTCAAGGGAACCATATCAACTCCCTCCTAAATCTACCTGCAGGTTTGTTTTGCTACACAATCCACATTAGGCACTAGTGTTCTCGAAATTTTTAACGGAGATAACATCCCCACCAAAATAAATACTATCCCTGACAAGACAATATATTCATTTCAACAAAATAAGCTTTCTTTGGAAGCTACTCTCTATATATAAATGTCTAACAAAAATATGCAAAAAGGACATACTTGGCAATTAAGAATATTCTTTGGACTACGATTACAAATAGTAAGAAATACTTTCTATTGTTGGCCTCTTCAAACTTTCCGTGACCAAGGGTTTGGCATGGTGGTGTTATATAGTCTTGGGTAGAACTTAACCCCAAAAGCTAGCTCTTGAAGTGAGGGTGCCCTCACGCTTATATGATTAACATTACTTTAGTAGCCAAGCGATGTGGGACTTCACTTCACACCCTCCCTCACACTGAACGTGCTCACTCAGCGGCACCTATGGCGTGTAGGCTACGGACATGCACCCTACCCATCCTTGGTACTTCAGCTTTGATACCATGTTACATTGGTATTGTGTAGAACTCAACCCTAAAGCTAGCTCTTGAGGTGAGGGCGCCCTCACACTTATATGCGTAACATTACTTTAGTAGCCAAGCAATGTCGGACTTCACTTCACAAGTGGATCATGGAAGAGGCACTACTTTACCAGGCATGCTACCTACGTTCGAGTCTTACCACTACGAGTTTAGCTTCCCTTGCTCTATTCCCCTCCTATCAATTGTAAGGGGAAAAAAAACTTTCCATGAGTAGGATTTTATCAGGAAATTTTTAAAAACTGGACCAGGCGGTTGACACGTCGACCGGTCTAGGCTCTAGTCTGGATGAACCCTTAAACCTACTTTAGTTTGAAAACCTGCTTATTTTTGTTAAAACAGTGAAACCAGTAGTTGAACCGGTTCAAGAAATTGGTCGAGCCTGACAGACCAACGAATGCAGGACACATGTTCCAAACATTGCAAAAATAACTCTTTGGAGGCTTGAAACATACACCTCATGCATAATAGCCCAACACCAACCGCTGGACCATCACAGAAGCTCATTAATTTAAAGTAGTAAATATATATAATATATATTCCATTTAGTGCATTTTCTCTTATACATAAGCATAATTAACTCTCTTACCAATAATTAAAATAACTATATATGTGTAATATATATATTTGTCAAATATAATTATGTAAATATATATTCTTAGAACATGTTAAGTATTAGTGTATAAAGGTAGTTATGTCTTTTGTTCCTTTAGTCTTTTATTATAAGTATGTGTAACCCTAATATGTTTAGGTGTGTGAAATAATATACAGTAGCAGCAGCAGCAGTGCTCTCTCTTTTCTTCCTCTCTTTCTTTTCTTTCTTTTATGTAAATCTAACATGGTATCAGAGCTTCATCTTCCTCCTTGAAGATTCTTCTCTTGGTTCTTGTTTTTTTCGTTCTTCCCTGTACACAGAAAAAAAAAAAAAAAAAATCCAAAAAAAATCCCAAAAAAAAAAAAAAATTTCTTTTATGGTCGAAATTTGATGGGTTTTCACCCTAGATTTTTATTTTAATTTTTTGACGAGTTTCTGAGAGTTTTTCCAATTTTTGTTGATTTTTGAAAAAACTGATTGATTTTTTTTGGAAGTTCCTACTGGGGCTTGTTTTTGGCTGTTTTTTCCTTCCTCCCTCTACCTTGGGAGCCGAATGGGACTGTCCTAGGGTTGGGAGGACTGGTTTTGATGATTTGGCAAGGTTTCACTCTATTTTTGTCGATTTTCCTCGGTTTTAGCACGTTTTCTCTCAGTTTCTGACTGGTTTGGCCTCTCCAGCCCCTGTTTCGACTCCGTTTTTGTCTCTAGAGGTAACTTTTGTCCCTAAGTTGAGTTTGTGGATTGCCTCTGTTTGTTTTTGCTGTTTTGGGCTGGTATTTGTTTTTTTCCTATTGTGGGCATTTAATTTTCAATGGCTGAGGGTGAGACTAAGGATACTATTAGTGATGAGGGTGGCCTCCGTCATGTTATGACTCTTACCGACAATCCCTCTCTTCAAATTAGTCCCGTTAAATTGGATGGTTCCAACTATTTGATTTGGTCAAGCTCCTGTACTCTTGCTATTGCTACTCGCCGTTTGACTAGCTACATCACTGGTTCTCTTTCCCTACCGGATGGTGATGACTCACTCCATACTCAATGGATTTCTAAAAATGCTCTTGTTATGACTTGGCTAATCAACTCTATGCAGCCCACTATTAGTCGGAGTTTCCTTTTATTAGATACTGCTCATAAGATTTGGACAGCTGCAGCCCAAATGTACTGCCAACAAGGTAATGATGCACAGGCGTATGAGTTGAGGAAGAAGCTTCGGAGCTTAGATCAGAAAGATAGATCACTTGCAGTCTACTATGCTAAGTTGAGTAGTTTGTGGCAAGAACTAGACTATTACCAAAGCTTCCAGGTTGTTTGTTCTCAGGATGCTATGTTGTTTCAGCAAACCGTTGAGAAAGAGCGTATTTATGACTTTCTTGCTGGCTTGAACTTGGAGTATGATCAGATTCGTGTCCAGGTGTTGGGTCGTTCACCTTTTCGCACCCTACGCGAGGCTTATGCCCTTGTCCAGTAAGAGGAGAGTCATCGTAGTGCTATGGTGCATTCCTCTATTCAGGATCGTTCTACTTTAGCTATTGCTCCTATTCGGGCTCCTCGGCCTAGTCCGGTTCAGTCCGGGAGTCAGGGTACACTGGTTGATCGAGATCGCTTGAAATGTGATTATTGTGGGAAAGACAAACATGATCGAGAGCATTGTTGGAAACTAAATGATCGCCCTTCTCGGGGTCGATGTCGTGGTAGTACAGCTCGACCCCAAGCACATGTGCCCGAGATTGTTGTGAGTCCTCCTTCTGAGCCTAGCACTCTTTCCCAAGATGAGTTACACACTCTCAGGCGTTTGGTGCCACCGATCACATGACAAGTGCCTCTAGTCTTTTCTATTCTTATTCTTCTTGTTTCGGCTGAGACAAGGTTCGAGTGACTGATGGCACTTTATCCTCTATCTCTGGCAAGGGTTCATTTCATTGTTCATCTTTGCTTTCTCTTTCATTTGTGCTTCATGTTCCTACTTTTTCCACTAACCTCCTTTTTGTTAGTAGTCTTACTACTTCTCTAAATTGCTCAGTGACATTTTTTCCTACTCATTGTGTCTTTCAGGACCTGGCTACAGGGAAAACGATTGGCAATGGTAGAGCACAAGGTGGGCTGTACTTTCTAGATGTCGTTCCTCCTGTCGTCCCATCTCAAGCTCTCAAGTGCACTACTGGCTCTTCTCTTTCTCTCCTTCATCAGTGACATCGCCGTTTGGGTCATCCTTCATTTAATGTTTTAGAGAAACTTTTTCCTTCTTTAGTTTGTGATTGTCCTAGGAGTATTTTTGGTTGTGATGCTTGTGAACTTGCAAAGCATAAACGTACTTGTTACCCTCTAATTAATAAAAGAAGTACTTTTCCTTTTATGCTTATTCATACCGATGTGTGGGGCCCTTCCCCAGTGGTTTCTACTTCTAGGTATCAATGGTTTGTTACAGTCATTGATTGTTTTTCCCGTGTGACTTGGATTTACTTGCTTCGAACTAAGAGTGAAGTTTTTTCTTGTTTCCAAACTTCTCATAAAATGGTGACCAATCTTTTTAATGCTCAAATCAAAATTCTTCGTAGTGATAATGGGACTGAGTATATTGATGGAGTTTTTTGGGCATACCTAGAGGAGCATGGCATTCTTTATCAGACTAGTTGTGTTGGTACTCCTCAACAGAATGGGGTTGCCGAACGCAAGAATGGCCATCTTCTTAAAGTTGCTCGCTCTCTCTTGTTTACCATGAATGTCCCCAAGTCATTTTGGGGTGATGTTGTTCTTACCGCTTTTTACCTTATCAACCATATGCCTTCCAGTGTCCTCCAATTCCAGATTCCTCTTCAACTGTTTCCTGTCGCATATCCCACCTCTTCTCTTCCCCCTCGGGTGTTTGGGTGTGTCTGTTTTGTTCATTTGCAAACTCGTACTCGTGGGAAACTCGATCCTAAGGCTGTGCGTTGTGTCTTTATTGGTTATTCTACTACTCAGAAGGGTTACAAATGCTATGATCCTCACACTCGCAAAGTGTATGTAAGTATGGATGTCACTTTCCGTGAATCTGTGTCCTTTCCTTATCCTCCGCTATCTCCTCCAGGAAAGACTAGTAGTGGTATGGATGAGATTGTGGATGAGGAGATGGCCTATCAACACGAGTTGTCTTTTTTCCTTCCTAGTCAGCAGACTATTATTTGTAGTGAGAGGGAGCCTAATAGTTCTCTTGATGTGGAGCCTGACATTAGTGGTCATTTGGATAGAGCCGATCTTAAGACTTATTCTCAACGTCTGAAAGAGCAAGCATCCCTTGTGCCACCAAACCGATCATCATCCCTCATGCCAGTTCCAGGTAATGCATCTCAGTCTATCCCTCTACCTGTTGTCAATGATTCGAGTCTTCCTATTGCTCTTAGAAAGGGAGTTAGGGCTTGTACTCAACACCCCATTTCTAAATTTGTGTCATATGATTCATTGTCTTCTACATATCGTGCTTTTGTTTCGTCTTTGTCTTCTGCATGTATTCCCCAGGGTTGGACAGAAGCTATCAATGATCCTAAGTAGAAAATAGCTATGGTAGAAGAGATGCAAGCTCTAAGCAAAAATAACACTTGGGAGTTGGTTTCTCTTCCTAATGGAAAAAAGCCGGTAGGTGTAAGTGGGTGTTCACCATCAAGCAGAAAGCAGATGGAACAATTGAACAGTTCAAAGCACGATTAGTGGCCAAGGGATTTACTCAAACATATGGAATTGATTACCAAGAAACCTTTGCTCCTGTGGCAAAGATGAATTCCATTCGAGCTATTCTCTCATGTACAGCTAATTTGGGATGGCCTTTACAGCAGTTAGACGTGAAGAATGCATTTCTCCATGGTGATTTGGAGAAAGAGGTATATATAGATATACCACTAGGATTCGCATCTCAGTCTACAGTTGGGAAAGTTTGTAGGTTGAAAAAGGCGTTATATGGTTTGAAACAGTCTCCTTGAGCTTGGTTTAACAGATTCCTAAAGGCTATGTTGAGGTTCGGGTATAAGCAAAGCAATGCAAATCACACTATGTTTGTCAAACGTCACACAAATAAGGTAACTGTGCTTATATTATATGTGGATGACATAGTTGTGACAAATAATGATGAGGAAGAAGTGACACATCTTAAGATGCTGTTGGCCAAGGAATTTGAGATCAAAGACCTTGGTTCGTTGCTGTACTTTCTTGGGATTGAAGTTACCAGATCTGACAAAGGCATCTTTCTTTCTCAGCGGAAGTATATACTAGATCTTCTTGAGGAAACTGGCATGTTAAGCTGCGGACCTACTGATTCGCCAATTGAGACTAATCACCATCTTTGTAGTGGTGTTGGTGATCTTGTGGAGAAGGAAAGGTACCAACGACTTGTGGGATGACATATATTTATCCCACACTCGTCCAGATATTGCCTATGCGGTTGGGATGATGAGTTAATTTATGCATGAGCCTCGTGCCCCTCATTTGGATGCAGTGTATCGTATTTTGAGGTATCTTAAATCTGCTCCTGGAAAAGGAATTTTATTTTCCAATCATGCTCACTTGAGGTTGGAGGCATTCACAGATGGTGATTGGGTTGGTTCTATAGATGACAGGCGATCTACCTCCGGTTACTGTGCATTTGTGGGGGGGAAATTTAGTCACATGGCGTAGTAAGAAACAAACAGTGGTGTCCAGATCTAGTGCAAAGGCAGAATACAGGGCTATGGCGCATGGTACATGTGAATTGATGTGGCTCCAGTCCTTGTTAAATGATATTGGGTTTGTTTGTAGTAAACCATTGACACTGTACTATGACAACAAAGCTGTCATTAGTATTGCTCACAATCCTGTTCAGCATGATAGAACAAAGCATATTGAGATCGACAGACATTTCATCAAGGAGAAATTGAATAAGGGTTTCATATGTATGCCTTTTGTGAAGTCTGCAGATCAATTGGCTGATGTCTTTACTAAGGGTCTTAGTAGTAAGGTTTTTCATCCTATTTGCTGCAAGTTGGGCATGAGAGATATCCTTGCACCAACTTAAGAGAAAGTGTTAAGTATTAGTGTATAAGGGTAGTTATGTCTTTTGTTCCTTTAGTCTTTTATTATAAGTATGTGTAACCATAATATGTTTAGGTATGTGAAATAATATACAGTAGCAGCAGCAGTGCTCTCTCTTTTCTTCCTCTCTTTCTTTTCTTTCTTTTATGCAAATCTAACAGAACACAAAAACAATTTAATTGAATGAATCTTGTATTTTGTTTAACTATGATTTCAATATATTTATGAGATAATTATGACATCACGGTTCGAGTCTAGTTGACCCAACGATTCAACCCGTGACCCTTGACCCAGTCCCCTTTTCGATTTGGTCAACAGTCCAGATTTTAAAACATTGGTATCAGGGATCCACTATGGTGATCTCTAATTCGTGATAAATGGTTGTAACTAAGCCACATCAACAAATCTTTATTTTAAACCTAAAAGATAATTTAGGGAGGCTTTAAAACTCATCATGGCATGGCAACTTATAGACCACTGATTTTGGATTTTGAGGATACGTTGCTTGTAACCTTATGCATTGAATGGAGATCTCCATTTCTTGCCAAAATGGAGAGGATACAAATCCTTGTAACAAAATATGACTATAACCAAATATTATCAAATATCTATTGGTGATGCATATCGATTCTAATACGATGTCCTATTACAATAAAAAGGATAAACAGGATGGCCCCTAGAACTTTTTTATATGAAGACTTAAAAGCTTATATTTTATTTTTTTGATATCAAAAGGCATGAATATAATTTAATAATAGAATTTCCTAGTAATGGAATCAAAATATACGAAAAAGGAAAAGTGAAAATGACATCTAGAAATGATCTTAAGATAGCAGTTTAATGTAAGTGCCATAACAAGCCTATAAAACACAACCAACTATACGACGAATACAAGGCTATAACAGTCTGAACAGTTTATGAGTCTATAGTTTTTACAATCACCAATCTATTAGCCCAATAACAAATCCCAATGATACCATTACACAATAGCATCACATAACGAATTATTTGATTTTTAAAAATCATATCTTTTTTATTTTTAAAATTTATGTCTATGTGCTATGAAAAACAAACACCCCATTTTAGTCGTTGTATTTGTGTACAACACATGTCGGACACAAACACACCGAGACAAGAGTTGGACACACCACATGGAATGTCAAAGTTTTAATTATTATTTTTCCATTAGACGCATTGGAAGACACGTCAAGGACACGATACCACAGGCCATATTTGGCATTTAATATAACTTTTTCATGAGATGTTTGATCTTCTATTTTTCTATTATAAACCCTATAATTTATTTGAGAGAGGCAGAGGGCATATCTCCTTTAAAAATAACAGTAGTCCCTCTCATCTTGAAAGTGTTCCTATCAACTACTTCCATTTTATGTTGATTACATGGAATTTTTGGTGCAGAATTTTGGTAAAAGTTAACACCATATTATTACTTCTTGGACAAAATAGTGAGAATTTATGTATTTTGTAATGGATGACCTATTCAATATTGAATTTAAATACCTTTGACATTTGTCATGTAATGTTTTATGATTGAAAAAATAGTATTTTGTATGTTGAATGATGTTTATTTAAATTGAGTGATTATATTCATGTTCAATTATTGTTAGTTTTTCACAAAATATATTTTTATTTGCTAATTTTAATCCACAAACAATAAAAATAAGGAAGCCTTTCTAGCGAGGATAGCTGTTCCATGAAGAACGCAACACAAGGTTGCTTGCTCTCCCCACAATAAGGAAGAGGGGAGAATGGTGTTGTCATTTATCAGACATGGGCATTTCAGGTCAAATCCACCAATGTTGGACCGAACACTAATTTATCATTTTGCCACTCGACAGTCCAATTGGTCCAACTACTTGGATGCGATAAGGTCTGCATCAGGAAGGAAAAGGCTAAGAAAAGAACAAAAACAAAAGTAAAAATTAAACAGTCTTGAAGGGAAATTGACAAGGGAAAGGCCAATTGGCTTGAGGAAAGTGATAGAATCCCAAATATTTCATAGGACTGCCCAGGCCGGAAAATGGGTCAACTTCATTTCTCAATCCTAGGATTGGAACCGGTAGAGAGAAAGTGAAGAAGTTGAAGGACCCTATGGTGTATAACTTAAGTCCTGTGTTTAGATCCTCTCCTTAAAAGGCCAAAGAGCAATTGCTAACATAGTAATGGAAGGGCCGCATGGCTTCTTTTCCAAAAGTGACATATGATATTTATCAAGGTGGTAATGTTTCTGCCATTCTGATCAGGTCAGTATTAAATTTACAATAAAAAAAAAAAGCACTGTGAACATTAATGGACCTTTTAAGCTGGACCAAAATTATCATACTTCCATCACCTTCTGCAAAAAAAAGAGGGCCATGCATCCTGAAATCACTTTGTGTGGTCTAGTAGAAAGTTTCTAAAAGACATGACTCCTTGTCCTAAACTGTGGGGGTGCGAAGAATCTTTATTATTAAATTTTCAGAATTCAACAATGATGGGAATGCAAATTTGAATGTGTTGTCAACAGGTAATGAGTTCAAAGACTCTAGATACAAACACAACATCATGCTTTATTAAGAATACTGACATAGACAGGAAGTCACTGAATCATGTACAGAGGCAATGCATTTTGAACAATGATGAATGATTGAATTAAGGCATGGTACTCTACAGTTCAAATGGCTTAATGACATAGGACCGCACTAGGAAACTCACAGTCATGCTGCTTGCTATTGATCATTAGGTGGGCCATATTTATTAAAAGCTGATTGATTTAGGCTACGGAGAGGTGATAGTTGTAGGATCCATAATCAGAAGAGGTAGGAGAGACTAAATTTCAAAGATTTAGTTGCCGAAATTGCCAACAGCATGTTGATAGAACTTCTAGAAAGTAAACAATAGGTTTGGAGGTTATAATGAAGGCAACAAGGGTGGAAAAAGTGTTAGGGTATTGGTCTTGGGTTTTAGGGATTAAAAGAAACTAAAAGCATAGAACTTGTTTGTGATTTAAGCAGATTAATTAAAGGACAAATTATACTAACAGCCCCTATAGTTTGATACTTGTGTCACTTTAGTCCTTAACTTTTCAATTGTAATACATTTGACCCTGAATTTTGAATTTTGTTCGAAAGGAGGACAATAAAAAATGTTTCCTTTGCAAATGGTCTATTTCAAAGGCAACATCGTCATACAACTTTTTTGTATTGATTAACTTATATGTTGTTTGAAATGTAATAGCCTTTTTTATAATGAATAATGCTGGAACTTTCTTGGTTATAAAGTTTTGTTTGATTTGGTTTTTAGAATCTATTTCAGAAAATTTTTGTAAGAAATTAAAAATTAAATTGATGAAAAAAATTAAAAACACATCATTTTCATATAATTTTATCTTTTGGGAGGGTAGAAATAATTTTTTAAGATATTTTTCTTTTGATATTTATTTTCGTTAAATTAATTTTTATTTTTTCAAAAGTTAACTATGATAACAACTTTGATTTCATTATTAAAACAATCCATTAAATCAAAAAATACAAAACTAAAAATATTTCATATATTAAATATATCGATTATACATTAAAAGCCTAATAATCATCCATTATACGATAGCCATTCAAAAATATCTGTTAACAACAAATACAACCATTTAATATACGATAACCATAAAAAAATATCAATAAAAACAATCACCCATTACATGATCATCATCCAAATAAATACTAAAAATTAATTTGGTAAAAAAATAAAAATATAAAAGATTTATCATTTTTATATTTTTTTGTCTTTGGTGGAAAGAAATAATTTTTAAAAATTCAAAAATAATTTTTGATATTTATTTTTATCAAACTAGTTTATATTTTATCAAATTGACGACTTTGCCCTTAAAATAGAGCAATTATATCTTCAATTGTCCTTATTTGGAATAAGATTCAAAATTCATGGTCAAATGTACGAAAATTAAAAGGTTATGGACCAAAGTGACACAAGTCCCAAACTACAGGGACCGTTACTGTAATTCACCCTTAATTAAACACTCCAAACAATTATATGAGAAGTAGAAGAAGAAGAATATTTCAGGAATCCCACCTAGAATCCCATGGGCTTCTCTACGGTTAGGAATCACCCTTACAGTTAGGCTTCACCACATGAACTTCAATTATCTAAATTTAACTCACTTGAATTGAAAGAGCACATGTACATTTATAAGGTACAGTCTCCTACTTCTACAATGATGATACCAAAATTTGGAGCCTACAAACATTGGCTACTACGAACTGTGCAAATGCCACAAGTGGATGGCACAACTGATGATCTAGGTGTGTTAGAAAATGAGGACGTTGCCAACTTTAGGCTTCTTTAGCCACTTGTAGTGTCTCATGATAGGTTGGGTGGAGGATTGCCCATTGATGGAGATTGCTTTGGGGCTTCGAAGCCTTCAGCTTCAAAGGTTTCAGATTGGGTCTGGGGGAGAATTAGCGAGGTCAGTCGGTTGTTGGGGATTTCATTTGAGAGGCATGAGGCAGAGGCTATGAGATTATTCTTGGTGGTAGAGACGTCTTGGTGTGGTGGGGTTACATCAAGGGAAGTGGTTCGGAATGGGGCTCATCGTCAGAAGGGAGAAAAGGAGCTACGTAATCTGGAGTGCTCTATTAATTATGATAGTTGTTTGGGGGAGCAAGAGAAGAAGGTGAGGCGTGGGAGGGAGAAACAACTTTTGTTGAAATGAGACTGAAGCTTTTATCTTGGAATGTGGGTGGGTTGAATGACAGGGGGAAGCGTGTGGCGGTAGGAGCGTTGTTGAGAAGTGTGAAAGCAGATGTGGTTTGTATTCAGGAGACCAAAATGGAGTGTCTGGGTAGGGATGTTATTAAGGAGATTTGAGGTGGTCGATGTATTGATTGGGTGTTCCTTCCGACGTCAGTTGTGGTAGGAGGGGTTCTAGTATGTTGGGATAGTAGGGTGGTGGTGAGAGAGGAGACAGAGGTTAGGGCTTTCTCTGTGACCTGCTTGTTCAGATGTATAGAGAATGGTTTCTGTTGGGCGTTTACAGGGGTGTATGGACCGGTGCGAGGTGTGGAGAGGAGGATGTTTTTGGAGGACTCAGAGTGTGTTGCGTTTCGATGGGAGTCTCTATGGTGTGTAGGGGGTGATTTTAATATGGTGAGATAGCCGAGGGAAAGATCTAGAGAGGGACGTATGTCAGGTGTGATGCAGACTTTCTCTGACTTGGATGATGAGTTGCATTTAGTGGATACGCCTTTACAAGAAGGGGACTATACATAGTCTCGGGGTCGGGTTTCTTCCCGAATTGATCGGTTTCTAGTGACAGGAGATTGGGAGGAGCACTTTCCAGGGGCGGTTCAGTGTCGGTTGCCTAGGCCAGTTTCTGATCACTGGCCAATTTTATTAGATGGTGGGGTTATTCAGAGGGGTCCTTCGCCCTTTCGCTTTGAGAACATGCGGCTTCGGTCGGATGGGTTTGCGGATAGGGTTAAGTGTTGGTGGGAAGGCTACGCTGTGTCCGATTCTCTGAGTCATAGGTTGGCGCAGAAGCTGAAATGGCTAAAGGCAGACTTAAAACACTGGAATAAAGAGGTCTTTGGTCATTTAGATGGGCATAAGACCACGGTGTTGGCTCAATTGCAGTCTTTGGACAATATGGAAGCACATGTGGGTTTGGCGGATGAGGAGGTGGCTCAAAAGGAGCGTTTGCTGGCTGATTTTTGTCTGATTGTACAAATGGAGAAGGTTAGTTTTAGGCAGAAGTCCAGGTGTTTGTGGTTGAAAGAAGGGGATCATAATACAAAGTTTTTCCATCAGATGGCAAATCCACATCAAAGGGTGAATCAGATTAGGAAGATTCGGGTTAATGGGGTGGAGTTGACAGACGAGGAGGAGGTTCGGATGAGGATTATCGGGTTTTATACGCATCTATTCAGGGGGTCGGAGGAAAGGTGGCGTCCAGGGGTTGCTGGTCTAGATTTTGACATGCTTTAGGATTCTAATGTGTTGGAGCAGCCATTTATAGAACAGGAGATGGTGGGATTTGAAAGGGGATGAGTGGAGATAAGGCTCTAAGTCCGGATGGATTTACAATGGCTTTTTTCCAGCATTGTTAGGAGGTTGTAAAGGGGGATATGGTGGCAGTGTTGTCGCAGTTTTACCAAACAAGCCAGCTTGGGAAGAGTTTCAATGCGACTTTTATTGTTTTGATTCCTAAGGTAGGAGGGGTTGAGGATATTCGGTAGTTTCGTCCTATTAGTTTGTTGGGTGTATACAAGTTGTTGGTGAAAGTTTTGGCTAATAGGTTGCAGTTGTAGGTGGGGAAGGTAGTGTCGAAATCCCAGCACGCTTTTGTGGGTGGTCGTCAGATTTTAGATGCGGTTTTAGTGGCCAATGAATGTGTAGACTCTCAATTACAGGAAGGTCAGCTAGGCGTGATTTATAAGTCGGATATTGAGAAGGCTTACGATAATGTCAGTTAGGATTTTTTGAAAGCTATTATGAAGCGGATGGATTTTAGGGAAAGGTAGAGGCAGTGGGTCTGGTTTTGTATTTCGAAGGTGTAGATGTCTCAGACAGTGAATGGGATGACAGCGGGTTATTTCCAGACGTTTCGGAGATTGCGGCAAGGGGATCCATTGTCCCCTTTGTTGTTTACTCTTGTCATGGAGGTGCTGAGTTGGTTGTTGTCTCGGGCAGTGCAGGAGAGTTTGTTGGAGGGTTTTTTGGTGACAGATGGGGATGGTGTTTCTCACCTATTGTACACTGATGATGCTTTGATTTTCTGTGGGGCTGATCCAAAGCAGTTAGGGTATTTGCGATGTGTCTTGTTATGCTTTAAGGTGGTCTCAGGTCTGAAGGTCAATTTGGCTAAGTCAAAGCTAATTCCAGTAGGGGAGGTTGTTCAACTTCCATCTTTAGCAGCTATTTTGGGCCGTAAGGTGTCTCATTTGCCAATGTCTTATTTGGGGTTGCCTTGGGGGTTCCTTATTAGGCAAAAGGGGTGTGGGATGGGGTGTTGGAAAGGGTTCAGCGCCAACTTGCAAGGTGGAAAAGGCAGTATCTATCGAAGGGGGGGAGGCTAACTTTGGTGAAGAGTGTGTTGGGTGGTATTCTGACTTATTTTATGTCAGTGCATGTCATTCCTGTGTCGGTAGCTCGTCGGCTGGAAAAGCTACAGCACAATTTTCTGTGGGGAAGTGATGGTGGGGAGTTTCGATATCATCTCATTAACTAGGAACAGGTCTGTTGCTCTAAGACGGCTAGGGGGTTGGGGGTGCGTAGGCTATGTAAGTTTAATTTGGCTTTGTTGGGAAGTGGCTATGGAGGTTTTCTCAAGAATAGGATCACTTGTGGCGCAAGGTGGTGGCTTCCAAGTATGGGTTGGGGAGGGGAGAATGTTGTACTAGGGTGGCGGGGGGTTCCTTTGGGTGTGGGTTGTGGAAGGGGATTTGGCTGGGCAGGGTTCAGTTCTAGGATAGAGTCCAATTTCGAGTGAGCAATAGAGCTCGGGTGCAGTTTTGGAAGGATAAGTGGTGTGGGGAGGTTAGCCTTCAAGAGCGTTTTCCTTTGATCTACCGTTTGGTAGTGGATCCTGATGCACTGGTGGCGTCTTACTTGGCTGGAGGGGGTAAGGGATTGGTTTGGGATATTGCACTTCATCGATACATGCAAGATTGGGAGATTGGGCAGTTGGTAGATTTCTTGGCCTTCTTATAGGGGGTTAAGGTTGGGCAAGAAGGGGAGGATGTTTTGGTTTGGGAAGTTCCAAGGGCTAAAGGTGTTTTTTCAGTCTTGTCTTTTTATTTGTCCTTGTGTGATGGTGAAGGGGGGGTTTTCCCTGGCGTTCTATGTGGGTCCCTGGTGTTCCATCGAAAGTGACTTTCTTTGCGTGGACAGTAGCTTTTGGTAGGATCTTGACTATTGACAGTCTGATCCGTCAGCATCATATTTTGGTTAATTGGTGTTGCATGTGTTGTGCGGATGCGGAAACAATGAACCATTTGCTGATTCACTGTCCGTTTGCTTCTTGTTTGTGTGTGCTTGTTTTCTCTTTGTTTGGAGTGGTGTGGGTTCAGCCGAAGCAGGTCAAGGAGGTTCTTCGTTGTTAGGGGGGTGGCCGAGTTGGGAAGCAGCGGCGGAAGGCTTAGCTCCTTTGTGTTTGATGTGGTTGCTTTGGCTGGAGCAGAATCGTCAGATTTTTCAAGGTTGTGCTCAATCCATTAGATGTTTCGAGTCTCAGTTTTGGGGTGTTTTATACAGCTGGGTGTCGGGAAGAGTGAATCCCAAATTTATTTGTTATCTTAGATTTTATTGATGATTTAGTTGGTTAGGTCCCCGTTTTGCGGGGTTCGTTTTGTATTCTTTTAGCATCTTCTTGATGCTATGGTAATAAAATTTATTTATCAAAAAAAAATCCAAATTATAGATTAAGTGGTTTTTCATTTGAATTACATAGTTTTTTTTTTTTTTTTTTTTTTTTTTTGTTGCTTGTTTGTCGGTGTGATATTCATATACATAGAAAATCAAATATAAAAATAATATATTTTTTATGTATCCTTTATGTGTACGTGTCCCACTTTTCCAGGAATTGTTGGGTCCCTATTTGTGTTCGTATCCATGCTACTTGGTTGATAAATCATAATTCACAATACAAGTAAGAAGAGAGGTATGCCAACCTTTGTTCAACAAATTTAACCTAAAACAAACAAAATTTAAGTTAATAATCACAAATCTTCAAAGAATCAACTAAAAGAATAATGATTTAAATTTATGATAAATAAATAAACAGACCTAAGTTCATCTAGCCTTGTTAACAACTCAAATCTTGTAGATCTTGAAGATTGGAGAATCCAACAATGTAGATCTAAGAATTGTTGCCCAAGTGTCTCAAAATAGTAGGCCTTTTATAGTTAGATCCGCTGAAAGATCAACTACTGTTATGTAATGACCGTAATGACAACTTGTAATGGATAGTTATGACCCTTACATAATGGTAACGGACTATTACGCCTGCGATTTTCATTCACACCGGCAAAATCAGCCAAAACAGATGGCAGTATCCTCTGATACCTCTTAAGCAACAACATTACATAACGGTGGTCACCACTCTTTTGAACACTAACTCAATCACAAAAGTGCAAAATGATCAAGCAAAACAGTACAATCCCTACCAGTCGAAGAGCAATCAATTTTGATGGATATCCAACTTCTTACTGGTAATAGGACTCTTGCACCTATGATGAGAAAGGACACCAGGGCTGCTTTCCTGTTTTCGAAGACTAAGGTGGCCTATCTTGATAATAGTGACAAATAGACTTATTTACACAAACAGTGCCAGAGAAATGGTAAAGAAAGTTACCACAAATGATAGGGGCAGATATTGGCTAATTTAGATCCTTCTCAATTGGACAAACTCAAAAGCCTTCTTTTACATGCTCTTTATAAAGAGAGATGTTCTAATAATCAAAATAATGGGGTTTTGAAATCAGCTCCCCTCAATAAATACCTCAGATTTCATTTTTAAGTATTGGCAGTTTGGTCTAGGGAAAAGGATGAAAAATATTCAAAGAAGTCCATGTGAAGATGCATATTCATAAGATCATAAAACTGAAAGCATTAAGATTGAACATACTAGTTAAAGATGAGACTTTAGAAAAAATATGATCAGCAGATAAAATAGTGAAGCACAACAAAGTGACTCTACTGCCAATTCAGAACTTGTTTTAGTTTATGGCCAGTCCTCTTGCCAAAGCACTGTACACAATGATTTAGCAGAAGCCAAAGTTGCTTTGGCAAAAGCCTCAGTCCAAGTTCATTACAAGAAAAATTCAAAATAAATATATCATTTAATTTATGCTTACAGAAGTTTGCTTTCCAAAAATATTTACGAATGTATGACATAATGAAATTCCTGGATATGTGTTAAGTATTAGTGTATAAGGGTAGTTATGTCTTTTGTTCCTTTAGTCTTTTATTATAAGTGTGTGTAACCCTAATATGTTTAGTTGTGTGAAATAATATACAGCAGCAGTGCTCTCTCTTTTTTTCCTCTCTTTCTTTTCTTTCTTTTATATAAATCTAACATGGTATTAGAGCCTCATCTTCCTCCTTGAAGATTCTCCTCTTGTTTCTTGTTTCTTTCGTTCTTCCCTGTACACAGAAAAAAAAAAAAAAAAAAAAAAATCTTTCCTGGTCGAAATTTGATGGGTTTTCACCCTAGATTTTAATTTTAATTTTTTGATGAGTTTTTGAGTGTTTTTTCAATTTTTGTTGATTTTTGGAAAAATCGATTGATTTTTTTGGAAGTCCCTGCTAAGGCCTGTTTTTAGCTGATTTTTTCCTTCCTCCCTCTACCTTGGGAGCCAACTGGGACTGTCCTAGGGTTGGGAGGACTAGTTTTGATGATTTGGCAAGGTTTTACTCTATTTTTGTCGATTTTCCTCAGTTTCAGCACGTTTTCTCTCAGTTTCTGACTGGTTTTGGCCTCTCCAGCCCCTGTCTTGGCTCTGTTTTTGTCTGTAGAGGTAACTTTTGTCTTTAAGTTGAGTTTGTGGATTTGCCTCTATTTGTTTTTGCTGTTTTGGGCTGGTATTTTTTTTTTCTATTGTGGGCATTTAATCTTCAATGGCTGAGGGTGAGACTAAGGACACAATTAGTGAGGAGGGTGGCCTCCGTCGTGTTATGACTCTTACCGACAATCCCTCTCTTCAAATTAGTCCCGTTAAATTGGATGGTTCCAACTATTTGATTTGGTCAAGCTCCTGTACTCTTGCTATTGCTGCTCGCCGTTTGATGGGCTACATTACTAGTTCTCTTCCCCTACCGGATGGTGATGACTTACTCCATACTCGATGGATTTTTTAAAATGCTCTTGTTATGACTTGGCTAATCAACTCTATGCAACCCACTATTAGTCGGAGTTTCCTTTTATTAGATACTGCTCATAAGATTTGGACAGCTGCAGCCCAAATGTACTCCTAACAAGGTAATGATGCGCAGGCGTATGAGTTGAGGAAGAAGCTTCGAAGCTTAGATCAGAAAGATAGATCACTCGCAGTCTACTATGCTGAATTGAGTAGTTTGTGGCAAGAACTAGACTATTACCAAAGCTTCCAAGTTGTTTGTTCTCGGGATGCCACGTTGTTTCAGCAAACCGTGGAGAAACAGCGTGTATGACTTTCTTGCTGGCTTGAACTTGGAGTATGATCAGATTCGCGTCCAGGTGTTGGGTCGTTCACCTTTTCCCACCCTACGCGAGGCTTATGCCCTTGTCCAACAAGAGGAGAGTCGCCGTAGTGCTATGGTGCATTCCCCTATTCAAGATCGTTCTGCTTTAGCTGTTGCTCCTCCTACTCGGGCTCCTCGGCCTAGTCCGATTCAGTCTGGGAGTCAGGGTACACTGGTTGATCGAGATCGCTTGAAGTGTGATTATTGTGGGAAAGACAGACATGATCGAGAGCATTGTTGGAAACTGAATGGTCACCCTACTCGAGGTCGAGGTCGTGGTAGTACAGCTCAACCCCAAGCACATGTGTCTGAGATTGCTGTCAGTCCTTCTAAGCCTAGCACTCTTTCCCAAAATGAGTTACACACTCTCAGGCGTTTGATGGCTCGACTTGACTATCCTTCTACCACAGTTTCTTCTACTTCCGCTTCTTCCAATTTTGCCAACACAGGTATTCCTGCTAGTGCTCTTAGTACCTTATCATCGCCTTCTTGGATTATTGATTCCGGTGCCACCGACCCCATGACAGGTGCCTCTAGTCTTTTCTATTCTTATTCTCCTTGTTCCGGCCGAGACAAGGTTCAAGTGGCTGATGGCACTTTATCCTCTGTCTCTGGCAAGAGTTCGGTTCGTTGTTCATCTTTGCTTTCTCTCTCATCTGTGCTTCATGTTCCTACTTTTTCCACTAACCTGCTTTCTGTTAGTAGTCTTACTACTTCTCTAAATTGCTCAGTGACATTTTTTCCTACTCATTGTGTATTTCAGGACCTGGCTACGGGGAAAACGATTGGCAATGGTAGACCACAAGGTGGGCTGTACTTTCTGGATGCCGTTCCTCCTGTCGTCCCATCTCAAGCTCTCAAGTGCACTACTGGCCCTTCTCTTTCTCTCCTTCATCAGTGGCATCGCCGTTTGGGTCATCCTTCCTTTAGTGTTTTAGAGAAACTTTTTCCTTCTTTAGTTCGTGATTGTCCTAGGAGTATTTTTGGTTGTGATGCTTGTGAACTTGCAACGCATAAACGTACTTGTTTCCCTTCAATTAATAAAAGAAGTACTTTTCCTTTTATGCTTATTCATACCGATGTATGGGGCCCTTCCCCTGTGATTTCTACTTCTGGGTATTGATGGTTTGTTACGTTTATTGATTGTTTTTCCCGTGTGACTTGGATTTACTTGCTTCGAACTAAAAGTGAAGTTTTTCTTGTTTCCAAACTTTTCATAAAATGGTGATCAATCTTTTTAATGCTCAAATCAAAATTCTTCGTAGTGATAATGGGACTGAGTATATTGATGGAGTTTTTCAAGCATACCTAGAGGAGCATGGCATTCTTTATCAGACTAGTTGTGTTGGTACCCCTCAGCAGAATGGGGTTGCTAAACGCAAAAATGGCCATCTTCTTGAAGTTGCTCGCTCTCTCTTATTTACCATGAATGTCCCTAAGTCTTTTTGGGGTAACGCTGTTCTTACCGCTACTTACCTTATCAACCGTATGCCTTTCAGTGTCCTCCAATTCCAGATTCCTCTTCAATTGCTTCCTGTCGCATATCCCACCTCCTCTCTTCCTCCTCAGGTGTTTGGGTGTTTCTGTTTTGTTCATGTGCAACCTCGTACTCATGGGAAACTCGATCCTAAGGCTGTGCGTTGTGTCTTTATTGGTTATTCTGCTACTCAGAAGGGTTACAAATGCTATGATCCTCACACTCGCAAAGTGTATGTAAGTATGGATGTCACTTTCCGTGAATCTGTGTCCTTCTTTCCTTCTCCTCCGCCATCTCCTCCGGGGGAGAGTAGTAGTGGTATAGATGAGGTTGCCGATGAGGAGATGGCCTATCAACACGAGTTGTCTTTTTTCCTTCCTAGTCAGCAGACTATTATTTGTGGTGAGGGGGAGCCTAATAGTGCTCTTGATGTGGAGCCTGACATTAGTGGTCGTTTAAACTGGGTGTTAGAGTATATAATATATTAGTAGATAGTGAGCCTCCCTTTCGGTGCCTTTCGGTGCTAGTGCTTCACTTTCCATCATGAGCTCAAACATGAATTGTCTGTAACCTTCTCCTATATAAAGGAGCCACTGAATAATTACATGATATCAATAAATAATCAATACATACATAATTGATTCTCTCTCTTTCTCTATACATTAATTCTAACATGATATCAAAGCTATAGGTTAAGCTCTTGGTGTTCTTCGCCTTCCGGCGGGCGGCAACCCTGCCTTGACTGCCCGCCGGACCTTAACCAATTGAAACTTCCAGCACATGCAACAATGGAGGCTTCTCTGCAACTCAATGTGATGGCATTGGCCCTGAAGTCATCTCTGTTGCCAAGAACGTCCTCCAGCTCACTCTGTTAAATTTTTTTTCCTTCTAAAATGTCTTCTTTTGACGGAGAACCAAACTTCAGCTTAAATGAGGTATTGTCCACATTTAACTCCCACTTGATTCCAATCAACAAAATCTGGGTGAGAAGAATAGTCTGGATTCCGGAATAAGCATTTTGAAATTATCCAACCTCAAAGAAACCTGCACATCAAAATCAACCATCTTCAGAAGTTCCACTCGCCAGCTTTGTCCCCAACTCTTCCCTTGGTTTAGTTGAAAGCCCTTTTTCTATCATCTCTTGATCGGACTTCCGAGCCATATCAACCATACCTTTCCGCCCCAAAGCATCAATCAAAGCATTGGGCAAAACCCAGCTTGCTCACAACCCATAGCTGCCACTCCCAGCGCCGTCGTTGTCACCGGCGACCAACACCACCCGCAGCCTCATCTCCAAAGCTGCCCAGCTATCACCGCCGCTATTAAACTTGAAGCAATGGTTGAGAGGAACATCGACTTGGTGCATGGAGGAGGCAGCTCAATTGAACCATTATTGACTCTCCTCTCCCTCCAGTATACCAGTCTCAGTTCCATACACCTCGTGGTGAACAGTTCCCCATGAAAATCTGCCCGACTTTTCTCTATTTTATTTGTGGAGAAGTGGTTTGGAAATACTCTTCAGACCCTGGGAGACGCTAGTGATCCTCAGCTAGCCACCTGAAAAGATACAAACACTCCAGTCGGGGGTGCCGGAATTAGCACTCCAACGGACAAGTCAGTTCAGACACTCCAGATAGCTTGTTTACTAAGTTAAGTGAAGTGATTCTTACATACCTTTCTCAATCCATTGTTCCTGTATTTATACCTGTTCCTTTTGGTCCTCGAGGCCAGGGCCTACTTTTTAATCATTGTCCTTTCTATTATTCGGCTCTAAGGGTCTACACTTATTCGGCACATATATTATATTCGGCTTCCCATTCTCGTAGGATACAGCCAATTAATATCAGTCTTCCAATGGTACGCACCTTCTGATTTTGCCATATATTCGGCTCCCACATTATTATTATTATTATTATTATTATTATTATTATTATTATTATTATTATTATTATTAATATTTTCTCACCTTGATCATTATGCTCCAGCCCTTTCCCCACCGAAAAAGCCTTATCATTATAGCAAAGGCTCCTGCCCACATGGTGTATTGCCTTTCTTTTTGTTTTTATTTTATTATTATCAACCTCAATGGGTGAGCCCTTTCAAGATTCCTTGTACCCACTCTCCCCAACTTTCTTTCCTTTTATATCTATATATATTTTTATTATACTATATTATCCCACCACACCAGGTCTTCGAAATCAACTCTGATTTTTCAAATTTTTATTTTATTTCATTCCATACAAAAATCAAAAACAAAACAAAACAAAACAAAACACAAAACCATTTTGTTCCACTGATAGCCACACGCTGACCTCACTTCTTCACCTCTGTCACCGGTCTCTTCCTTTTGCCCTCCTCTTGGGCAACTCTGGCCGGCTCTGCCTCAGTGCTTCCCAAGCCACCGAACAAGTTGACTCCCTGCTGCTCCTCAAACGCCACATATGGCGGACCTCCAAATCGGAACATAACGGTGGCCTTCCGCTTCAACTCCTTGTTTTCCACCTTCAGCACACATATCTCTGCTCGCACATCCTTATACATGCGCTGGAGCAGAGCCAGTTGGGCGTTTAACTGCTGCACCTCATTTGTCCTACTCTGAAGCCGATGCGACAAGTTTGTGACCGCAGTCATAGTCTCCACACATGACTTCAATGTATAATGATTGGCCTCAATATCCAATTGCGCTGCCATTATTTGCTCCACAGACAGCATAGGAAAGTTCAACAGAGCAAAACCAAGGGCGCTTGGTTGAGGTTCAAGGACAACCGCACCGGTTATCTCTCTTGTGGACTCGTTGAGGTCTGGAAAGAGAGTAAGTAGACCACGGGAAGAAAAGGCCATGTTCTGGGTTGCTGAACGGGAAGAAGAGGCCATGTTCTGGGTTGCTGAGTGTTTCAGAGAAGCAGCAATTTCAGACTGGTAATGTCAGAAAGGGTTGGTTGCAGAGTGTTTCAGGACGACGATGTTCAGAGGTTTCAGACTAGTTTGGTTTGCACAGCCTCCGCCTCGGTTTATATAGACAATGACGAAAAGGACGACACGACGCTCTGTCGATCACGTGCATCGCCGCGTGTCCGGCGCGACTTTTGATGGCTCGCCACCGGTTTCTGTCAGGCACGACTTTTGATGAATTGGGCGTGCCTTTTGAGGGCTCAATATATATATACATGTATATCTTTTGGGCAGCCTATATACACAATCATACAGTGTATTTTCTACATCGATCCGACATGACCCCGTAAACTGTCCCGACATTGATTCCGGTTAGCTTCTACATCGGTCCGACATAACCCCGTAAACTGTCCCGACATTGATTCTGGTTAGCTTCTACATCGGTCTGGCATGCCCTCGTAAGCTATCCTACTACAACAGTCCGACACGACCATACAGTGTCTTCACCAACGGTCCGACACGACCATACAGTGTCTACTATCCTCTTTTATTTATGTATTAGTTTATTTTTCACGTTTTGTTCCTTTCCAAACTCAAATTGGTTTATACCTATCCTCCTTGCGTTTGAGGGGGGATGTTAGAGAATATAATATATTAGTAGATAGTGAGCCTCCCTTTCGGTGCCTTTCGGTGCTAGTGCTTCACTTTCCATCATGAGCTCAAACATGTATTGTCTGTAACCTTCTCCTATATAAAGGAGCCACTGAACAATTACATGATATCAATAAATAATCAATACATACATAATTGATTCTCTCTCTTTCTCTATACATTAATTCTAACACAGGGCTGATCTTAAGACTTATTCTCGGCGTCCGAACGAGCAAGCATCCCTTGTGCCACCAAACCCATCATCACCCCTCATACCAGTTCCAGGTAATGCATCTTAGTCTATTCCTCTACCTATAGTTGAGAGTCCTATTGTCAATGATTCAAGTCTTCCTATTGCTCTTAGAAAGGGAGTTAGGGCTTGTACTCAACACCCCATTTCTAAATTTGTGTCATATGATTCATTGTCTTCTACATATCGTGCTTTTGTTTCGTCTTTGTCTTCTGCATGTATTCCCCAGGGTTGGACAGAAGCTATCCATGATCCTAAGTAGAAAGTAGCTATGGTAGAAGAGATGCAAGCTCTAAGCAAAAATAACACTTGGGAGTTGGTTTCTCTTCCTAGTGGAAAAAAGCCTTTAGGGTGTAAGTGGGTGTTCACCATCAAGCAGAAAGCAGATGGAACAATTGAACGATACAAAGCACGATTAGTGGCCAAGGGATTTACTCAGACATATGGAATTGATTACCAAGAAACCTTTGCTCCTATGACAAAGATGAATTCCATTCGAGCTATTCTCTCATGTGCAGCTAATTTGGGATGGCCTTTACAGCATTTAGACGTGAAGAATGCATTTCTCCATGGTGACTTGGAGGAAGAGGTATATATGGATATACCACCAAGATTCTCATCTCAGTCTACAGTTGGGAAAGTTTGTAGGTTGAAAAAGGCGTTATATGGTTTGAAACAGTCTCCTCGAGCTTGGTTTGACAGATTCTTAAAGGCTATGTTGAGGTTCGGGTATAAGTAAAGCAATGCAGACCACACAATGTTTGTCAAATGTCATGCAAATAAGCTAACTGTGCTTATAGTATATGTGGATGACATAGTTGTGACAAGTAATGATGAGGAAGAAGTGACACATCTTAAGATGCTGTTGGCCAAGGAATTTGAGATCAAAGACCTTGGTTCATTGTGGTACTTTCTTGGGATTGAAGTTGCCAGATCTGACAAAGGCATCTTTCTTTCTCAGCGGAAGTATATTCTAGATCTTCTTGAAGCGGCATGTTAAATTTGCCGACCTGCTGATTCGCCAATTGAGGCTAATCACCATCTTTGTAGTGGTGTTGGTGATCTTGTGGAGAAGGAAAGGTACCAGCGACTTTTGGGAAGACTTATATATTTATCTCACACTCGTCCAGATATTGGCTATGCGGTTGGGATAGTGAGTCAATTTATGCATGAGCCTCGTGCCCTCATTTGGATGCAGTGTGTCGTATTTTGAGGTATCTTAAATCTGCTCCTGGAAAAGGGATTTTATTTTCCAATCATGGTCACTTGAGGTTGAAGGCATTCACAGATGCTGATTGGACTACTTCTATAGATGACAGGCGATCTACCTCCGGTTACTGTGCATTTGTGGGGGGAAATTTAGTCATATGGGGTAGTAAGAAACAAACAGTGGTGTCCAGATCTAGTGCAGAGGCAGAATATAGGGCTATGGCGCATGGTACATATGAATTGATGTGGCTCCAGTCCTTGTTGAATGATATTGGGTTTGTTTGTAGTGAACCATTGACACTGTACTGTGACAACAAAGCTACCATTAGTATTACTCACAATCCTGTTCAGCATGATAGAACAAAGCATATTGAGATCAACAGACATTTCCTCAAGGAGAAATTGAATAAGGGTTTCATATGTATGCCTTTTGTGAAGTCTGCAGATCAATTGGCTGATGTCTTCACTAAGGGCCTTAGTAGTAAGGTTTTTCATCCTATTTGCTACAAATTGGGCATGAGAGATATCTTTACACCAACTTGAGAGGGTGTGTTAAGTATTAGTGTATAAGGGTAGTAATGTCTTTTGTTCCTTTAGTCTTTTATTATAAGTATGTTTAACCCTAATATGTTTAGTTGTGTGAAATAATATACAGCAGCAGTGCTCTCTCTTTTCTTCCTCTCTTTCTTTTTTTTCTTTTATGCAAATCTAACAATATGAACCACTTTCAAGCTGATGCATTGCTAATGAATAATGGTTATATCAGTTGACGATGATTATCAACTTGTAATTTACGACTGGCATGCATCAAAGTCTTAGTAACCATTCTTCCTGCAAGAAGACAGCATTAGAAAAGTCCAACTTTACAATAGATCCTTACCTTAACCTCCTTATAAAGTTTCTTCTCCCATGTAGACAGCTGCTCTAAAATTGATGAAAGGTTGACAGTGTTCATGCACTCATCCTTCTCAAGACTCCCATTTTTAGCCTTAACCCTTTTCACAGCTACAAAACTCAGGAACCAAGAAGATAACACTGCAGTAAAACAGACAATTAGAAGGCTTAACAAGGAACTCAACTTTAATTTCCCTTTAGAAAGAAAACTAATTAGTAACAAAATAAAAATTTCACGGTAGCCGAGGAGGTACACACGACCCCTTACTCAATGATCATATTGTCAAATCCTACAATACTCGTTGCGGTGATGGGGTTTGGAAATACCCTTTGGCCCAAGCAGACTCTCTTAATCCTCGAATTGGTACCTGAAATGGGGGTGTATACTCCGGTCGGAGGTGCCGGAATTAGCACTCCGATGGACCAGTTAATATTCTCTCAGGTTTTTCTTTTATCACAAGTTATCACTCCTTTTTCACATGCCTTCTATTTGGCTGATGGTCCTCCTTTTTATATTGCTCCTTCAAGGGCCCACTGTCTATTACAGACACCCTACCCTCACAGCTGGACCCCTAGTCGTTTCCACAGGATCTGTGGCCTATTCGGCCCTACAGATAGGTTCTACTCGGCCACGGCCCTATTCATCACTGTATATTCGGCAGTCTTCAGAATAAAGCCCAATCTGGGCCGAATTAATCTCAGCCCCCACACTCGTATGTGTGTTCTATTCAACCACTGATTATCAATGAATTTCAGGATAGTCGTTTCACTTCATACTTTCCAAGGTATGTTGGCAGCAGAATTTCATCGTAAGGTCTATAGTTTATTACTGTCAAAATTGGAAAAATATACTAATTGTTTAAATGTTTCTGAAATTAACCTATTACTAATATACTATCCAGTAAAAAATCCATCCAAGAACCTACAATTAGACAACTTTTCGGTGCAATCTATCAAGGGTTTGAAAACATTGCGCTGAATGGAGCAATTTTGGTAAGGCTAAGATCTGAGGCCAAGCATTAGCACCACAATTATGCAACCTATGAGGCCTGAGAGGTGAGGCATTGAACTTCAGCTTCACACTCATTACTTTGAGCAAACCACTAACAAGAAACTATCAAATTATAAACAATAAAAGTTTTCTAAATGCATGTGAAAGGCAAGAATTGTATCAAAATTCATTAATCATGTAAAAATTGCATGGTTTCTTGCAATACATTCGTGTGTGCATGTGTGAGAGTAATATACAAGAAAAAATGTTAAATTGGCTCATATCCCAGATCCAACTCCATAAAAAAATTGCAAATAAATCACAATGAATTAAATTGCAAAAACTATGCCTCCAGATATCTTCAACATCCATTAGGAAACTCATTTCTGTAAACTATGATTGAAAAAGGGTTCAGCGAAAGCCAAGAATTACAAGGACTACAAGATCAAAACAGTTAACAAATTGATATTGATGGCTTGCCCAACCCTTCATGAGCTTCTGAGGTGCACAATACAAAATAAGGCTTGTCAAACTTGAAAAGTGCACTTCATAAGAACTTCTAGAATAGTAAGGAATTAGCTGATTGAGAATCAAAGCATACTCCTCAAGGAAAATTTCCTTTAAGAAATGCCTTCAGACAAGTTGAAAGACATTAGCTTTGCACATTTCTTATAATGTGGACATAAGATATGTTTCACTGAATGCCCCTTCCAACATTTACAGCATTACCAGAATATTCCATGCATCCTAATTCTAGAAGCCAAAGGGAAACAGGGAAAAGAGGATGGAAGTAAAACATGAATACCATCAAAACTTTAAATAAATAAAATAAAAATTAATGAAGACACATACGAAAAAATTCCCAAAGGACATCAAGAGAACCAGGAGAATAAGAAAGGATTCTAATGTATTTTTATGGACAAAAAGAAGATAGCAATTGTAGTGCGAATGCAATTTTCATGCATTCCCCTTAACGTCCTTGTGATTTCCTATGATATGGGGAATCACATCAAACAATTGGAAGAATATGGGTCCAGATGTTAGTAAGAAAAAATAAATAAATTTACCAAAAACTTATATTGCAACAGTAATTATTGATATGCTTAACTTGTCTTTTATTTTATTTGTATCATATTAATGTAGATGTGATTGATGGGTAGGAATTAATGGACTTAATCTCATCTGTTGAAATTTTATCCAGCCTACTTAATCATATTTCTCAATTCAAAGTAAACAATAATTGAGTGGTGTAGAAAATGTGATGAGCTACTATAGGAGTGGAGCATTTCTTTAGTAGCTTTTGCTCATCAGTAACTAAATTCTAGGCAACAGAAATGATACAAACCACAGAAAGACCAGGAATCCCGTTTGAAGTAAACTTATAATTGAAGCTCCTCTTTACCATATTAATCAAAGTTGAGGGACCATAATAATGGATAACTATAACTAGAATGAAGAAAGATGAATATGAAGATGATCAAACTAGAGCTCCTACCCTTTACTATGGCAGACCTAGGCTGATACTGAAGCTTGCCTATCTCAAGTGCTACTGAAAGTTCTTTCCCATGATCAAAAGCAGTCTCACATGCATCTTTGATATCCTTCAGCACTTCCTTAAGATCCCTTGATTCATATGTATTGATTGTGGTTGAGCTAACCTGTACTGGACATACACCTTCCTGTTCCAATTCTTCTTGTACCTTGACATTCTCGCTACTCCCATTTTCCTCCTCTTCCAAGCAGTTTGATTTTTCAGAATTGCCCTCAGTATCTTTCTCAATGGATTCATGGTCCTTTTCCTGAGCTTCAGGGACACCAGGACTTCTAGTAATTTCTTTATCCTGAGCTAAAAGATCATCCTCACCATTCTTTAGTGGTGCCGACTCAGAAGGACCTTTACTTGAGTCCTCCTTCAACGGCACTGCCTCAAAAGAGCCTTCACCTGAATCTCCCTTCAATTGCACTGTCTCACAACGGCCTTCAACTGTATCCCCTTTATTTTTTACCTCTGTTTCTATCTCCTTAGGTTGTTTTTCTACTGGGTCTTCCTCTTCTTTCTCTGCTTCTACTTCCAAATCAGGAATCCCCTCCTTTTCCCTCACTTCTCTCAAATCAGGACCAATGCTGCCGAAACCAGTTTCATATCTGCCCTCAAAGTAATATCTGGAAAAAGTATCATCAATCACACTAAATGGATTGAGGTAGTCCCAGGAAGAGACCTCAGGAGGTGGAAGATTTTCAGGAGCATTACGACTCTGTCTCAGATTGTAACGAGGATCATTAGGCAGAAAATATATTGAACCACCATAGGGTACCCCATTTCCATACTGAGGGTAGCTAAAAGCAAAAGATGTAAAATTTGCCTCCATTCCATGATGATCAGACCTAAGATTATTATCTGGAAAATTCACATTTCCGTACCGAGGAAACCTAAGATCAGCTGGTGGCAAGTTCATTGGAATATCAAAAGAAACACCATCTCCATTTGGAGGGAAGTCAAGATTGTTAGGTGGGAAATTCATAGGACCACCAAAAGGCACCTCATTTCTATCTTGAGATAACTTAAGGTTAGGATGGGGGAAATTCATCAAGCCACCAAAAGATACCCCATTTCCATATTGAGAAAACATAGGATTAAAGGGTGGTAAGTTCATGAGACCACCAAAGAACCCACCGTTTCCGTATTGAAGAAACCTTGGATTATTAGGCATAAAATTCATAGGGCCACCAGAGAAAACCCCATTTCCATATTGAGGATACTGAGCCATTAAGTTTGACGGATTATGCCACTGAGCTGTTGCATCCACCACTTGTGGCTGCTCATAAACACCAGTGGACACCTCGTCTGAATACTTCTGCGTGTGATATATATTTGAATTAACTCCTTCTTGGATCTCATCTTCCTCAGGAGATTGTTCTGAAAATTCTGAGCCTTCATGCACATAATCAGTCAATGAACTTATGTCTGTGTCAGACTCCAAGGATGAGATTTCCAAGTGAGAACCCTCCCCATTCGACTGATGATCAGAATGGGTACTTGAAGGTGGTTCAACACTAGTCATTACCTCTTCCTCAACTAATTTCTGAAGTGAATTCCCTACATCTAAAAGGGACTGAAAGTAAGAATTGTGAGCTGAAGCTAGGGCATACCTCCAATCCTTGGCTGCCTTAATCAAATCCTTCCTCTCTCTACACAATTTCACTATCTCTGAATTATCCATCGTCGACAGCCCACAACCCATATCAGAACCACAGAATGTACAGCCCAAGAACAAAACCCTCTAACAAAAGAGAAGGCAAAAACAAGGATCCCCAACCCGAAACCCTGAAATCTAAAATCCAATTCCTGAATGGACTAGAACCACAAAACACTAGCAATTCTAGACTCAACCTCCTATGCAACAAATGATGTTGGCACTTAAGCAAAATAACACAAGTCTTGCCCCAATATTAAAGACACTATACCCAATGAGAATCCGCTTGGGATTACAACAACAACCCATCTGGCAAGGAAGTAAAACAGAACTATGGCCAATACAAAAAGCAAAAAAAAAAAAAAAAAAGTCTCAACATTTAATTCAGGGATAGCCACAGGCAGATTACAGATATGAAAAACATTATGATAGGAAATTATGCTAAATCTAGCAACTACACAAATGTATATAGAAAACCCATCAAAGCAAACACACAAATGTGTATAGAAAACCCATCAAAGCTATGATACAAAGATTACACATATGTGCATTAATGTAATTAAATGAATGAAAAAATTCTGAAATCTTACCGTTGAAGTGGGCTGGGACAGTCTTGATTTGTCTCCATTCAAACTATAAGACTTCAGTTACGTTCTCTTTTTGATTTTTTATGTAAATTTTAGCAATTTTCAATTGTTGGGTCTGAAGATTTCGTAGCTCACTGTTGAGGGTTATTGGGTTTTTGTTAAATTTTTTGGCTTTTTCGATTGCTTTTGAGGGTTTCAGGGTTTTGGTTACTTTGCGCCATTTTTGAATCGGAGATGCTTATATATATGCGGTTTGCTTTGCTGTTCCCAATTTTGTGTGTATCACCATACTCTCGTTGTTGGGCGCGTGCTGGCTACGCGAGACCTTTAAGTAAGGTTTTTTTTTTTTTCGAACAGCAAAAAAAAAAAAAAACAATTAAAAAGTCACCCAAAAAAAAAAAAAAATTTAACTCATATAAAAAAGTTAAAAATTCCTCCACTTTCGCTCTACTTATTTTTTGCACCTTTTTTTTTTTAAATGTCAAATAATTATTTCCAAACATTTAGTTTAATTCACTTTTTAAAAAAATTATTTTTTTATTTTTTATATTTCTTTTTTGTTTTTAGTGAATTTTTAGAATATTTTATACAATTTTTTTTATTTTTTAGATACTCCTAATCTAAATACATTTAAAAAATATAATATTTGTGAAAACAAATTTTAAAAAATTCACCAAATACAAAAATATATATATACATTAAAAAATTAAAAATCCTGTATATTTTTGTATTTTATTATATTCGATGAATTTTGTAAAGTTTTTTGTACAAATTTTATACTTTTAAGCACATCAAGATTAAGTAAATCTAAAAAATTTAAAAATATTAAAATATTTTTTTAAAAAAATTGCTAAAAATACAAAAATACGAATTAAAAACTCATAAAATTATTTTTGAAAACTCCAAACTAAAATTTTGTTCATCTCATTAACTTTTGATACATTTAGAAAGTGACATTTTTAAAATTAAAAAAAAAAAAAATTGTAGTTAGGTTTATTTTCGTCTAGTTTTTTTTTTTTTTTTTTTTTGAGATCCGTCTCTAAAAATTAAAAAATAAATAAATTTGAAGATTTATAGGCAAAAATAAGCTAATTTGTTTATTTTAATAAAATCTGACTAATCTTTGTTTTTATTAAATTTTTTAAAAATAACTTAGATTTTAAAAAAAAATTAAAATATCTAATCAAGACAATTTTAAAAATTATAAAAAAAAATTTTACTCAAAGTTAATAATAGTTTAGAAAGACAAAATAAAAAATAAAGATAAAATTGGTCTAAGGTCCCTATTCCAATTTTAGTAATGGAAGAGATTCATAATATTATATTATGATGTCTAAGGTCTCTCAACTTCCACACCAATATATCACAGAGAAAATTAACACTCTCAAGTCAATCCTTATGTCGAAGTGACACTCGACCTCCAAGACGATGACACGATCGTGCTCCGCAATATGGAACCGGCAACGATCCTCAACATCGACTGAGAGTTCGCCTTCTTCGGAGGAGCGGACACTTCGCCCATGTCGGCATTGGCGTCGATGTCCGCCTCTGGTTCGCAGTCTCCGACAATGAGGCGGAGTTTGTCAAATCGTCTCCTTCAGTTCGCAGATTTGATAGCGTCACCAGAAGTGGAACCCTAATCCCTCCTACAGATGGATTTCCAGAGGAAATCAGAGTAAGTGAAAGACCTGAATATGTTGCAAGTCATGGCAAAAGAGAGGATTGAATCTATGGGTAAGAGTAGGAGGATTGAAAAGAGATGGTCTTGAGCTATGTTGGTTATGGGCGACCAAGGTCCATAGCTGTTGCTGCTTTCTGCCATGGAAGCTGTGTGTGTGTTTCTTGGTTTTTTTTTAGGCTTCTCTGTTGATGTTGAAATTTCTGGCTCTGGTTCTGAGAGCAGAGCAAGAGTGAGTTCTCTTTCCTCTCCAATTCTTTTCTTTCTTTCACAATTTTTGGTTGTTTTTTTGGCACAATAGTGGAATTATCTGGTTAAATTGTTTTGTCCGTTTATCAAAAATTTTCCCCAATGAAAGGAATTATCATATTGTGATGTGAAACTGTCAATCAATCTATTTCTCAATTAAAATCATCTATAGTATTTAGATGATCATGTTAACCATTTTGTTTATTGTTTTGTCCATTTTGTGTGTTTCTTGTTTTGTCCATTTTGTTTTCTATCACAATTTTCTCTAGGTTGTAAAGGGAAATTTCTCTAGTTTTGAGAAAATTTCTCTAGGTTAAAGTGAGTCCAAAGAAATTCTTTCCTGGTCCAGAGAATTTCTCTGGATTTCTCTAGTTTAAACTCAGTTTGTTTAATTTTCTGTGCCTTTAATTGAGTAAAATTGATGAAGTCATATGTATGTATTTATACTATTTGTTTGTTTGTTTTGTTTGTTTTGTTTGTTTGGTACACTCAGTGAAAATTTACTGAGACAACTCAGTGAAATTTCAATAAAACAAACTCAGAAAAATTTGTTCTCTGGAGATCTCAGAGATCCAGAGAAATTCTAGAGAGAAATTTCTTTGGAGCAATTTTTTTTGTGACGTGAATTTTCTCTGGATTAATTTTCTCTGGACCAATTTTCTCTGGATCAACTTGAGGGACCTAGACATTATGAAATTATTAGATGTCTTTTACGCTATAAAAACTTAATACGAGGTACCTTAAAAAAAAACCCAAAAAATAAATACAGTAAGTTTTTAGTTTTAGAGGTAGTGTTACCCATTGAGGTTGGGTATGCAATTGAATACCCTAAAAAAATTTATTTAATAATATCTATATTATCTATATATTAAGGAAAAGGGTCTTTTAAAACCCAAGGCTTGTGGAACCTCCAACATGCCAATCCTAATTTCTTGATTTTTTAATATTTTTTTTAAAAAATTGACTTGGTAATTGGTGATTGGTTCAAAGATTGTCATAATTACACTATTGATTACAATAAATTCAAAGATTGTAATAATTACACTATTGATTACAATAAACACTTAATTTATAATAATTATACTTATTAAATGAATAACGCAATAAATGAAATCCTAATTTTTTTACTTTTTACATCCCAAGAGACCCATGTAATTATTGTGTAAATGCCTCTTAAATAAATAAATAAACACTTATTAAATTCTTTCAAACTCCTCGGTCAAACCCCATGTATTTAATTTATATATTATGTAATTATTGTGTAAATGCCTCTTAAATAAATAAATAAACACTTATTAAATTCTTTCAAACTCCTCGGTCAAACCCCATGTATTTAATATATAGATTTAATTTATATATTAAAAAAAATGAAAACAAATATAAATATCTATAATTATCCCGTGCATAGCACGGGTGATAGGCTAGTACTATATATTAAGCAAAATGGGATTTTTAATCCCAAATCTTGTAGGAGCTCTAATCTCCCAATCTAAATTTTCTGATTTTTTGATTTCAAAAATAAATAAAATCTTAGCATTTATTAACATCTCCCAACTCCCAAGTCTTACCCTCATAATAACACTTTAATGCATTGAGAATAAGTATAAAAAAAATTCTTTGAAATCCAACACATATGAATTCCTTGAAAAGTCCCAACACATACGATTATTATCCCTCATAATAACACTTTAATGAACAAACATAAAAAAAAATTCTTGAAAAATCCAACACATATGATTATTATCAAAATATTAAACTTTAATATAATATAATAAAAAAAAGACATTTAATTCCTTGAAAAGTCCAACACATATAATTATTATCAAAATATTAAACTTTAATATAATATAAAAAAGGAAAAAAAAGACATTTAAAAATCACAATTCACATATAGAGATAATTGTAAACATAATAAAATAGGAGGACATTCATGTCTACACGTTTTTTTTTTTTATAAGATCTCCTTCATTATGATAAGATAGCACTTTATTTCTCTCATCTTATAATCTATATATATATATTATATTATATATTATCTATCTATCTATACTATATATTAAGCAAAATGAGGTTTTCAGCCCCCAAGGCCTATGAGAGTTTCAATATCCCAATCTGAATTTTCTATATTTTTTATTTTTTATTTAAAAAAAAAATATCAACATTTATTGATTTTATCAAAATCTCCTGATCAGTATTTATTAATTTTTTTCAATCCACATGTCTTTTCACATATCTGCATTTAGTGATTTGGTCAAAATTCCCTAATCAACATTTAAAATCCCATCATACAAATAATTATAGATACAATCCATGTATAGTTACTGCAGTACTCTTTTCAATTTCTCCCATACACTATAGTTAGTGATAAGATTGTTAAAGTATTTTTATAAAAAATCTTAAAAAACATAATTTATATATTAAAAAAAATTTAAAACAAATATAAATATTTATAATTATTCCGTACATAGCACGGGTGATAAGCTAGTAT
Organism: Camellia lanceoleosa; assembly: GCA_025200525.1. NCBI lineage: Eukaryota > Viridiplantae > Streptophyta > Magnoliopsida > Ericales > Theaceae > Camellia > Camellia lanceoleosa. The sequence continues at coordinate 157,849,332 of CM045758.1, forward strand.
CTAATATATGTTAAACCATATTATTTGTCAATTTCGATATCTTATCTCACTTCATTGAACATTCAATTACTCCAACTCACTTGTATTGAATACTCATTTCACTCTACAGAACACTCCATTCATAACCTATTAAATTTTAAAAAAAACATATAAAATAAAGTAAAATAAGTTTTTTCTTTTGATTGTATATTTGTCTTATTTGTTTATTTATCCTCTCCGGCATACAAAGCTATGTCGACAATAATAATGTATATATCCATATGTATTTGATTCCTTGTTCAAATGGTATGTTTATCCATATTCACAATTTATTGGCTAATAAAATACCTATTTCATAATTAATTGCACAAATTAAGAAGTATCATCAAAGTGATAAGAACAAAATATATTTATATAAAAGCCATTATTTATACATATTTTTTTGTTTAAACAATGGTCAACTTCGTCTGGTGAGTAGATATGTCCAACATTCCTTTCATTTCTATTATATATCAATATATTTATAAATAGAAATTTTTATTGATAAGTCCAATTTATAAGTGTTTTAACCTAAGAACTCCATGAAGGAATTTTTTAACCCATTTAGTCCCATGTATATATAGTTTTATTCCATAAAGTCCATTTTCTTGATTTACACTATTTTCTTGGACACTTATGCCCTTATATTCAATTTTGATACCCTTATAAATATTTTTTGAACGATTAGCAATTTAATGATGTGAATATTCATATTTTAAAATTTACATTGGTAGGAATGTAAAATTGACCTGTGGGCGGCCCGAAACCCGCCCGCGAGCCGGGGCGGGCCCGGCCCGTTGACAATGTGAATATTCACATTGACATGTTAATATTCACATTAATAGGAGTGTAAAATTGGCCCGCATCTCATGGCGGCGCGAAACCCGCTCACGGCCCATGGGCGGGCCCGGTCCGGCCCATTGACAATGTGAATATTCACATTGACATGTTAACATTCACATTGATAAGAGTGTAAAATTGGCATGACCTATGGGCGACTAAAAGCGCCGTGGCGGAGGCTCGGCGACCGTTGACAATGTGATTCACATTGTCAACGGGCGACAGCTCACTGCGACCGGGCCGGGCGTGGGACACGAGTCAATTTTACACTCTTATCAATGTGAATGTTAACATGTCAATGTGAATATTCACATTGTCAATAGGCCGGGCCAGGCCCGCCCCGGGCCGCCCATGGGCTATGGGCTAGTTTCGGGCAGCCACAGGGTGCGGGCTAATTTTATACTCTTATCAATATGAATGTTAACATGTCAATGTGAATATTCACATTATCAATCTGCCGAGCGGGCAGAGTACGAGCCGGGCGGGTGCGCCTCACTGGTCGCGGGCTAATTTTACACTCTAATCAATGTTAATGTTAATGTGTCAATGTGAATACTCACATTATGAGCAAGCTGGCCCGTGGCAGCCCAGGCCCATGGGCCAATTTTGCACTCCTATCTATGTGAATGTTAACTTATCAATGTGAATATTCACATTATCAACTGAAAGGGCCTATTTTTTGCTTTGTGGGCCGACCGAGAATAATTTTCGAGCACCCACGAGGATCGACATGGGCCGGGTCCCTACACATTGACGATATGAACATTCACATTGACGGTGTGAACATTCACATTAGGGGTATTTTGGTAATTTTGTTACCCATAGGACTTATTGAAATATAAGAAAATAATGTGAACTAAATGGAATATAGGTAGATGAAAATGGTATTTTGGTCTTCTTATCTCAAATTGGACCTAATGGAATAGTAAAAAAGAATATGGGTTGGATGGAATAAAACTCTTAGAAAATGAATTTATCAAAAAAGCTCCCTTATAAATAAATAAAAAATTTGTTTTTGGTTTGAGAAATCTAAATTAGTATATTTATAAAATTTTAAATTTTAAATATCTATCGTAAAAAAATAAAATTGGAGTTGTCATTGGTTTTATCCATACGGTTTGCTTTAAAACAAAATAAATAAATAAATATTTTTATAAATATTTTATTTTTTAAATATATTTAAATTACATACATCTAAAAAATAAATAATAAATAAACGTAAAAATATGAGTAACAAAACAAGAAAAAAAAAAAAAAAAAAAAACTTTTTAAAAATTACAAAAAAACAAAACCAAACAAAGCTCATCTTCAAATGGACCCACATAGGGTAATAAAGGTTATGTGGAATCATTATCTCTAAACATTAATTAGGGTTGAATTAATTTCACTCATTTCACACTACACCGACCCATGTGAAAGCTCATCTTTAACGCGTACAAGACAAATATAGAAGTAATAATAATTTAATGAGGCTAAACTAATCCCAACCCGGTTTAGTTTTAGGAATGACAAGTGAAAGTGGGACGAATTTTACCTTCCTCACTCAATTCTAACTCGCCTCGTCTTGACCTAATTATATTTATTAAATATAAATATAAATATTTATTTATAATATATTATTTAATTTTTTAATATAATAAAATTAATATATTAAAATATTACACTTAACATTTATTTTTACTAATTTATTTATCAACTTACATATTTTAACTATCATTATTTATATATTATTATCGATAATATATTATATTATCTAGAATTTTTATTAAGGGGCTACTTTGGATCGCTAATTTTTTTAAATTCTCACCTTAAATCCTAAATTTCAATAAAAATTTCTTTTAATACTCCATTTAATACCATATTTAGGCCAAGTTTAGCAAGTTGAAAAAAAGTCAAAAAGTCAAAAAGTTAAAAGGTTATCACTAGTCACCAAAAGTCAAAAATTACGGTTGCATAACTCCTAATCCTAATTTTTCCCTACACACTAATTTATATAATTTTTTAATACACATTTTTTCGTAAAAAATCAAAAAGTTAACCAAAACAACTATATTTTTTTCCTCAACTTTTTAGTTCAAAAAATCAAAAAGTGCACTTATTTAGGACATTCCAAACAACTCCTTTTTGACTTTTTACGAAAAAATATGTATTAAAAAATTATATAAAGGAGTTGTTTGGAATGTCCTAAATAAGTGCATTTTTTGATTTTTTGAACTAAAAAGTTGAGAAAAAAAATATAATTATTTGGATTAACTTTTTTACTTTTTACAAAAAAATGTGTATTAAAAAATTATATAAATTAGTGTGTAGGAGAAGTTAGGAAGAGTAGGCAGTACGGCCTGTACTATCTGGGCAGAGTGATTTGATATAAGAAATAGTTGCCTCCTTTTCGGGCATTACATTGGACGGTGTTGTTCGGCTCGTGGGGGCCACCACGGGTCCCCTTTTGCTAATCAGAACATATAAATTAGTGTGTAAGAGAAGTTAGGAAGAGTAGGCAGTACGGCCTGTACTATCTGGGCAGAGTGATTTGACATAAGAAATAGTTGCCTCCTTTTCGGGCATTACATTGGACGGTATTGTTCGGTTCGTGGGGGCCCACCACGGGTCCCCTTTTGCTATTCAGAACCATTAATGTGTAGAACTGGTCGAGTACTATATGCTCGTAAAAAATCACATTGATCGGATATCGATAGTTATCTGATCGGATTAGTTTTTTTTCAACCGTTAGCTATAACACCATCCATTTTTTATACAAAACTAATTTGATCATGTAGTTAGCGATATCCGATCAACGTGATTTTTTGTAAGCATATAATACTCGACGAGTTCTACACATTAAACGGTTCAAATTATCAAAACGGGACTCGTGATGGGTCCCTATAGGCCGAACAACATCGTGTTTTTTGTGCACCCCATCTGTGCAATTTTTCCAAAAAAATCAGCAAAAGTCTGTGGGACGTTAGACTGAGTTGTAAAAATTTTTGTATAAAATCAATTTTTTATTTTTTTGGGGAAATAGTGATAAGTTTTTAACTTTTTTAGTAATTTTTTGACTTTTTTAATTATTTGGGGTATGTCAAACCAGCCCTTACTTATACTCATAATATCATCACATTCAAGTGCAAACTCACCTAATTTTATACCGAAGGCAGTCCCTCTCCATCATAGTTGAAGACGGCTCCTCTCCTTCCTTCTCATGTTAAAGAACGACGACAACAATCCATCTCCTATTGAAGAACAACGACGACGACGGTGACAATACCTCTCTTTGATTTATTCAAAATTAGTGAATGACGGTGTCTATTTTATCAAAATCATTGTATCATTGTTGTAAAACTGAGCCAAAATCACACCATTGTATTGGTTCAGAACTGCATTGCCAAACATGAACAATTTTTTCAACATTGTGTTGCCAAACAGCATTTAACAATTTTTCCAACACTGTGCTGGTCGAACAACATTTGTTCAGCACTGTGTTACCAAATATAAACAATTTTTCTAGCATTGTGTAAGTTAACCCTCAGTTCACTATTTTCTATTTCAATTCAATATAACAAACAAAATAACAGACATCCAATCCAACTCAGCCTTTGGTTTCTGATTCAAAGTTTAGGACTGTGATGAAAATGAATACATTTAGGGTTTAGGATGGTGATGAAGAGGAACATTGATGATGAGAAATACGTTGGGTTTAAGTGGAGGAGGAGAGTGTACAATATTGTAGAGTTATCTCTATTTGATAGGTTGTTACTTCATGGTATAATTATAATTAAAAAAAAATATGGGAATTGGAGAGTCCAAAGAAATTAAATAAGTGCTAATAGTAGCCCTCTTTATTTATTGAGAGGGTAATTTGTAAACAAGTTGGGCCGAGCTATGGAACCTAGCTACGAGACCTATCTACGAGACCTAACTACGAGACCGAGCTACAGGACCTAACTACGAGACTGAGCTACAGGACCTAACTACGAGACCGAGAGCTCACGGGACCTAACTACGAGACCGAACTACGAGACCGAGCTACAAGACCTAGCTACGAGACCAAGCTATTGGACCTAGCTACTGGCCTAGCTATGAGACCTAGCCACGGGACCTAGCTACGGGACTTAGCTACTTCCTAGTGGCGGTCAATGCTATGGCCGAGCTACCAAGCAAGGTATTCAAGCAGAGAGAAGAGCCAGTAACTTGGTTGACCGCAATGTTAGCCGAGGTAAAGATATCGGCCGAGGTAAAAGTCGGCCGAGGTAGAGGTGTCACCATGATCCAAGTGTTAGTTTGGTCCAAGTGTGGAGACGGTCACCACGGTCGGAGTGGAGAGTGGTAGCTCGGTCCAAGTGTGAAGACGGTCACCACGGTCGGAGTGGAGAGTGGTAGTTCGGTCCAAGTGTGGAGACGGTCACCACGGTCGGAGTGGAGAGTGGTAGCTCGGTCCAAGTGTGAAGACGGTCACCACGGTCGGAGTGAGGTCTGGAGCTCGGTCTACTTTGCGGCTTAAGCATGGTCATGTTAGTTCGGCTGTATTGACATTCAACCGAGGTAAAACCATCTCACTTGGTTTAAGCAGTGAGGGGGTGTTGGAGGATAAGCATTGTCTTCGAGAATATGAATCCAAGGAGGACTCTCGCAAGGAGGAGTAATCCTAGAAGGACTCTGCACATGGAGGAATAAGAGTCCTACGAGATTGTGCCACCTTGAAACTTATATAAGCTCACTAATATCACCTTTGGAGAGGTAACACAACTTTGTTTTACGAATACCTGAGCTTTTGTCTATTGTCAAGCTTCTTGACTTAGGCATCGGAGAGGTTTCGGCACACACCGTAGGCTAGCTTACGTTTGTGTTTTCGGTGATAAAGCGGCGTCGTCGGAGGCGCAACTTGATCAACAGGATTATCTGAAGGCGTATTTCTTTCCGTACAATTGGCGCCGTCTGTGGGAACTCGGACAAACAACCTCTTGATCAAGCTTTTTCTCTCAAAATTCGATGGCGAACAACGAAGAACTACCTCGATCGCCATTGACGGACAAACTCGAACGGAGGTGCAAGCGCGAGGCCTACCTTTGGTCCCTCCATGGCGAACACGGAACCACATAGACAAGATTTCGGGGAGGGATGCGAGGTAGAAGGAGGAATAATGACCCTCATCCCTCTCGCTCATGAGCCCCGGAAAGACAAAGCGCGAGGGCCTACCTTTGGTTCCTCCATGGCGAACACGGAACCACATAGACAAGATTTCGGGAGGGATGCAGGGGTAGAAGGAGGAATATGACCCTCATCCCTCTCGCTCAGAGCCCAGAAAGACAAAGGCGAGGTAGATCCTCAAGCTCTGGAGGATCGTGTCGAGAACAAGGCAGTGTCTGGCGGATGGCGGCGGACATGGAATCCTTAAAGCGCCCGGATGAAGGGTAAAGAAGTGGCGGCAGGAGGAGCGCAACAACAAGACGCCCCTCGCCACTCGGAGGGTCGTAGTAGAATTCTACACCCTCTCAACCGAGATCGAAGCCTCGGGACAGGCGACACGCGTCCGTATCTTCGGGACTCGTCACTCCAGTGCGAGGGCGAGTGCGAGAGGTCATACTGCGAGGAAGTACCTATTGGCCCTCACATACGCACGCAGACGAGGTCTAAGCAGACGGAATTACCTGGTCGTCCGACCTACGATCCATGCTAGAAGAAAAGGCACGATGGAAGGAGGGCGCCAGAGCGCGATCCACAGGTTCTGCCTTGCGGCGGTTGGCTCCTCGGACGCATGGGCGTCGAGGTTGGAATGCCAATGTCGCGCCCGGCATCTGAACCGGCCGGACAAGGCTTTGGCGAGGCTGCAGACCTCACCATTCGTCCGGCAATAGAAAACGCGTCCTTCCGTCGGGCTTCCTCTGACCTAAATTCACAACATATGAGGAAGACGGACCCCTATCGCGCCTTGAGCCACTTCGCGGTCATGGGCGTATCTGCGGAATGAGGCCTTGATGTGCATCCTATTTCCTTCAAGCCTTGGGGACCTTGGCTTGACTTGGTTTAAAAACTACGGAGGCTGCATAGCCTCCTGGCAAGAATGGCGAAGGCATTTGTAGCGATCCAAAACAAACACAAAAACCCCGGTGGAGATCGACCAGTTACTTTCCATCGACATGGGCGATAAGGAGACCCTGAGGTCGTACAACAGTCGCTACTGGGAGACATTCAACCAGATTGATGACTGCCCAACCAATCTCGCCATCGCGCAATACAAAAGAGGTCTTCGATGGAAGCAGGTTGAGGACTCAATTACCATGACGCCACCCATCACGATGGAAGCCTTAATGGAGAGTACACCAACATATTCGGGTGGAGGAGGATAGCGCTTCGCACTAAAAGCAAAATCGCACAACCGCAATACGGATAAAAGACTACGACAAAAGTCAACACGGTAGAACATCCAGCGAGGACGGGCGAGGCAGGAAGGATAACGGTGAGGACCAAGGTGAAAGGAGGTGGAGAGTCCGCCGCCATTACCACGGTGTTCAAAAACCGATCTATCGGATCCTCGTGAGATCGCCAATGAACCTTTCGTCCGATGGCACCGCTAAAATTTGGGAGAAGAGCAAAAGACTCTGACGAGAGATCGCGGTGCACCTTCCATGATGAGCAGGGCACCGCTGAAAATGTATGCCATTGAAGCAACATTTGGAGGAGTTAGTGGCGGCGGGCACTTGGACCAATACATAAAGGAAGAACTTGAGAGCAAGGAGGCATTCGCGAGATGTTAGCGAGGCGGTGAGCGAAAGCGATGGAAGACTTGAGTACGAGGAGATGATAGATGTAAAGAACCCAGAGAAGGCAAGCTAGGGCCCAATTGGGATGGACCATACAAAGTGGTTGGTTTAGCTGAAAAGGGGCATATCACTTGGAGGATGGAGCCATCTAGGCTATCCCCAGACCATGAAGCACTGCCAATCTCGAGCTATTTTTTCGATAGGGTACTTGTAATTTACATTTTCCTCAATAAAACAAGTAGATCCCTTTTCAGCATAGAATATTTTCTTCTGTAAAAGTTGTTTTAGTGAGCTAGGGGCATTGAAAGCAGAGTTGGCTGGAAAAACCAACACTTACCTCTCCTAAGCCGAGATAAGGATCTAGGTTGCAGGAAGTTGCCAGGTTTGACCAACAAAACACCTTTTTGCACCCTTTGGCTGAGGTAAGGACCTAGGCTAAAGGTGGTTGGCAGGTTTGACCAACAAAAAACTTTTTTGCACCCTTTGGCCGAGGTAAGGACCTAGGCTAAAGGTGGTTGGCAGGTTTGACCAACAAAAAACTTTTTTGCACCCTTTGGCCGAGGTAAGGACCTAGGCTAAAGGTGGTTGGCAGGTTTGACCAACAAAACTCTTTTGCACCCTTTAGCCGAGGTAAGGACTTAGGCAAAGGTGGTTGGCAGGTTTGACCAACAAAAAACTTTTTTGCACCCTTTGGCCGAGGTAAGGACCTAGGCTAAAGGTGGT